>QYAK01000005.1:0-600000 GCA_003988795.1 Proliferodiscus dingleyae
GCCCCCCCCAGCTGCCTTTTCCCCTCCCCCCTCCCCTCCCCCCTCCCCCGTCCCTGGTCTCGTCTCCCAGCGGCCACCACCACCCTCCCAACCCCCCAAAACCTACCTGACCTTGGCCTGGCCTGGCCTGGTCCTGGTATCCCTCCTACTCCTCCTCCTCCTCTTGCCTCTGGGCACCCCTCTCCTTCTTCCCCTCCTCACGCCCCCCCCCCTCCTTCCCTCCTTCCCTCCTTCCCCCCCCCAGCTCCCAGCTCCCCAGCTCGTGGTCCCCCTGGCCTCTCGCTTCTCGTCTAAACCCACGCCTGTGACTGGTGATCTCGGCGCCTTAGCTACACACTCACTCCCAGTTAAGCACCAACACCAGCACCAGCACCAGTCCAGCAACCAGTCCAGCAACCAGTCCAGCACCACCAGTCCAGTCTCCCACTCCCTTCCTTCTCCACCACCACTACCCTACCACCTTTGGATCCCAGCCTCCTCCTCGTCCTCCTCGTCCTCCTCCCTCCTTCCGCGCCGAACTCTTCGATCCACACTCCCTTCTCACTCCCCTTCTCATTCCCGACCTCTTTCTTTTCTCTCTCTCTCTCTCTCTCCCACCCCGCCCCCCCGAAGGAAGGTGTTGTTGGTCTGCAGAATATGTGTGTGCCCTTTTGCGACTTCTCTCCACCCTCTTGTTTCTCTTGCGCTCCTCCAGCTTCAATCCTCTTGATTTAACTTGCTAACTGGTGTACCTGCATTAGAGGTGGCAGAACCTCCTCCATTTCCCTAGAAGAAAGGCTCCACCTCCATCATCGTCTCTCTCCCGCCTTGCGCGCCTTCTCATCACCTACCCGTGACGAATCTTGTACGAGCATTACGATTTCTTGGAACCCCTTCACGAGTTCGCATTCTCGAATCAAAGCACGGATCAAAAACTGCCGAAGCGATACTGGGCACAAGCATAACCTGCAGCTTCGCGTAAATCCCATCGAATCTGTCGTGGAGCTTCAATCGCATCCCACTTGGATCAGATTGGAGATCTTCACTTCCGAAGAACCTGCCTCTTAACGATTTCTACGATCCTAGCGTCTTACTTTTCAAAGTCTCAACTATTAACGAATCGTTCTGCGGCGTATGCATCAGTTTTGTTCCACCCCGATAAAGACCACGACCCTCATTCAAGCTCTCTTTCAAAAGCCTCAATCTTCAGATCTCGAATCCGAACTTGGACCTGATTTTCATGATCCAAGTGCTCACAGAGTGAAGTCCCAAGATCTGACCTCTGAAAATCGCCAATTCCTTGCTCCCCGCAAGCTGTTAGTGAGCGATCACCAGTGACGTGCTGGCCCTTTGCACACTCACCTAAGCTGCTTTCTCGTCGAGTGTCTAGTTTCGTTGTCCTACTTGGACCTGACCTCTGCAACCGAAAAGCTGGATCTCCCGTCGATATCACAAGTGCAAACCCGGGGCCCTTCTGACGTACCATATTACAATCATCACGCTGCACAACGACCATTGTATGTGAATGATAGACTGCCTTCGCTGCCTTTGCCCCAGCCGCAGCAGGCATATTCGTCCGGTACCTCGTCACCCCGGGTTGGTTCTCTGAGTTCGCTTGGATCATCATCAATTTTGAACGGAAGCTCCCACTCCTCGTATACTACTGCATCCTCCTCGAACGGGCCAAAAACCCCATCTCCGACCCTTCCAACAAGCACCGGTCTGCCGGTGTCAATATCACAAACCACCTACAGCAACACGCCATCGTCTGGCCCATCGTATTCCTACAATCAAGAACCATATTCCAACATGAATCACGGCCCTCAAGATATGTACTATCCTTCCCACATCTCAACCGGGCAAGCTCCTCCACCACAGACAGTGACTTCGAGCGGCATGGGACATTATCCTCAGCATCAGCAGCCGCCATTACTCCAGCCTGGACCAGCTCAGTATTCACCTGCACCAGCTTCTTACAACCAATACGGCTACTCAAATGGACTGACCTCGCCTCAATCAGCTGGTCATCAGGTACCGGGCTCCATGAGCCAGGGAAACGTCCTACCCCTTCCAGCAATGTCTGCTGGTCAGCCTGGGATCCCCGGCCAAGGCTATGGAGCGCAACAGGGCTTCGACACAACTGGCCAAATTGCTCCACCAGGCATGAAACCTCGGGTGACGGCGACCTTGTGGGAGGATGAAGGAAGTTTGTGTTTTCAGGTCGAGGCGAAGGGTGTCTGCGTTGCCCGACGAGAGGGTAAGTACTTGTTTGTCTCTAAATGAACCGAAATGGACTGACATTGTTACAGACAATCACATGATTAATGGGACGAAGCTATTGAATGTGGCGGGAATGACTCGAGGCAGAAGAGATGGAATACTCAAAAGCGAGAAGATGAGACATGTGGTTAAGATTGGGCCAATGCATCTGAAAGGCGTTTGGTAGGTGCCAATAGGAGACCAAAGCCCTCTCATATTAATATCAGGTGTAGGATCCCATTCGAGCGTGCTCTCGATTTTGCGAATAAAGAGAAGATCACGGAATTACTATATCCTTTGTTCGTCCATAACATCGGTGCTCTTCTATACCATCCGACCAATCAAACGCGAACAAACGCTGTGATGGCGGCCGCGGAACGTCGAAAGCAAGAGCAGAATCAAATGAGAAATACCCAGGCACCCGGCTTGCCATCCCTACACCAACACCATCACCATTCAATGAATAACTCGATTGGCAGTCACCTATCAGGCCCGCAGCACTCTCTTGCGCCCCATCCAAGCTCTGTCGGTCGTCCTAGTATTGACCGAGCACATACTTTTCCCACCCCACCAACAAGCGCATCGAGTGTGATGGGCAATATGGGTAGCTCTGATGGAAGCTTTCAGTGGAATTCCCAAGGGGGAATGAGTGGTGCACAAGGTACAAACCCCCTGTCCATCGACACGGGCTTAAGCAACACACGCTCAATGCCTACAACTCCAGCCTCCACCCCTCCGGGGACTTCAATACAAAGCATGCAGCAGTATCAACAGGGTTCGCAACCCTACGATACCTCTCGTCAAATGTACTCGGCGCCTCCGTCTCAACAAAATGTGTACTCTCAATCGACCACCGGGCAGCAGAGCATCCCACCCTATCCGCAGCCAAATTCTTACAGCATCAAGAATGAAATGGGCCCTCCTATGGCGAGGGTTCCTGGCTCAGAAGCAGAGCAACATGAGGCTAAAGACACAAACGGGCTGCTCCACCACACTCAGGGACAAGGCCAAGTGGGTCACGGGCAGGGTGAGGAGGAAGCTGACCACGAGCATGATGCGGAGTACACTCATGATAATCCGTCGACTTATGCCCCGAACCGTGGACCGTACAGCTACGCCAGTGGCCCAGCGGTTGGATCAATGACAGGAGAGCATCCTCACCTGTCCCCAGAGATGACTGGTTCTCCTAATCACCCAGCGTCTGGTCGAGCTACCCCAAGAACAGCCGCAGCACCTCAGCCGTACTATGCTCAACAGCAAGGCGGATACAGCACTCCCCCTCGTGTGGCACAGCCACCTTCAAGTAACCTGTATAATGTAATTAGCAGTGAACGTGGAACCGCGAATGGCAACACGGCCGCTGATGTGTACGGCTCCCAGCAGGATATGGGGAATGCAATACCGAACGGCTATGCGCCCCAACAAAACGTCATGAATGGCACCACAACCAGCAATAAGCGCGGACGGGATGATGACGATGATGCTCGACCTTCAAGTAGGGGGCCAGGAGTAGATATGGACCCCCTGAAAAGACGCAAGACGGTACGCGAAGGGTCAGTGTCTGGAGCGTCCTTTAACCCTTCTCTGAATCGAGCCCAATCCGCCATTACCCAAAGGCGCCGATAGCTTTCATGGACGCCTCTGCATTAGACTTTCTGCATATTCTTATGGAAGTCGGATGCTTCACCTGGATTCTGGCCACTTCGCCGTTTGCCTTGTGGCCCCGACTTTCGAACATATTTACCACCACGCTCCTTGAATTAAAATTTCCTTTCACTTTCACGACTGTTCTTGTACTGGCTGAAAAAACGATTCGGCACAATATTCTCCTTCAGATAACGGACGAGTTAACGACCTGATCTTAAGAAAAGCTATATGGTTATGGCATATGGCTGACGACTTACGCTTCGCAATGAAAATGGGAGGATACTTGGTACCTTAAGATCCCGAAGATACACATGCAAGCGATGAACTTTTTGGGGGAACGCCTGTTTATGAACCTAGGCGTGGCAGGACTGGACGGGCTGAGAACAGCCCTGACGCCATCATCTAAGATATTCCTTTGAGTGGCTAATGACTTCATGACTCTTCTGTTTGACAAATTTCAATGTAACTCAACGACTTTCAAAAGCTATTGTGTTGCACATCATATACCGTTTACATGGGCATTGGCTTTGTGATTGATGTCTTCGGGGTCAGGATATATTTTGGATCATAGCATCCGCGGATGGATGCAACCCTGCAATGTGTGGACCAAATACATGAAAATTTGAACTCACTTCACATCTGCTAGTGATGAGGTTGCGACTTTGTGAGAGTTTCTTAAAACTTGGAACGTTTAAACCTCCCGAGCAGAGATATGCTTACTGAGTCGCAAGGTAACGTCCTCGTGGTCCACAATCTTCGTCGCCCATTGATATGTTCCTATTCCACCTGCAGAAACATTTGAGAGGAACTTCCTTCGACCTATGCCAGATGGGTGCCCCGCAATGCAAAGCATGCTTTCGAAATGACCGAAACCCAAACCCCTTAAACGTTCATCGGAGCGGTCCGGCCATTCATTGCCGTCATCTTGAGATTCAGTCGACCCGATACACCAGAAAAGTGACTCGTCCACCACCCTCCAAATCCATAACCCCCTCCTCTAGTCTCATCGTCTCGACCTCTTCCGCCGCTCGCGTCACACACTCCGTCCTTTGATCTATCATCTCCTCTCTGATCCTCAAGTCTACTTTCCCATCCTCCTCCGCATCCGGCGAGTACACAATCCCCAACACCACGCCCTCCAATGTGGCATCATCCAGCAAATGGCCAAGGTTGGTTGATTGCATGCTATTTTTATTTGATGGGTGGAGGGTGTGCGGGTTGGTGAGGAAGGCGGACAGGAGGTGGGAGATGTGAGGCCAGGCAGTGCGAGGAATTGGTGCAGATCCCGAGCGAGAAGGTCCTCGAGAAAGAGCGCTCTGTGCGCCGCGTCCAGATGGGGAATTCTGTTGAGAAGAGGACTGCGAACGGAAGATGCAGCTTTCCAAATTCTTGGAGAGAGGCGGAGTAAATGGCGATGGGGTAGTTGGATGGTCATGGGAGCCTGCTATTGAGATTGTCAGATGTGTATTTGATGATCATAGGTAAGGTAAAAGTCAAAAGATCATATAGAGGACCAGAGTTCGAATGACAGTGAGACCAAAGAAGTGATCAATACTTACGCCTAACCTGGCCAATGGACCTTGCCGACACACCCGCCATCGCCATCATTAGTAGATAAAGAATGCGCAACATCTTTTCAAAAATTCTCACCAGGAGATTGCTACACTTCCAGAGGTAGAGAATTGAAAAAGAGAGCCGAGCGGTCCTCGGTGGTTGAGAGAAGGGGGGAGGGGATCGCTACACTTAAGTGCACATTCCTCAAAGCGTACCAAACATTCCCCTTACCCACTAGTACGCGTCAAAAGATAACGAATGCTTACGTTTGTCCAAACCTCCCCACATGGATAGGGTCGAGAAAATAGAAATCAAGCCACACTTGGGGCTAGCGAGGTATGTGTGAGCTGCCTTTGAAGCCCAAGACGTTGCATATGCCCGCAAGGCGGGTTTTGACACTTCGGGTAATGGCTGCTTTGGGGGGGAAACAAAGAGGCTCAACCGCCAGATCTGGCGGCGAGTGGGGCATCAGTGAAAGCTTTAGCTATTATTGGAATGGTGATCGGTGGTAGAAACACGTTTCAGCGATCTGCGACATCGAGGGGTGGACCGCGTGGAGTGAAAATGAACCGTGCGCCAGGTGACAAACTTGCTCACATGGAAAAGTGGTCTTTGTGTTCGTGGTCCTTGTTTCGATTTGGACGTTTGGTATGTATTGAAAATGTGATTTTACGAGAGGAGATAGAAAGCCTTGCGTTTCAAGCAAAATTTGTGCGGTAGAAGAAAACGGGCACGAATGCGCCACAAATCAACGAGGGGCCCAGCCGAGCCTGCCTCGAAATTCAACAGAGACATTGACCTTGGCTACTTGTGAACATAATTTGCATCGATATACTAATCCAAAAGGCTGAATTGTTGAGGAATGATCACCCCACCTGAAAATTTCAATAGCATCGAATCCTCTTTCGTAGTACAGAGCTGTAATGCAAGAACGAGATCAAGAGAATGTACACAACCATTGAGGAGAACCATGTAGTCACATCCACTAGATAGTGGAAGAAAAGCTACGTCATCTAGTCCATAGCTGCAACGCAAACCAAAGAGATATTGTTCGTTCAAAGTGAAGCAACTCACTCGCTATAGACCCGGAGGTCGTCTAAAGATGTCGATCCCATTGATATATCCTTCTGAAATACCTTCATCCTTAACGCCACATAAATGCCGGCCTCAATGCGACTTAAGCCAGGCCAACATTTGATCAAATGCTTCTTTCTGTGTTGCCTTGATGGATGCGTCTTCATAGTCGCCCACTACCGCAAAGCCGTGAGGCACATTGGGATAAATCTTGAACTCAGCCTCAACATTGTTTTCCTTCAAATAGTTCTCGCCGTAATCACGTATATCTTCCGCAAATAGTTGGTCATTTTCCACGCAGATGAACGCCAACGGCGATTTCGTCTTCTCGAAGTCTTCTCGCGTTACGGACGTCGCATGGGCTATGGCTCCTGCTTTAATATAAGGCCCCTTCACAACGCCAGCTTCTTCATCCGTGGGTTGTGCCTGGCCCCAGCTTATAGTTTCGGGCTTTTCACGGGCCAGAAGCAGCGTGATTCTTCCGCCAAAACAATATCCGGCGGAATAAATGCCTCCACCATTGGCCAGGGCGTCTGCATACTCGTCCTTGGCCGCGTCAATGACCTTATGCACGACTGGGAGAGCCTTCTCTGGAGTGTTGCGCGCCAACCAGAGATCAATTAAGAAGCTCTTTGCTGTTTCTGCTGCACGCAGCTTGACCTGTTCGATAATTGACGGATCTTTTTCCTCTGAGTAGGTTGCTGTGCCCGGCAGCGGATCACCTGCGAACATATCAGGCATGACAACTAAGAAACCCTCCTTCGCATAGTTGTCTGCTTGTATTTGATTGTTGGCCGAATGAATACCCGTTGCACCTGTTAAGAGAAGGAGCAGTTTCGATGGTGCATGCGGATAATCCGCGGGCTTTGAGATATAAGTATCGACTCCTCCTAACTGGGAGATATCTCCAGATGAACCTTGGCCGGTAGCTGAGTCTTGTCAGCACAGCCTTTCCGGAGAAAGAATTCCTCATTATACTGACGAGTCGGCCTATCAGTCACACAGTGCTCCTGCAAAGCATGAGTAAATTCCTCCAGCCATCAGAATTTGCTTGACTTACTCCTAGACTGGCGCCGGTCTGTGCAGGAGTGTCTCCAGGTACCAAGCTTGGAGGATTTTCAGACGTCTGCTCGGTGGCATCACTCTCGGGGGCCTTGGTAGCAACTTCAGGTTCTGACATGGTTGTAGAGTTGCGCCCGTGTATCTGTTCCTTTACAATAATAGACGGGTTGGCCTTAACGTTCGAGTATCTAGGGGGAGTCAAATCATAGACGAGCAGGTAATGTAATGGCGGTGCCTGGTGAACGCGCAGCCGAAAGGCGGGGTCTGGGAAGCTCGCAGTACGAGTACAGTCTGGGCGCACAGACCATCCGTGTTAAGTACTTCGCGTCTTCGGTCCTTGACGCGTTAAATATTGCGAACCAGACATCAACACACAACCCCGCTTGAGGCGTTGCGATTCCCTCTCCTCGAAATCATCCGAAATCATCCAAGATGGCAGAGGCAGCAAAAGCACAGATCAGCCAAGGCGCTTTGAAGTAAAGTCTTCCTCATCGCCCCAACACCCGCAACTTCTACTTTCTAACTGTTACCAGCGCCATCTTTAACAGCCCAGATACCCTCGGGCGAGACTTCCCTGTACCAGTCTGCCAATGTGTACAAATCAAGACCCTCGGGTCGCAAGCAGACGGTGCACCAGAGCGTTACAGGCTTGTCTTGAGTGATGTGCAGAACTTCGTTCAAAGCATGCTCGCCACTCGTCAGTCTCTGACTTCTCTCTCCGCTCCATTTACTCACGTCCATACAGAGGCAAATCATGTTGTGCATGAAGGGAAGCTCAAGAAGGGATCCATAGTTCGCCTGAAATCATACCAGGCAAATCTTGTGAAGAACAAAAAGTCTGTGTCTCCGAGGTTTAGTCAGAGATGGGCCTAACTTATTTTCCTTAGAATTCTCATCGTCTTGGATCTCGAGGTGATCGAGAGTCTAGGAGAACAAGAGAAGATAGGAGAGCCGGTGGCTCTGAAAACTGAGGAGGAGGAGGATTCAGTGCTTCCCCCTTTCAGGTAGCTCTTGGATGCGTGCTGATTCCTGTGTAGAAGCCAGTCAATACAACTATTCAGGGAGGCGGATTCTACGGTAAGCCTGCCGAACCTCCCGCGAGACAACAACAATCTCTCCCCTCACGAACAGCACCAACAAGCTCTGCTTCCCACGCGAACATATACCCAATAGAGGGTCTGTCTCCTTACGCCCACAAATGGACAATCAAGGCCCGGGTTACCAATAAATCGGACATCAGAACTTGGCACAAGCCGAGCAGTGAAGGAAAGTTATTCAGCGTCAACCTTCTCGATGAGAGCGGCGAAATCAAAGCTACAGGATTCAACGAACAATGCGACCAGCTATATGATGTGTTGCAAGAAGGATCTGTCTACTACATCTCGAGCCCTTGTAGGGTAAGCATAGCAAAGAAACAATTTTCAAATCTGTCAAACGACTACGAACTTATGTTCGAGCGGGACACCACTGTTGAGAAAGCAGAAGATCAAGACACTGTTCCCCAGGTCAAATACAACTTCACCAGCATTGCAGGCCTCCAAGATGTTGACAAAGACACCACAATCGATGTTCTCGGAGTACTGAAAGACGTAGCGGAAGTCAGCGAAATCGTTTCCAAAACAACTCAACAGCCGTATCAAAAGCGTGACATGACTTTGGTGGACCAGAGTGGATACTCTGTGAAGTTGACCATCTGGGGTAAGCTCGCCCTGAACTTTGATGCCATTCCAGAGTCAATTATGGCTTTCAAAGGTGCTAAAGTCTCGGACTTTGGTGGCCGAAGCTTGAGCTTGTTATCTTCCGGCTCCATGACTATTGACCCTGACATTGCCGAGGCACATCAATTGAAGGGTTGGTATGATTCGCAAGGCCGTCGAGAGAATTTCCTCGCCCATACTGGTATGTCTAGCGTGGGAGCAGCAGGCGGCCGCGTGGACGAGACCAAGACTGTCGCACAGGTCAAGGAGGAGGGCCTGGGGACGAATGATAACCCTGATTACTTCAGTGTCAAAGCCACTATTGTGTACATCAAGCAGGATTCATTCTCCTATCCAGCTTGCTTGAGTGCAGACTGCAATAAGAAAGTCACCGACATGGGAGACGGTACATGGCGCTGCGAGAAGTGCAACATTGGCCACCCGCGGCCGGAGCACCGCTACATCATGACTCTGAGCGTCACTGACCACACTGGGCAAATTTATCTCAATGTTTTCGACGATGTCGGCCGATTGATCATGGGTAAGACTGCGGATCAAATCATGGATCTTAAAGAGAATGATTTCCCGGCAATGGAGAAGGAGTTCGAGAACGCAAATTGCAGAACCTTTACTTTCAAGTGCAGAGCTAAGATGGATACATTCCAAGACCAGCAGAGGTATATTATCTTCCCTGACGAGCTTCTGGCATTTACTGATAATGACTATAGAGTTCGTTACCAAGTCACTAGTGCGGTTCCTATTGATTTTAAATCGGAGTCTCATAAACTCGCGGAACTAATTAAGCTGTATAATATTGATGATTAGATTTGCGTAGGTTGCTAGCACTTGATGGTTTTGTTAACGATATGGCGAATAATCCTAAGGGTGGGCAGTAGGCAGCAGCATCTGAAGACAGCATTCTGGTATTGAATGCGCGAATGAAACATTATTTCCAAAGCTCAGTCATGCTAGCACACGTTATCTGCTTGAAGACTTCTGTTATGACGTGCCTTATATTGAAGACGCTCGCTAGCTTTTGCAATGCTCGCAAAGGTACAGATGTGGCTCGAATGCCTCTAAAATCCATGACATACCCTCATCAAAGCCCATAACCATCCTGTCTATGCAGTAAGGTTCAGTGAGATATTGTACAGCAGCATGATTAGCTACGTGTGAATGATGGTGCCATTTCAGAGTGCGTTTGTATGTCTTCGTCGTCGTTCCTGAAATTTGGCGATTTGGTGAAAGCCCATCAATAGGCACCAGCCATCAGATCCTCCTCATCACCGTTCCAGTCCATCTCCACACCCGCAACACCTCCATCTGTTCCATTATTCTTCGTACTCTTCTTTTGCTTTTGTAACCACTTAATGTAGTCCTTCTCATGCGTCAACATATGATCAGTATGCTTTATTTCAGCTGTCAGCGCCTTGACCTGCTCCGTGCTCGCCGCCAGCTCACTTCTGAACCGCCGCTCCTCAAGCGCTGAGCCTGTTGGATCAAAACTAACAATTCCACTACTATTCACAGTTGCTTGCAGAGAGCCATCAGAGATCATGTCTCGGATGAGCGTCTCGGTGGATTGCACATGTGGCAGCTTGGCGCCCGTCTCGGCGGAGGTGGTATGATTGTGCACTTCTTGAATAGACATCTTTGTGTAGATGAAGACGAGGTTGCGAATTTGGGACTTTTGGTAAGCGGAGAGGACGTGCAGGATAAGGCCTGTGTTGCAGTCATCGCGCCAGATCTGGGTGCCCACGTCGACTTCTGCCTTTAGTCGTGCCGCTGTGCCATTCTCGAAGATCTGGGCTACGCTTTCGTAGGGTTTGGCTATGGTGTGATAGATTTTGGCAGCTTGGCTGCCTGTGACTTTGGGTAAGTTCAAGGCTTTGCCCTCTATTAATAGGCCGACCAGAATCCATTTTTTATAGGCGTCGATCATTATCTTGCTTACCGCACCATCCTTGGTTGGGAACGTGACAGCATCTTCTAAGCTCTGGAGCGCCTTTCTCCATTCCCGCATGCCAATATAAATCATACCCCGGTACAAGAAGTATTCCAAGACCTCTTGATATTTGAGCTTCCGAGAGAAGCCGCTATCGCCAGCAGTTATGTAAGAGCTTACTGGACTGGTCATATCGCAAAGGAGCTTTGACCTCGACACACTTTGTGATACACCCTGTGCTCCTGGGAAGTATAGAATTGGTCTGTCAAGGAGAGGAACGGCATCCGCCAGCTGTCGCGAAGCAAGAGCTATTCTCGCCACAAGTATGTGCTTCGATGTGAGCATGGCTCCTGTCGAGTCATAGCGTAGTAAAGCATCTTTAATTGGGGCAACTGCGACACCTGGCTACAGCTAATCAGCATAATACTTCCAATACCTTGAACAAAGGTACATACTTGATTATGGCGTTGGGCAAAGTTGGCAGCCGCTTCAATTACCTGACTTAATTCAGAGCCCAAATATCGTATTTGTCGAGGATCAAAACTACTCAGAAATCTACACAAATCTTTCCATATATTCTCATTCACGCTTTTAGACCCTTTCTGGAGGATGGAGATTTGGGCAAGTAAAGTATAGGCGTAAGCTATGGTGTGAGTGGCAGGATCCAAAACCTGATAATTACATTAGCGACAATCATCCTGCTATCGTGATAAGGGTGCCTACATCTAGCAGACCTTCATTATTAGAAGATTTCTGAAGCAATTTGCTGTCTGGTATGCTCTTGACAGCGTGGATTTGGGCTTTGATTGCTTCATCGTACTGAGCATCCGAGGGAGGAGTCGCAGGAGGCGGGTGCTGTGGAAAGGCGAGAAGCGTTGGTAGGAGAACGTCCATATTACAACGGTCCAAAAGGCTTTGTGGGGTGATATGATGCGTAGTTCTCCTTTGTGCGGCCAGCTGCGCGCGTGCTATCTGGATAGAGCTCTTGACGGCGCGAAACTTATATATGTAGCTCCGAGATACGCAAGGCTGGAAGATAGTTGCCTAGGCAGCCGGGCCGAACGTACGTGCACGGCTCTAGAACTCAGTCGTACTTCTTCGTATGTTGTTTTTGAGCAAGAGAGAACTGCTATCTCCTCCGTGGTCGTCTGTTCACGGACTGCACAGGTTGGGGGGAGGTTGTTGACGAGGCTGCGAGCTCGATAAGGTCTGGGGTATGCGGGCGCGGCTCGATTGACTTTGAGGGGTGGCGCCATTGTCATCGGACTTTGCTCCCCCCGATATCCAAAAAAAATATCAAACGCCATTTAGCTAGTCTCAGCCACGGCCACAGTTGCGATGCCATGACTCAATTGGGCAGATAGTTAATTTTCCCCAAATTACCAACAAATGTCACTCACAAATGCTCTGCCTGCTGATGCAGCAAAGACTGCTAAGTATGCTTCTCATACCCTTGCAAGTCTCCCAGCTTCAGCTAGAAACGATGCTCTGACAGCTATCCATGCTGCACTTTCGCAATCCAAGGATGAGATTCTAGCTGCCAATGCACGAGATCTGGAACTTGCCAAAAAGGCAGCGCAGAATGGGGAATTAAGCTTAAGTATAGTCTCACGGTTGGACCTCAGCAAGAAAGGAAAGTGGGAAGATATGCTAAAGGGTATTACGGACGTTCGCCAACTAGAAGATCCTGGTATGTGCCATCTGTGCCTGCGCATAACACTTATTGACTTAACTGCCTAGTGGGTAGAATCACATTAAGAACGAGACTTGATGAAGGATTAGATCTCGAAAGAGTTTCTTGTCCAATTGGGGTCCTCCTTATCATCTTTGAAGCTCGCCCCGAGGTTATAGCAAATATTGCCTCCCTGGCCATAAAATCTGGCAACGCGGCCATTCTGAAAGGTATGTAGTGATACAAATCGAGAAGAGCGTTCATTGACCAAAATACAGGTGGAAAAGAGTCAACAGAATCTTTCATTGCAATATCAAAAGTCATCTCGGCGGCTCTAGAGTCAACAGAAGTCCCCAATAATGCAATCCAGCTAGTCACAACGAGAGATGTTATCCCACAGCTTCTAGAGCTTGATCAATCCATCGATCTCGTGATTCCAAGAGGTTCGAATGAGCTAGTCAGGTTCATCAAGTCTTCAACCAAGATCCCAGTTTTAGGTCATGCCGATGGTCTCTGCTCAATATATCTTGAGCACACCGCGGATCCGAAAATGGCTGTAAAGGTGATTGTTGACTCTAAGACATCGTATCCAGCCGCGTGCAATAGTGTGGAGACGCTTCTAGTAGATCAAGCTTCCTTGGAGAGTGTGCTGCCTCCGGTAGCGGAAGCTTTACTGGCAAAAGGAGTATCGTTACGATGTGATGTGAACAGCAAGAAATCCCTCTTAGCGAAGCTGCCGACACACTCATCAGTTATTCTCCAGGATGCTGACGAGATCGACTTCGATACCGAACATCTATCGCTCGTTCTGGCTATCAAAACAGTATCCTCGATCGCTGAAGCAATTTCACATATCAATCTCCATGGCTCTCACCACACAGATGCTATTCTCACTTCTTCACAGGCTCTTGCAGAGCAATTCATGTCAAACGTAGACTCAGCAGGCGTCTTCTGGAATACATCCACTCGTATGGCAGATGGCATGCGCTACGGGTTTGGCACAGAAGTCGGTATCAGCACAAACAAAATTCACGCACGAGGTCCTGTAGGTCTGGAAGGACTAATGATCTATAAGTATAAAATCCGAGGCGGAGGTCATGTCACTGCGGAGTATGGCGATGGTGAGGGTAGAAGGCAATTTAAGCATGAAATATTGGAGTTATGATAACTGGCTATTATTCTTATGAGTGATTAAAAATTGTAGTGTTCTACCTATTATCGCATACCTACATTATAGAAAAAGAATAGACCCTATAAATAAGCTAAAGAAAGCCTGATATAATTCTCCATCTACGACTGAACACATTTCCCGCAAGTATTGCTTCTTTCATCCAACAAGGATTCTCGCGAAACACTCCCATACATTTCTACGTAACACTATGCTGCGTATCTTCTCAACTCTTTCAGACAAACTGTTTCTCATTGTTGCTTTGCTTTCCTTGAGGCAAACCCGCTGTGTAAGTAAGGTAGAATTACAAAGTAGAGACCATGACTGGGTACTTTAAGGTTTTCTCTGTTGCTCTAAATAATGTCTCTCTGTTTCTACTCTGTCAACGATCCGCAGAATCATCTAGCTCATATGATCTGAAGCTTGCCGTCGTATCACCAGACCAGGATAAATCAACCGGGCAAGAAAAGTGTTTAGAGCACGCCGAAATTTTGTGCTCGTAGTACTGGACATAGCCTGCTAGACGGCTGAGGCGAACGCGCACTTACAGTGCCCACAACCGTAATATACTCGCGGAGATTCATAATGCAAGATTCTCTCACTTGCATAGAGATACAGAAGTGATATGCTCCATTGCTATATTCGACACTGTGCGAAGAACACTTGTACTAAATTGTGGTGGGGGTATCCTCGCAAAGGCAAAAGAACGTACTACCACACCTTACTGTATTGCTAACTTCCGTGGAGAGGTACAACGAATGGCCGAGCGAGTCTTACGTTTGATGGTTGAAAAATTGATCAAACGAGAGACGCCAGCCAGTAATAGACATTACTCTTAAATCCCACCACCTTCAACTCGCGAAGTAACGAACCTTGGCTTGAGCCATTCCTCGTTAACGCCATCCTGCTTATGAAACAAACGATTCAATATTAAAAGCCCCGAAATGGATCATGACCCGGCCCATTATCAAAGTGGCCGTACTCTTCCTCGCCAGCAGTCTTACTTCCCGAGTACCAGTCGTCGCTGGGTCGCCCCTTGTTTGAGTAGTAACTGTCTCTATTCCTGCTACGCCTTCTCATGTCTCGGCTCCGTCTCCTACGCATAGTCACAAAGTCCATCTCATCTTGCTCATCAGGGTACTCATCAAAACGTGAGAACGCTATGGGACTGATGAAAGCCTCCATCCTCACCGTGCCTACAGCATCGAAAAAATTGTTCACCACTGCTCCTGGTCTGTTGGAAGCATCTGATGTCCGGACCGATGAGCGACCACTCACACTCATGCCAGTGTACCCCGCCGAGACCGAAGTGGCAGGCTGCGACTGCTGATAAATGTCCGAAGAGCCGTTGGTGCCCACGCTCATGCCAGTTGTGCTACTTGTGGGGGCGTGACTAACACCCCCGGTAGGACCCGAGAATCCTCTAAAGGAGAGAGGTGGTGGTACTCGCGAGCCCGTGTTACTACGCTTTCGATTGTGACTCAAAGGAGGCCCGTGGGTGTTGCGATCGCCCCGTTCGGTGAAGCGTGGCACAACAGGTGGGTCTGCTGCTGGTGAGATACCCTCAATGCGAGCAGAGTAGAAGGATTCTCTTTCCCGGATACTAGGATCAGTGCTGCCATACTGAGATGAGTGTATGCTTGTGGGACCAGAACGCGCAGTGCTTGTTTTCCCTTTGGCAACACGAATCGAGTCACGGATGCCGTTCTTACGAAGCCGGGCACCTCCTCGTTGAGGGACTTCGAAATCCGGAACGCTGGGCTGCGGGAGTGGGAGAGGCGCTTGGACTATCTCAGGCACGGCTTGGGAAGAATGCGCCAGGAAGGAGAGAGCTGTCAGCCAGACATAATGTCTCTCCGCTGAGACAGCAGTAAATTTGAGAGCACGCGCAGGAGTTAGGATCAGGATTGATCTGTTGAA
Organism: Proliferodiscus dingleyae; assembly: GCA_003988795.1. NCBI lineage: Eukaryota > Fungi > Ascomycota > Leotiomycetes > Helotiales > Lachnaceae > Proliferodiscus > Proliferodiscus dingleyae. Next base: position 15,978 of record QYAK01000005.1, read on the forward strand.
TATCTGCCCTGTTCCCTTGGGAAGAGGATTGTCGTCCTTGACGTCCAGCACGGATTGGATGGTCACTACTACAGTCAGTCAAACACTCTTGCAGGGCACGGAAAAACTACTCACGCTTTCTGCCCGTCTTGCCCATCAATGCTGAGCCAGATGTTGGCTGCTTGGAGCTCCACATCACTGCCCTTTCATACGGAGCAAGCCAGACCCAACGCTTATGACGGACACCATTCACAACATCGCCATCCATGCCATTAGACTCAGCCACACCAAAGGACTTGCGCCGTCTAACATACTTGAACATCCACTCACCGACCATTGTCTGCGCAATAGCATCAACAACACTGGTAGCTTGGTTTGAACTTCCAACAGATCCACTGCCAGTATTTGTGGTATTGGCTGTGTTAGCGGTCGTCACAGATGTTTGCTGTCGGTGGCTTCTAAACCGGCTACTGCTGGTTTCTTTCATATATCGCGGGCTGGTAAGATCATTATTTGGCATTGGTGGTAATTGAGGGCTTTCGGGAGCTTCTGTTGACGCTGACATTGGTGGTGGAGATCGGCTCCCACGGCGTCGAGCACTGCGGCCAGTCCGAGGGAGAGCTGCAGCGGAACGAACCTTTCGAATACTACTTGCTCGGTAATGGCTTCTTCCAGGTCCTCGTCCCCAGGTTGGACTTCTAGTCCCATCACTTGGGGCACTTGCACTGATAGGTGGGCGTCTAGAGCTTGCCCTGGTAGGGATTGGAAATGGAGGCTCTTTTACCGGTTCTGGAAGACTAGGGCTCCGAGAGCGACCTTGGTGTGCAGCTACACCACTTTGTATGAGAGCAGTGCGGCGCATCGGATTTGGCTTGTTGCTGATGGCTAGAGTCAATGGCTTGTCGAGCTGACGCATCGACTTCATCGACATCCTCTGAGCCCCGGCTGGTATCAATGCAGTACCTAGTTCATCGTTGTCTTCTTCTTGACCATTCCGTTTCATTATATTCTTGCCTGGTAAGGTTTTGACGGCCTGAGCAACCTCTGTGTTCTCCGGAACCGAAGTTGGGGCTGGCGGCATATGCCTGCTCGTTCTTTTCGCACCAGACAAGTGATTTGGCGCAGATAGAGGGGTCTGGTAGTCATTATCACTCATGTCGCCATCAGCGAAATCATCGGCATCGTCAGAGCTAACATTTTCGAATCCGGCAAACAAACTGCTAATCCGATGCGGCCGTCGAATAGATCCTTTCTCTTTTGTCAAAGGCCCATCATCATTGTTTCCAGGGTAGGCATCACGAGTCTCGACCTGAGAAAGCTGAGGCGGCGAAGACGGAATTTCTGTTTCCAAGCTCTGGCGGGCATCGCTCTTCATACGTCGAGGGTTCCGTGGCGGAAGATTCCCTGGGATAGGGGAGAACCTTTTAGTATCCTCCAGACTTGGCTCTGGAGACGGCGGGTTTGAAGAAATTGATGACGGTTGAAGGTGTGGAGGAAGTAGATTTAATCGCTTGTCAACTCTTATCTCTTCTGTTTGAATAGATATGGATCTCGAAGGAACGGGTACCAGCATAGAAACCTGGCAGCTTGCATCCCTGGAATGCTGAGGAAGGACGGGCTCACGCGGTGTACCAGGAACAGACGACGGTGGATGTAACTGGATGGAGGGAATTGGGACTGGAATAGGTGGAGGAGGTGGGGCTCGTTTGGGTGACTGCAGTACAGGGACATCTGTTTGCGTCGATACCGATATCAATTCCCGTGTGACCTCTTCCACTGGAGGTGGCGGTGGCGCTCGGGTGGGCGATATGGGCGTCCTCGGAGGACTCAAAGGATCTTCTAATGTTTGAGATGCTGCAGAGACCATGCGTCCCTTCGAAGCTTCAATCACCAAAGGATTTGCATGTACACGCTTTCTTCGTTGGTTAGCTTCAATCTCCCACTCGCGAGGGTGAAGCTCTGGTTCCTGCTTCTCCTTGATAGTGCCATTCAAGTCATCAATCGAGAGATGCGGAACTGTGGCTTTGGTAGTCGGCATCGTAGGTGGTAGTTCTGGAGATGTAGTAGGGGAGTACTGGACTCCAGTATCAACGTATTTGATCTCAGCTTTCGATTGCGCCAACTCATCATCTTCCAGAATTCCGCCCTCAAGTCTGTCCAACACTGCCTGGCTAGTCATCAGTCTGCCTTTCGCGACGCTGCCATTCCGCATTAGACTTTCGTTGCTCTGATTGCGTCGGTGGTGTTTGGGAAAGACGCTTTCACGACTCTGGGTTCGGTTATGCCTCAGAGAAAGGACGCTTTCACGGCCATCCGGATCCGTCCGCGCATCCTCATCCTCTTCGAGGTCGAGCTCGTCTGCTAGGCTGATTCCATTAAGCTTCGTACCACCATAGCCATTTGGACCACTCAAGACTGAAAAGCGGATGCTGTTCGTCATGCTCATGCTTCGCACACTGGCAGTATCGCTTTGAGGAGGATCACGCGAGGCTTCTTCCGGCTCGATTTCTGGCTGTTGCTGTGTAGCATTCTGGCTAGCTTGATATGCCGCAATCTCGTCCAGAACGTTTTTCAGTCGACCCTCTGCCACATGAGCTTTTCGCTCGAGCTTACGACGTTCATCATCCCAATTATCCTTGTCTTTCTCCCACAATTCTTGAATACGGTCCAAATTTTCTTCCTGACTACGTGATTTCTTCTGCGCCGTCTCTAATCGTCGTTTAATATCATTATTGGAATCAACCGCTTCGTCACGCTCTCTCGCAAGCTCAGAGAGCGCCGAAGAAGTGCCTCCTTCCAGTAAAGCCAACTGGCGCTTTAACGAGCGGTTTTCTTTCGCGGTGGTGACCAAACTTGCTTCCACGAGTTCATGTTCTCCTTGCGTGCTGTGGAGATCTACCTCCAACCTTTCAATAGTTTTGATCTTCTCTTCCTGATCTCTCCGCAACGCTAAGATTTCTGATACCAAATTCGCGTGCAAGGTTGGTGTAAATCTTCGAGGGTCTAGAATTGAAATGCTGATAATCATGTTAGTCCCAAATGTGGAAGTACGTAGAGAATGAAGTTACTTCTCGTCTGTAGTCACATCCTTTGAGCCTCTACGCGGAGGAGAGGACGAGGCATCTGGTGACTTCGATTTCCGCCGAGACGACCGCCGGGAGCTACGCGATGGGGTGCGATAGGGGGTGTCGGAAGGGGTTGGAAGTGAAGCTGCCGCCGCCGCAGCATATTCATCTTCCGTTTCCCAGGCGGCCATCTTGAGAGACAAGTTTGTCAAAGGCTGGATGCTTCAGCTGTCGCTATGATGAATCTCTCCATAGAATACTGGACATCCACTCTCAACAAGTTATTGTTCTCGCGAGACACTAGTAGGTCCTCCGTTAAGAGCCAAGTTCGACGACAAAGAACTGTTTCATGAATTTTAGGACGACCAGGGGGGATTGAGGCGGAGGAAAATCAAAATTGAGTCGCAGGAAAAGAAGTCTATCATCGTACGAATCAGCTGCGATCCTAACTGAAGGTGGGTAGATTTTCAGGAGGCGCATGAAGTGTGCATTGACCAACGGGAGTCTTACCTTTTCAAATTCCTCGACAATATGCCATGTAATTAATCCAGTATCCGTTGCAAGGTCGTTCGCAAAGCCGTCTACTCCATACTTAGACGTGGCCTTAGGTTTCCGTTACTCCTTTATCATCAACGTGACGGAGCCAGTTGGCTTCAGAAAAGGAGAGAAGCCTCCACGGGTGCTCTAAAGATTCGTTTTCGCTGCTGCTGGAGCAGGAACCATTAGCTTGTGATGCCATTCGGTGTACCAGAAATATTTTGAGACATAGTGCTACCGTGAAGTTCAATCGGACCCGCAGACTTGCAGAGAGGCTGATGTGTCAGTACTTACCCAGCTCTCGGAATTCGTGTGATCAAAAGCAACACTGAAAACTCGCGTCGGTAATCTTGATTATGTCGTTGGCCGTAACAGTTTCATGGTACAAGCTGGAGAACCAATTGACAGTGAACTTCGTGTTCCACTGAATGGGAGCAGCACACACGAGAAACGAAGAAAGGAAACGCGTTCAACGGTGTGTATGTACAATTCAGATGACAAACGAGACAGCTAGCTGAGGGAATTGAGACACGAGAATGGGAGGAAATTCACGAGCACACGGACTTCACTTTTAGCATTTGGGTCCTGGTACTGGTAGTCTACCTGCGTATGCCTGCGGATTATCTTTGCTAGTGTCGCATCCCCGTTCTCCTGCGGGAACCATGTCCGGCAGACCACCACCACCACCACCACCACCACGCAGCGGGCGGGCGGGGGGACTGGAAGGAGAGATTGAGAGTGGAGTGGAGGAGTACTCCTGAGTCGAAGTGGATGTGGATGTGGATGTGGATGTGGAGGAAGGAACTCAAGGAACTGGGGCTGGGGCACTGTGATGTCCAGGGGTGCGAAGTACATTTTGAGAGCCCAATAGAAGCGAGCCGCGCTAGTGCAGCAGACCAGAGCAGACCAGAGCAGACCAGTGCAGCTTGGACTCATGGACTCATGGACTCTTGTACTCACTCGGCTTGGAGCACTCATACAGCTACTTGCATCCCAGCAGAACTGCACTGCTTATGTGTTCGTTGGCGCGTCTCCGTCTCCGTCTCCGTCGTTGGTAGGCGGCCAATGCCTCGAGACACAGATCTAGTCCCAGCTCCGGAGCCAACAAAAGATCCTCAATCCTCTCTTGCCTTCCTCTGATCCTCATTCTGAGCAGCGGCACAGCGGTTTGCAGCTACGAGTGTCCAACTCTCGGCACAGAGACAGGGGCATTTGTGCTGGTCAGGGCCTCGGAAGCAAGCCGAGTAAACGAGTGTTGGAGCCATTCGAGGACAGAATTTCCCGTCAGCCTGTGACAGAGACACACTGCTACAACCACAGCATAACAGGCTGTGAATTTCCCACACCGTTATGCAGATTGGCACTCATCGGCGCTTCCAGGGCCTCTGAATGGCCGTCCTTCTCCCAGATTGAAAATGCTGATAGGTTGCCAGATTGTATTCACATGCGCGGCGTGGGAGCTCTGCTCTATCCAGGCCTGCCCCGGGTCAGGAGTCCGGTCCATCCTGGGCCATTACGCTCAAATAAAATTAGACTAAATGAAGCTGCCGATGGGGTTTAGCGACGAGCGAGTTGTGAAACATTCTCTGGCTTCGGTAATGCCCGCACTCTACCCAGAGTTGTGGACTCCAACCGACTGCTTTAGACTGCAGGCCAAGCTGGTGCCAGCGGGTGCCAGGCCTCAGGGACGGCCGGGATGTGGTGATGCTTCAGCCCGAAGGGGGCTTAGTAACAGGTGCTACGTCGCGATCGCGTGTGAATTGTTGATAATGATCCCTGGAAATTGCCCTTTGAGTTATTATGAATCTCTCTTGCATGCATTATCGCACCGCAGGATAATCGCTCGTGACAATGTAATTGCCATTGGAAATGTCGGAGAGATATATATATATATATATATATATTTGGCGGTCGGTTGCTCTTTGGCATTGAGGCTGTTGCTCTCCTGCCTGGCGTCGATATGGGCTTTGTACTGCACAGTACCTGGGGCTAAACCGAGTATATTGTACTGTGCTGTCCCTCTCTTTTCCTTTTTTCCCCCTCACCTTTGGAAGGCGATGGGAGAGGGACATTACAGTACTGTATGCAGTGTGATGGCAAGGATTTCGTTGGCTTTTCTCTCCCGACGGTGCCTGCCCGCACTTGAGAGCAGCCATGGCGGCGACTGTGCCTCGCCCGGGGATAACGATCCGCGCCTCTTGGTCCTTCAGGGCCTTGCCGACTTCGAAGGTTGTGAGCTAAAGGCGCGCTGGGAAATGTTCCTCTCCCAGCGTCCAGCACTGTCTGATCAGATGTCTTCTGATACGTCCACGTCTACGTCCTCAGAGATACTAGTACACTTCAATTCGTCTCGCATCATCAGGATTAGGCTTGAGCTTTCGTGGAGGTCCAAGCACCTGTCAACCCCGTCCCCGCCCCCCCCGTCTGAAGTGGCGGCCGTGCAGGCAACTGGTCCCAGGGAAGAGACCCTGAACTTGCTTCTGCTCTCAACCCCCAAAGAGAGTGTTCTGGTCCGGGTTGCTGGAGATGACACTACTGTGCAACATATGGCATCAGTGCTTGATCTGACAAAGATGCGCTTTTCTGACCTTCACAGTCGTGTCCCATTCCTCTGTACAGTACAGTACCTTGTCTACACCCTTTCTTATACTGCGTCGCCTCCTTCGGACTTGATCCGTGTCGGGAAGGCCACCACCATCTGCAATGCGCCTTACCAAAGTTTGTTGGCAGCTTAGCAGCAGCTCTTCAATAATTTTAATGAAGCAACGTCAAAAGTAGGATGGAGTGGCGCTCGTTTTCTCGTTGCCAAGCTCATACAACCTGGATGGTTCCTGCAGCGAGCCGCAAACTGCAGGTGTCTTTTGTGCATTTTAATATCGACTGATAAATTCAGGTAGCCAGCGCTTCGCCACGGTCGATCGTGTTGCGTCTAATAGTGCATGTCTGAATTGCATACGAGAGACTGTGTACTTTACAAAACTCTCCAGTCCAACCCAGGAGGAGGAATTCCAAAGGCCCGAATCCTATTGTGCAGCGTCTCATTCTATCCCAAACCTCCTAGCTACCTCAAGAAACCCCTCCTGTTCTTCTTTAACCCACATATCGACCCATGTCTTTGCGTCTTGATATTCCTCTTGATTGGGAGTCCAATCTTCCTCTTGTCTCCTCTCGACGTATATAGTCTTGAAACCTAAGTTTCTCGCAGCCTTTAGGTCATTGAGATGGGCAGCCACCATGGCAATTTCTCCTTTCGCCGGATCAACACCTAGCTCCTTTGCCCCTCCAAGATAGACCAGAGGATGTGGCTTATACGCGTGGAAAGCTGCTGATGATTGAAGCTTCCTGAAGCCAAGTTGACCATGTTCGTTTAAGTCATTGAGCAATGACATATTACCGTTCGATAGTGTGGATGTCACAAATTTGGTACCCAGCTTGTGGATCCCCGCGGATGAGTCTATCCATGGATCAAGCCAATGCCAGACGAGGCTCAATTCTTTCACCTCATCCTCGGTGTACAAGCCTTCAAGTTGCCAATTTTTAATAAGATCGATAAGTGCCAAGTGGTGATGTGTATCAATATCTCGCCATTCAGTTTCACCTGGAACAAATCCTATAGTGAACTTTTTGTAGCTGTTCCTCCATTCCTGGGCAAACTTTCCCCAGTCCTCTTCAGTGAGCGTGACTACTCGAGCGCGAAGCTCAGGAGACATCTGTGCTAATCTTGAAGCCGAAGCAGTCTTTGAAGCCGCGTTGTTGATTAGACACTGAGTGACGGTCTGTCTCCAATTGACTAGAAAATCAGATCAGCAACTCCGGGCCAGATGGTCCACGAACTGAAAGTCTCTACTCTACAGATCTCTTAATATATAGAGCACTAAGAATACCATCCACCACAACATGCTGCATTACTAAGAGCGTGGAAGAAATAGAATTCGAGATACATACCAACAGTTCCAAAGACGTCGAAAGTCAGGGCCTTCGGAGGCTTTTGAACGATATCAGGGGACGACATTATTTGAAAGCAAGAAAATAGCACACAGACAGAAGGCGCGGCTTTGCGGAGAGTAGGGAAATGATAGAAACAATAATACACAAGCATCTATTATATGATAATGAGTTGCTTGTAAGAATGGGATACAGACGTAATGCACTGACAAGGGCGTGCCGATAGCAACCGTAAAGGTCTATGTTGGAACTCTGGCAATATTAGGCCGAGGCCTTTCTGTGAATACTAGGCCTAATCGGGATTAGTACCTTAAAGGTTTTAAAAAAAGCCTAAGTATCCCATATGTATTCAGCAGGAACAATATAATCGATTGAACCTTATTAATTATCTAGAATAAGGTGATTGAACCCGTTGTGAACCAACTGTCTAATATATCTTGGTTGGCTCAACAACCTTTTATTCGCATGCTTCTTGAGATGTTTTCTAATGTGCTTTCACTTCTATCATTTAACGAGCATATTACTGTTATACAAACATTCCCTGGGTATCTTTTGTATCAACACATCCCAAACTCCCAGAGCCAATGACAAATTTCTCATTTCAATATACAAGTCTCATTCTCCCAAAAGTATTCAGAAGATCCGTAAGGAGGATCGGCTCAGTCTTGGTGAACTTGAACCTGTACGGAATTAGCATTAAATATCTAATATTCATAATAGTTAGACATACCACTTCAAATTCCAATATATCAGAATCCGGAACCATCTTCGCTTTCATCGCAGAAATAAATGATCTATCGTCCGTGATTACTGTAATATCTCTGCCATCATGAAATTCCTTAGAGTACTGAAACTTATGGAACGAGTCCTCGAGATCCGGAACAGCCTCCTTCATTTTGGCCTTGAACTTGTCGAATGACACCTTAGCCAGATTGATGTCTTTAGGTCCCCATTCTGTAGCGACAGCGTTGACCGGGAAATCCCAACGTGTGAATTCGTAAGGCTCGCCGGAGTTGAAAGCTTCGAAAGCTTCGGCCGAGGGGATGTCATATATGTGGAAAGTACATGCGTAAAATGGAAAACTAGCCGTCATCCATGGCTGCTTTTGCTTTTTGGTACTAGGCAGTAATGATCCATCGGTTGTTGCCATTGCTTTGCGTTTGCGTGGTGAACTTCCAGATGTATGTTGAGTAGTATTGTTTCGCCTCGAAGTATATGAGCAGAGTATTGCGTGACTCGATGCTATTCTAACAAATGAAAATCAGTATGGTATATTATCTTTGAGTAATTAGTTAGCTTACACCTCTTTAGCCCGGTTGATTGCAGCTAGTTGAAGTGGTAAATGATCAACCGAATCCCAATTGAGACTCTCGTTGACCAGATATGAAACGTCGAACTGTTTCATACGATTGCTCAAGACAAGAGCATTGACGCAGATATCAATGGAATTATTGTACATGAAATATAATGTACAATCTGGGTGAGCATCTTCCAGGAACATGGCTAGTGCGTGTATCTCAGTTGTGAAACCGTCGCGGCCTGCAATAACAATGGCTGTACGTGGTACCAAGATTTCTCTTTGAAGTGTCTCTAGAGAAGGTCGTGGAAGAAGTTGATTTAGTTTGGTCGAAGTACCAAGTAAACATAATTTGGCGACCGTCAGGTAATTCGTGATGTTCGAATGTCGTTGGAAAACATCTTCCAGCTTGGTAAAACCTCTTTTGGATCTGATCTGTTGCTGCCACTCGAAAACTAAATCACAAAAACAACACGCTCGATATGATAAGACCCAATGATCGACATATTGAAATCCCAGTCGTTATGGACTGGAAGCACGAGAAGTTGTTATGCGTCGAGAGAACGAAAGAGAAAGGAGTCTCTCGAAAGCTGTTATGATTCGAAAGAGAAGAGAACTCTTCTTGAACATTGCCATGAATCGAAAGAAGGGAGGGGCGCTTCTCGGACATTCATGAATCGAAAGATAGAAGGAGCGCTTCTCGAAAGTTGCCATGAATCGAAAGAGAAGAGCGCTTTTCGAAAGTTGTCATACGTCAGATTATGTCAGATTTCGCAAGACTATCCTCATGCCTTGCCTTGTTATTATAATTGTAGAAATGCAAAATGATAAATAAATATCTTGATATGATAGTCATGATAATTCAGAAAAGTGGCAGGTGGGGTGGGGTAGAGATTGGCGTCGGGTAGCTACAGTAGTGCGGGTGCGGGTGCGGGGCAGGGACTATGTATACATTCAATCTTTTATTGTTCATATTCTTTTTCTGTTAGACTTCATCTTGAACGCTTTTGAAAACTCTTCCCTGTTTTGAGCAAGCTTTGCCTCGAGCTTCATTTGTTTTTCTCAAGCCCTTCAAATTCTATTTAGAGTTCTATCAGATCATCTCGAGCTCTATTATTTCACCTCGAGTACTATCTTGCTTTCCAATTTCTGACTGTATTCTAAGATGAATACCAGAATTACTACTCGTACTCCTCGAGATTCTGATATTCCGAATCCTCCTGGTCCTCAAAATTACCCTCTTACTCAGAGTCCTCCTGCTGGTCCTCAAAGTCTTACGCATTCACAAAGTCAAGGTATTCAATTCTTTCCTCCAGTGTGATCTCATAATCTAACTCGCGCAATAGAAGATACAGACATGACGAATCTTCCTATTCGACGATTCCTAAACGTTGATCCGCGAGATCCAGGATTGTATACCAACGACTTGGACAGACTGAGCCCGATGCACGCTGGTACACGCATATGGGCAAAGAGGAAGTCTATCAAATCGACTACTACAAGTATAAGCATATCGCGAAGGGGTTCAATGTTACCGGCTACCAGATCCTTGACGCAGAATATACATTCTTATCGCTTCTCAAGGAGCAGACACCGGAAGGTACATTTTTGTACACTCTAGCTTTCGATAGGCTAGAAGTCCGCCAACAAGTATTCGACAAGCTCGAGCAAGTCATCAGGAAGCATAAGTGGCTTACGAATCCAGCAATTCCATTACATTAGCGACATCACTTCTATAGCAAGTAGGGAACATAATTTGCGGCTACCATCAAAGATACCCCAGCAACCCCATACCAATTAAATACATTTACTGCCGCAACTATGACACCAGCCCTGGACAAATATCTAACGATAATGCAATCTCTCAACGAAGACACACATGATATCGTATCGTCTGATATAGATAGCTCTATGATTGATCCTCTACTTCTGCCGACAACAAGTCCAGATCTATCGAATGATCCACTTCCATTAACGGCAAGTCTTGGCTCAACAGATGATGTCCCAGACAAAATACAGCCCGGAAAGGAATGCGGGTACAAAAAACGTTCACAACTAAAATGCCTGAAATGTCAGAATTGGTTTCCGTTCTACGAAAGGGATGAACATATGTGTACTTGCACAGAACCTCATAATGATGCTCCTAAAGATATGCAACATGTACAAAACGATGTCAGGGGTCTCTGCACCTACCATTGCACCCACTTATTACCTGAAAGGGCTTGGTTACATGACCAATATGGTGGCTGAATGGCTCGTCCTGTCGGGCCAAGCACCCCAGCGTCATAACGCGCCTCACTTAAAATCACCTCACCCCTCTAAACTTTCACGAGCACCAAGAAACCTCAAGTGGACTCATTCATAAATTCTTAGATCTCTTAGCCGTAATTCTTAATCGTCTACGAAACTTCTCGGCACGACCCACCTCAGACAGCGCCATGAGTGCGCGTTTGGCACCTTTTGAGAAGCATCCAGACCATTCATTTGGGCCTTTCAAATTCTTACACCCTACCATAAAGAGATTCCCTCTACCTTGCAAGACAACCACAGTAGCACAGAGACAAGAGAGTTTACAAGGCGATCAAGACGAAGCATCGAAGTTCTCGGATGGCGCCAGCGGCAATGAGATTCGCGCTGAAGATGTGCAACGAGAATACAGAACTCGAGACAATAGAAAAGGTAGTTAAGCTTCACCCGCTAGAGCATCCTATCAAATTGACTTGTTGCAGGTCGACATGCTATATCCGTGACTCCGGAAACAACGAGCAATGCCAAATATCTTACTCCTCCCGCAACGAATACTGTCAAGGAGACACTCAAGGGAATATGGCGAATGTTCAGTACATATCCAGTCTGGGACGTCTCATATCTGGTAGCTGTGATATTCACGATAGGATCAGTGGTCTGGGTCATCAATGCCTTCTTCGTGTGGTTGCCTCTTGCTAAGCCCTCCAGCGAATTTCCTAAAGAAATTACTAGTGGGGGAGGCATCACCGCATTCTTGGGTGCCACCATCTTCGAATTTGGATCAGTACTGTTAATGCTCGAGGCTGTGAACGAGAATCGATCTGATTGTTTTGGCTGGGCATTGGAAGAAGTTCTCGAAGAGAGGGGAATGATAAGACTACGGCCAGCTGGCTGTTCGCATCACCATAGGAATAAGAGAAACCTTGTTGGAAAAGGCAAAAGTTCCGAAGGTTGGAAATGCCACTCGCTATAAAACCATATTATTAATTCCTTCATGTACAGATGACTCATCTTCAGATCATCCATCTACAAGAAACTGGACCTGGTTCCCTTCTTGGCACGAGATACAGACTCATTACTTCAAAGAAGTCGGCTTCCTTGCGTGTCTGTCACAGATGTTTGGTAAGTGTTTCCTGGCGCATTGGTCTATACAGGGCTAAATTGGCTAGGCGCTACAGTGTTTTGGATCTCGGGCTTCACAGCATTGCCCCCCATATACAATCGATTGACGTCAACCGCTGCTCTGAATGGCGCGTATTGGGCGCCACAAGTCATTGGAGGTACAGGATTCATCGTTTCGGGTACCCTCTTCATGCTAGAAACCCAGCAAAAATGGTATTTGCCCGCCTTCGAAGTATTGGGGTGGCACATCGGCGTTTGGAACTTGATAGGGGTAGGATCTAAATCTTGCAATACACGATGACAACTTGTACTGACAGGTCCAAAGGGTATTGGTTTCACACTATGTGGCGCTCTTGGCTTCGCGAGTGCGAATAGCGGCTGTGTTTACCAAGGAAGTCTAGCAACTTTTTGGGGATCCTGGTGTTTTCTCGTTGGCAGCGCCATTCAATGGTCAGTTCATAATCACATACCAAACCAACATCCATTAGGGAAGCTCTGTATCGAGGGTTGATTCTTGAGACAATCCATTTGCACGCCTGCTGAGACAGCTCCCAAGTTGGAGACCAGGGCTAGGACTTTCAGGAGAACCCTATTCTGACTTGTTTGATAGGTTTGAGTCTTTGGACAAGCATCCAATAAAAGTTGAAGAAGGAGGGGGAAGAGTTCCTGATACGCAGTCGGTCGCGTAATGGTCCTTTAGGATTTAAACGAAAAGTAATTATTGCTCCTGGCGAAGAGGACATCAGCACAGTATCTTGTGCCGCTCGGGTGTGGAACTCTGTGGAGGGGCTCAGATTCTTGGGCATGGGAAGTCAGACGGCTGTCCGCATAATCCAAACCAATCCACGTCATCACAACTTCGTTCAAGGGGAGTCTGCATTCGGTTGTAGAAGAAAGCCTAACAGGGTGACTCGCCTCCTCGATCTGGCAATCACTCCGAGCCATCTTCACCGCTTCAGCTGGTGGAACTTCCCACAACTTCGCGTCTCTACCTATCTCGGCTCTGTGCCAGAAGCATATCACCAAGAGCGGACGGTTTGTCATCCAAATCAGCTCCCCCAATGCTCTGATCTACCCCTCTCCATGCAGCTTGGCTTCAATGACGCGCAGTTCACTGCACATCATCAAGTAGCATCGCACAACGAGCCGAACCGAAGCTCAACTCTTGGACAGTGCTCCTTGGCTGTCAGCATAAGAGCTAGCCAGCAGTCTTACAGACCCGATAGAGCCGCCCAAGCTTGGTTTCTTCAGCAAAACAAAAAAATTGTCGTCGTCCGCAGATATTGACATTGCTCCCCGCAAATGTATGGTCTATACCCTGCTCTTGTTCCATGTCATGATCGGTATTATCGTTACACAAGGACACAAAAACCTCTCGGCCCCTGAGCTTCAGCATCCGGCTTACATGCAGATAATGCACTACGCTCACCACGTGACTGTATAGCTCGAAAAGAAGTCAGAAAATAGAACAACCATAAGCGTGGGCATTTGTGGCTAAGAGCGCCGCTTTTTCAGCGGCAGGAGACGCAAGCTGCAAATTCATGCAGGCTGGCATGCTCCGTTCGTGCATTGCACCCCTCAAGCGAGGGCGCAAAGTTTCATTTTGACAATTTCCCTTCAAGTACCACTAGATCGAAGATAATCTTTCCCATCTAGATATCAACGAAATTTCTCGGCCAGGAAGAAAAACTTAATAGGGTAAAATGGTTCTCATGGAAAGGAACAGAGTGAAGATAAATAAAAGTCTCACAAATGTAAAAAGTTTGTTTGGAGCTGCAAAACGATCCGAGCACAAATCTGTACATGTGTGTGCGTAGAGGGGTCGGTTCCACCGAAGCTATAACCCTTTCAGGAGTGTGCTAGTATATCAAGGTCGACAGATGAGAACAACTGGCGCAAGACTTATGGGCGCTTTTTTTCTTCATTTGCAAAATTTCTAGCTTTCCTAGCCACCTTCACATCACAGCTTTTTAGACCACCTGGGAAAAGGTTCCGTAGCAATTTAAAAAGAGTCAAAGTAACGTTGCTATGCTTAGCTAACACACATTCATGCTGTCTATGTAGCAGCATCTTTAATCTATATATTATAGAGACTGGCTTGCTTAATGATTGGCGTAGATAGCACTAGTATCCTGGCAATAGTAGATTTTAACGTCCTATTGTAGAGTACTACATATAGGGTCAGACCTGTTGGGCCAGAAAGACTTATCTGAGCTATATTGTTTTAGGAACGCTGAGTGACTTCCATTAGAGTCTTGAGTTGATATTTAATATCATTTACATGCCCCTCAAGTACCTCGACTTCTGACCGTATATACATTCACATCTTACTATTACCTACAACTGTTCTAAAATTTGATAGAAGTGCTATATCAATTGCCTTTCTTCTCAATGCAATTACTGCTAGCCCTTTAAGCTACAATCCGATATTCGCCTCCTCCTACCCTTCTAAGCCAAAGTCCAGTTTATGCTCTCCGGCACATTTTGTTAGTTGCATATACAAATACATGTGCCTCACTGGTCAGCGCGCGGGGAAGCCGGGGGGTCTCACGTCACTTTACATGCCTCCCTCAGCGGCAATCCCGAGCACTTGGTCTGGGAAAAAAGAAATTCTCGAAGTTGGTACCTCTTTGGCTATCGTTTGCCCCATTCCCTTTCATGCAGATCGGGAAAAGATATGGGCTTTTTCTTTGGTTTACGGTGAGGTAGAAGGGGAAAAAAATTATTTACTCCTTGGGATATATTGTGGCAAAATGAACTGGTGGCTTGTATCAAAGTCCCGATTTGGGCAGGTGACATCCCATCCCTATAACTATACACACATGCTTCTCCACGTCGAGAAAACGTGGGTTGCGGAATATATGGACCACATGCCGGAAGCATTAGTTCGTAGATCCTGCCTCCAGGCGTATGCTTCGTCGGCTTGGTGCAAGTGGCAAGAGGTACGTCTCGGTGTTTCGGTAAGGGTAGGGGGCTTTTGGGATCGTGGGGGTACAGGCCCACGTTTTCTGTGGCCAAGGCAGTAGTTGGAATCTTTCCTATGGGTCAACGGGCACCAAGACATGAGGATTGGGCTTTCAGCCATGCTTTTATCCTAATGTCGATCTTCAGGGGGATTGTGGCTGGGAACTGGATAGGCTTTTTCGTGGCGCTGTCACTATTCATCATACTAATCATGCCCCCGTTGAAAGAATCTTTAGTCCAAGACTTTGGTATTGCTGTTGGCTATCTCTCTCTGTTTCTGGTGAAGTCCCCTGCCCCATTCATGCTGATGCCTCCTCCTCTTCCCATCCCGATTTGTCTCCAATATGTGGTTTTTCGAAAAGGCAGTAAAGTTTGAAACATGATAGCTCGTAGCAGGCAACAGATACGTCTCCAAAAATGCGCCTAAAAACACCGAACGCTGTGTTGAACCGACAGGAGATAGATATCTGTCCTAGAGAGGGTTTCAATGTCATAAGTGACTCAACGCCCGTCAGTCTCATGATACGCCATGTCCCTCTGTTTTAGTACTCCGTTCGCCAGCCAGCTTGAAATTTGTGCAATGCTGTAGGGGAAGAAAGAAGGCTTCGGTAGAATGTGATAGCGAATTCGTGAGGAAAGACTGTTAAGGCCAGCTGGTAAGGAGGCTCGTTATGGCTGTGATGACCCTTTGTGAATCCACGTCGTAGTCCCTTGTAGCATCCACCTCATACAGGGCCACCTCATAATATGACGCACTTGCTGCTTCTGCCGCTTTTCCCTTTGTCGCGGTATTTTCTTGTGTCGTCTCGTTGGAGCCCATCTCCTGTTTCCCTCCGTTTCCCCCTCTCACTTCTCTCCATTGTTCTTGGGGCAGTTTGCATGCGCTGCCGGCGTAGCTGTCTCACAACATCATAAAAAGCTTTCTCAACGTTGATATAATTCTTTGCTGAGGCTTCAACAAACTCGCATCCCAACTCTCGCGCTAGTGCATGCCCCTCCTGTGTCGAGACTTCTCGCTCGGTTACCCTATCGCTTTTGTTCCCGACTAGCATTACAGGAACAGGTGCTGAGGGCAAAGTCGAAGCTATGGGAGAGCCTGGATATGAGGGCGAAGATGCTGAGGACTCTTTGACCCGCTGAATCTGATTGTGAAATCTTGCAATTCGGGTAAATGATGATCTTGACGATATACTGTAGACGAGCACAAAGCCTTCTCCGTCACGAATCCACTGGTCGCGTAAGGCTGTATATTCTTCTTGGCCGGCCGTGTCGAGGACCTCCAGCATACAAGATTGCCCATCTATCACCACTTGCTTTCTGTACGAGTCTTCGATCGTGGGATCGTACTGGGGAAGGGGTCAGTATAAGGGGCTTCGAGACGAGAGATGTGAGAGGAAGCGATTGGAACGATCCAAGAGCAAAATCGAATCACTCACGGTTTCTACAAAATGCTGCAAAGTTAGTTGGATAGTCAAGGCTGTCTTTCCAACACCACCGTCTCCCAGCACCACCAGCTTGTAAAGTACCATTTTGCCCGCCATGATAGGCGATAGTGCGAGAGCGGAGGGCCGTCAGGCAAGAGCAGGCAGAAGGCAAACGAAGGCGAAATGACGGAGAGCAGCTGTAAGAGGGGCTCAATTCGACGGTGTGACTTGAAGGGATCCAGCAGAGTCAGGCCCGGGGGACGATTTTTGTCTTGACTGTTAGACCGCAGACAGGATCAAGAAGCTCGGACTCCACCTGTGGGGAGGGTTTTGGGAAAAAGCACGAGCACGATAGGGTTGGTGGCCGATAGCAAGTAGTGTCGTGGGTAGTGGCTGCCGCCGGCTGGGAAAGACTGACAGCACAAAAGAGTTTAAGTACCTAAGTAGACCAGGGGACTAGCGAGTGTCTGGAGCAACGAGTACCTAGGCGGGCCCTGCGTAGTCTACGCAAGATTGATGGATGATAGTCCCTGGCCTGGCCTGGGTAGTTGTTAATTAGTTAGTTAGTCTGTCTGTCTGTCTGTCTCTCTGTCTCTCTGTCTGCAGGCAGGCGGGCAGGCAGGCAGGCAGGGCAAGATGTGCGACAATGCCAGCGGGTCCCAGGGTGATGGAGGGAAGCTGGTGTGGTTTGCCCGCTAATCGGGTTCTTTTGTGAGTTTTGAGAACTGGTGATGCAGATCAGGCCAAGGAGAAGTGTGCTGGCGGCAATTATCGGAGGGTTTGGGGGAAAGTAGTTCGGTCGTCCCAGTAGGCTTGGGCTGGTGCTGGTTTGGCGCTGGCTAGGATAAGAGTTGTCCGCTCCGTGGGGTTCGAAGCGCATCTACCTTCATACAAGCGCAGCGGGGAGTCGATGGTCGTCGGGTCCTGGTGGCTTCTCTGGGAGGGGTCGAGAGAAGATGGCAGGATGGGGAGAACCATTCCCTGGCCTCCAGGAATGTTGGACTGCTGGAATGCTACGTTTGATGGTATTCCAAGAATGATGGTAGCAGGGACAATGGCAAAGCACAAGCACAGGCAACGGCAACGGCAACGGCAAAGGCTCAAACAATGCTGAGGATCGATCCGGAGAGAAGGAGGCCGAGGGGGGTGAGGGAGCGAGATGGCACCAAATCCTCTTTTATAAAAACAAAAACAAAGCAAAATCAAAGCTGATTGGAGATGCGGCGTCGGCGGCGGACGATGAGAATGGAAATAAGATCGAGGCAGCCACACGTTATGCCATGCGAGCAGAGCAAGATCCTGAACACGTTCTGCGTGGTTTCTGTGCTGCCCGGCCCAAAGTGCTGGTGCTGGTGCTGGTGCTGGTGCGGTGCTGATGCTGATGCTCGTGCTTTTCTCGCCCTCCCCGTGGTGCGGGTAAAGGTAAAAGCAGCGGCCCGCAGGCGACGACAGCGTTGGAGGCCTGAGGCAGCGATGAACTGATGGCTGGATCGATGCATGGACATGGACGTGGACGTGGACTGGGGAAGACGGAGACGGAGTTGGAAAACACGGGGGAAGAGATTGGACCTTGCATCAATCGGCCACCAGCGCCAGCCCTCAGATTCCAGCATTTGAGCAGTCGAGCAAACCAGCAAACCAGCAAACCAGCAGGCCAGTCGGGCCAGTCAGACCTGCGAACCAGCAAACCCTCGCCCTCGCCCTCGCCCTCGCCCTCGCCCTCGCCAGGCAACGCCAGCGCCGAGCGCCCCCCCCTCCGTTTCGATCGTTGCGCGCAAAGACCGCGACGGCGCCGGCGCCCTTGCCTGGTGCCCTCGCTCGTGCTTTGAACCCCTGGAGCATGGTTGTTCCCAGAGCCGGGCCGGACTTGATGGGGCTGGTGCTGGTGCACTTGGCTGGGCTGGTACCCTGACGCTACGGGCAGTGTTTGCCTCGTTGCAGCCGACTCGAAGGGGGATCCCAGAGGCTATCCGTCAATCGTTCCCTAGACTGGTCGCACACTGGAAGGCCTAGAACCATCATGAAACCACTTCTCCAAAATCACGTGTGGCTCGAGAATTATGTCGGGCTAATCGACCTGTGCGGAGAGAAAAGGAGGTTGAGATGAGGATAGAGAGAATAAAGACGATGAGTGGATCTTGTCGCTGCTAGATGTCTCTCCTGAGAATAGCAATGGTGCATGTGTCAAAGAGGTTAGGAAGTCGCGGTTGCTAGAAGTGCGGAATCTTTGTCAAGGCTAGATTATTTTTATAGGGAGCGGTAGAGCTTCTTATAGAGAAGCCTGCCTATTCACATAGATGACACTATTCACCCAAGATTCTGAAGTCTGCAATCAAGAAGAGATTACAGTGCATGCATGTCAATGGAAGGACCAAAGGGAAAGAATGATGACGAGTATCAACCGAAAGATTGATGTACGCACAGCTTGACGTTATGTTCCAGTCTCTGTGAGCAGCGGCTCCTGAAAAGCATAGATATCATGTTGTATTGGTAGGATATCAACAGACACCCTGTCCTCCACCAAAGAACCCCGACCTGATATCATATCCTTCGAAGTTCCCAAAATCCCCTAAATACGCCTTCCTCAGAAATAGAAATCTGAATAACATAAGAAGCTCAGTTAAATAGACTGGCATTCGACTTTGTGTCGCTCCATAGAATCCAAAACATGAAATTTTCGGTACAGTTATCATCACTGAATAGTCATCTACTCCTTCACTTCATTCTCATCCCCGAAAGGCGTCGTACTCTTCGGCACCGCCCTCCCACTGCCTTGAGCCTTTCTCGTCGCCTCTTCGATAACGGCACTTAAGGAGCTATTGCTTCTGCGTTTAGATGCGGGAGGATCGTTAAATGGTGATGACTCCATGGTGGGAGCATCATCGATGATAGTGATGGCGTTCGAATCACGAGGAAGTAAAGTCTCTCGCGCAGATGCATCTTCTTCTGCGGTTGGGTGCTGGGATATTCCTTTTTTCGGCCCACTTGCGACTCGGACAACATTCGGTCTGACTGGTGTTGCTGTTGCTGCACTGGCACTGTTCAGGAAGGTAGATCCAACACTGAAGGCTGGGCTTGGGGGTCCATTGACACCGTACTTTCCGTAGTCGACGCTTGGAACTGGCGGCGTGAGGGATCCAGCAGGCGTCCCCGGGCCAGCAGACTTCACGCTGACGACTGCAGCTTTTCCTCTGATGACCGTCTGGGCAGGAACTGGAGATACGACAGCATTCTTCCCGTAGATCGTCGACGCAACGCTTGTCCTAGCATAAGAGGTTCGGTCACTAATGCCGGAGTATGTCGAGTCTCGAAGATCTCCAGGCATAAAGAAGTGCTCCTGCTCATATCGTGGTGTACTCGAGGCGGACGACAAGGCGATAGGAATCGGAGGAACCGGCGGTACGAGAAGACCAGGCGTCGAAGGCTGAGATCGATTTGTCACACCAGGAATATACGCAATTTGGATGATGTTGGAAGCCCGAGTCAGCACTGTAGACGCAATAGAAGCAACTGTGTGCGTTGACGCCCTTGCGTCTCGCCGCATCGTGAAGTCCTTCTCTGCTTGTGTCTCATCTTCTTGCTCCTCAGCCCAGTGTTCCTGCTCGTATTGCTGTCTCTTTGTCTTGATACAAAACCTCCAGACAAGATATGTTAGAACTGCAATGGCAATTACACCTCCGATGACACCACCTGCTAGTCCTCCGGCACTCGGGCCAGAACTTGACGACTTGGACGAAGAGGTGGCCGTGGCACTGGGTGCAGAGGCTGCAGCCACGCAAGTTGTTGACTGACATGCATCGCAAGTGGGTGGTTGAAGCGCACATTGCTGGCCAGCAGGGCAGTCAGGACATGAAGGCGCCTCAGGGCTACAACTAACGCATCGTCGGAATAAGGTATTGTATGAAGCTATAGACAAGTTAGTCGGGTCGTTAGTTGGGGTCCAAGCATGCCGACCTGGTGATAAAGCCATGATAAGACGAAAAGGAGAGACGAGATAGATGGATGTTACGACGACAGTCGTAGAGAAAGGCTCGACGCCACAAAAGAGATCAAGGCTCGTTGCGGCCCACCGGTCGTGAACGATTCGGCCTCGAGGGAAATCTGTCTGTCGGTGAGGCGTGGACAAGAAGAACCTGCTCTACAGACGTGCGCTGGGCGGCAAGGGACCGATCGGACGTCGAAGTAAGAATGCCAACACGGTTTGTCTCTAATTCTCGTGCTGATGTGGCCTGGGTGGGAAGTAAAGAAGTAATCTCAATGGGTCGAGATGCGGGTCGAGATGCAAGTCGGTGACCCACGAGAGAAGGCGAGCGGGCGCAAGGGCAGAGAAGTGCAGAGATGGGGTAACGAATGTGAAGAGCAGAGAGCTCTTGTGGATTGCGTCGTGGTTGTGATGCTTGGACCTACATCGACGGCGAGGATGGTACAGCCCGCGGAACGACGGGTGCCGTTTCGACGATCTTGACTTGTTGGTGTTGAGGGAAACAGGGCGAAGATGCTCAGTAGCAGCCAGGAGCAGGCGCCAGGAACGGGGGCGCTCCAAGAGTGCAAAGGTGGGTACGCGGGCTCGTCTCGCCTGTTCCTAGCGGGTGATTACACTAATCTTAATAAATGCAGCGGGGGCACGAGGCCATTCGCGCCAATAATAGCCGTCTGTGGCCTCCGCCCTCATATTGTCGTCCTCTTTCCCACAATCAATATGATAAAGCGGAGTGTTGAGCGAGAGGCTCGAAAAGAGGCACCCAGCTGCGGAACAAGAAATTGAGACTAGCATCAATTGACAGCTTTACAACACGCTGGGGGCCTAATGTGATATGGAAGACTGTCCAATGCTTTGGTACCTAAGGACATAGAGCCCTTGAATCTGGATCCTTACGGCGGCTCTGCTCCCCATACTTGTGTCTGATCATTCCTGGCCATGTAAGCTTTCAATGAGTGGGAAAATGTCACCGAAAGAACGGCTATTACCAGATCTCATGATATGATTCTTTCAGCCCAGATATGCCGCTCGCCTACCCGCGGTCCTTGTCTCCACAATCACCGTTCATATGGGAAATTTACACAATGACAACAGTGGTCCTTGTTTCAGGTGCTTACTTCAGTTTCAAGCCCTACCTATCGGGACACGTCTCCGCAGTACAAGGAGAGTATTTGGTAATCAAGGTAATGGATATCTTTTCGTAGGACAGCGAACTCGGCTTTCTGAGTTCGGCCGAAGATCATCTGAACTGGCCCCTTGAGCCAAAGTTGCTTGAGCAGATTTGGCGTCATACCATTGACTGCCGACATAGTCGTCTAATCAAATGGGTGTTCCTACCAACATTTTTCACTTCCACATTGGGCTCTCCATCCTTCTTACTCTGCTGTAATATGGACTTTCTTCGATAGTGAATGAGCCTCAAGATTCTCCATCGACAATAGAAATTCTGCCGCTGCTTGGGTGCTTCACTATGAGACAAGTCTGTCAGTTCATCGGTCTGAATTTTCTATCTCATCCTAACTCTCACAACAATTTTCGTTGATCTTAGGAGCCATTCGAAGAGTGAGAAGGAGGAAAGCGATACAATCTGCTTGAAGTCTGTAAATTGCACTGTCTAGCACTTTGAGGGAGGTATGAGCCCACATTCAGAAGTACATCGCTAACCTAGCTTCGAGACGCATTCCATCTACTTGGAGCGTCTGAATTGTAGGTTCCCGGAAAGGATTCGCCACCTCTTGTTTCTTTAGATATTGATGCAATTTTTTATGTTATATAATAAGTCTAACCAATCCTTCTGGATTAATTAATTCGAATCATTGCGGGATTGTTAACCTTTGAATGCTAGCACTCGTCCTACGCAGAGTACGTCACAGTAGATCAACTTGGCCCAACAAAATCTCAGCTTCAGTATCTCCCTCTATCCAGAGCAGGCTGCGGGTTGTTGAGGCAAGAACTTGGTTCGCCACCCCATGTCCAAAAATAGACAACGCTTAGGGGGCTCCGGTACTGCATAGCGTCGACAGACAAAGAATCGTGAATGCGAGAAAGACAAAGCGAGTCTGGAGGTGCAGTCTTAACAAAGAGTTTTCGAAGATGCTCTTTGCTTTCCTATTCCTTGTGCTGATATCCCTTATGCCACAAACGACCTTTCTTGGCTAGGTATAAACATGGAAGGTGAAACGCTAGCTTCTGGGGTAATAAGATTTGTTTGCTGCGGTGTAGTATATCTACTACGTAGGCATTCGCGTTCAGATCGATGTCGATGTCGAATTTTATTTCGATTTAGGTCATACAATAGGAAAGGGGGCTACGCTGGACTGTAGATCTGAACAAATCAAGTACTGTAGATGTTGATTCACGGGTGCATGGCCGTTTCGTATTCTTTTGCTCGTCTCCACAGCCCTAAAGCTGAGCCACAGGGGAAGCGGAGCCGTCATACCCTTTCAACAGGCAAGAGCTGAATCTGGAAATCCATCTCTCGCTCCTTGCTCCCTACTCCCCTAAACAACTTTCAAAAATCTTTTATTCCTTCGTTTCTACCAAGTCTCCCAACAGGCTTCACCAGCAGGCTTCACCAGCAGCTCGCCCGGAGCTCTGAGTCTGCTACCGCGGACCGACTACTCAACTTGCAATACGAGACACCACACTTACAAAACCAGCTCATCATCGGCGGAAGCCATTAATCACACGGTATCTCCATCATGGCACATCCAGGAAATGGCGGAGGCTTCGACCATAATGAGCACAACCTGCAGGACTTGCCACCGGGAAGCAACGTAAGTCTTCGACGGTATTCTCCTGATGACGTTTCTGAACATCACTTCATAGTACCATCTCCCCCCTCACGATGACGAGGACGGAAATGAGCCTTTACTGCATTCACAGCCAGGGGCCGGTCCCTTTGCCAGCCCCTACGACAATCAGACGGGGCCCGCCAGACCTGTATCCGCCGCTTATAGTCTCTCGGAAAGCTATGCGCCTGGTGCTGCTGCCCCGGCGCCTTATGGTAGCGAATATACATCAGCTTATAGCCATCCACTAGACGATCCTCATGGACGCTCGGCCTCTCCTTATTCTCGAGCGGATACGGATTCGACTGAGGCATGGAAGCAACGCCAAGCTCCTGCAGCCGGTGGTCTCAAGCGATTTGCAACAAGGAAGGTCAAACTTGTGCAAGGCAATGTTCTAAGTGTCCCTCATCCTGTCCCGTCAGCTATTCTGCATGCGATACAACCTAAATATCGGCAAGGTTCTCAAGGAAATAGTGAGGAATTCACACATATGCGATACACAGCAGCGACCTGCGATCCCGACGATTTCACACTCAAAAATGGGTATAATCTTCGACCTGCCATGTACAATCGTCACACTGAACTTCTCATCGCCATTACCTATTACAACGAGGATAAAACCCTAACTGCCCGGACCCTCCATGGTGTCATGCAGAATGTACGTGATATTGTGAACCTTAAGAAGTCCGACTTTTGGGGAGTTGGTGGACCGGCTCACCAGAAGATCGTGGTGTGCCTCGTCTTTGATGGAATCGATCCCTGCGACAAGGAAGTCCTCGATGTCTTGGCAACAGTCGGAGTTTACCAAGATGGTGTTATGAAGAAAGATGTCGATGGCAAGGAGACAGTGGCCCATATTTTTGAATACACTACACAATTGTCAGTCACAGCTCAGCAACAACTTATTCGACCAACGGACGATAGCAGCAGTACCCTTCCACCTGTTCAGATGATGTTTTGTTTAAAGCAAAAGAACAGCAAGAAGATCAATTCCCATAGATGGCTGTTCCATGCCTTTGGCCGCATCCTGAACCCAGAGGTCTGCATTCTTCTTGATGCTGGCACAAAGCCCGGTCCGAAGTCTCTCTTGTCTCTGTGGGAGGGTTTCTATAATGACAAGGATCTTGGAGGTGCATGTGGTGAAATCCATGCTATGTTGGGTAAGGGCGGCAAGAAGCTCTTGAATCCCTTGGTCGCGGCTCAAAATTTTGAGTATAAGATCAGTAACATCTTGGACAAGCCACTCGAAAGTTCTTTTGGATATGTCAGCGTGTTACCTGGTGCATTCTCAGCTTACCGCTTCAGAGCGATCATGGGACGGCCGATCGAGCAGTACTTCCATGGTGACCATACGTTGTCGAAGAAGTACGGCAAGAAAGGAATCGAAGGAATGAACATCTTCAAAAAGAACATGTTCTTGGCCGAGGACCGAATTCTCTGCTTCGAGTTAGTGGCAAAAGCCGGCTCAAAGTGGCATCTAACATACATCAAAGCTGCTAAAGGAGAGACCGATGTCCCTGAAGGAGCCCCTGAGTTCATTGGCCAGCGTCGAAGATGGCTTAACGGTTCTTTCGCGGCCTCTATGTATGCGATTATGCACTTTGGTAGAATGTAAGTTCGAGCAGAAAGTCCTGAGAGAAACCAAGCTTACATGAAACAGGTACAAAAGTGGGCATAACCTCATCCGAATGTTCTTCTTCCACATTCAGCTGCTATACAACTCCTTTACTGTCTTCCTCTCATGGTTCATGCTGGCGTCTTTCTACCTCACGACTACAGTCATCATGGATCTGGTTGGAACTCCGACACCTGCGCAGAATGGCGTAGCTGCGAAGAACGCCTGGCCTTTCGGTAACACGGCATCTCCAATCATCAATCAAATCCTCACATTCCTCTACATCGCATTCTTGCTAGTTCAATTCATTTTGGCGCTTGGTAACAGACCGAAAGGCTCCAGAGTCACTTACATCATCTCGTTTGTGGTCTTTGGAGTTATCAACGCGTATCTCATTGTTCTATCACTGTATCTCGCCTATCAGGGTATCAGAAAGACAGTGGTACATGATGACAGTACAAAGGATTTCTTCGAAAGTTTCTTCGGGAAAACGAGTGGTGGTGGTGGTATCATCATTGTTGCCTTGCTCGCCACCTTCGGTCTTTACTTTGTTGCCTCGTTCATGTATCTCGATCCGTGGCATATGTTCACCTCATTCCTTCAGTACCTCCTCCTTGCATCATCATACATCAATATATTGATGGTCTACGCCTTTAGCAATTGGCATGATGTCTCGTGGGGTACGAAGGGATCCGACAAATCCGAGGCTCTCCCTTCTGCCACAACTACCAAGTCCGACGGAAAGACAGCTGTCATTGAAGAAATTGACAGGCCTCAGGAAGACATTGACAGTCAATTTGAAGCCACCGTCAAGCGAGCCTTACAGGAATATAAGCCTGTCGTGGAAGTCGAGAAAAAGTCTCTTGAGGATTCGTACAAATCTTTCAGAACCAAGCTCTTGATTTCATGGATTTTCTCGAACATTATCTTGTCGGTTTGCATCACAAGTGATACGGTCGACAAATTTGGATTCGGGGTAAGTTTTTATCTCTCGCAATAACAAGACTTATTGCTAAGACCTGTCTAGAAAAGTGCAACGGACCGCACGGCGAAGTTTTTCGAAATATTGCTCTATGCCACAGCTTGTTTATCTGTCGTCCGCTTCATTGGCTGTGTGTGGTTCTTGGGTAAGTCTGGAATCATGTGCTGCTTCAGGCGACGTTAGATTTGAGCGAAGGAGGCAAAAGTGTTATGAATCTAGGTTGAGCGCGAGCTTTGGGATTTTTGAGACTGGCCTGCTCTCGCAGTGGATCTGTAGAGAGTATGGCGGCTTATATGCGTGGTTGCATTCGCACATAATGGCGTTTTAGAATGTAATGAAGCGGTCCTGACGATTGAATTTGCCTCGAATATACAAATACCCGATAGTTATTTCCGTTGTCTAAGTCCTGTGATATGACCGTGTTTTCACAAACCATGTAGTCTTATTTGAAAGTCTTGCTTAGTTCTATGCTGCAGAAGCATTAAAGTGCAAAACACCCATGAGGCGCAATGATCGACTGTTTATTCGCAATAATCGCTGACTAGACTCGGATGCGGCTGCGATCCACCAATCCTTATCAAATAAGGCTTCCTAAATCGCTTCGCAGCCTGCGCGGTGCGTCAAGCACAAACACCACAATCTTTTAGGACTCGACCTCCACCTTCTTCGCCACGTTCGTAGCGGTAAGATGTTGAAAATATGGAATATGGTACGCCTGAGATCCACCTAGTCATCTTTCTTGCAGTCTTTGGCCTCGTCCAGAAGCGCATATGCTGACCTACTTTTGACTCAGAAACAAAAAGCAGCAGCTGATGCTAACGCAGATGCTGCTGTGGGGACAAAGAAGAAGAAGGTGACCGCGGCTCAACTAAGAGTTCAAAAAGGTACGGAGTTGACTTGCAACTGTCTCCGTATGTCCTGTCTAACCTTTGCGCCTCCAGACCTTTCGGAACTCGAACTTCCTCGGACAATGAAGACGACTTTCAAGGACCCCGATGACGTATTGAATTTCGAACTCACCATCGAGCCAGATGAAGGGATGTACAAGGGTGGACAATTTCACTTCAGCTTCGAGATCAGCCAGGAGTTTCCGCACGCAGCTCCCAAAGTCCTGTGCAAGGAGAAAATATACCATCCCAATATTGACTTGCAAGGCAAAGTCTGCTTGAACATCTTACGGGAGGACTGGAAGCCGGTGTTGAATATCCAAGCTGTTATTGTTGGTCTACAGGTACAGATCGAGCCATCGTTCAAGCTCAGGAGAGTCCCAAGCTGACTCTTTTTGCACAGTTCCTGTTCCTCGAGCCAAACGCCTCAGACCCGCTGAATAAAGAAGCCGCGGAAGATCTACGTTCCAACCGAGAAGGTTTCAAGCGAAATGTCAGGCAAGCCATGGGAGGAGGGATTGTCAGGAACGAGCCCTTCGACAAGGTCTTCAAGACGATGGACTAGGTAGAGCATGGGGACGCGCATGGAAGCAAGATGAGGCCCTGCATATGGCTAGACGTGCACGATCAAATGAGGAATATGGCATCATGAGGCGTTTATATGGGCAGCTTTTGGGAGTATATACACCGATCTCGTGCTTGCACGTATGACAGCAGAAATCTATTCATATCATACTGAGCCGAAGAGACCTGCAGTCGTCGAAGCATCTCATCTTTTCGATATAGCATATAATGCCACCACCAGTGGACAAGCTTATGCAAACAAACGAGACGCAAGTGAAGAGTCTCTCACGTCCCTTCTCTTCTATGTCCTGTCTTTCCTCTTCCCGCCATTCCTGTAAGTCCTAATATGGTTACTGGCTAGTATTGATGAACATCCACCCCACCCTCCTTGTCTTGCGTCCCCGGATTTTAGCGAGCGCCCTGGGTGCAACGCTACCTCCGAAAACCGGCCTGTGAGCTTGGTCTCCGTGAATTTTTCCAAAAGAGTCACCGCTCCACGAAAAGAATTCCAAACTACGTCTTCCCCCAACACCACTCCACTCCACTCAAAAATTGTTGCAATGGCTTCTCGCACTTTCTCTAGAGCTCTACGCTCGCCATTGGCAAGACAACTCAGCGCTCCAGCTCGTCGGACTTTTGTCACTGCTCTCAATGCATCTGCCAGACCAACTGCCCGAGCTGCTGTTGCGTCGAGTCAACAGGTTCGCGGTGTGAAGACAATTGATTTTGCCGGCACAAAGGAGCAAGTTTATGGTACGGGCCAGTGATTTAAACCTAAGCTTTGATACTAATAGAACTACAGAGAGAGCCGACTGGCCTGCTGCCAAGCTTCAGGTATTTTCACTCCGCCGCCAATTTGTGTCGATTTAATGCTGATGCAACATCAGGACTATTTCAAGAATGATACCATGGCAATCATCGGCTACGGCTCACAAGGACATGCGCAGTCCTTGAACATGCGAGACCAAGGTCTCAACGTTGTTGTCGGGGTGCGGAAGAATGGTCAATCGTGGAAGGATGCCCAACAAGATGGTTGGGTTCCAGGAAAGAACCTTTTCGACGTCGATGAGGCCATTTCCAAAGGAACCATCATAATGAATCTCCTCAGCGATGCTGCTCAGAGCGAAACATGGCCAGCACTCAAGCCCCAGATTACCAAGGGAAAGGTAAACAAATAATTACGGTGACCTTGTCTTAGCTAATCATATGTAGACTCTCTACTTTTCCCACGGCTTCTCCCCAGTCTTCAAGGATCAGACTAAGGTCGATGTGCCTTCGGATGTCGATGTCATCCTGGTTGCTCCCAAGGGCTCAGGTCGAACTGTCCGAACGCTCTTCCGTGAGGGACGTGGTATCAATTCTTCCATTGCTATCTACCAAGACGTTACTGGCAACGCCAAAGAAAAGGCCATCGCGCTGGGTGTCGGTGTTGGCAGCGGTTATCTCTATGAGACCACTTTTGAGAAGGAAGTCTACTCCGACCTGTACGGCGAGCGTGGTTGCTTGATGGGTGGCATTCACGGCATGTTCCTCGCGCAGTACGAAGTCCTTCGTGAACAAGGCCACAGCCCTAGCGAAGCTTTCAATGAGACTGTTGAGGAGGCTACTCAATCATTATACCCATTGATCGGTGCTAACGGTATGGACTGGATGTACGAGGCTTGCTCCACAACTGCTCGTCGCGGTGCCATTGACTGGAGCGGGAAGTTCAAGGACGCATTGAAGCCTGTCTTCAATGATCTATATGACTCTGTTAAGACTGGAAAAGAGACCGAGCGGTCTCTCACGTTCAATTCCCAGAAGGACTACCGTGAGAAGTATGAGGCTGAGATGCAGGAGATTCGGGATCTGGAGATCTGGAGAGCAGGAAAGGCTGTGCGGTAAGTTGGCACTCCCTTTTGTTCTAACCTACGCTAATTCATAAAGATCACTTCGCCCTGAGAACCAGAAGTAAAATAGAGATACCGGACAGCTTGTGAACGGGGGAACATTTCTGAATTACTGGAGAAGAATCTGGCGCATTTGTACTCTATTCTAGTCCTGCAGGAAAGCTCGGTATATGGAATCTGAAAAAGTTCTAACATTCTTTCAAAGAAAATGTTCTTGTTGACCCTGGTTTTAGTGTTGTTTTTAACAGCCAATGGTGAGTATTTCAATATCCATGCTCCGTTATCGGCAATTTTTTATTCTTGGACATCCCACCTAACATGTAAAGTTAAGCAAAGGGTCGGATAGACAGGTACTGCTGACAATTCCACAGAATAGCAGTTTCGTGCTTTTTATCAATACTCACAGTAGCGAAGATGTCCGACCCTGCCAAATCCCCTTCTCTCGAGCGCCCTTCTATTATCGCCGCGCATGCCCTAATCAAAGAGCACATCCACTATACTCCCGTCCTAACAAACACAACCCTCAATGAGTTAGCATCCGCATCTCAATCTGCGTCCACGCTCACAGATACTCCATGGGCCGGACAGGACGCCGCGAAGCCAAAGATCAGACTCTGGTTCAAATGCGAAAACCTCCAAAAGGTGGGGGCGTTCAAAGTCCGCGGCGCATTCCATGCATTGAAGCGGCTCATGGCAGAGGAGGGATGGGCAGAGGACGGCGGACGAGAGAAGGGAGTTGTCACACATTCTTCTGGTTCGTAGGCAGCCATGTATCTTTCAAAGTAACAAACTGGCCTCTGACCTCGAGGAAATGAAACAGGCAACCACGCCCAGGCCCTCGCCCTTGCTGCACGCACCATGGGAATCCCCGCCTACATCGTCATGCCCTCCATTTCCACACCTTCCAAAATCACCGCCACGAAAGGCTACGGCGCCACGGTCATCTTCTCTGGCTCGACGTCCACAGAACGTGAAGCGGTAGTCGAGGAGGTTATAAAGAAGACAGGGGCGAGACTAGTGCCTCCTTATGATCACCCAGACATAATGCTAGGGCAAGGAACCCTAGGTCTAGAACTTCAACAGCAGGTGGAGGAGATGAACGGAGGAAACGGTCTAGATGCTATCATCACGCCTTGCGGAGGCGGCGGTATGCTCTCCGGCACTGCGATCAGTTGCGAGGGGACCGGTATACATGTCTTCGGCGCAGAGCCTGAGTTTGAGGGTGCGGATGACTGCAAGCGCGGACTTGAGGCTGGGAAGAGGATAGAGACCGTCAAGACGCTCACTATAGCTGATGGGTTGCGAACGCCGGTGGGAGCATACCCTTGGACTGTGATTCATGACAGAAAGTTGGTGAGACAGATGTTTAGTGTCACGGAGGATCAGATCAAAGCTGCGCTAAGGCTGGTATCGGAACGGATGAAGCTCGTGGTTGAGCCGAGCGCGGTGGTGCCTCTTGCCACCGTGCTCTTCAATGAGGATTTCAGGAGGATAGTAGAGATGGAAGGAGGAGAGAAGGGGTGGGATATAGGGGTTGTGATCAGTGGTGGTAATGTTAGTGTTGAAGCATTGGGAAAGATGTTTGAGGTGACTCCTGGGAAGGCAGAGAGGCAAGAGGCCAAGGTTGGACTGAACGGTGAGAAGGTTGCTGAGAATGTCGCGGGATGAGAAGATAGGATGCATATTAGCGCCTGACATAAGACTTGGGAAATGCACCATATTGTGGAAATGTAGATAGTGAACTTCACCTCCATACTATGGATATAGCCCAAATGGTCGCCAGGAAATCGCCCAATGCTCAAGACTGGTCGAGATTCCATGAAAATCGCTTCGCTGCAATCTGCACCTAGGTTATCGATGATGTCTCCAGCTTTCGATTCAGTATATAAGAGCCCAGTGGGTCGCTTCTCCTCGATGGTTCTCCTCAAGGGCTTTGGGGAAGTCAACCATTCGGCAAAGCGTAAAGCGTTTCCCATTCTCAAACGAAGAGCAGCAGCCACCAACGAGCCACCAGTTCATCAGCTTAAATATCAGCAATCAGATATACAGAATTTCAGAAATAGATTAGTGTCGCGGCCAGCATTCTTCTGTTGATGGCTGGAAAGGAGTTGTTCCGCGGGGTTGTAGAAAGCTGTCCGCATATCATGGTATGATCGAGCATCATATGTGAACGGCATTCGTAGCCAAAAGTGCATTGAAGAGGCATTAGGAAACCAGATCCGCCAAATATACAAGCTGTCGGAATCAAGTAGACGGTGTTTCTTGAGCAAAACAGGTCATCCTGCAATTGTGAAGGATACTCTGTGACAAGAGACGCCAGGATACCCTTAAAGTAAAGAAACGAGTGAATAAGAGAGTTCCACCGAACCTTGTATTCCAACAATATTAGCTTCATAGCCCGATATTATCAGGTGTGCTAATGCTGGAGCTGTCTCCCACATCACACAGACAGAAGTGTAACGGGAGCACCGACCAGGGAAAACCACAGAAAATCATGTTGATTTGCTAACGACGAAGGCAGAACAGGAGAATGTTACCTCCTTCCACACATGTTCGTAAAAGGACCACGACGAGAGGAGCAGTTGAGAATGTTGCATAAGAGTGACACAATCAACGCACGAAGGAAGTCATGAGTGCGATCATGTCTGGGAGAGCTCTCGAAACCTGGGGTCACATTGCAGGATATATCGTCAAAGAGCAAGACGCGTTGAGCGGCGGTCTTGCTGGTAGTTCAGCCAGTCATTGTAGATTGATACCATGCAAGAGAAAGGGGAAGCGATGCTCTTGGCCGTGATGGGCCCATAGAGATGACGATGTGCTATCATAGTGAGATGCCAAAGGGGCTCGAATGAGACTCCGACCTCTAACCTCTACCTCTTACCTCTGGCCCGAAACAACGCAGGCAGGTCCCGGGAACGTAATGCAAGACTGGGCCGATCCCGACATAGTGGCTATCGAAAATGAGTTTGTCAAAACGTCGAGGACTGACTTGTTATTCGGAGCACCTATTCTGGTTGACGTCGTTGGGTCATGGAGAAGTGATTTGGTGCGACTAGCGGTGGCGAGGGCGAGCTAAGAATCCGTACCTGCGGCGGGATCCAGAACGCTTACGCAGGTACAGTATCAGACAGCAGAAACTACTGTCAGATTGCGCCAGCCGAGGAGCAGCCACCATCGTCGCCAGCCGCCGAGCCCCCTATTCTCATAACCTTATCGAGACACACGGAGATGAAGGCGGCCCTAATTGCTGACATTATGTTTTCCTCTCGGTAGGAGAAAAGAGACCAGCAAATGGCCAGCGCAGACGAGGAAATACAAAAAAGGCGGAAGTAAGCACTTAGAATCAGAATGCGGGCTAGATGGCCAGCAGATTGTACTGGCAGCTCGTGCGAAAAGCGCCGAGCGTAGCAAATTTTGCTGAAATTTGATGTGACCCACCCTCTATCTCCTAGTCTCTCCTGGTCTCCTTTCTCCTGTGGCCGCATCAGGCAAGCCGTGGCCGTGACCGTGGCCGTGACCGTGTGCCGCCATGTGAAAGGAGGTATGTGGGAGAGAGAGAGAGAGAGAGAGAGAGAGAGAGAGAGAGAGGCTCCGCTGTGACTTGACCTTACTATGGGGCATCTGGCGTAAAGACTGGACATTGGGCAACATGATGATCAGTGGATACTTTAGTGGAAATCTGAAGAAAGACCAGGCCAGGCTCCGTTGCCGCTTATATTGATCGAGAGATGGGCATATCCGAGATGATCATGAGCAGGCCTTCTCCACGGGTCTGGGGAGAACACGAGAAAACACGAGGTTTTCATATCGGACTTCTTCCGAGCTTTGACGTTTCGCACGAGACGTGACCAGCGGTTAGATAGATACCGTGGGAGCGCACTCACGGGAGGTGACAATGATTTACATTATTATCATGCTTAGCACCCAAAGCGGTTCAAGCCACTGACGGCTGGTGGGTGTTGGGAATGGCCGCTGATCGCGTTGGGGAAGACAAGTCGCGGTTGCGTGAGTAACTGGGCGCTCTTGGCTTGCAATGCGGCGGTCCACATCAAGATCAGAGGCTGCTACAGGTTTCAGCCAATGCCAATCATTTATTTACAGAGCGATAGCTGAGATTAGAGGCGCGGACGCGACTTCAAGGTATTGGAGGCTGTTCCCAGCTGCTGGAATATGATTTGCCGGGTAATGGTGAAGAAACAATCTCACTGCACTGCAGCTGCGTTGGCTCGTGGTCCAATAGCCTTAGACCACAATCATAGACATACAATAAAGTATAGCTAAGCTCCAGGTCTGCGGTACGATCCCCCCGACCAGAGAGGCAGATAGGTTTTGGTTGAGGAGCGACTGAGAAGAAAACGGGGACTGGCTCTTGAAGTGAACCATATGCTCTGACATCATGGAACGTCTACATAGATGCTCTAAGGGTTCTCTGTGCCGAAATAGCCTTGAGGAGAGCCTGAATTAGTGAGCTTTGGAAATTTAGACCAACTCTAAGTTATCATGGGTCTTGCCACTGGAGTGGCTGGCTGGCCCAATTTGTGTTCCCCGGGCCTCCAAGACTGATGTGCAGCGTGCCAGAGTGACGGAGCAAAGGTGACCATGGCAGGACCAGGCTGGAAGATGCCACTGCACTGCTGCGATGTTTCTATGAGGATTGGAGACGTGGAGACCGGAACCAGGAGATGGAGACGTGTGCCAGCGCGTAATTAGTGAGCCACCCGTGAGTACGGTACAGTACGCCACACCTCCTGTGTAAGGCTCTCACGGCCAGAACTTTTACGGTAGAGCCCCCCTATCACTGAACACCCTGAATCAGTTCGAGTCAAATACGCTCGTGTGCTCATGTCGCGCATAACATTTGACAAGGCGCAGAGCCCCAGCATGTGCGGCACCGGTGTCGGGAGATATGGACCGAAGTGGATTGGAGTGGATTGGAGTGAATAGGATAGGATTCGATGCACAGCAACAACCACCACAACAAAAACGTGGAAAAGGAAAAGAATTGCGGTTTGCGTGAAAAAGAGGGAACCAGGCCAAACCGCATGAAGAGGGTCGAATCTCCCCCTGGGAGGGATCTGGAATTAGGGAGGCCATGGGTACGAGGAGGGCCATGTCCGGGAGCCCCATCGTGCTGGCACCGTCAGTGCCTGAACAGCGCCTTTACGACGCCTTCACAACGCCTTCACAACGCCTTCACAACGCCAGCTACTTTCCCACCACAGCGTGGAGCGCCAACGGGCCAGGGGGAGGCGCTGCACAAACCGGCTTGGGAACGCTTAAGATGAATGGGAAGGGGGGGAGGAGGAGATGGGAGGGGGAAAGGAGAAGGGGGAGGGGGAGAAGGAGATGGGCGTGGGTGGGCTTGGGAGCGAGGTCTGAGAGAGAGACAGAGAGAGAGAGAATAAACAGCGAAAATTTTAGTCGAGAGCAAGTGTTGTGATTATTGACCAGGGAGCCGCCCCCCGTGTCTCCACCAATCACAGACCGCCCAAGACTGCCAAATTAAGGGTCCCACTTCTGGCTGCCGTCTGCCGTCTCTCGCCTCTCGTCTCTGCCCACTCCACTGCCTACTGCCCACTGCCCACTGCCCATCCCATCTATCGCTCCTGCCCTACCCTACCCTGCCTCCCCCCTGCTCCTGCTCCTGCTCCTGCTCTAGCCTCTAGTTCCACTGCGCGCTGCCCACTCGCTCGCCCACCCATCCACCCATCCACCTGCCCCTTGCTAGTCCGTTTCCGTCTAGCGCGCCGGTCGCCCAGCGCGCGCGCGCAGATGCAGATGCTCCCGTATAAAGAACTTCCTCCACCCTCCTGGCCGACTTTCCTTCCTTCTTCACCCACACTCTCGTTCTCGATACAATCAAAGCACCTGACTTTTAGTCACTTACATTCGTTCAACGCAACAACCCAAACCCCTCAACCCTCCAACCTAATTACTTTTAAAGTACCCTAATACCAAACAACCGTCAAGATGCAATTCTCTGCCGCCGCTCTCCTCGCTCTCGCAGCCACCGCCGCTGCTGCCACCAACGGCACTGTGTACACCACCCAGGTGCTCACCGCCTACACCACCGTGTGCCCTGCTTCCACCCAGGTTACCTTCAACGGTGTCACCTACACTGCCACGGCCGTGAGTTGCCCAGCTCTGAGATCTGGAGGTGGAGAGATGCAACGTCGTGAGACAATCAGTTGGACGCGTCGCATTTCTCCGCGCTACCAGATCCACCACCTAAGAAATACCTGCTGACAATTGAATCCAGAGCCAAACCTTGACCATCACCAACTGCCCATGCACTGTCGTCAAGCCAGTCAGCACCGCCTCGTCAGTCTACTGCGCCACTTGGTACCCTTTAACCGTTTCCAAACACGGTTGTACAGCATCGTGACTGACTGTTTCTATAGTGCTAAGTCCAGCGCCCCAGCTGTCTACTCCAACGGCACCACCCCTGCCACCGCCACCCCAGTTGCCACCTCCAAGGGCTCCGTTGGTACCAGCTCTGCCAAGGGCTCTGCCACCGCCACCCCATCCACCATCACCGCCTCCAGCGGCAACAAGGCCTTCGCTCTCTCCGGTGCAAGCCTTGCTGGCCTCCTCGGTCTTGCTGCTTACGTCTTGTAAGCAGCTCAACTTCATTTCGCCAATCCGATGGTCACGAACGAACGATTTGCGCCATGCGGGACTCGGTAATTCATGACGGGAGGAAAAGCGGGTGGAGCTGGGACTTTGGGGAAGCGGACGGTTTTTGGGACCTAAATGGTGTTCTGCATTGCTCTATGGAGTCTTTCGTCTAATTTCTTACGACACGGCCACGCATGCAGATATCGCATACCTTTTCTTGTAATTGTTTGAGTGGTCGAGAGTGTTCATTAACACGAGGATCCAATCATACCCCATAGTGTGCGGTCTTTCAGGTGTCGGGAGACAATCTACGGTGTTCATGTTAGTAATAATCTTTCTATCATGGCTGTTCTTTTAATGAGGGCGTCAGGAGCTAGAAAGAGCTTGGCAAATACAACCAACACAACACCTTGTTCCACCTGATCTATCTGCTCGCTTTCTTGCTTCGCTTCGGTATATTCGATTCTCAATGTCGCGATATAGACTACATGTTTCTAATGACTTTATGCTGGGTGGGTTTATTGGCTCTACAATGTAACCAAACAGTGCTATCGCCTGTCAAAGTATCAAGCAAACCTATTGTACAGTAGACTTGAGAAATCTGAAGATAGCATTGCTCGGAGACCAAGTTTTGGCCCAGCACTCTTTTGTTTTGCTTCTCTTGACAAGAAAAACAAGACGTGAGCATGGTTCCCCTCCCCCCTTCCCGCAGACCCTGTTGCCCTTCCCCGGCGTGATGCGTGCAAATAGCCCGAGGATTAAGATCCACAAAACAAGTTTCAATCAGGCTGATGCCAGGATCCAACAATAGAAAACAAAACATCAGATGTTTACGTCGATGAGTGACATCTTTTCAGAGATTGCGGAGAGTATTTGATGTATTCACTAGGTAGTTAGGCAGGAGAAGGAGCCTCCCCTTCTCCAGCCAGTCAGCCCGTCAGTCCCGGCATCACCATCATCATCGTAGAGGTAAGATCTCAATCTGCTCTCTCCGCAAGCCGTGGTCGTAATCGTGGTCGTGCAAGGCTTATGCACGGCCTTATGCAAGGCACGAAAGGGACGGGAGGAGGATGGGAGGGAGGAAGGACCACCACCACCACAGCAGAGAAAAGGTGGGCGTCAGCTTCCCTCCCCGAAAATCACGAAGGCCAAAGAAAGAGAGCGGAAAAAAAAACTGACCCTTCCCAACTTCCCCCCCGACTGCCCTCCCTTTCCTCGGAGATTGGGTCTGGAAATTACGTGGCTTGCGCTAACGCGTGCTGGCCAATCACAGCCATCTTCCACTCCTCCTTAGTGTTCCGGGGGGAGAAAAGGGGGCGCGCGTCCGGCTCTACCTCTGCCTCCCCTTGGGTTAGACCGTTACAGGCCATTTTCCGTCCGGAAACGTCACAGTGGCCAGTGGGCCAATACATTTAGAGGGCCTCTGATTGGTTGAGAAGTGCGATCCTTGTCCCACCCAGCACTAATTTCGATGGTAGGGTGGGAGGATGAGGAAAGGCAAAAAAAAAAATTGAATTTCGAAACTCTGTTTTTAGATCAAGGACTCGACTCGACTCGATTCGATCTGATTCGATTCGATTCGATTCGATTCGACTGGGCTCTGTCCTGGTCCATCTTAGTCGGATGGATTGGATGGATTAGATGTTAGGATCTCTAGAGCGGTGATAAGGTGTGGAAGGAGCTGGTCGGCGCTCGCCTGGTAGGAGGAGGAGGAATGCGACGCGACAAGATGTGTATCTCAAAGAACGCCTCTGGCTGAAACCGACAACAAGGCGGAGATGATATTCACAGAAGAATCCGTCTTTGGTGCGAGCTGCATATCTCTCCCTCTTTTTGGTCAAGTTAGTCTTTGTCCTCTTGGTTGTTCTTTGAAGTCCCTCCCCAGCGGGTCTCGTGACCGATGTCAGGTGCGTATTGTTCAGATGCAATGTACCTACCAAGTCAGAGCCGGCTGTTTTCAATTTTCAGGTGGAGAAAGAGATCGTGGCCATGGTTCTACTATAGCTCTTCCTCGAGCGAGACGCGACTATGTTCCAGTCTCTCGCCTCAATCGGGAGACCGGTCTCTCTGTCTTTAGAAGCATCCATGACTCCACACCATCAAGACTGGCCCTGTCCGGATCATTCAGATCGAGGAGAGTCGGTTGGCCTCTGAGTCGTGGAGAAGGTTCCACCATATCACGAGGCAAAATTCCTTTCTCATACGTCACAAAATGTTTCTACAGCCTACTGAAAGTCAAAACAGCGTATGAGAAAGTTCTCATGCCATTTTTAGCTCAAACGATTAAGTAGTTTTTCTTTTATTAGAGTGGCACCGCTCCTTGACCTAGTACCGTCGCTCGTCATCTAAGAAGTAGCCTTCATTCCATAGACAGATAGCGGGACTAAGCCTTCCCAAAAGCCTTCTCGAGTTCTATGAACTGGGTCACCATATCATGGACAGTAGTTTCCAGCGGCTTGAACTCAATTCCAAGCTCCTTCTTCACCTTGCTGTTGTCCAGCCTATATACATCTGGATAAGGCGCACCTGCTGCTCCCTCGGGAACCGAATCTTTCTTCTCGGGGAAATCTCTGCGGATGATATCGCAGATCTGCTGATATGTAAATCCAGATGAAGAGGTGAGGTACCTCTGCCCGGGAGCATTGGGGCTCTCGAAAGCACGAGCATGAGCCTCGCCCACATCGCGCACATCAACGAACCCGTAGAAACCCGTCTCGGGCACCTCCTTGAGCGACCCATTCATTAGACGATAGATGTCCGCCGAAGATGTGTTGAGATGGTCTAGACTGGAGATGATGGATCCGCTAGGCCCATACACCATGGGCGGACAGATGGTAGTGAGGCTGAAGTTGGGCTTGTTCTTTTCTATGAAATCCCACGCTGCATGCTCGGCGAAGCATTTGGAAGCGCAATAGGAGACGGTGCCGTCTGTCTCTTTCTTTGCTGCGACTTCGTAGGGGCAAGGGTTCCAATCCTTTTCGCTGTAGGTGTACCCAGAGCGGGTGCCCTGGTCGATGTCAACGATGCTGGCGAAGGACGAGGTGATCACGACACGCTTGACACTGGGTGCGTTCTTCTCTATCGATGCTAGAACACCCACTGTGCCCTTGATGGCAGGCTGGAGAAGATCACGCTCGTTGTCTTCTACATGAAGCAGAAATGGAGAGGCTGTATGAATGACCTGGTGGTTGTTAGAACGTCTACAGTTAAGCTCTGGTGCATTCGTGACTTACTCCATCGACTCCCTTCACAGCTTCATCATGTGCACCTGGTGTTTGAATATCCTTGACTATGGCAAAAGAAAGCTGGCTAAGATATTTGCCGTGTGATTTCTTGATCTTGTCGGCAGATGCGTCGTTTCTCACTGTAGCCCTTACATTATAGCCACGGGACAGGAAAGCGTTCAGTACCTCAGCGGCGATAAATCCAGACCCTCCAGTGATGAGGATGGTTTTTCCGGCTCCAGACATAGTTATAGTTAAGAATTAATGCAAGATGTTTCAAAATTAGTAGAGTACTCTGCTGTGATCAAGACGTTGGATGTTATCTGGAGAATTGTCCACTGTCGGACCTGATGCCTATTATATATTAAGTGTTTGGTGACTACATAACTAGCTGGACGCAGGACATTGTAGCATGTCCGACATCTAATCGAGCGGATCGAGCCGAACTTGAAAGAAGTTTCGGCCATAAGAGCTGAGCCGGAATATCTTTGGACCGTTTGATGCTACGACGACAATTTTCCCTCTATCGGACATCCAGTATTTTTGGTTGTGGTGATGGCTTGCTGTCGGTGTTTACGCTGTGGCGAACAACGATTCGCCGAAGCTTCGTCGGAGAGACAAACACATTGGGTACATGCAATGCAATGACTAACAAAGACCGCAATGCAGTCTCGTACGTTATCCCAATAGCGACGCTAGTAGCAATCTGTCTTGTAAAGCAACATTGGATGATGTAGCTGCGGCCTGTATGCCAAGCGCGCCATGCGTGACATGAAAAGGCAATAGGAAGTCTGAGGTTGTGCCAAGATCATCTTTATCCGCAGTCTATCCCTGGTTATCAGCAGTCAACATTGCTGTGACTGGTTTATGATGCAACCCTTCGGTATGTCTCTCATGGCCTACCAGGCCTGACACTAGAAGCAGTGATCCGGGAGACATCGATCACTATCAGCTGCTCAGGCGGAGGATAGCATTCTCAGCTACGAAAAGATTCATAGATACTCAATGAGAAACAGAAACACGCAACTTATATGAGTCCAACTATAGATACTACTAGACTCTCGCACTACTGGGAGGATTTGTCCTGAAAAAGAGCAGATAAGTAGGGAGCAATGGGAAGCCAGAGCCCTTGAGCCGGACATGTGTTCAGGTCCTCCCTCCCGTTGGCTAATTCCTGCCCCAAATTACTACAGCTTTGAGTTCTGTAGAATCTAGCGAAAATAGAAGATATAGATATTTTTGCTAATGTCTTTGCTAATGAAGGATTAAGTTCAACAATAAGAAGAAGTGAAGCGAGTATTAAAAGGGGTTGGTCGGTAATAAGCGTACCTTAGCTCTTTCTGCGGTATTAGTTTTGATTCCGGAGCATGAAAAGACGTCATTAGCATACACGACTGAATGCTTGCTAGGAACATCAACCTACAAATATAATTCCTATCTTAGCTAGTTAATCAGTGAAAAGACTCTCAAATGGCAGACCAGCCCACCGACGCTCGCGCGAAACTTCTCTCTCATTTCAGCCAAGTCGAGGACATTCGACACCCACAAAAGTGGGACGAGCTCTGGGAACAGGATTTCCTGCCGTGGGACAAAGGATTCCCCAACCCGGCGCTGGTTGACTTATTGAGTGAGCGGCAAGGTTTATCTGAAGTAGGTCCGAAAGGAGGGAAGGGCAAGGCTTTGGTACCAGGTAATTGCGATTCTCTTGAATGAAAAGCTCCCACTTGTAGAGG
Organism: Proliferodiscus dingleyae; assembly: GCA_003988795.1. Taxonomy (NCBI): domain Eukaryota; kingdom Fungi; phylum Ascomycota; class Leotiomycetes; order Helotiales; family Lachnaceae; genus Proliferodiscus; species Proliferodiscus dingleyae. The sequence continues at coordinate 56,841 of QYAK01000005.1, forward strand.
AGAGGTATCCCATGACCCGCTTTCCTCGTACAGCTCATCTTGGAAGCTGAATTTTCAACTTCCTGATTCTCTACACGGTGTCCAGGCATCATGTAGGGCTAATTTGCTAGAAAGGTTGTGGGAAAGGTTACGATGTATTGTTGCTGGCGGCCCACGGATACGATGCATATGGGCTCGAGGCCTCTAGCAGGGCATTGGAAGCTGCCAGGAAGGTTGAGAAAGAGATGAATGGGAAGGGTATCTATGCAGCAAAGGACGGTGTGGCAAAGGGAAATGTCACATTTCTAGAGGGAGACTTCTTCAAGGACGAATTTGTGAAGGCTGTACCAGAAGGCGGAAAGTTTGACTTGATCTACGACTACACTTTTCTTTCAGCCCTACCGCCGTCGATGCGACCCGCGTGGTCGAAACGATTGGCGGAGCTTCTTTCTCCAACAGGCAGACTGGTCTGTATCGAGTTTCCAACCTACAAGCCTCCGAAAACGGGTGGCCCTCCGTGGGGCTTGCCGTACAAGGTGTACAGGCATCACCTAGAACGTCCAGGGGAGCTACTTCCGTACGATGAGCTTGGTGACTTGGATGAGTCTGGCATTGAAGGACATCAGAGTCCTTCTGGCTTACAGCAGGTGACACGTTTTCAGCCAGGGAGAACGCATCAAATTGGGTACAGCGAGGATGGCAAGGTCACCGACTGGGTGAGCGTCTGGGCCCATCCCAAAAGATAGGAATGGAGTCCTGTCCAACTCTTGTCGTCTACATTGCCTTGAATTCTCTCTCCTGGTCGCTTATTCGTGCAATAATTGCTTTAATTTGCCATGAACCCAGCCTCCTCCCTTTCGACTGTCAAACTTCAGAACGCTTTCGATTGGGTTCAATGCTGACGCTGATATGATAGATCAGCGGATGTATGATGCCATCTCAAGATAGGAGCAGGGGGACCCCCATCTCCCTTCTCAGTGTGATTCTCAAGGATTTTTCCGAAGTGAATTGTAATGTTCTCCCAAGCCAAAACCATGGCGATAATACGCCAGCCAAATCTGCTCTGGATCCTTTGACTCCTGCACCCCTGGCCCAATAGTTTGAGGCTCTCCATTCTGTAGAACGCAGATTTCGATGTTATATGTCTTGGCTAGAGCCAGCAGCTCTAGATGGCCTCCCCACTCGGCCTCGTCTCTTATCTTTGTGACATATTCATCCAAGGGCTCTTCTAGAAATGGTACGAAGTCGTCAGGATGGCCTTCTATGTATCTGGCAGCTGCTTTCCTGACAACCATATATCTCTGATCTTCTTCTAATTCGTCGTCCGAAGCTGTACCGACAGGTATACTGGCTTGTGCTAGTTGGTCTGCGACCGCTGAGAATAAGCAATGTCCATCTGGCCGAATGACCTTCTCCGTCAGACCCTTCGCCTTGAACTGCTTCAGCATTATGTCTCGCTCTATCGCTTTCGGGTCTGGTTGGTTCGCAGCTTCCTTCTTAGCCTCCTCAACTGCTGCTTCTTGTTCAGCTGCACGACGAGCGAGCCGTTCTTTCTGTCGATTCCGTTTTCGAGGTTGGCCGTTCTCGGAAATGGCAGATTCCGAGATGGCGGTTGATTCAAGAGCTTGTGTGATGCCATTGGTTCCTTCCGATGGCCTTTGCCCAGGCGCAGTCTCTTGATCGTCGTGGTCGTTGTCATCCTCGAGGCCATCTCCGGCTGCAGGGCCAGAATCACCACCAAGAGCCGCGCGCTCTTCTGCTTGCCTTTCCTTCAATTGACGTTCCAGCGCTTCACACTCATCGTTGACACCTTTTCTTGTCTTCTTCGTAGCGCTCTTCTTCTTTTGCGTCACGCGTGCTTGAAGCTCTTTCTGCTCTTTGCGATGCCGACTCTGCATATCTTCTAGAGTCTCCATCGTCCCAAATATGCCCCGCGTCTGCCGCCTTCTGGCGAGTTGGCAATTCTGCGTAAGGAAAAAAGAAAGTTCTGGGCTTTTGACACTTCTGGTGCCTCACTCAGAAACTCTGCATATGTACAATAATAATTTAATGGTCTAGGATGACCAGGGATGGGCTGAGGAAGTTACCTTTTTGCAAGTTCAGAAGTGATATGATGTGCGGGGCTTGAATCTTTGTTTTCCCCAGGTACTGTACAGTACAGTACAAAATACTTCCCCGTAGTTTGAGTTTGCACTGGATGCAAACACCACCACCACCACCAACGCTTCGTCCCGCAGCCGCTGCAGCCGCTGCAGACGCGCCTCGCCTCGCCTCACCTCGGCCATTGGGCCATTGTAGCGACGCGACTATGCCTGCACCACTCTACTGCACTCAGTTCAGTCACTCAGTCTACAGCGACGGTGCCGAACAGCCGAACAGCGTTCTGCGTCCATCTTGCATCCACCTCCACCTCCCCTTCCCCCTCCCGCCACCTGCTGCTACATCCGCCTCTATTCCCGCTGCTGGTAGCGATTGTGACATGGCCAAGGATGGGATGGACATCTGGTGCTCGCGTCCCATTCGCTGGACCCAGAGCCAGAGCTATAGAACGGCGAGCGGTCAACCCAAGTACGGCGTTCTTACTGTACAGTACAGTAGGTCCGAAGCATCTAGTCGGTGCTTGTTTTGCGTAATCCACCATCCTTTCTTCCATTGTTGTATGCTTGTATGCTTGGAGCAGAAGAAGAAATAGCTGCGTTTCTCTGTCCACAGTCTTCCAATTTCCCTTCCATCTACAATCTCTTCCGCAGCTCCAATGGTTCCCCCACCATAGGCCTACCCCACCTTCCTAATATCGCCCACGGAGTATACCCAACAGTTGTGAACTCAACATGGGAATCGATCTTGAGAAAGGCGATGTCGAGACCAGCCGGCCTGTTGCTCAAGATGTCGACGGCCCAGTCGAACACCCGGGTGTATCAACGTTAGGAGGTGATGAACTCAAGAAGGATGACGATGCGGGGTCCAGTCACTCCCAAACTTCATCGACCATAGAGCCTGCTCCGGCGGAGCAGGAACCCGCGTCACTTCCCAAGTCCAAGGCTTCATCTGTGAGGTCGCCCCAGCTAGTAGTAATACCTCCATCCAAACGCCGAGGATTACTCGCGAGACTTGCTATTCTTGTCCCCGAAGTAGAAAGACCATACGATTACACAAATAGTACCAAATGGTTCATCACGATGATAGTAGCACTGGCTGCCGCTGCAGCTCCGACAGGGAGTGCTATATTTCTTCGTATGACCTCACTTCTCTTGAAGAAATGCATTAAGATGTGAATATACTGACGCATCTGATAGCTGCACTTCCTGAACTGTCCAAAGACCTTCACACCACCCCTACGATCACTAACCTGAGCGTAGCCATGTACATGCTCAGCATGTCAATTTTCCCTCTCTGGTGGTCTTCGTTCTCGGAGACGCTGGGCCGAAGGACCATATACCTGGTTTCATTTGCCCTGTTCACACTGTGGAACATCATCTCAGCCATTAGCACCTCGATCGGAATGCTAGTTGTCATGCGGGTCCTTGGAGGCGGCGCAGCGGCTTCAGTCCAAGCTGTGGGAGCCGGAACGATCGCTGACATTTGGGAAGTGAAGGAACGAGGTAGGGCCATGGGAATTTTCTACCTTGGACCATTGATGGGACCGCTGCTAGCTCCAATCATCGGTGGTGTTTTGGCCCAAGCTTGGGGCTGGCGAAGCACTCAGTGGTTCCAGGTGATATACGGAGGTCTCTTATGGATCTTCATACTGCTGGGTCTTCCCGAGACGCTATCTACGCGACGTCTTCCTATCCCGACAGATACGGACGCTAAGACCGGACCTTCCTTGACTCGCACTTCGACACGACAATCGGTTCATGTGAAGACCAAAAAGGTGGTCAAGATCTTCAAGCGTTGTATCATTGATCCCTTGAGTGTACTCGCATATCTGCGCTTTCCAGCAGTGTTCATTTCCGTCTTCCTAGCCTCTGTCACGTTCGGTTCCTTATATGTTCTCAATATCTCCATCCAAAAGACCTTCTCTAATGACCCTTACAATTATTCTGTAATAATTCTCGGGCTCCTGTACATACCAAACTCACTGGGCTATGCGATCGCTTCCGTCATCGGTGGGCGCTGGACGGATCGGATCATGCACCGAGAAGCGAGAGCTGCCAACAGGTACGACGAGAAAGGAAAACTAGTCTTCATCCCTGAGGACCGTATGAGGGAGAATGCTTGGTTCGCCGCTGTGATTTTCCCGGGCGCGCTACTATGGTATGGTTGGACTGCAGAGAAGGGCATCTTTTGGCTCGTGCCGATGATTGCCAACTTCTTCTTTGGCGTAGGAAGCATGATCATATTTGGAACAGTCACAACCATGCTAACAGAATTCATGCCTCGCCGGTCTAGTAGTGGGATTGCCGTAAATAACTTCGTGGTGCGTATTGTCTCGCTTCAGTTTGGTGTTCAAGGCAAAACGATACTAACTTCTGGCAGAGAAATATATTCTCTTGTGTCGGAGGTATTGTTGCAGATCCAATCATTGATGGGATCGGCGATGGCTGGCTCTTTACTATACTGGCGATTGTTTCTTGGATAACTGCCTTTGCCACAGTCTGGTCGATGAGACGCTTCGGACCTCGATGGCGCATAGAAATGGACAAGAAGATGAACTCTTGAGTTGAAGATACAGTATCGGGTTGAGATGATGCTATATCCCTAGACTTGGATCCCAGAAGGATGATAGCTTCAAGAATACATCGGATGGAGTATCTGCGTCTCAACCTGGACTATCAACTCCAAGGTCCATGGAACACATGAGGATCATTCCAACTGACGCTTCCGTTCAGAATGGCGCCCATAAGAATCTCCTAAGGCCAGGAACTTTCTAAGCCAGAAGCAAAGAACAGATCACTTATGACGAGAGAGAGAGTACTGTCACATGCCGATGTTTGACCTTCGTAATATTCAGCTACAGGGCTGTTCTATCATAACCTTTTGTTATACGACAGCTGGGCAGAGAGTGAGCAAGTCCAGTCAGGTGAGACTAGCCAATCAAGAGGAAATACCATGATAGAGGAGAAGGAAGATTCCTTATTAAATGCCCCAGCTTGGATGAAGAGTCCTGAGCATTTACTGGAAATAGATTCTGGCCGTGTTCAGCCAAAGATATAACAACCATTAAGAATTGCGAACCAATCTTTGAAGATCTGGCACCTCTTCAGACGTTCGGAACACTAAAATAGTGACGTCTATGAGTGAATATAATATAATACATCTCTTTACAATTTAGCTCTTGCCTCAGTCGCCTTATGTAGATCAGCGCCCTTTTCCTTAAAATACTCCTCAATCTTCTCCCTAACAACGTCTATCACGCTAGCATCCTCAATAGTCGCAGGATACTGGACCTCTTTTTTGAATTCTCCGTGCACTGCATTCTCGACCAACTCTCTCAAAACTCTCCTTAATGTCTTTCCGGACCTCGTCTTCGGGATCATGCCCTTGCCTTGAATCATGCCTCCCAGAGAGGCGATGGCACCGATTTGCGATCGCACAAGCTGTTGCACCTCGCGGAGCAGTTTATCTGAAGGTACAGCAGAGGGCGGGTGATCGGCTGTGGAGAGCGTCACGAATGCAAAGGGGAGGTGCCCCTTTAGATCATCGGGGATACCAACAACGCAACACTCTGCGATTGTGGGATGGGATGAAATGGCTTGCTCTATTGAGCCTACGATGGTTAGTATAAGTGATTATATCTTAGCAGTGTTAGCTGACCTGTGGAGAAGCGATGGGCGGCAACATTTATGATCTATCGAAGGTTAGCTCAAGTTGCACAATGCTCGTCAGAGAAGGGGATTTACATCATCTGATCTTGACATCACATGTATGTAGCCTTCTTCATCGATCATACCCGCATCCCCAGTATCAATCCACTTGCCTTCGAATCGCCTTAAATATCCCTTGTAGAATCTCTCTTCGTCTTGCCAAAGAGTGCGGAACCCAGTGGGAGCCTAGGTGAACACCAAGTATTAGCATTACCTAAGTCGCCCAAGATCACTCAATGTATAATATTTCGGCTATACTGGATAGCAGCTAGCTCTCGATTCATCAAGATAGATGAATGTAATTTGAATTGGTAACTTACCAAAGGTATAGCGAGAACGATGTTACCCATTGTTCCTTTCTGAACTTCCTTGCCAGAGTCATCAACGACTCTGACATCGAAGCCAGGCATGGCTTTTCCAGCACTACCAGGCTTGACGCCCAGCGGCTTCACGCTTCTGACTTCAGTCTTCCGGTCTTTTCCAGCATGAGGTACAAGAGCTATCCCGGACATTGGCGATCCGGACTCTGAGCTCCACCAGTTGTCAATGACATTGGCTCCAGGTGCTCCGTATTCCTTGAGAAGCCCTTGATACATTGTCACAATGCTGGGTTCGGATCTCTCGCCAGCCAAGAAAAGCGCTTGAAGAGCTCTTAGACCGCCTCTTTTGCCTACTTCTCCGAAAAATTTGTTCTCGGGGTCATCACGTCGGATCGCTCTCAAAGCTGTTGGTGCCGTGAATAGTGTATTGACTTTGTACTCCTCAAGGATGCGCCAAAACGTTCCTGCATTTGGTGTTCCAATTGGCTTACCTTCGAAAAGGACCGTCGCTGCGCCTGTGAGGAGGGGCGCATAAAGAATGTATGAATGGCCGACAACCCATCCAATATCAGAGGCGCAAAACATGACATCTCCAGGTCCATGGATTCCCATAAGGTAGCTGATTGATAGATGGAGACCTACGGCATGGCCGCCGGCATCTCTCACTACTCCTTTGGGAAGCCCAGTCGTTCCTGATGTATAGATGATGTAGATGCCATCTGATGATTTAACCGGTGTGCAATCTGCTTTTACACCTCTTGACAGGGCATTTTTGACCAGCAGTTGCCAGGCCCGCTCTCCGTGTGGTTCATCCACATCGTCCCACAGAAGTTGCTCTCGCTGGTAGATGATTGTTTTACTGGGTTTGTGAGATGATAGTCTGATGGCGTCCCTGATAAATGGTTTGTATGACATTGGCGGTTTAGCCCCGTCAATACCGCATGAGGCTGTCAGTACCGCTACCGGATTTGACGCATCGATACGTTGTGCTAAGGATGCAGCAGCAAACCCGCCGAATACTACAGCGTGAATGGCTCCCAATCTAGAAACAGCGAGAATTCCAATAAGTGCTGCGGGAATCATGGGCACTATGATAGATAGTTCTCAGCTTCAAGGTTCAAATACGATATCTGAGAAGTCTACTCACTGTATACTAACACCACATCTCCTTTGCCAACGCCTTGCTCCCTCAACACGCCAGCAAATGTCTCAACCTCGGACAGTAGCTGTCTATAAGTAAACTTCTGTTTCGATTTTGTGACAGGACTATCCCAAATTATGGCTGTACGATCTCCATTTCCAGCCTCTACATGTCTGTCAATACAGTTATAACATGTCGATATCTGTCCGCCCTGGAACCAGTCCCAATGATCATGCTCGACGTCAGATTTTAAAGTCTTCCTAGTTTTAGAGAGAATGGAGTCAGGCTTCTTATGCCAGTAGAGATGGGCGGCTTGCTGAGCCCAGAATGATTCAGGATCGGTGAGGGAGTGACGCTGGACGTCGTCCTGTGGGTGAGAGTGCATTATGATTGAACGTATTCTGGGTAGCTCTTATAACCGAACTTAATAGTATAAGGGAAGATGAGTGTTATAATAAAAAAATGAAGCCGTACAGTACTCTATATAGTGGAGGCTGATTGGAGACCTCGCAATTGATTGACACCGTCTTAAGCTAGCATGCTGCTGTCAGATGTGACATGTGAGCTCTGACGAGTAATTCGATGCGTTGGCAGGTGAGAGGATCGTGAGTTGTGAGCTTGAGCAATCGAAGTAACGACATTGAGAGCTGATGAGAAGCTCATGAGTCCTGATATACCATTGCTCCGGACTGGAGGACCACTAAAAGCTCACCCCGCATCGCGCTAAAGGCCAGGCACAGCACAGGCAACCCCACGCTTTAAGCTCGGTAAGTCCTCCAGCAGGTGCCCGATTTCCGGCATCAAAACAAACTCACTCTCTCCCGTCGGGAAGTGAGAAGCCGTTGCAAGTATCTGGATGCACACAAACTTGCTGGAATGTAGCCATTTCATGCTAACGAGGGACAGTGTGTGGTAAGATTTTGATTACTTAACAGTTCAGAAATGCTCCAAACTTATCCAAGGTACTTAAACTATATTTAGGGTCGCTTCATAAAAAACACTCGTCGTCGTGTATACAGCGATACCGGCTCCCTACTTCTCGTCCGTAAACGTCTAGGATTGCTGAATATATATCAATTTAAATGCGATGATGGTAGCTGTATGAGCTCGATCCGGTCCTTTTAAAGTGAGTCGTAAGATTAGGTAAGGAGATTAGCATTGAGGTGCGCTGGTGGCTGTAAGAGTGAGCTAAAGTAATGCTATATGTGCAAGTAGTGGTACACGAGCTCCATCGACAACTACTGGTGTCTCGACAGAGGCTAGAGCTTCGTTTGGCAGTTTTTGAGTCTGGTGCTGTATTGCTGCACCAACAAAGCATTGTATTAGTAGATAGAGCTTCGCCGTGTAGTTCTGGCTCTCTGCCTAGGCTTAGCACTAAGATTACCTCAGACTTGATCTCCACCAAACATACCCCTTGGTTTCCACTTCACGCACACCATCTCTACCTCCCCTTTAGAAAATGGCTGCTCATCATCCGGACTCAGCAGACGTGAAGAATAAGTTCGAAGATCTCTCTGGAGTAGATATTGCTGCATTTGAGAATCCTTACGATGCTTTGATTGAAGCATGTCAAGACGACCCGGTAAGGCGTCTCGAACTTCTCTGTGATTCTGAGATCATTCTGACCGCTTATCTGATGGCTGATACTTATATGTATGCAAGGTCGAAATCCAAAAGCGTTATGAGACGCATCGGATGACGAGGAATGGACAACAGCGGGGCAAGTTGCTTTCGCCAGATTTCTCAGGTCTCATTATCGATTCTATCCTTCAGAGGCTCATAGACCCGGCAATTGAGCCTGGATTTACAGACACCAGATATGGTATTGTGTTTTGGGCGAGGCCGCCCACTCACATTAAAGCTTTGGTAAACAAGATCCAACAAGAGCTTTTGACATTAGCTCCAAGTATGTTTGTTTCACCATTACCTTGCAATAGCGCTGTGTAATTCAAAATCATGATCCATGAGGGAAACTGTTAGAAATCTCCTCATGTCAGTTGACCTATAGTATGAATTTCTATCATTTTCAGCTCACAAAAATTACCAACTAAACTAACAGTATGCCAGACCTATGGCTAATGCCAATCGATAACTTGCATCTTACGGCTTTCGAGGTGACCCACTCTCGCACCGACCCAGAAGTTCAAGCCATCCTCGCTGCCATCGGCTCCAAGACTATCGAGACTATGACAGACTATCCTTACAACCGTCGTGCGCGTATTATTAAGCCCATGATCTCCTATGACGGTGCTGCAGTCGCCCTCTCTTTCCTTCCGGCAGCAGGAGAAGGCTTGCCCTCGAGGGGAAGGATGAGAGAAAATGATATGTTCACTTATCACCACCTCCGTCGGGATCTATTTAACCTTGCTAAACAAACTGGGATATCCGTTAATACTCGCTACGTAGTTCCCAGCTGCCATGTCACTATCGGCCGTTTCCTAACCCAGACTGATCATGATACGCCCGAAAAGATGCAGGAGTGGATTGACAAAATCGAGCAAGTGAATAAAATGTTAGAGGAAAGTTGGTGGCCGAAGGATGGGCAAGGGAGGGACGAGGGAAAAGAATGGGTTGTCGGGATGGAGAAGGGCTTGGATTGTAGGCAAGGTTTGCTGTGGTATGGTGGTGGAGAGACAGTGAGGTTGGGGAAGGGATTCTAAGTCCTCGATTATAATAGAACACTGCATTAATGGAATGGGTGTCCTAAAGTCTACGGGACCCATTTGCGAATGGTAGAGATATAGACGTACACGTAGACTTCGGATGAAAATGCGGAACATCTTTGAGCCACACTCAGATGTCCTCTTTGACTGTGCCGATTCCTTTTGAATCGACGCAAACTTCCTAAGGCTGGGCATCTATCGGTGGTGATGCAAGACTCAAATAAAGGACATGCAGTGAAAGATTCCCTGGCGCCCTAAATCAGCGAAATTGGCTGCGAATATCACGTCATGGTGCCACATGGCAATCGTTTGGTATCAGCAGACGTTGCTATGCATCTCTGGCAATGTCGAATAAGGTACAAGGCACTCGCTCTCCGCAATCCCTTGCTCCATGTCTCTCAGACAGTAAAATCGTGCAACATCCGCCCATGCCATGCCATGCCATGCCCACATGAAAGAAGAGACTCATCGCAAAACATCTAGAACACCAACGCAGCTCCCTTGGTCTTCTTGTCACCGCTGCAAGGGCGTTAGCGCTAAAACATCTTCTGATTGTGATTCCATAAGCATACCCAAGTTCGAAATGTTTGCATCGCTTCAACGCTAATTGGGCCTTTGTCTTGCAAGATGTGCACTCCAATCTCAATACAACCTTCTTCGTCGTCTTTGCCTTCTTATGGAACACGGGCTTAGTTTGACCACCGTAACCGGATTGTTTGCGGTCATAACGACGCTTTCCTTGGGCGAACAGAGATGCCTACCAAATATATCATTAGGGGTACTCATTCGACAGAAACCTATATCGAGAGGCGTACCTTTCCAGCCTTATATTGTGTGACCTTGTGTTGGGTATGCTTGCGGCAGTCCTTGCCCTTGCAGTATGTGCGTCTGGTCTTGGGTACGTTGACCTGTGAGAAGTTCTCGTCAGCTTTGGTTCTCTTCCTGCTTATATAGCATCGTCGCCATCTTCAGCATTCCCTCCATCTCTCCAACTTCATCAATCCATGAGCTCAAACCAAAACCCTCGAGATTCTCGTCCATAACGCCGTAAGAATTCGAGTAGGATAGAAGACAAGACATTCCTCCTAGATCCGACTTCGATTTTGTTTTCATCGTCGCGAGTCGATTCCCCTGCCCCATCCTTCTCCGTACTTCAAGCATGTCCCGTACAAGAAATCTGTAGAAAGAAGATTTGCGCCTTACCATTTTGACGATATTTGTCGGGTGGCCGTTGAGATTCAATCGTGGTGATCTGGTGGTCGCGTTAACTAGAATTTTCGACTTTGTGCGAGCTAAGCGATCGATGACCTTAGCAAGACCCCACTATCCAACCACGTGACAGAATCTTAGAAGAGAAGTAGCTTCTTGCTTCCGCGGCTTGTTCTGTAATTCATACAGACGGGCATTGAATCATTCTATTCCAGACATGTATCTTAGAAATTCAAGGAATGGGGCTTTTCCCTGGCGTATAAGACCACCTGACACGGTTGTGTTGGCTGGTTGTGTTGGCTCCGTGTGCTGTATGATAGTCTCTGGTGTATACTCTATTTTCATTTGGCTTTGCAGAATTGGTCTTGTCGATCAGAAACTAAACGGAGTCCTATAACGAGCTTCACTGGTAAAAGATTGTTGTGGAAATCGGAGGCAGACTCGTGGCTTGTATAAGTGGAGTTTCAGCCATGTTCCTTGGTTCCACAGGGAAAACCATATATCTATCAACTGGCGTGAATAGCATTTTTTGGAGAAACAAAATCATGCTTCAGTCAATTTGCCTGTCTGGTTCCCCTTCATTGTTATTGTCATTGTGCTCCCATGCATGTCATACTATATATATGATGCACTTTTCCTTCTAGCGCTGAATTTCTCTGCTTGCTTGGCATTTTCACTTTGCCTACTAACAATGGCTCCTGGTCAGCTGCAGATCCTAGTATATTGTTTTTCTCAAAGGCATCGCTCTTGACCGAATATTACTGTGCATATATCGTCCTGAAAGCTGCTATAGCAACGATGGGAAGGAGCCTCATTTCATTGGGCAGTCAAGCGAAACCTTTCTCAAATTCAAGGAGGCTTGTGGTTCTATGCCGTCATTACGCGATCTCTTTGGCAGAGCAGATTTGCGGTCTTCATCTTTATGATCGAGCTTACGGAGACTTGAAAGTTGTTACCATTCTGTGGTTCTAAGAATGGAAAGGGACACTTAAGAGGACGTCACCTGCTCATCGGCCAGGGGCTCTTTCCGAAACCATGACACGATTCGATGTTTCGGCATGACCTAAACTTTCGTTGCCGTCACCACAACATCTGGCATTGCCTGGCGCGTTGCGGTCAACCGAGTCAAGCACAATGTTGTGACAGAACTCCAGCGCTCCCGTCCCCGCCCTCCCATCCACTCTGATTCTGTCATCTCCAAAAGAGCGTCTGTGGTCCGCGCTCTCTCTGCAACATTATCCTGTCCTTCCCCATCCCACAGTTGTCAACATGCTCCCTACTTACGCAATTGCGGTGCTTGGGCTTGGTGCCTGGCTGATATATTCCAACATATTGGGTCTTGCGAAAAATATAGCTGCCGCTAAAAGGTCAGGACTCCCCTGGTACATCGTTCGTGAGTTGTGAAGCTTCTGAAGTCCACGTTCCACTCTTATGAAGGATAGCAATAAACATCTACAATGTCGTATGGCTGTTGACCCACAAGTTATGGATACCCGTACTAGAATGTCTGCCCACGAGATTGACCGGAAACTGGTTGACGTAGGTTGTCATCTCTTTATGCACATGGAGAAAAGCTGATCCTTTATTAGCTATGTAAAGCTGGACTGGGTCTGGACAGATCTCTACGATGCTGTTAAGCCTAAGGGAGATCTTTTCCTCACAGTATCGCCTGGTGCAATCCAGGTTTGGGCCACAAATGCTGAAGCGATACAACAAATTACTGCGAGACGGGAAAACTTTCCAAAGCCGCTCGAAGCCTACAAGATTCTCGAAATATTTGGACGAAACATTATCTCCACGGAGGGGATTGACTGGAAGATGCATAGGAAGATATCATCTCCAGGTTTTAACGAAAAGAATAATATGCTCGTGTTCGCAGAATCTATTCGTCAGGCCAAGGGAATGCTCCGGAAATGGACCGGCGAGAATGGCGTGGGGAATATGACAATCACAGAGGTGCCAGTCGATACTATGCGCTTGACCTTACATATCATAAGTGATATTGGATTTGGAGTGAAGCTTCTGTGGCCTGGAGAAAAAAGGTCTGGGAAGCAAAGTGCCCAGGAAGCTATTTACAGTAGCAACGTCCCCCCGCCAGGTCATTCAATGAGCTTTGAGAAGGCTCTCAGTACTCTAGTAAACCGGATGACGTGGGTTCTCTTGACGCCAACCTGGCTACTTAGTAAGTGCTCAAAGTACGAATCTGTTTCTATATATCTCATTAATCCCATTCAGAGCGGCTTCCTTTTCAAAGCGCACACGAGGCGTATGACTCATTCATTAATTGGGGCCAGTACATGAACGAACTCCTGGCTCAAAAGATTCAAGAAACGCGAGAAGGCCAAAGGACGGAAGGAATGGACATAATGGGCTCGCTAGTGAGAAGCTCTTACGGAGACCAGAGTCAAACGGAGAAAGGAGGAAAGCCGGCTCTTTCAGATGCAGACATCTTAGGGAATGCGTTCGTGATCATTGTGGCAGGTCATGAAACTACTGCTAATGCGGCTCATTTTTCCCTGATGGAGCTTGCTATGAACCCAAAAGCTCAACGACTTGTCCAGAATGAGGTACAATCAATATTTGGTAATGAGCCTGCGGAGAATTGGGACTTCGAATCCAGTATCAATTCTTTACTTGGTGGAATAATTGGGGCAGTCCTTAACGAGCAGCTGCGCTTAATGCCGCCTATTACGGCTATTCCGAAGTGCGTCGCTGCTGGACCAGACCAAGCCATCAATATTGATGGAAAGAGAGTCTTCCTACCGTCTGGTGCTAGAGTCAACTTGAACACGATCGGCGTCCACAGAAATCCAAGATACTGGCCAACACAACCTTCAACTAATTCAGATCGACCCGATGACTTAGATGAGTTCAGGCCTGAGAGATGGCTTGTAAATGTCAACGCAGACGGCGAACAAATTGTTGAGAGCCTTGCAGCTGAAGAAACGAAGGATGAATTTGGAGGCTTTACAGGCTACGACTCTCACGCAAGATTGTTCCGGCCCGTTAAGGGCTCCTACCTACCATTTTCTGAAGGTCCCAGGTCATGTATAGGACGCAGACTCGCACAGGTGGAGGTCATGGCATGCTTGGCGGTCATATTCCAGGCGTACTCAATTGAACTAGCTGTGGATCAATGGGCATCAGATGAGGAGGTTGCGAAGATGTCAGATGGAGAGAAAAGGGCACTGTACAAAAGAGCTCAGGAAGCCGCCAGGGCAAAGTTGAGGGAGGCCACCTCACTTATTACGCTTAAGTTGCACAAAGGGTTCATTCCGGTGCGGGTGGTCAGGAAAGGTGAAGAAAGGTTTATACACCTTATAGACTGAGATACGTGTAAATAAAGAGATCAGATAGTGATAGTCTCCGATAAACCACGGAGTAATGGACAAGCATGGACTAGGATCATAGGTCAAGAGCGTGGTGACTGTCTTCCGCGACTGTACAAACAGCGCTTCTGGTTAGCTCAAACCAGCAAAACAAAACCGGATGCAGCGCAAACTCGTTACATCGTCCCCATTCCTCTTTCGGTGCGACCCATTGATTCTTTGCTCTGTTCCTTCCGAAAACGGCCAATCAGCTCCCGAGCTCGTTGGAGGAAATGGCAGGCCAGGGTGCCTCTTAGCGCGCCCAATGTTTACATCCCCAGCCACCTCGTCCGAATCCCCACATTCAGTGACAACAAGACAGGCTCCATCTTAAGAACATCAACAACTTTGCACCTTATTGCTTCTCAGCCTCCCCTGAATATACTTTCTGTGCAGTCGCATAACTCGGAGCAACATATTCGCATCGCTCACCATGTCCGGCGCATCGAGTTGGCTGCAGAAAATGCGAAAAGCCGAGCTGTTAGAGCTCTGCGATTCCGTCGACTTCAAAAAGTACGAGACATTGTGCCCAATTACTTCTGCGCCTTCCTACAGCATGCTGATTTTTGCACAGCTATGATGGCATGAAAAAACAGGACGTCGAAGTTGCGCTCGATGAGTATTTGAGAGAACATGCCGACAAGTACTCCGGAGAGACGCGCCTTGCGCCGTTCTACAAGACCCGGGGACGCAGTGAAAGCTCACCAGTCAAGAAAGAGCTCAGCTCAGCTCTATCAGACGTCGAGACTAAGGTCAAGTCTATAAAGCGTAGAGCTACGAAGGCAGCAGAAGAATTCCTTGCAACGTAAGCAATGCGCGTCTATATGCGCGTCAATCCCCGCTGTGGAAACATGGCTAATGTATTACAAAGAGATGATCCAGAAGTCGAGCCAGCGACTACTCGCGCGCGTTCTGCTTTGACGAGGACACCAGCGCGCTCTTCTGCGCTCTCAAATCTGTCCTTCGCATCCAATGTTCCGTTGCCGCCGTCCCCCGCGGTAATCGCAGACGCGGTTGATCGTCGCACTGCAATCTTGCGCTCAAAGGCAGCTGAGCTCTATGAGCAATCTGGAGCTGTCGAGACCGTACAAGCCACTCGCGAGAGTTTATCAAACATTACTGCTGTTCAAGGCTTGATCGCCCTATTCGAGCTGTACCACTTGCGCCCTGAGCTCCTCCCCAACAGATACGCGTTCACGATTCCTGCTATCGCCTTGTTGAACACGAGTCCTTACCCTGTCAAGATCCCCGATCTCTTTCTTCTCTTGACAGCTTCATTTTGGGGTCCCGCTACTCTATGGGCGTTTTCTGGCTTCATCCTCCCCCTGACCGCCTCGTATTTCATTAACTTAACGAACAAGCCTCGCGCTCGAAGCCACAGTGCTCATTTCGCCCACTCATTCGACCCATTGACGTTCAACATCGTCAAAGCGCTATTGACATTCGTCATCTTCGGGCAAGACGTCACGTTCGGCGGTCTAGTCGATCTCGAGTACGTGGCTCGGATCAACTCAGCTTTGTACGGTGGCTACCAGGGGGTCCTCACAGGGACCGGAATCGGAACATTAGCGACCCTATATGACGCTGTTGTCAAGAAATAAGTATAGAGTTCTTCTATGGTAGGCCCTTTATCTGCAAGTGCAGCTTCGAGGTGCAAGCATATCGCGTCATTGATTATACAGAAGGGCGGGCGGATTTGTAGCTTAGTTCGAGTTTTTCAGTCTTCGGTGTTATTTCCGCATGAGCATGAAACGTGGAGCTGTTGGATAATTCGACCACAAGGAGCAGGGCTTTTTTCGAGTAATTCGCTTCTTCTCGCGCGAACGCTCTTTGTGCTGGCACGATGGTCTCTCGGGAGGTCCATAGGAAGGCGTTAAGGCGTATCGATGGGGATACCTACTATTTTTGTGCTCGTTTTATCCGAATGTTCGAATGACGTGGATGGAGCGAGGATTTCTAGTCTTAGGTTCGGGAATATGCAAGTCTATGATATTTTGACCCATTGGCTGTGTCCGCAATCTATCTTCTCTTCGGCAGGTGTAACACTTTGTCCCAAAGCGGTCCCAATTCATGCCTCGCGCTGTGAGTTCGGCAGGTCATCTAGAGCTATCATATCAGGTGATCTTGAAGTCCTCCGACGGGCAAGGCATGGGTCCGCCACATTAATGCAAGGAACACCACGGCTTAACAGACCGCATGCATAAGGCTATTGACGTGTACACCATATGAATTTTACAAGTGTGTGGATAGAGATATCAATTTGCTAACTTGTTGAGCCTACTTGAATTGAAAGTAGCAAAGTAAAACAACGCTCCCAGGTCCCAATTCATGTGCGCCTGCCAGCCTTGCGTATATCCTTGCTCATAATCATCATATTATAGTCATCGCTTAGGAAGACGACGGAGGGACTGAGGTGTTCTGTGATGCCTCACTTCTCTGGACAGCGCCAAAGCGGGTGTTGCCTTGATCGAAGATCTGCGTACCTCATTAGCAAAGTTGTTTGAGAGACTGAGAACGAATGACCTACAGCATAGACACCCTTTAAGAAAGTATCTCCAAGAATGTCGAAGGTCATGCTACCTCTAGACTGAATACCTCCGTAGACCATTCCATTTCCGGCATCCGCGAAGCCAAGGTCTTCCTTTTGGACGGCAAATTGCTTATCACCGACAGCGAATGTGACTACTGGCAGCTGGTCTGCTGTAGTTGAGCTAGGGAAAACATAACCCTGCTGAGTGTTGTCGTAAGTGGAGCCCGGAATCGCAGCATAGATAGCCTGGCAAACTTCGTCGGAGACCAAGGCAAGTGTGGTTCCAGTGTCAGCAATAGCAGTGTTACCTGATTGAGTAACGGTCTTGCCGGCTACAACAGTGGACTCAGAACTGAACATCCAGAATCCTTGCGAATTGTCTACTGGGGTGTAGGAGATATCCTGGCCCGAAGCTGTGACAACATCTTGGTCAATGTAGCCGAAGGTGTAGAAGCTCTCTCCCTTGTCAGGATCGTTGGCATCACGCCAGCTGCCAAGATTGGCTGTGAAAAGCTCCGCAGTTTGAGGAATATCCTGTTGGCTAATCATGTTCTCGACAGGCGTTGCGACGGGCTTCGGGGTGACAGTGTTAATCGAGCCGAATGCCAGACCGAGGAGACCATCACCAGCACCCGAGGCAAATTCGGAAGACAGAGTAGTGGAAAGCTCTACGGCTTGATTCTTAATCGTGAGCCCACCAATGGTGACGTTGTCTGTGCCGACGGTTCCAGATGCTGATGATCCGTCACCATAGGAGATCTTCCACTTTGAGCCGCTCACAGCTTTATAAGTGGAGGAGTTCTTTGGGTTGTAAATGGTGTGTCCTGAGCCCTGTTTCTGTGTCGCGGAGGGGAGTTCGGTGGACCAAACCTTAGTTACATTTAGTTTCAGACGACGAGAATAGATACATTTCACTTACCCAAAGATCCGCAGATCCAGTATCGAAGTCGAGGTTAAGGGTTTGACCAGGCGTGCCGATTGTTACCGGGCAGAGATACTCAGAATCGTTCTGGATATCATCGGCTGGTACCTCTCCAGCTTCGTCCGACGAAGCAGCAGCACTGGCGGCTGCACCCGACTTTTTCTTTGCAAGAACTCGAGTGGTGGTAGCCTTGCCTCCATGCTTGTGGAAGGAGCCGTGGTGACCAGTTTGAGAAACCTTTTGCAACTGGAAGTATGGACCTGGCTTGGTGGGCTCGAAGCCCCATTTGTTCAAGAGATATACGTATGATTTGAGACCGGATTTCTTGTAGTTCTTGTTGGGAATGAGCTTGACCCTCTGCAAGCCTTGAAGAGAAGCCATGTTGGGTGGTAGTTAGATGGAGTTGTTTGGGTGTTTGTTGAATATCACGTCGAGGAATTATAGGATAGTTGTTATGAAGAAAGACACTTCTTGGTAGGAAATGGTGAATGTCACAGGATGGTATGAATGGAACAGAGAGTTGAAGGAGAGTCGGGGCATCTTCCTACCTATATGCTTTTACGCATCTGCTCTAGGATGGCGCTCCTCACCGAGAGCAGGAGCAGGTTGGAGAAACAGGCGCCGAGCTACACTGGGGCCTGGCCTTGTAGCTGCCGTGCCAGGATGTCTCGTACAATGCACATCAATGTGTTTGAGGCGGCGTCATCGCGCTGTCCGGGGCGAACTGGAGATTGGGAAGACAGAGGCTCATTCGCCGGGGGGGCACTTGCTGGTGCTAGTGATGGAACGAATCGAGGCAGCTGCCGCCCGTCGAGATGGGGCCGTCTGGGCCAACTCCACTTCGACCTGGAGCTCTTTGAGGCAATGAACCAGCTCTGGTGCCCTGATTTGAGACCGAACTGGCAAACTAACCACGACACCTTGTGCCTGGTGGCTATGTTACTCATGCTGGGAGACTGAATGTTTCACTGTGCCAAGGTCACCGGCCTCCAGGTGCCAGTCACCAAGATAGAATACTGGGGCTGCGAGAAGGGTAGAGGAGGAGTAGAAGCTGCAAGTGATGCAATGCAGGGGGAATTCAGGGGGGGGAGGAAGAAGCTCTCGGCAATGATATCGAGACGAGGCGAGGGGCGATAGGAGGTGGTGGTGGTGATGGTGGGGTGATCCGACCACCATCCCTGTCCTACCGTACATAGATCGTGATCGTGATGGTGGTGCACTTGCACTCGCACTCAGTCACGGTCACGGTCACCTGGGGCCATGACTGCAATCTCTAGCAAGTCCGTGATACTTGAGAGGACGCCAGGGAGAGACGCCTCTCCACTTGTTGGTTCACTGCAGCAAAGCGGCTCCAGAGAGGCTTTCTCATGGCCCGACTTGTGCTTGTTCTCCAACGCCTTGCTGTGTTTGGCGCTCCACGCTCTCGCTCTCTCCCAGACTCGGCTACCCTGATCGCCATAGCCCATCTCATGCAGCTCATGCACTTACGACGACTTTGAGGTTTTGACGTCATTCAAGCTCTCATCTGCCTTATCGAACACCATTCCAGTCTTGATGGATGCATCTGAAGCTCTGGAAAGGTTTCCAAGTTGGACACGCCTTGAGAAGTTGGAGCGTACGGTACAACGTAGACCGCAAAGCGTACCTTGCCGCTCCTCCTCATCCTCCTCGGACTGCTCTGTGACGCATATCTGGGTCGATGCTTCCGTGCTGAGAGCATCGTCCTGCAACATTGCGGACAAGAACGCCGACATGCTGGGACTGCGTGCAAATTGCTTAGCTGAGGCTCGACGCACCATACTGCAGGATTGGGAGCAAATATCCCAATGAGCAATGAACGATAAGAAGTGAGCTGAGCCGTATAACGATATAGGACGCCATCCAATTCGAGCTGCCTATCACGGACATGCCATACGAAACATCCCGCTAAGAGTTGGGAAAGGAGTTGAAATCAGGAATAGCGGAGCGCATTCCCACTCAATTCCAGAGCGGAGGAACAGCTTGTTCCCAATCTGCTGACGACCACTTCCCGAGCGGCAAACTGTAATTTGTCTTCCATACGAGAGGGTCCGCTCACTGCGCCGACACCAGATCAAGACTTGCAATGTTATCCAGGTTGAAGCCCTTGACGAGTTTCTATTATTGTTCCAAGTGACGTTTTTGCGGCGACTTGCTGCAACCCCCACGATATGCGGGCCATTCTTGCTGGACCCCCTCCTCCGCTCTGTAAAATCTCCGCACCGGTATCCGGTACATGGCTGGTATGGCGAGCTAAGCCGCTAAATGAACGGCGGCGATCCGAAAATATGACGGTGTAGTCCCAAGTACGACTCCAGAAAAAGAAACAACGTACCACTTGGAAATACTTGATCTTCATGCCCACTGAGCAAAGTTTGTGCTACAACGGCTCGATATCGCAAATACGCCAGCCATTATGGCTGGGTGCCTGCCAGAACCTCCTCGGACGCGAAAGTCCCACCAGCGTGATGAAAGATTTGACGTGGGTCACAGTAGCCGGCGCAATAATTTGGCGTCGAATTCGGTGGTGATGTACGAAGCCAATTGATACCAGCACTAATTCGTTCGAAATCACTATTCACATATCCAGAGTAACGCAGGCGATTGAGCTGGCTCTGTCATGGGGTGTTGTGATATCTCGACTTTGCAGGATGGCTTCTTGTGGAGTCTTGGCCCTACACTATACGGACGCTGGCGAAGGGTAACGCGCATTTTAAGTACAGCTGGACATAACTAGTCTTTGACCTATGCAGTCATGGTCACACAATCGCTACTGGAAGCAAAAAGTGGCTCAGTGCCACATCTTTCAGCTATTTCTAGGCAAAGCTTACACCTCAGGGTAACACACGAGGCATCCAATGTGTCCTAGTATCAGCAGACAATTCATTTGGCAGATTGCGGGGTATTGTTCTCTACTCATCATATACATCATTGATCAAGAAGCGCTGGCTTTAGCAGCTTTCTTCTCCTCTATTGCTTTTTGTTTCGCCAGTTTCTTCAGCTGGTTCTTTGTCATTCCCCCCTCTCCTTCTACAGCCTCATCATTTGTGGACCCGACTTGCCGGGTCACAGCAATTGCCTTGGGATTTCCTGCCCATTGAAGCTTCTTTCGCGCAAAGAATCCATTCATGTACTCGTCAGTTACTGCCGCCCGCCTCTCCTGAAACCCTTTCACATATGTTTGCAATTCGGCAATACACTTTGCCTTCAGCTCTCCCGTCAGCATCTCCCCCTTTGTGTATGCAACCCTTATACGCTCTAATTCCTCATCATCCTCCAAGAAGAACGTTAGATACTGGTAAGAAACATCTTTCTCAGCATCACCTCCTTTCTCTCGCTGCTCCTCTACTGTCGTCTGTCCTCCGGAAAATGCGTACTTAGTGATCTTATTCTTGATCTGGTTGGGCTGGTCTTTCATGAAAATGGCAGAGCTGTCGACCGAAGCGCTCATCTTGGACCCGGGTCCTTGTAAGGCATCGAGGAAGCGTGCATGGATGAGAGCAGGCTTGGCAAAGTGTAAACGAGCAGCTACGTCGCGCGTCATGCGGAAATAGGGATCCTGGTCAATCGCACAAGGGATCATGCAAGGAATTGAGTTTGTCTTTGCTTCATCTTCACCGAAGATGTGGGGAAAGGAAGATGCGAAGGACGTGGCGCCTTGGACGGCACCGAAGTGGACCTTGCCAATGCAGGAACTTTTGCAAGTCAGTGACCCAGCGGTTGTATAGGAGGAAGCGTTGGGTATCCTTACCTTTCATTGAAACCGAAGACTGCTCGTGCGACATTTAGGGTGACGTGTTTCGATATTCGAGTCACATTTCTATAGAATGCTCCGCCCATATAATCATAGTCGCTGAATATGAATGTCTTCTGGGGGTCAAACCCAACGGCAATAATATCTTTCGCATTGGCCGCAGTATAGCTCCTTACCTCCTCAATCGTCCGCTTCTCTGAGAAGATGTACTTTTCGTCATCCGTAAGCATTATAATCAATGGTACGTCGAACACATCTTGTAACCATCTATGAGTCATTAGAAGCTGTATACACTACACACTTCAAAATGAGAAGGATGGCAGAGCAATTTGATGTCAAATGCTTCGATGTACTTACTTGGTAAACTCGAAAGGAATAGTATGACCGATATGCATACTATCACTACTTGGTCCACGACCAGTGTACAAAAAGAACGGCTCTCCTCTCTCATGACGGTCCAGGATCAAATTCAAATCCCGATGACTGAACACAATTCCTCTTCGCATAAATCTATGCGGGCGATGGCCAGTGACTTTTTCAAACCTTGCCAGATCTTCTTCGAGAATCTTCTTAGTACCAAATTCATCGATTAGAGTCAGGTAGTTGATTGCTTTCGCAACTCCGTCTGCTCCAATTTCACCACTAACATTGTACGGATCGACAGTCTGTTTCGAGGTAGTAGTGATCGGTGCGTCTGCTGCTAATGCGGCAGCAACTGATGGCTCTGGGTCAGCCATTGCGGATTGCTGGTTCTTTGGAAGCAAAGGTGTATGTTGTTCTTTTGAATGTGGGATGGATTTATTTTGCCGGAACTCCCCAAGACAAATCCGTCAGCGGTCAATCAAGTTGAGGCACGTGATTCAATCATTTGGTGACATTCTTGCTCAGAAACAAAATAAACAAATCGGATACTGAAGCAGTGCTATCCAAAGATTCATGTAGATTAGATTATCTCTCGAAGAATGAGCAGCAGCAACATCGCGTGCAGTTCAACATGCTTTTACCCCAGATTTTCGCCTAAAAAGGTATAGCGGCCGGTAAGGGCCCAATGCTCTTAAATTTGCCCCCCGACCATCATCACACCACAGGTGCGAAAGACCCCCTCTTTCCACAACTTTCAACCTGCTCGAGCGCTCAACGTCTACAAATGTATCTCTCACATTCATAATGGTCAAATTCTACGAATCCTCCTATTCCTACGATTACTCTTTTCCCGCTGTCACCCTTGCATACTTCCTCCGGTATCCGAATCCCTACAGCACACACGTGCTCTCCACCGATGTAATTTCTCGCAGTATCGACCAGGCCGGCCGACTGCAGACGACTCGAATTCATCGAAAAGCCTCGAAGCTGCCATCTGCTGTACTGAAGTTGCTGCCGAAGAGTGTTCTGGGAAACGTTAGCGGCGGAAGGTCGGAAAGCTTTATCTTGGAGACGAGCACGATCGATATCAAAGAAGGATGGATGCGGACCGAGAGCAAAAACTTGGATTGGACGGGTATACTAAGTGTGGTTGAGAAACAGGAATATCAGAGGCAGGCACCTGCCGAGGGCGATGATCTGAAAGCCAGGGCTGGCACAACGGGCGTAGTGACAACGGTGATGTTCAGGAGCAGATTGGGTGACCGATTGCGCGCCAGAGCTACAAGGAAGGGAGAGTCGCCTGTTGTCGAGGGTGAAGAAGAGCCGAGGAAAGGGATCTTGGCCAACTGGAGTAAGACTGGGATCCAGAGGAGTATTGAGTCCATTGCAAGCCGGAAGACTGAGAGCCAGTTGGGGAAGGCTAAGGAGGGAATGATGGTAGTGCTGGAGAGGATGCGGAAGGGAGGTCTAGTCGGAGCTTTGGAGGGAATGCGGAAAGATCAGAAGTTGGTTTTTGCGCAGGGGAATGCTTAAGGCTGTTGTGATGGAAAATCAACGCGAACAAGGCTTTGCTATAACAGCATGGAAACGCTAGATGACTAAGGATACTCGACATTCTTTGAAGGTCACGGTCTTATGTACGAAAACACGGGAATTTTGGGAGCGCGGAGTCTGGATTAAGTAAATGGGCGTTCGTTCTGTTACCTCTCCAATGCAGACTGTACAATACAAATATATGAAACTGAATATCATCAGATGATCCAATTCCACTAAAGTGAAGTTGCAGCATAAACAGCTTGTATGGTTCTGCTCGAGTCTTATGTAGGAGGCAGTTGCGGGCATCGGAACATTTTCGATGTCCCGGTGTTATGGTTAATCTCGCGCAAGTATCCTCCGGACATCTCAAAGACAAGCACGTAAGCGATTCCTTTAGCATTTATCAACGAAGCCCAAAGCAACTCGTGCTTGGTCTCTAATTTGCTATTGATATATTGAGGTATCGCGGCTGGCAACGAAAACTTAGCTGTATGATACGTAGAGACTCTATTTAGAAAGAAGAATGACGAGAGGCTTCATGTTTCCTTTTCTGTCTCAATGCTGGAGCTTCTCAACTGAACTTGTTTGATGTGGCTATCTAGGTATGTAGCGAGCGATGGTGTCACTTCAGCAATGAATCGCTTGGGTTATAAAGGTTCATTTCCAACAAGAGAAAGAAGAGAAAGAATTTCATCAAAGTCGTAATGACTGTTACTGGCGCGGGCTTGAGTGTAGCATCGGTAAAAGCTCGGAAAGCATTGCGCGTTAATCAGTAGATAGCTCATATATTATAATAAGGAATTCTCTACATCAAACACGTCAAAAATTGGCCTGCTGGCCCAATGGCAAGGCGCTTGACTACGACCCATGTGGATTGGTATCAAGAGATTGCAGGTTCGATCCCTGCGTAGGTCACTTTATTTATTCTTTTGCTGCCAATTGTTTCGAGTGTTGTAGTATATGTTCCATTAGCACGGGCGACCGGTGCTAGTGAAAAGTGTAGCGAGATACATCCAACGCTGCAAGCCTCTGTGAAAGTCTGCGCTTACATAAGATCCAATATTTTGTATTATTGTATCTTCGTAGTATGGCCAATAATAATTGGCTGTGATGCTGGTTCTTGTTCATAAGTTCTAGTCCTTGGAATGGAAGTGGAGAGGAGAGATATTGTCTAACAATGATTTTCAACTGTTGTGGCTAATATCTGGCTGTGCATTTGGATTTACTTATTTTGCATACTTTGACAACGATCTTCGAACAATTTGCTGCAATGTGAAAACATAGGAGAATAGAAAGATCGCAAGAGCATATTTGAGGTCAGCTTAACTTTCGATTATCAGAATATGCCGTTTACGTAGGAGCACACTCAGTAAGTGACCCTGATTTCAATAGCTACAGCAGTTATATGGATGGTAATGCTCAGCGACCACGTGTCAATTGCAGCTCCGTGGGCATGAACCAGTGGAATCATAGTCAGCTAATCGTTTGACAAGGCCTTAAATTTCGCTTCCAGAGTGATGACATGACCATGCTCTCGGTCATATAGTCAAGGAACCATTCAGAACTCTGGCGCTTGGGCAGGGTATAGTTCTACGCGCCGACAGATATAGAAGCCCAATAAAATGCTCCGCCACAACGGAAGCCACCAATCAAGTGAAAGGCTAACACGTGTACAAGCTCACGAGAAGAACACTGTACCAAGGATACTTTATCTTCTCAAATTGTGAGTGTCCGTTGAGATTCTCCTTGTGGCCCGAGATATGGATCAGAACTTGTGTGAAAGTCGATGAGTGCTGGAAGTGAAGCGCTCAGCCCTGTCTCAGCTCCACCCGACAAAGGGGGGCAGGTTAATTGGGTCGCCTAGACGCCAACGCCAACCCCACCAAAACGCAGGCGGACTTTGACGTTCCCCTCGACCCTGCCCTGCCCTGCTCCTGCCCTGCCTCGAGCTGATACGGCTCACTAAGAAACTTACATTAAGGACTGACACCCGCGGTACCCTGCGGCCATTCCAGAGGCCAGCTACATCATTGTCGTTCAGCCGTAGAAAATTCTTTGACACTACATACGTACACTACAGTCGCTCAGATAAAGAGCTGTCCCGCTGGGCTTTGTTTATCGTCAACCCAGTTTCTACTCCTCGAGCCGCCCTTCCAACTGTGCCTCATTCGCACAAACCTTGCACCATCTGCGCGGAACTGCGACGTTGTTCAGGCGTAGAGTGTTTCTGTCTCTGCAGATTGGATTACACTTCATTGCTGCTTATTCAGCTAGGCATCGAATACGATCACCAAGTCTCGAATATACATACAATCCACAATCATGGCAGATCTTGTGGGAAGAAAGGTCTTCAAGGTCTTTAATCAGGACTTCATTGTCGATGAGAGATACACGGTGACCAAGGAGCTCGGTCAAGGCGCTTATGGAATTGTCTGGTGAAGCGCTCCTACCCTATCTCGTTCAGCTGAACCTCTGCTGATTCTTACCTGCACAGCGCGGCGACCAATACCCAGACTCAAGAAGGAATTGCTATCAAGAAGGTCACAAATGTCTTCAGCAAGAAGATCTTGGCTAAGCGCGCTCTGCGAGAGATAAAATTGCTTCAGCACTTCAGAGGTCATCGTAACGTAGGTTTTGCAAGACTTCGCTGTAGGAGGATGTCTGACAGGGATAGATCACTTGTCTATATGACATGGATATACCGAGACCGGATAACTTCAATGAAACTTACCTATATGAAGGTACATTATGCCACTGCTTCTAATATGGCAAGCGCTAACCAGTACAGAACTCATGGAGTGCGATCTTGCTGCGATCATCCGTTCAGGACAGCCCCTCACGGATGCCCATTTCCAGAGCTTTATTTACCAGATCCTGTGCGGGCTGAAGTATATACATTCGGCGAATGTCCTTCACCGTGACTTGAAGCCTGGAAACCTGCTTGTAAATGCCGATTGTGAGCTGAAGATTTGCGATTTCGGATTGGCTAGGGGATTTTCAGTCGACCCAGAGGAGAATGCGGGATATATGACTGAATATGTCGCGACGAGGTGGTATCGTGCTCCAGAGATTATGTTGAGCTTTCAAAGCTACACCAAAGCTAGTAAGATTTTTGGTTCCGATAGCTTTAAGCTTCGAGGCTGACATGATTAGTTGATGTCTGGTCTGTGGGCTGTATCTTGGCTGAATTGCTCGGTGGCCGCCCCTTCTTCAAAGGCAGAGATTACGTGGACCAACTCAACCAGATTCTCCATATCCTAGGCACGCCGAATGAGGAGACTCTGTCCCGCATTGGTTCTCCAAGGGCTCAAGAATATGTCCGGAATTTACCGTTCATGGCCAAGCGACCATTCCCAAGTCTTTTCCCAAATGCAAACCCGGACGCGTTGGATCTTCTCAATCATATGCTTGCATTTGATCCATCATCTAGAATCTCTGTCGAGGAAGCTTTGGAACATCCGTACCTACATATTTGTAAGTTACCATTTACTTATTAGCTTGCATTTCTCTTTCCACGTATCTACGACATATATTACCTCAAGACTGCATCGGACCTCCATGTCCAGTATTGTTGCTACTACGTTCTCCATCTAACCTTTTATTGCACACTGCTAACATTCTCGTCTCCTGCAGGGCATGACGCTTCGGATGAGCCAGGATGCCCAACCACCTTTAACTTCGATTTCGAGGTTGTCGAGGATGTTGGTGAAATGCGCAAGATGATCTTGGACGAGGTATCTAGATTCCGACAACACGTCCGGATTCAACCTGGCCAGCAAGGGGCCAACCAAGGCCCAGCGGTACCGATCCCTCAACCTGGCGGACAATGGCGCGCCGAAGATCCACGACCACAAGAGGCTTATGGGCACGGCGCGACGGGCCTGGAGCAAGATTTGCAAGGAGGCTTGGATGCTATGCACGCATAGGATGCACATCTTTCTGATATTTTGGAGACAATTGGTGGATTTTTGAAAGTATCATGTTTTGGAAGTCGATATACGGACCGACGAAATGTCAAAAAGAACAGGATGAACGAATTTAACGACCAAAAAAGCAGCCTCTGTTGATAAACTTGATGGATTTTTTTTGGCAAATCTGGATTCTTAAAACATGAATGCTTCGGACCAGGTGATCGAGTGATCAGACAGACTTACTCTCTACTACAGATTCAACCAGATGATGTAATTACTCTTTCCCCCCCTTACTTGCAAGGCATCTCCCTATCAAGATAAAAGAAAAGCCAACATGACCAGTGCAACGCAGTGCCTGCTGCTTTGTATCTCAGAAAATGATAGTTCATTTTCGTCTAATCTCCAATTACAAGACTTGGTCATACAACAGAATTTTTTAATTTCCTCGCTGCCGCCAAGGAGGAAAGGGTGCAGCGCCCAATTCCAAGGCGCATAGCGCCAGCAATGCCGGTCTACCTTCCCTATAATTCTCAAATAATCATGCTGGCCACTAGATTTCGCATCACGCGCGCGCGGGGGGGGGCTTCCTCTTCTATCTTTGGTATGTAACTCTACTCTCTGGGCAAACAAAAGTACGTTGATTGGTTCATTTTCCTAACTCTAAAGAACAGAGCGCTTCCTCAAGGCGTAGATGTCACATGTTTGGCCTGTTACTACTCCCCCACCCTTATCGTAAGAGGCGGAAGGGGCAAGAAAAGACAAGGTCGCAAGTATGCTTCATGGCCGGCTATCGTGGTCCCGTTTGCCCTCTTTCCTATTTGTTCATCTAGCTAGTTCTTGATGATCCCCCCCCCCCCTCTTCCCTCCTTTTCTTCCCTGTGTGAGATGGTGAAGAAGAGGAGGGGTGGCAAGTGAGGCAAAGGTTTGCCACCACCCCAGAAAAAACAAAGAAAAGAGAAAAAGAGATTTGGTACCGGAATGTAGTGTTCCTCCCGGTGCATGAAATGACATGCATGATTTACTGCTCTACTTTGGACAGTACAGTAAAAGCTTTCTGTGCACTCCTGTACTGCTAAGTGGTCGAGTCCAGTACCAACCGAACGCGTGTGTTGCGTTAGTGTATGTATGTGTATGTATGTGTGTAAGTGTGTGTGTGCGCGCGCCTTTATTTAGAAAAGAAAAACTTTCCTTATCCTAGTTGATGTCAACACACACACACACACACACACCTGCCTTTCTCAACCGCCTTTGACAAATACGGATCTCACATGATCACAGAATTGGGCAATAGTTTGAATAAGCGAGGCAGAACATAGGAAATGCTAATTAAGGGCGCTGCGCTGGTCTGTTGAATGTGTCAAATGAGAGAGGCGGTTGTACTTGAAGGGGAGTGAGTCAGTGGTTGTGAAGTGACCTTGGAATCGTTGAAACGTAGGGCGAGGGTGCGATGAGAGGTAGTGGTGGTAAGTTATTCCGTCTGTGGTAGATAGTTGAGTGATAGCATGAGAGAGAGATGTCAATATAGGCACTTTCGTGCTTTTTGTCCTTGAAGTTTTCTGCGTGATGTGTTTCTGCCAGAAAATGGCGCATGACTATGCTATGAGGCGTTGGGGAATTGAGACCTGTTTGAGGACACTGAGTCGAGAGCATAGATTGTGGTGAAGTGTATTTCATTTCAGTATTATTAGGGCATTATAAGCCTCGCTTTTTGGTCTTTCCGAGCTCAGTGAAGAGAATATGTACATCTAAAATTTTGCCCAGAAGCCCACCTCTTCCGCGCCAGTGCCTGTCCCCCTTCGGTTTCGCGTATTTGAATATCTCATCGTTGCGTTTCTTTTTCTCCCATGGAAGTCTTCTATCTCAAATGCCCCCATTCAAATTTGACGCAGTCATTGTACTTGACTGAACGCGTGATTGTGCCTCGTCATCGCAACTCATCTGCGCCTTGCCATCAGAAGTAGAACCAGTATTCTGCGGCGTATTGTGTGCTGATGAGTCCAGCAGCGGTGCAATTACCTGGGTTGCCACCGGCAGTCTCAACACGGTAGGCCACGGTCAAGTTCTTGCTCACATATGGAGCGGGCTTTGCGGTTAATTGAAGCCAGTCAACAGCGCCTGTACCGGAAGGTCCTGCACTAGAACCGGCAGGTGCCTTGACGTCCCCAGTCTTGCCTCCAAAGAGGATCTTGTCAGCAGTGCTCAAGTTGAACGTAGGGGTGCCGTTCTGATCAAAGTAGTGGTTTCCAAGCATATTGAGGGTGCCGCCTGGAGCCATGAGGGGGCTGCCAGATGCGGGAAGATCCATGTTGACGACAACGGGAGGTATGGCGTGGACGGCATTGACATTGGCGTAGGCTAGAGAAGTCACGTCGAAGAGAGTTGCGATTGCGCCAATCAAGGCGCCACTTGCTCCAGCACCGGTGCAGGTATAGTTTTGAACACCACGGCCAATGGCGACATATTGTAAGGTGAGGTTGGTTGCAGGAAGGTCAGGAACATCTGGGGGTGATGTTAGTTATGCCTTGGATATCTGCAACTGAAATTGAGGGGAAACATACCACCACTGGAGGGAACGGTAGGTGCAGCAGTAGCTCTTGAGGTTGAACCCTTGCCGCAGTCTGGAGCTGGGGCAGCTGGGGCGGCTGAAGCCGAGGAGAAGAGAGCAGCGAGCGCAAGGCTCTTGAGGATGGCGGAGAAGGCAGGCATTTCGGAAAGGGTTTGGGACAAAGTTGATTGAGTGAGCGTATCTGGTCTTGAGATGGGAGACTGTGGAGCTGGCACGCGATCACCAGAGTTGAGGATATGTAGTACAGATATAAATGAGTTAACCGCTGGGCGAGAAGGGACGTTTTGCCGGTGCAGATGAAACTAAATTGGAGATTGAACAACCAGTTGAACAAGCTCGTGGGGATGAAGGAGAGGGAGAGTATTTAGAAGAACAGAGTGTAGAAGGAAGAATGATAGAAAAGTTTTGGAGGAGGAGGAGGAGGAGGGAGAGAGATGTGTGTGTGTGTGTGTGTGTGTGTGTGTGTGTAGTGGGGGACGAGAATCATGTTGTTGATGACGGACGGCTTCATCTTATACTTTTGGAGTGCAACTTGGACCGAATGCACGACCAGGCCGTTGGAGGAACCTTGCTCCGGTGGGCTGGCAGGGCGGAAGCTACTGTACTGTACAGTACTGTACAGTAGCAGCACGTACCTACCTACAGTACAGTATGGTACAGTGCTGGAGTGCTGGAGTGCTGGAGTGCTGGTCTGGTCTGGTGGGTTGGGCTGGGCCGTGGAAGAGGTCGGTGCTGCGCAGGAAACGGACTCGATATTGATGCTAAAATTGAAAAATTGCCTCCTGGTATCCCTGGTCCTGGTGTCCCTGGCCTGGTACAAGCTCCCTGCAGCAAACTTGCAGATGCAGGAGGTAGCAGGGGAGGAGGAGGAGGAGGAGGAGGAGGAGGGAGGAGACGGGAGGTGTGGGTGAGGGTGAGGGTGAGGGTCCAAGCAAGCCAGGTTCGGTTCAAGTCAGGTCAAGTCAGGGTCGGGGTCGGGGTCGGGGTCGGGGTCGGGGTCGGGTGTGTAGGGGTCGGATGTGCAGGGGTTCGGTGCAGCAGCAGGAGATGTCGAGATTTCGAGATTTCGAGATTTCTGAGTGCGGGCGGGTGCGAGGGCGGGTGCGGGTACGCTGCCTTCTGGGGTTTAGCTCAGGCCCATCCCGGCTCGCCTCGCGCTAAGGCTGAATTGAAAGCGCCATGGGGGGACCAGGGGAGGAGGAGGAGGCACAGGGAGGAGAAGGGTAGCCGACCAGACTGGGACTGGGACAGGGACAGAGACACTGACAGACAAAGTAGTCGAGTATCGTAGCTGGTGAAGCTGGCCAGAGGAATTGCTCATGCTCAGGCTCATGCTCATGCTTATGCTCATGCTCGTGGTGTGTTTCCTCGTTTCACATTATCCGGATACTTGCGTGCGTGGGCGAGAAAGGGAAGGGCCGCTGGTAGGACCAGCATCGTGTTGGAGTGTTGCAGCGTTACAGACAAACATAGAACGAGTCCTGTACTCGTTCTGTACTGTACTGTACTGTACACTACGCTACTACTCTACTCTACTCTACTACTCTACTCTACTACTCTACTCTACCACTCTACTACTCTGCTGCACTCGACGGTGGTGTGGTGTACGAAGTACTGTACAGTAGATTACACCACGAAATACACCCTCCTCTTTCGGTACCCCTCCCCTCCTCCCTCCTCGACACGCGTAGGCGCACAGGCACAGGCACAGGCGCAGACGCATCAACCTCCCACTGCTGGCTGCCCATGCCCCCCAAACCGCCTTCTAGAATCGGCGCCTTCCCTGTCACCTGCGCTCTAAACGCCAACACACTAACGCCCTCCCCGCTCCATACTGGCAATATAGCCGTCTCGGCGGCAGTTCCCAATAGTACGCGGAGCAGATATTGGCATGTCCGATCAGTCAGTCAGCGTCAAAGACGGAGCCATTTGGATTTGGACAGCGTCGGGTAAGCACGTCGAGAAACCGAAGAGACAAAGCATTGTTTCTCTGCCCCCAACCCAACCTGGGCTTGGGTCAGTGCAGCCTCTCAGTGGGGGATCATCATCCCCTTCTGGATGCGCATCCTTGGCGACAATCGCTTTTCTCTCCGATGCTGCTTGGAGAGAGCTGGGCTGGGCTGGGCTGGACCCGTCCCCGTCGTGTCCTGTCCCTGCAGACATACCGCAGCCTCAGTGTTGGCTCTGACTCCAGAACGGAGAATTCTCGACCGTGACCGTGCTCGCCTTACCGAGCTGGCTACCGAGTGTTAGCTGTTCCATCTGCAATCCTCTTGGAACAAAAACGTTTGTGCGTGGCTAAGCTTAAAAAGTTTGTTTCGTTTCGATCGCCCGTTTCAAACACGCCTCGTTTGATGTTCGAAACTTCAGACGACGATTGATTATCTGTGCGCAGCAGCGAAAGAACACATGCATGTCCGCTTGTCCAAGAGCCTCCTCCTGGGTCATTTCCCTCAGGTCAAGAGGCCTAAGCTTTGAGGAGGCGGCGGCGGCGCATTCAAGAAGCTAAAAGCAAAAACGTTCAGGGAGGAGCCCTGGCCTGGTATGGGACCACTTTGCGCGCTGCACACGCCTCTTAGCGAACCTGGTTCAGGAGAACGCTGTCATTTATACAAGCCTAAGGTTAATGCTTTTGACCTCCACTCTCGCAAGCCCAAGCTCGTGAGGACTAGCATACTGTCTGATCGTTTGAGAACGGTTTCTGATAACAATTCTTGGGCCCTTCAGCATATCGTAGGATCGTTATCCTGTCGTCCCGACAGTTCAGCACGAGGTCTGTGCCAGGTCATTTGGGCCTGGCTGACATGACTTTTGCACTTCGGCTACATTGCTGAGTACCTCACCATTGCAATATTGAAACTTGGGATTACGCTTAGAATCCTCATTGTGCTATTCTAGAGAGATAATCTTCCTATTGACTGCTCATACAATGTCAATTATCAGTCTAAGACGGATGCGGTGTATGCCACCAACAAAATTACCTAAGCGCCATTCACACCTTTATTTCGATACGCCAATATTGACAACAAGCACGAGGTACTGTAGCCTTGTACAGTACACAATACAACTCTTCTTCCGAACCTGAACAGGCCTCTTCATCGGAGCACCTCACATCTAGAACACTGCTCGCTTCGAGAACGCACGAACGCAGACATGCAGATAGGTATGGATCCCTCAAGTGATCTGAACACCGGAAACATTCCGACTGCAGGTGTTTGCCCTTGCACTGTCCACCGGCTACCCTGCAGATTCCACTATCCTCGGAAGACTCTGCGAACCAGCTCGACAAGTGACTTGGTCCCTGTCAGCCATGTGCCAACATGCCTAGCAGCTACCGGTAGACGCCGCGTACAGTATTGCTAGTTGCAAAGACAGCAAATTAGTTGCATATATCATCACAAGCGCAGTAAAAGCCCCTCTTTTGAACATTTTGCTGCTATTTTCGTAGCTGCCTGGCTTCTTGTGGGCAGGTTTCTTTGCTTACCGGGAACACAACAGCGCGGGAAGCGGAAGTCCCGTGAGGACTAATTGATCCCGATATAGAACTATTAGCGTCCTTTGTACTGTACAATTCTGTGCAAAGTATCCGTACATGCATCTGCGTACGGTTACTCTTCCCACTCAAGACTCATGCCCGAGATCAACTCGCGAAATCAGAGAAATAGAGTACAAGAAGAAGGAAGCAATCCCAGACAGACGGCGTCTGATCTTACTCGTCCCTAGATTAGTCGCGGCCGCGGTGTCAGGAATAGACGCAGTGCAGTTCGTTGCTGACACCGAATAACCCGAGCCCGCTCCTGTGCCCGCTCCTGTCACAGGTCTCATCACATCTCATCACACGCCCGCAATTAGGGCCTTGTCGCTTGCAGGTACCGTAACCACGGATGGCATACAACACAACACGGTCAAGATCGTCTCATCTCCCAAAGACGTGGAAGCGCCAGACGAGCAGTTGTGCTGATCTCTCAAGCGCGTAATAACACATTCAATTGTTATACTACAGCCTCCTATAGCGTACTTTGCCGCCATGAGTAGATTGCTGCGCCTGAGTAGTATGGCGTGTTCGCGAGGCTTGCAGGTCTGGCTCTTAAGCGCTATCAAGCAGCAGCGTATCTTAGATGGTAAGTTATTTTACTAGGTCCAGCAAGGTATATCTTGTCCCTGCGGCCGGCGCCTTGGGAGGCTTGGAGCAGTAATTCTCTTGCTATGCCTTTTTGAGAGATCGGTAGACGCTCAAGCGCTGTCAACGTGGAGAAGAGTGGCTTCACAATGTTGGTTAGTACAAGGTCATTCTGGTTGCAATCATGCAACATAGAGGGTATGCAAGTGTATAGGGCTATCTAGTCGGCTTGAGTTTCCCTCGGCCGCTTGGGCAGATTCGATGCTCTCAAGCGGATCTAGAGTATAATGAATAGTTGGGAAGCTTCAGCCGGGAATGGCCAGAT
The DNA here is from genome assembly GCA_003988795.1 of Proliferodiscus dingleyae. Classification (NCBI taxonomy): domain Eukaryota; kingdom Fungi; phylum Ascomycota; class Leotiomycetes; order Helotiales; family Lachnaceae; genus Proliferodiscus; species Proliferodiscus dingleyae. The sequence goes on from QYAK01000005.1 coordinate 91,373, forward strand.
CGTGGTCTGGATGCAGTGAAGAGTTGCCTGCTAATTCACCAGTGACAAAGTCCCGGCGGTTGGAGCCACAACCAAACCCAACTCATGAAGAGCTGGGAGCTCTTGGTAAGACCAGACATTTCGATAGTCTTGGTCATAAGTGCGCTTTGCATGGAGCATCCAGGGAAAAAGTGCGTCGTTATCTTAATGTACACACTCTTCCGAGTGAAGTGGAGTATTAGATACATAAGTCATAGGTAGACAGGGTCCCGATATGCAGCAGTTTCTAAAAAAGAGAGGAACCACCTGCCATTCAGAGAACCCCCGGATTTGTATTTCTTCGCTCAACCCCAATTAGAGAACCTCCTCTCAACTACCGTTGTTGCGAACCATCTGGTCTAGCGCATACCGGCGCCTCCAAAACCCCCGCCCATACCCTGCAGTCTGTTCGCGAGCTGGGGATACTTTTCCTGGACCTCTAGCTGCGTGCGCGTGGCTTCGGCATATGAGAGCGCGTTGACAATTTCGCCCTCGGTTCGCGAGATCTCGGCGGCTCGCTCGAAATAAGTTAACGCCTCTGTAACCTTGCCTTGCTGGAGCAATAATTGAGCCATGGTGGCGACGGCAATGTCGCATTCGGGATCGACTATTTGAATGTTAGTGATATTTTCCCTTCACTTTGCTAAGTATTGAACAAGGGGAAAGAACACGTACTAATGAGCGCTTTCTGGCAGAGCTTCTCTGCTTCGGCGAAATCTTGCTTCCATTGGAAGAGAGCAAGAGCTTTGTTGATGAGAGGAAGGACATTCATGCCCATAGGCTTGGCTTGTTTCTCTTTGCTCATCGCGGTATCAAATCTCTCAATGGCCTGTTCGTACTTTTGCTGGTCTAACAAGAGCTCTCCGTAGTAGTTGTGTACATCCGGCACATTTTCAAAGTTCTTGATAGTTCGGCGGAACGTCGCCATCGATGAAGCTACCGATCCCATCTTGTATTGTGTAACGCCGAGCTGGATGTGGGAGAAGATGAAGTCCTTGTCGAGATCGATAGATTTCTGGTAGTCTTTCGCGGCGTCATTGAACTCGCCGAGGATGAAGTGGAGTTGAGCGCGATGGTAGTAGATATCAGGATCATCTTTGTTCTGTGCTTCGGCCTTTTCAAAGTCTTCTGCTGCATCATCCTTTCTTCCTGTATCACATGTTAGTAAGCTATTGCTGTGCACCACTGGTGCACTAACCTATTTCCAAGTACATGCTAGCCCGTTTGATATAGCTCTGGGTCATGGCAGGCTGAAGGTCTATAGACCGAGTCAGATCTTCCACAGCCCCCTCGTTCTCGCCGCGGAGATATTTGAAGGTCCCTCGCATGTTGTAGGCGAAAGCCTCGAGATCTCCCAGCTCATTCATTTCGAGAGCTTGGTCGAACGCTGCTGCAGCCTCTTCATATCCATCTCCAGTCTTCTTCGCCATAGAACGAAGACCTAACTGCAGCTGGCCCTTGCCAGTATCTTCTGGCAATTCTTCACTATCCTCCAATCCTGCTGGTGGAGGGCGAGCCCGGAAACTTTGCAGATAGTTTGTGACGAACGAGGAGCTGGGTAGCTTCTTCTCCTTGGTATGGAGAATTGCCTGTGCCTTTGTCTCAGCTACCTTCTTTAGTAGCCTCTCTACAGCCTGTGCGCTTGATTCATTTCTAAACCCATCGATGATACAGCTTGCTGTGAAGTCGAGAAGAGCCTCGCTGTATCTTTGAAGATGTTCGTATGCATTTGCCCTTCGATTCAGGGCCTTGACGTATTCGTTGTCGAGATTGATAGCCGCAGTAGTATCTTCAATAACTTTGTCCCATTGACCAAGAGCATTGTAGCATGCAGCTCTGTTTGAATAGAAGATTGGATCGGGCTTGCAGAGGATGGCTTTTCCATACAGCTCGATGGCCTTGTTGTAATCTTTGCTCCCATATGCTGTGTTTCCAGCAGCCTTTAGCTTCCCAGCGAATTCGTTTCGTTCTTGCTGGGAGAGGCTTCCGACAGTTGTCTCATCGACTTCGGGAAGTTCGTCAGCGTTCTCGACTGTTGGCGCTTTTGGCTCAGCCTTTGCTGCACCCTTCTCTACGTCGACCTTCTTCTCTTCCTCCTTTTTCCTTCGCTTCTCTTCTTTCGATTTCTTAGATTTCTTTTGGATGGTAGGAGCAGTGCTGGTGCTCTGTTCACTTTGTCAGTCTATCACACCATTTGACCAGGGAAACTTTGTTATGATACCGAGTCAGTCAGGTAGTACGCAACGCCGACTCCTGTGACAACGACTGCAACACCTGCGATTGTATATACAACAGCCTTGTTTTCCGATGCCCAGGTTGATATCCGGTCCCAGACTGACGAAGGGGGTGTTGACGACGCGAAATCTGGGGGCGCTCTCCCGGCGGTGATTGGGCTTTGAGAAGTCATTTGCAAGAGGGAAAAGGGTATTAAGAGAAAGTAAGTAAGAACAGTAAGAAAGAAACCAATCTGATGCGAAGGGTGGTGTCGTGGCAGACGTGGTTTGGGTATGTTCAGCAAGCTTTGAATTTAGAAAAAGATTCGCGATAGAACATAGCTCGAAGGTCAGCGGACATGGGTCCGATTAGCGGGTACACTCCAGGTACTTTATCCAGATACACCTCTTCAGCACAATGTTCTCTTGTACCTTTCTTCATTCCTCAAATGGTCCACTTTAAAAGCTCTATACGGTTTCGCTCAACTTTCCTGAATTTTACTTCTGCTTCTTGCAATCAAGTCGGACCCATGTGACTAACGTGCGTCTTCGTATTTCGGCGTACCCTAAGCTTCCGTGGCTAGGAACTAGTCGTAGTATTTCCTCCTGTAAAGCTCTTATGCTATTCATTGAGTCACTCAAGCGTGTCGACAGCCATCTTTCTGGTCAAATTAGGCTACTTTGCATTAGATTGTCGAAATTCCAAAGTGTTAAGGATAAGCAATTTCTGACGGCTTGCCAGAAGTATTATCTCTTCGAATGTAAATATGACACCGCCAGACTTTTCGCTTTTTTCTAGTCTCCGCTATGATCCGCTCCTGACTTCACTTCCTGTCAACTTCGAAGAATGGAACGCAGAAAGAACCTCATCCTCTCCTTTCTACATGCTCTCCTACCACCGCGACCGCATGCTCCAAGCAGCGGAGCATTTTGGGTGGACAACTGCAGCTGACGCAATCCGCGGCTCAGACGGCTTGGATCACATACTCCAGAAGCTAAATGAGGCTATCGACTTGCAATCCTCTAGACCTCTAAGAGTCAAGGTGTTACTAAACCAGAAAGGAGCGATCAGTATTGAGACTTCACCAACGCTAGAAACAGTGGAAGAGCTACTGTATCCCACAAAACTACCGCCACCCAATTCCGCACCTAGATTAAAGGTCAGCTCCTTAACAGGCGGTACATTAGATCTCGGGGACAGTGACACTGTTTTTGGGGATCCTCCAAAAGCAAATCCCTTCGATGTATTCCCTGACACGTTGAAGACTACTCCGTCCCCTTATACATCATATAAGAGTACCAATCGGGACATGTATGAGAATGCGCGGCTACGAGTGGGTATCAAAGACTTCAGTGGGAGGCAAGAGGTGCTGCTTGTGAATAATAGTGGGGAAATTATGGAAGGGAGTTTGACAAGTCCGTATTTCTGGAGGAATGGAAGATGGGTGACGCCAAGCGTCGCCAGTGGTGGACAGATTGGAACGACAAGAAGATGGGCACTGCAAAAGGGGTAGGAGATCATTTTGCCTACAAGGAATTATATACTGACTTCGAGACAGCCTGTGCGTGGAGGGCGCAGTAAGGGCCGATTCGTTAGTAAATGGGGAAGAATGTTGGATCAGTAATGGTGTCAAGGGTTTCTTGCCTGGGATGATCAAGCTTTCTTGATCTGTGAACGTAGAGACGTGTGATTAGTGTTCCGAGCGTCCTCCGACACTTATCACTGTGCACTTCATTTGAGTCTATTCTAATCTTGATCATGATTCATAAATTATATCCTATATTAGATCTTATGTATCTAGCATCAACATTACATGTCCATTTCTCATTACATCTTCATTGTCTACTCAGGTGGCCCAGTCCCAAAGCCCAATGGGCCAGCAGGTTGGGGATAGGGATCTGTAGTGAAGGGTACGGTACTTGATAGTGAATCGATTCGTCCGAGAAGGAACTCGAGGTGCCTGTAGGCAGCTGTGGGTGCGTATTGTGGGACCACTGAGAAGAAATAATTAGTGAAGAGCCCAACGATCAAGGGGATTTTCTTACTGTGACCGGAGAGGTCCACGCTAACCCATGTAAGACCTCGCTCTGTATGAGTGGTGCCAAAGACTCCAGATGCGGCCACTGTGGAGAGAGCGGGATCGTTGTAGCTGAGATCTGCGGAGTACCCATTGGTGTGATATGGGACGTAAAATGGATCGGAAGGTTTGCTGGTGAATCCCTGTACCTCATTCCAGGTCATGTTCTGGATCATGAGAAGAGTTCCGTTTGCGATGAGAACCTGAAACGTTAGCAGACTTCCCATAAGCTTAACGAAGCGGACACTCACCATATCGAGGGCACCGTGACCGATAATAGTACGCTTGCTTCGTTCGATGACTCCCGGCAGAACACTCACGCCAGATGGAGGGCTATTGTCAGAGTTGTTGATGAACACAGGTCCCTGGCATTCCTCCCACTCCTGTATAGGAGCGTTGATAGCTTTCTGAACATCCGTTCTGTTGAAGTAGATGCTGGCGCCTTGTGGGACGTAGTCAAATGATCCCGGGAATCCCAGAACATCCCAAAGCTCTGGGCATGTGGTGGCGACTTGATAAATATCCCAGCAAGGGTTGACATAGAAAACCTCATTATAAATGTTGTCGAAAACATCACATTCGTTGGTGGTATATCCGTCGGCATCAGTACCTGGAATCGTACTCGGGAGAGGACCAGGAGGAGGGAATGTCAAATAAGTGTTCAAATAATCGTCATATCCACAGGTAGCTGATTGGTTGTGGATTTGAGCAACACTAAAAAGTAGGGTCAGTGTACCGGAAAACTTGATATCAGAAAGAAAATAGCATACAATGAATCATTGAATGGGAATAGACCTCCCCAATAGTCCACAAATGCAACGGCAGGAATTTGTTCTTGGATAGCGTCGTAAGATGTTGACGGATCATAGATCATAGTAGCTTCCAAGTTAAAGTACTAAAAGTATGTTAGCTCCACTTCCGGTGAAGTAATCCAGGAGTTCCACCTTAGTATCGTTCTTATTGAGCATAGCATCTGCGATGTACGGGACGTAATAGCCGGCGTAAGATTCTCCTGTGATGAAAACCTTTCGTCCTTTTAAATCGAAAGTCTCCATGAAGTTCTTCCAGAAGCCGAGGAATTGCGCTGCAACATCTGCTTCACTAGTGGCATCCGGTACTCCTTGGGAGAAACCTGTACCGACCGGCTGCTCAACCCAGACAACGTTCGTAAGATTGACCCAGGTGTATGGATTGGCGACGGGCTTGAAAGTACCGTACTGCCAAAGAAAAGGACCATTCTCTTGAAGTAGACCCTCGAGAGAGGAACACCCTGGCTATATGAAAATGTCAGTAAACGTGGAAATGGAATCTAGTCATCCTCGTCCTCCTTGAAGCACTGTAGAGCAGTAATATACGATGATGGGTTGACGAAACTTACACCTCCATTGAGCCAGATCAAGATTTCATCAGAAGCAGCCGTGTTTTCAGACGGAAAGAACCAAAAGTAGAGCTCCCTCGTCTCATTGGCCTTTTTCGAAATTGGTAACAGTCCCGCATAACTTTCGCCAATGTCGAAGTCCACGTCTGGAATTGCACTCCCATTCACAGCAAACTCTAGGAGCATGTGAGTTCGAGCTTTTGATTGAGAGCGGACGAGAGAACTTACTTGCGGTGGAGTTGGTGAGATATTGAGAAGCGCTTCTACGGGTCTGCTTTTGCCCCTGAGGTTGTCGTTGGACATGCCTCCGCACCTTATCTTCCTTACCAACGTGCTTCAAGCTTCGCCCTGAATGATGCGCTGCAGAGACAACACTAGCTGCTACTGCCAGCGCGGAAGCAATTGTCGAGAAACGCATCTTGGAAACTTGCTGGAAGAACTACGGACTCCAGTTCTAGCAATTGCAGGGGATTGGATTCCAATTAGGATTGCGAAATTCCCAACCAGCTTTGACAAGAAAAAAAAAGATGCAAGGGGAGCACCTTCTTTTAAAGTCACATCTTGAAAGCTGCCTGGTCAAAAGATAGATGACGACAAAGTCCGCTGGGTATCCTTGTCCGAATATACATATTGCCCCATTCTGTCCAGAATCTCCGCCAATCCTCGGGCCCCCCGTAGAGGGGTAAAGACTTTGTGCCTGGCAGTGGCATGGGGATTTGCAGATGCACTCGCAGCTTGATTGTCTTTGGGAGAGCTAAGACCGACTTTCAAGATACAGCTCTCGCGTCTCAGTGGTTGCACGCTCCGGGTGGCCCTGGCAGGACTGGACTCTCTTGATTCAACCTGCCCTTTGCAGCAAAGTGCCGGGCCCGGTGCCCCAGTACGACTGCGACTGCGACCAGCGCGGACCCAAGTCGCCCTTCCCGGATCGAAAGATCCTCGCCTGCGCATGCACAAGCTCAGCAGAAAAACGTGCCGCCGCGCGCTGGAGGCTGCGCGATGCTTGGAGACGGGTCGCAGGTCGCAGCTGAGGCATATACTGTACTGTACTGTACTGTACGGCGGAATGAGTCGAGCATGCGATAAGGCCGCAAATGAGGGCGGGATCTCAACAGAGAACCCGAAGACGACCTGCCTCGTTTGGGTAAGTGTGCCCCTGCGATGATGGCGAGGCGGTCCAATCTTTCGTGCTCAAGCTACTCGTATTCCATTCTATGTTGTAATTATTATGTTCGATCGATAGCTCTGGTGGCTGTCTGCTTGACTGGTACTGTACTACTGTTCTTGTTCCTTACTTCTCATCGACGCTTTCTAATTGTTCTGTACCATCGAGAGGTGTACGGTTTCGGAATAACAGATCACAAATTGATTAATTGCATATCTTTGATTAAAATGTTTCTCAAAGAGCGACCTGCAAATCATGGTTCTCCCTACACAATGTCAAGTGGCTCCGAAAAATCATATGTTGATGAGGCGATTGAGGCATATCAGCGTTGCTGCGATTTGGCCTCATATTGGCCCCTTTAGAGCGGTAACACATTCTGCTTAAATTCGTGTTGGGTTGCGTGACACAAATATGAGAGTCAAGCGTTGTTGTTGCTATTCTCTAGAACAAAATGCCGGTTTTGTTATCCAGCCGTTTCGCAACCATTACCTCCTTGATTGCGTTCAAGTCTCTGCAACGGTGTGTTGCGTTCGCCCCACTGAACCCATATCTTCTTTCACTTCCATCTAGATGATATTCAATCTCAGCATGATCAAGCGTCGTATCTCCGGCGCAAAGAGTAGCTTGACGGACTATCACTTTCGTCAGCCACCTGGTCTTAGAGCTGCAGTCGTGCGCCTCACCGTAGTCAAGACAATGGTATTCGTGTCCTGCTCCTGCAAACCTCGACTTGGTCCCTTTAGAATATTGGACAATTACGTCCCGTAACACTCCCTACTCATTGCATTAGCTCTAGGACTCGGAAAGAGAGTAGAGGAGCGGCGAACTAAACAGTGCAGTTGGTGAGTCATGGATACTGAATATATTTCCGCTTCCTCAGTATCATTCTCTATTTTCTTACTCCGCGGCATAGCATATTTCCTGGGATACGGCACGCGCAGAAACCCCGACCCCACTTCGATCTTTATCAGTACCTCTCATGGTTCTCGGTTCTGTCAAATCAAGCAGGAATTACCTGGCATGAGTTCGTCCCAAATCTTGTCCCCTTCAGTGCTCTCATCCTCATACCCGCTCGGGAACTGGAAGGTAACTGCTTTCTGCGGAACTTTCTTTCAATGAGCAGTCTCCTCTCTCTATTCAAAAAAAGTCATACTGTTTCCTATGATCACCTGCGGATCAACCAGTCCATCTCCCCTTTCTACCTCCCATGGTGCCTTTGCTACTGTAGTTGTCCAATCATTCCATTTTCTCCCCACCTGGATTCCTATCCCAAACCATACCAGTGACAGTGCCAACAAACAAGATAAAATACAAAGGCTGTGACCGTCCAAGGAGAAAAGGCGGTTACGGTGAGCTCTTTGGCGGAGTTGTTCTGTGGAGTTTTCGTCGTTGGGGACCGGTGTGTAGACTGGTTTCATCATGGTGGCATCTTTCAGACTGATATAAATAGAAAGTTGAAGACATGGTGGATTCAGAGAACAGAGATGGCAGTGAGCTTTCTTTAGCGCATGCGTTGCTTGAAAGCTTCAATTATCCGGGGCGGCTGAAAGGGAGAGCTGCGTATGATGCTCATCTATCACGTGCATTCCTTCACATAAAATCAGCCCATGTCATTATGGAATAAGTCCAATGTAGAGCAGTTGGTCTTTCATTCAGACTTTCTACTCGCTTCTTCTTCTTCAGCGACTAGAGCCAACATCTCCTGCTCCCCAAACCAAGTCTTGACACTATCAATGACAGTATCTAGACCATCGCCCCCTTCCATTACATCGTCGAGATTATGAATACTCAATCCACTCCTATGATCCGTGACCCTCTGCTCTCTCCAATTGTATGTGCGGACCTTATTCTCCCTCCCCATCTTGGCAACTCCGATGACGCCTCTCCTTAACTTCAGAACCTCTTCCTCCCTAGCGTCCCTCCTCGCCTGCGCGAGTTTTGATCTGAGCACCCGCCACGCCTTCTCCCGATTCTGATGCTGCGATCTCGAGTCCTGCATACTAACTACGGTATTTGTTGGCATATGGGTTAATCGTATCGCCGAATCCGTCGTATTAACATGCTGCCCCCCAGCTCCTCGTGCACGCATGACATCTGTCCTGACATCCGTAGGATTGACATAGTAATCACTCTCTGGATCATTCACGTCTGCATGGCTCAAATCCTGTGTATCATTGGGATTCGCCGGCAAGCTGGGTAGGACCAGCACGCTCACAGCGCTTGTGTGAGTCCTGCCTTTTGATTCAGTGGCAGGCACACGCTGCACACGATGCACTCCTGCCTCGCTGCGTAATTGGCCATAGGCACCTGGACTCTCGATTTCGAGAATGACTTCGTCGAGGGGCGGTTGCCCGCTGGAATCTCTGTCCCCTTCCGCGATTTCATATTTCATTATCGAGACACGCAGCCGTTTCCGCGAGCAGTATGCTTGGTACATTCGCAGTAGATCGCCAGTAAAAATTGACGCTTCGCCGCCTCCTGCTCCAGGTCGGATTTCCATCAAACAAGGCATGTCTTCGAAGGGGTGTTTAGGAATTAAAGAGTTCGCTAGCGTCTGTGACAAAGTGTCCAATTGAGCCCGCGCATCTGTCAAGTCATCTGCCGCAAGATCTCGAAGTTCTTGGTCGGTTGTGGAATCCTGTATAAGGCTGTGAAGCTCCTCAATGGACGTTTCCGCATCCTCCCATGATTTCAGAGCTTCTGCGACGTGACTCAACTCTCCGATCCGTTTCGCAATCTTGGAGTCAAATTTTTCGGCCGCTTGCCCACTCAGTCGATCATGCTCTGAGGCCATATTCCGCGCCCGCGCGAGCAGGGCCGGCGAGAGCGAACCATGATTTGCTAAGTTTCCATTTAGTAGCTGAGTGCCACTATCGTGATTGCAAGGGCTTACCAGAGCTCAAGAACCGTATCAGTTTTCGTTTACTAGGCTTTCGATAAGCATCTATACATTGCTTGCAGATCCTAGGAGCTCTGAACATACTCAAAGGAAGACGCGCATGTTTTCGTGAAGCTTTTCTGAAGCTTGGAACATTTTCTCTTCGAAACGAATACACCTACCCCTGTCCTGTCCACCGGGCTACCGCCTTCCCAAAGTGGACCCTATCATGACGTTCTGCCGTTCGCTCTCCCTCGGCCACTCACTGAAGCAACCCCACTATAAGATATGCCGACACCGGCTAGATAATAATACCATATGTATATTCTTGTATGAGTCGCCTTTTACAATTGCTTTGTACTACAAGGTGGATTCATGTATATATTGTGATCAACCTCTCAACTTATGTAAGTCGTCCTCCCCAAGAGCATTAGATTACCCTGGTAGAGCAAATCACTCACACATCGGTCCAGATATCTTTCCTAGATACCCCACGTTACAAAATGCCTTTGAACATAGCGTCTGTCTATCCGGCCGAGGACCCAGAGTTCCAGTCCTTTCCCAGTAGAAGAAGTGTTGTACATAGTACGGAGGGCATGATTGCTTGTACACAACCTTTAGCAGCAAGATGTGGTCTCAAAGTCCTAGACGCTGGTGGTAATGCTGCTGTGAGATGTCTAACCCCACCTATTTTTATCTTCCATACTGATGAAGAATAGGATGCTGCAGTAGCTGTTGGTATGCTCAAATTGTCTAACCATTGATACTTGCTGACTTTACTCAGCTGCTGGCTTGAATTTGACGGAGCCTACTTCGACTGGAATCGGAGGCGATATGTTCTGTTTATACTACAGTGCTAAAACTAAAAAGATTGAGGCTATGAATGGCTCAGGGCGTGCTGGTATAAACTACACCCTTGATAGGATACGAAAGGATCTTGGCTTGAAAGATGGACAGAATCCCGGTATCCCACTTCGAAGTGTTCATGCAGTAACAGTGCCCGGTGCTGCTGCGGGCTGGGTGGATACAGTGGAGAGATTTGGAAGCGGTACGTTATCGATGGAGCAGATTCTAGCACCTGCCATTGAATTGGCGGAGAGGGGATTTCCAGTATCTGAGTTATCTTCTACTATGGTAAGTAATTTATGGAAATCGTTAACTTGGCCTTTTTGTTGAAGTGTCATATAGTGGCGGAGCGGAGAAAAAGAGCTGAAGAAGGCTTCACCGAACTACGCCGAACTGTGCAAAGAGGATTCACACGCACCGGATGGCTATCGTTGCCCAAATCCTGGAGAATTATTCAAGAATCCGGGTCTTGGGGCAACGTTTCGAACTCTTGCCAAGGATGGCAAGAAAGGATTCTATACTGGAAGGATCGCTGAGGCGATCATCAAAGTAACAAAAGATCGAGGGGGATTTCTTGAATTGGAAGACCTTGAGAAACACATGGAGCTTGGCAGTGAACCAGTAGATCCCATTTCATACATTTTCAGGGGGCAAGGCTACACGGAAACGCAACAGAAATATGTAGATGGGATTTCAGGTCAGGGGACTAACGAGGATAGCCACGGCGTCGAGATCTGGGAACATCCACCGAATGGACAAGGTATCGTAGCGCTAATGGCTCTTGGCATATTGGAAGCCCTCGAAGAGCAAGGAAAGATTCCCAAATTCAAGCAGGACGAGCACAACTCCGCACCATATCTCCACGCAATCATCGAATCCCTCCGAATCGCCTTTGCTGACGCAAGCTGGTGGGTTGCGGACCCAAATACGTCCAAAGTTCCAACAAAGGAACTCATCTCCAAAAGCTATCTCGCCGAACGAGCCAAACTTTTCGATCCCACAAAAGCATCAGATAAGATCTACGACCACGGTAGCCCAGCACACAACCATAGCGACACGGTCTATTTTGCAGTCAGCGACAAAGAAGGCAATGCCATCTCTTTCATCAACTCCAACTTCCACGGCTTCGGCTCAGGTATCATTCCCAAAGGCTGCGGATTCGTTCTCCAGAATCGAGGAGGCAACTTCACTTTGGAACCCGGACATGCAAATGCGGTCGCTCCAGGCAAGAGACCGTACCACACCATCATCCCAGCAATGATTACGAATGTCCACGATGGCTCCTTGCATTCCGTCTACGGCGTGATGGGCGGCTTCATGCAGCCTCAAGGACACGTACAAGTCCTCCTCAACATGATTGCCTTCAAGTACAACCCACAAGCAGCTCTAGACGCGCCTAGATTCTGCATTGGCGCTGAATATATGCCGGGCGATGGCAACGGCCGTAAGGTCTACTTGGAGGAAGGGGTCAAGGAAGAGGTTGTTGCTAAGTTGAAAGCGATGGGGCACCAGACACAGCTTGTGAAAGGCTATTCGAGAGGTGTATTTGGAAGGGGCCAGCTGATCAGGAGTCATGTGGAGGACGGTGTCCTTGTTTATTCGGCGGGCAGCGATCCGAGGGGCGATGGTGCTGCCTATCCAGGATAGAGTGTATATACAAGTACACGTAATTAATACAAATGAGAATAGAACCAAAATCCTTGCTCCTTTTTTCCTAGGATCGTCGAGCCAAAATATTTATCGGCGACTTTGTGTTACCAAGGGGCAATCTTCCAATTAAATTTTCGATACAAGAGTTTTATGCATGATTCTTGAGAAACGGCAATTATTTACCCAGCGGTTTACAATTCTGCTGCCCCTTATTCGCTAAGCGAGGGCACGCACTTGCCGAGTCTTGGAGACGTACGGGCCCATCAAGATCTTAAAGTCACTACAACTGAACAGTATACAAGCCATTTTTGGAAAATTTCTCTATGATATAGCGCCTTCTAATAGCGCCGAAGTCTCTGGTGATACACACTAGCGAAAGGCTCCCTATTCCCTTATCCACCCATGCAAAAAGTCCACCCGCTACACGTTGCGCCCGGTATGCAAGCTGTCCTTAGAATACAATGCAGAGTATAACGTGCTAAAATTCGTGATGCTGGGTATAGTGACGTTCGATTAAAACGCTCTTGTTCATGACTGTAAACACTTTCGAGATCGTCTCCTTTTAGTCGTGGAGATAGGTGCATTTAGCACCTTTAGCACATTTGCCCTCTTTCCAGAAACGACAGGGCTTTTTCTTCCCTTTATACTCCCCATTTTCGTCAAACAAATTGGTGTTCTTGGGTGGATCAGAGAACTCTCGCATCTCGAACCCTCGCTGCTTCGCCTTGAAATTGCCATTTTCTCTAGATTTATTACCCTGAGGAGCTACGTTTTCATTCCAGCCTTCATCCCATCTTGGTGGTTGAGGTTGAGGTGGGTATGCTTGCGCTTGGGGAGCAGTGGCAGCGGTGAGCCAGGCATTATAATCGTATTGCGGTGCTGTGCCGTTGTTGCTACCGTTCGCGTAGCTAGCTAGGGCTGCTTGCATTTGCTGGCTTATATCGGCCCCAGGGCCACCAGCGGCCATGCTTGGGGGAGGAGGTGGCTGATAGGGCTGGACTGGCATTTGCTGGACAGGCTGTGAGGGAAGCATCGCTGGGGGTGGAGGCTGATATTGATCGAGGTCCATTTGCTGCTCACTTTGCCTATGATCAATCATCGTTTTGTCCTTTGTGTAGCCATTCCACCACTCGGCTCTTTGACCTTCATTTCTCATCCAGTCTGGAGGTTCGGTGGCTGGATATGGCCTGCCCTTTAAAGAGTTAACGATATGAATGATATTTGCAAGAGCCTGCGCCTCCATGAGAGCCACGGTGTTGGCATTCTGAGCGCTGGTGGGCGGCCTCGAAGGGGTTTTGCTAGGTCCGCCAAGTTGTTGGAGGATGGAATTGATGTTAGCTGACGATGAAGTCGAGACACCACGAGCGCGGTTCTCAGCTTCCATGCGATGCATAAAGTTTTGGTGCGCTTGATGTAGACCATACTGTTCGATCTCCTGTAATCGTTGAGATAGCCAGGGGATATTAGGCGACTTGATTCGTCGCTCTGCTTGGGAATCTTCAGCGCCATCCACTTGTGGTATCGAAGGCACTGGGGGTTCTTTTGGTGAAGTCGGAATGTCCTTTGGATCAGTATAGATGGCCATGAGCTCCAGTAGCTCACGTTGTGCCTGCGCTTCTTGCTCTGGAGTCCTGAAGGTCAAATCTCCACCGCGAGTGGTATACTTTGGCCCAAATGTGGTGTCTTTATCCAAACCATTGAAGTCGATGGAGATCAGGTCTGGATATGGTTTGTCTTCCCAGTCATTTTGGCCTTCGTCGTCTTCATCGATTGTCTCAGAGATACGTCTCTTAAGCATCATACCTTCGCTCCGGTCATCATGAGCATCACGAAGCATATCGTCCTGCCGTCCCTCATCTTCAGCCTGCTCGTGCTTAAAGAGCCTGATTTCCTCTAGATCCGAGCCTTCCTTGAATTTAACCCTCAAATGACGTCTACTCTCTTTTCTCTCACGTCTGGATTTCTCTTCGGGTGTTTCAGGAGCTCTAGGTGGTGCTTCAGGAGCCTTGGGAGGTTTGGGAGGTTCGGCGATGCTTGCAAGAAGCGCACCTAATTTTGATTCTGCAGGAGGCGATACTTCTTGCTTCTTGGCGACTGGCTTTGGTACAGGCTTCGATGCAATCCCAAGCAAATTATTTCGCTTTGGGATCGGTCCAATCTTTGATAGTGGTGTGACAGCAGAATCCGACGCGACTTTCTTGGCCGGTTTACCATTTGCACCTTCACCATCATGCGGCCTTTTTGCGGAAATCGTAGGAACTTTTTTGGGCTCTGCCGGGCGTTGCTTTGTAAGCTCAGTTTTTTCCATTGTCTTCTTAGGTTCTTCAGCTTTAGGTGCATCCTTTTTAGCTTTCGCAACTTTTTCCTTAGCATCTGTTGTATTGGCAAGAATAGCAGCGATGTTTTTGTTGATTTGCTCATCGCCTTTCTTGCTCCAACGCTTTTGGATGCTATCAAACTTGAGTCTCTTTAAAAGATCATCGGTCATTGTTTGAAATCTGGCAAGTAACGTAAATACTGCTCTTGGAAGCTTCCCAAGGTAGTCCTCGGTGCGAGTGCACTCGATTAAGGTGGTTGTCAGACTATTCACAAGCCTCTGATGCCCTCCGAGGTTCTCTACTATTGGACCATAGCCATGTTCATTGGCCGCATGAATGGCTTGATAGAGCTGCTCAAGCAGGACCAGGCGGGCTTGCTTCAGTTTAGCAGCATCTGCTGGTCGAGCCGTAGCATCACTCGAATTATTCTTTATTTGCGTGCGAAGAGCAATCACAAAATTACCATAAGTCTCGATAGCTGTCTTAATGACCTCTGAACTTGGAGTAGAATTTGGGTCCTTCCAGATGATACCAATAGCATCATAACGTGTAGCCATAGCGATGTTAGCTGGGCGCTCTGCTCCACGGACCTGAGTAAGGTAGATGTTAGTTTGACCGATGCTTATATATATGTATTGAACGTCGTGTGAATGATAATGAATCACGCTCTCGCAATTGGAGCTATGGGAAGGCTGGGAATCTGGGGTCTACAGCAAGAGTAGGGCTGGCCAATTGAGGTTTGACCGTCTAGTCATATGACAATGCTGTAAAGAGGCAATAGAAAGGAGGGCTTAAAGCCGGTACTTACCTCCTTAATGTCCATCACCGGTATTGTATCCTCCTCATACTCAGACTCCTCTTCCGAGCTAGAGTCTTCATCAGATGAGCTTGACTCAGTCGGGGTCGAAGGGCCCTTGTTCGGTGATTGAACACCACCCTCCTCACGAAGACTGCTGATCTTATTGGCTGGTTTAGGACCATGACTCGTCCCCTTCCATTTGCTGACAACTTTGGTCTCTTTGGGAACCTTTTCCTTCTTGATAGAGACGCGTGCTGGAGTGAATGATTCTGAATGAATCTTTAACAACGACGAACTTAGTTTAGCATGCTCGATTGTAGACTTACTCGATATGTCGAAACCTGGAACAAGTTCCCTGCCACTCCTTGACTTTCGAGGATGATATTTAGGGAGCGTATCTGAAGTCAACGAATGTTAGCATAGTAGCAGGCCGAGATACGGAAAGGTCTTTTGAAACTAACTCTTGAGACCGAGAGCAACCTGCACGGGCTGATCTTCGAAGTACACAAATGGAGCGTAGGACATTTGTGGCCGAGTCGAACTATTCCTCTTGGCGTACAGCTCTGGGTGGGTCATTCTGAGAGGATTAGGGGGCTGCACTGCTTTGCTCGGTTGTGCACGAGGAGTGTTCGATGGCGGTTCTACCTCCCGTTTCAAGGCCTGGTTGGAATCCATCTGTGGATCTTGAGGCAGGGTTGGGTACTGGATTGAATTGCTCGCGCTGCGCTGCAAGTTGATATTTTGAGCAGGATTGTAGTACAGAGAGGCCTGATCTTGCTGCTGATTGAAATTATCAGGGCTCATGGTATTGGCTGACCTGCTGAAATCCGAAGAAACAGCACGATTAACCGGCTGGTTATTGGCGACGCCATACTGAAGGTATTGGGGTGATATGGTGGCATTTGGTGTGACTGAGAACGGACGATCGGCGGGCTGGTAGTGGCTTGCAGCCTGCAGAGCCGGGTCGACGTTGACATTGCCAGTTGGGCCGAACACATCGGACGGCCTGGCATGCTGGTACTGGGCGCCATAAGGAGAATTAGAATAGGACAGAGAAGGATATGTAGGCTGTTGGGAGACATTGTAGTGGTCGAAGTTGGGCTGATTGGTGGTGTAGCGAGGGTAAAGATCGTCTTGCTGCTGGTTGAAGAGGAATTGGCCGCTGGCTCCAGTCCAGCTCTGGTTCTGCATCAGATCATCATAGCCGCTGTGATCCTCTTGGATGTAGCCATGGCCATGATTTGCATCCATCTTGTCACGTGGAGGTGTATGTAAGTGAGAGAAGTGGGAGTTTAAGGCCCCCGACGGGGGTGTGGGCGGAGAACGAGAGAAGATGTAGAATTATCGACCAGATATGGTCTTGCGTGTTGTGGTTGGCTGGCTACACGAAAAGAAGAATCAGCATCGGTTACTCTTATCTCCGACAAAGGCCTCCTAATTAGGCAAATTCCGAAATCGCAACCAAGAAAAGGAAGAGCTTGTGGCAATGGTGAGCGCTGGAGGTGCAAGAGACTAGCACAATAATGTCATGTAGAAATCTGGCTTGCACCGCTCCTGGGACCTGCGACAGGAAGCGACCGGCGACCAGCGTTGCAGGCGTCGTGCGATCAATGGTTTTCTGTGCTGTCTCCTGTCTCTTGTCTCTATTTCTGTCTGTCTGTCTGTCTGTCTGTCTCGCGCCTGTGATAGTAGACACGGTTGAGACAAGATAAGACGAGACAGAACCCGGCCCTGTATTGTTGTGAGGGCTGAGGGCTGAGGGCTGAGGGTAGAGGACAGAGGGCAGCAGCAAGAGCAACCGGCGTCCCAGCGTCAGTCAGTGGTGGGTAAACCGCAGCAGCCGGGGGGGAAAAAGGTCGAACGGGGCGCCACTGCAGCCTGGATCCAGCGCCAGAACCAGCGCAACCGCACCACCAGTCCACCACCACACAGCCACTGATATGAACTGAACTGAACTGGACTGCACTGAGCCAGCCTGGTCGGGTGCCCGTCGCGATGATACTGGCCCAGCCCCAATGTGATACTTCAGCGACCGCTTGCTTTCTTGCCTTCTTGCCTTCTTGCCTGCTTGTCTCTGCCTGTCCGCCTACCTGCTCACGACTTTGCACAGTACAGTACTGTGCCAGGTACGAGGCCACTTAGATCGTGCAGCGTGTAAATGCAGACAGACACACAGACACACACACAGACAGACAGATAGACACACGAGTAGACCGTCAGCACAGAAGCGCCTCGATCACCGTGGTCTTCCAAAGCACTGCAGCTGCAGCAGTAGCAGCAGCAGAAGCGCAAGCTTAATGTCTTGTCTAGGCAGATAAATTGAGGGTTATGGGACATGCAGGACAGCTAAACACTGCACCGCACGTTTCGCCCAGACGGCGCTGATTTGAAATACGTTGCCTGTTCTCGCCCCTTCTGCCCCAACAAGGGAGGATTGGGCGGGCGCGATAAATGGAGAGATGATGTTAAGGTGTCACCGTACCCTTTCTAAGGTAAAAAGCTCGTCCACGAGCGACCGTGATTCCTTTAAGACCCGGCTCACTTTGCTTAATGCATGGATAATATCATTTGTAACTGTTAGAAGGTGCAGCCATAGCAGCTGGACAGATGAGTTGGGCGGGATGGACGAAGAGGGATGGGGACGATCAAAGAAGAAGAAGAGATGTTGTTGGAAAGGAGGAAGCTCTTGCGACGGCCCGGGGAAATGCTGAAGGGGCTGGCTGGCGCGTTGTTTTGCACTAGGCCGCTTCGGGTGTTTAGCGCAACCCTCGCAACGCCTGGCCAGTGGTACAGGACATGGAAATTCTGGAACTTGATATTGGCCTCTTGGGCTTCGTGATCTGTCCTGAACACTCAGTGCGACCTTCTGCTACCTGACCGAACCAGTCTTGAGCTTCGGAAGAGTACATGCCACCGTTCCAACACCTTGGCTGATTGACAGCCAGCTCGAATCCTCTACGGCCATGGCATCCTCCCACAACTCTCTTCGGGACCGGCAGATCAGTAAGATCACACAGAATTATACAATCAACCCGCGCTTACAAGATCACAGGGTCGATTGAGCGCATGCTGAATCTGAACCATGAGCCCGAAGAACCGACCAACGGCCATGCAGATCAGGGCTCTGGCAGTGGCCTCGCAGTTCCTTCTACACCTTTACTGAATTCGGACGGAGATCCAATTTGGAAAGTGCTTGTCTTCGATGATCTAGGACGAGACGTCATAAGTAGCGTGCTGAGAGTCAATGATCTGCGGACATGGGGGGTCACAATGCATATGTATGTTTGTAGGAACCTACACAGAGCTGTAGTTTATGAGATATTCTGACATTCTCAAGGCACATATCATCTGCGCGCCATCCTATACCGGACGTCCCTGTTCTGTATCTGGTGGAACCCAATACCTCGAATCTGCATCTGATCACCACCGACCTTTCGCGTGGACTCTATTCACCTGCCTACGTAAATTTCCTCTCCTCGATACCTCGACCCCTCCTCGAAGACTTCGCCAGACAAACAGCAGAAGCTGGCACGTCAGAAAATATCGCTCAATTCTACGACCAATTTCTAAATTTCATTGTGGGAGAGCCGGATCTGTTCAGCTTAGGGATGCGAAAAGAGAACACATATTGGGCGTTGAATAGTGCGAAGACCAAGGACGAGGAACTAGATCATGTAATAGACCGGATTGTGAGCGGTCTGTTCAGCGTTATGGTTACTATGGGTATGCGATTGATCGCGCCTTCTGTCGTCTTGAACTCATGCTGACTCTTTCTAGCCGTCATGCCCATTATACGCTGTCCCAAGGGAGCAGCAGCCGAGATGATTGCTGCGAAACTGGACCGAAAATTGCGAGACCACATTCTTAATTCTAAAGACAACCTATTTTCTGCCTCGTCGAATCGACCGTCGACGGCGACTGGGACTCCTTCATCACGACCTGTTCTTATTATTCTGGACCGAAATGTAGACTTAATACCCATGCTTTCACACTCATGGACCTATCAATCCCTCGTACATGATGTCTTAAACATGAAGCTCAATCGCATCACTGTTGAAACACCAGTCGACGAGGAGAACCCTGCGAAGGGTTCAACGAAGAAGGCCTACGACCTGACGTCAAATGACTTTTTCTGGACCAAGAATGCCAGTATGCCATTCCCTCAGGTAGCAGAGGACATTGATGCCGAGCTTCTGCGGTATAAGGAAGATGCGAACGATATCACGAAGAAGACAGGAGCCTCATCGATAGAGGATCTTCAGAATGATACCAGCGCTTCTGCGCAACATTTGAAAGCAGCCATCACTCTCCTTCCTGAGTTGCGAGAAAGAAAAGCCGTTCTGGATATGCACATGAATATCCTAGCCGGCTTGTTGAACGGCATCAAGAATCGATCGCTTGATAATTTCTTCCAGATGGAGGAGAACATAATGAAACAAACCAAAGCTCAAATATTGGAGGTCTTGGGTGATGAGTCGAAAGGCAAGGAACCTTTAGATAAGTTGAGGTTGTTCATCATTTGGTTCCTGAGCACGGAACAAGAGATCTCCAGAGCAGAAATGGAGAAGTTCGAAGAAACTCTCAAGGCAGCTGGTGCGGACACCACCCCTCTTGCATATGTCAAACAGTAAGTACAAACCTCTTTTATCGCACGCTTTATGACATTGCGATGTTGACACCCACCCAAGAGTTCGCGCCACGACCCGCATGACGATGATGACCTCGGCGCCCTCCCAAACCACCTCCCAACCAAGCACCGCACCCTCCGAGCTCTTTAACCGCTTCTCGTCTATCTCCTCCCGCCTCACATCCTCACTTAAAGACACCGGCGTCGGCGCCAATTTCGAGCATCTCATCTCCGGCGTCAAGAACTTCCTACCTGCGAATCGCGACCTCACCATAACCAAGATCACGGAATCCCTCATGGACCCCGCCTCCGCCTCCTCGTCAGCTATCGCCAAGACCGAGAACTATCTCTACTTCGACCCGCGTTCCGCGAATGCTAGAGGCACCATGCCCCCTCCAAGCGCCGCAAGAAAAGGCGAGACGATGCCCGGTGGCATGGGTCCTGGCCAAGGAGCGACATTTGGGCAGAGAAGACAAGGCTTTAGTGAAGCGGTTGTATTTACGGTTGGCGGTGGAAGTATGGACGAATACGGGAATTTACAGGAATGGGCGCGGCGGCAAGCGACGGAGAAAGGGGCGAGTGGGAAGAAGCGGGTGGTGTACGGGAGCACGGAGCTAATTAATGCGGGAGAATTTTTAACAGGCGAGCTAGAGAGACTGGGCGCTGAGGCTGGATCTTAGAATGTCTAGCTCTAGACGGAGAGACAATACAAAAGCATTGGAAAAGCGAGTCAACACAAAGTGCTCGTTCAAAACGTTACTTCATAGCATAATCATAGGAGCTCCTTTTCCTGTCTATGAAGAGCCTGTGAAGAGCTGTCATAGCCATCACTACTATGATCTTCAGGTAGAACGTAGCTTTATAATGCTTTCAATGGGGTATTTTTGTAACTATATATGTCATGGTCTAGCCAACAATCCGGGCCTGGAGGATCCAATACCGTTGTACAAACTCGTGATATCAAACCGGAAAGAGGAGAAAAACTACATACTACACCCCGTTAAAAAAGACATCCATGTCGAAGAAATGTCGTATGCCAGCTGTGCAAAACAAAAAACAAGTTGCTCGCTCGGAAATGATCAAACACACACAGAGATCCCCAAAAATCCCTAAAAGATAAAAGACAGAGGCTTCTACACCCCTCTAAACATCCTAACGATCAAGAACCAACACGCCCCGATGAACTTAAATGCACTAAGCCCAGCAACAGAGTACAGCACGACAGCCATATAGATGGTAGCTTTTTGATTCGCGTCCTCCTCGTCCTCGGAGGACGTAGAGCTTAGACGCTCCACGCCACCCGTGCTCATGACAGCCGCCACAAGAGCGAAGTTACACACCAGCCAGAAGATGACGACACGAGATCGGAAGCCCTTGTAGTAGTCCTCTTGCTTCTCACTAGCCGAGATCTCTTTCTTCTCAGCGACGGCTTTCTGCGAGAAGACCTTCATCTCGGTTTCGTATTGAGCGTTGAGATCACCGTCATCGGTCGGAATGTTGACATCGACTTTACCACCGGGTTTGAGCGTCGCGCCAGGAAGTTTCTCGGGCTTGTCGTCACCTTTTGTGCCCCAAGTAATATCGTGGGTGTTGCAGAACGCATAAACGTTGAGAATGTTTATGTAGGAGGGCGTCATTAGGAGATATTGCACAAAGGAGGTGAACATGTGCCATGGGTCGAAGAAGAGGAACGAGGCTACGAACCAGAGGACGTATGTTGAGGCCAGTGAGATGATGACGGAAACGAAAACTTTGTCTTTGAATATGTCTGTCCAATCGAAAGTTTTTGAGTCTACTTTCTGCTCGATGGATTTGACTGTTATGAATATCGAAGCAAATGCCAGATAGCTATTCATCCTGTTAGTGTCGCGTCCTACAGTCTCAGAAGTAACTTACATCATAATGAAAACCCAGAAGTAAACCATGGTCATGTAAGCAAAGTTTGATCCTTGCGGCCGATTTCCCAATGCCAGGACGAAACACGTCAGTAAAGTAAACAAGTAAAGCCATTCGAATACGACCCCAAGGATTCTTCCAGTGGTGCCAAGTAGAGAACTGTCGCCAAGAGAGGTAGTCAAGATATGAAAGACCAAGAAGAAGTTGCCAAGAGCGAACCATGCGAAGATCATGTTGATTGTCTGATACGTGAATTCGACCAGGAACATTAGCTTCCGCAACAAGCCGTGATCACTCCGGAAAATTTCATAGAAATGTGCCAAAGCGTAGACAGCAGCGAAGAAACTGCCATTCAACCATCTTCGTCGTTGAAGGATTAGTTCGGACATGGTATCGGGCACATCGGTTTCTCCGGTCGCAGATTTGACGTATTGCAAGATCCAGTGGCAGTTCCGCTTTGATACCAGCTCAAAGCAAAGAATACGATCCTCAGCCAGATACATATTGGCAGTGAAAATACCAGCGTTGGCACCATGCATCTTCTCTCCCTTGAAGTACTTCTCAAGCGGTCCTTGGCCTCTCTTATCATTTTGCAAAGCAACATATCGATATGCTGAGAAAGCACCTGGTAAGACCGAAATAAAACCAAAAGCGGATTCAAGTGGTTTATCCAGGATGTTGCTCATCTTGTATTCGAAGTTCTGCGTTGCAACCAAGGGATTGACGAGATTTTTCCCAGCACCTCCTAACATGGCCTTGATCTCACCGCAGGCTCCAGCACACATCGGTTCCAAGTCAAAAGCTTTCCAGAGATGGTAGATTGAGTCTTTTCCTGGCTTGGTGCCAGCGTCAATAAGAACACAGATATTCGGGTCCAAAACTGCTCCAAAGGCCTGGAAAAACCATCTGTGCGAGTTGATCTTCTTCTGATTCTTCTCTTTGAGACAAAAGAGCATTTGGACCGGCTGTTGACTCGGCTTAAGCTCCACAACATCCTTCTTAACTGAGATGGAAACTTGCGTGGTGTATTCATAGATGTGCGCTGTCACGTCTTTGTCATTGACATGCTGCTTTGCGATGCCGTCCTGGTAGACACCCATGCCAGCCAGAACAGCTCTCGTTCTTGGGTTGATTTTCGCACGACCATCACTAACCACACAGACGACGATTTTCTTCCACGCGTCCTTACCCCACGTCTTGCTATCTTTTCGTGAGCACATGTACTCAATGTTCTTGAAGACGCCGCTCATCGTACGCGCAAAGAGCACGTCATCCTCGTTATACATAGTGACCACAATGAAGAGCTCTGTATGTCGGGGCTTGGCGAATAGCTTTTGTCGCAGAGTAAATCGCTCAGCATAGAAATCACCCGGGTCACAGGTCGCGGCCGAATAGCGCATGTGTGTGAATTCGTCCCTCTCAGGTGGCTGAGCATGTTGTACCTGATTTAAGAGTCTGGGTGGAATCGGGCAATCAAGCACAAGATTGCCATTGAATAGTTGAACTTCCTTTACTGTCTTATACCTCTTGAGCCCAGGGCCCGGTATCGTTGCAGCAGGCGGTTCAACGTAGTCTTTGTATTCAGGGTGGCTGTGAGGATCTGGTCCAAAAGCATTGTCCTGATTCTGTAGTATTGGTCGATGGTCGTCGTCGTCATAGTATTCACCCTCACGGTGGCTTGGAAAGTTTGTTAAAGGATGCTCTTCGTGTGGAGAAGGCTGATATGGTGGTTGGTAGTATGCATCATGGTGTTGTTGCGGATCTAAGGCGTAGCCTTGACTATAATTATGGGAAGGGTCTAACGGGTGATCTTGCTCGTATTGCTCGTTATGCCCATAGGAATTGTTGATGTTCTCAACCGAGTACTATTAAGCTTCTGTAAGTCTATGCCCAGCTTCCCTCGGATTCACTCACGTACCGTAGGCTGTGCTTGCAATCTATCACTGGGGGTGCCATATCGATGTTGTCCAGGACCCATGGGAATTTCTAAATTCTGCTGTCCACCATAGTGCGCCTGTGGATCTTCCAAGTGATATCCTTGGTGTGCTGGATGGCCAGGCGATGGCGACTGGTTCGGCCTATTTGCCATATCGTAATATTCGTCGTGGTGGCCGTCGTCCGGATGGCCTATGTATGAATTAATGTCAGAATGCTGTAGCTTGTTCAAGGTCTGGAAGCCGCAGTGTCTCTGTAGTAGGAAGGTTATGGGAGATATGTGCTAATGCAGGAGATGTTTGAAGAGATCGTCAATGTTCCATCAAGGAATCCACTATGCACTGCCTTGACCAGAGTACAGCTGTAGCTGTCGACTCAGGCGGATCTGAGACAAGGTGCACAATAATGAAGATGACACCTCTGGCAACATTCACGCCGGTCGAGGCTCTGAATGAAAGCTTCCACAGCGCTTGAAAATACCCGCGAGAATTAAGGACTCACCTAAACGATTGTACGACATGGTATGAAGCGTGTGTGGTGGGGGTCCTGAATGGAGCCAGATTCCTGGACGGGGCAGAGAGAGGAATGCGCACGCCGCGCTTGCAGTTCTCTGCTTGGATGCAACCCCTATTCGATGCCTATAGCTATGCTTGTGCTGTCAACGCCCAATGCTGATATGGGATGTGTCTGCTGATGCTTCTCCTAGCTGATCCTTTTTCCGACTTTTGCGGAGAGGGAAGAGACGTTGCGACTCGGGGCTCAGGGAGCGTTTCAGTTGCTCGAGGAAACAGGGATCAACAAGTCGGTCCTCCAGTCAAAGACGGCCGCCGCCAGGCTTGATTCGAGCGCCAAGGCTGAAGTCGAGGTTTCAGAAGTGCCTGGCGCACGCTCACGAAATGACGTTCGAGGATCCCAACTTCGGAGGGGGAGATGGTGTTGCTTTAGTTCAAGATTCCACAAAGGCCCGGAGATGCACAGGTCGAGCAGTCGCAAAGACGGGTGTGGGTGCAGGTGCAGATGCAACAAAGAATACGTCTGGTGAAAGGATGGCTTCTACGAGCTGAGTTGCCTGCACGTTTGTTCTCCAGATCCGAATGACTGGCTTTCGAGCAAGGCTGAATATCCAGCAGCAGCAGTGCCGTGCAAGGTAACCCTATTGGTCTGGTGGTCTCGAGAAGAGGTAAGATGGGTGGGTGGGGTAGCTTGATAGGTAAGTAGGGTAGGTACTGTAAGGTAAGTAGTAAGTTACCTTAGATAGTACTGCACTGCACAGGAGAAGACGCATGAAGGAGAAAAGCCCACAGCGCCCGCCACCATTGACGCGCCAGCACGACCAGCACGACCAGCACTGCCAGCGGCCCTCGCCTCGCTTCCCCCGCTGATCGCCCAGGGATGCGGTCGGTGGCTAGTGGTGAAACGCACCCAATCGTCTTCCACCTCAGCGCATCTCGCCGGAGGCTGTGTCAGCACCAGAGTACTGTACTGTACTGTACTGTACAGTACAGTCAGGAATCAGCACAAGCCGGGGCAAGGCCAAGACCAAGGGAGAAAAGCTCTGCTTTGCTCTGCTCTGCTCTCATAATACACTTCGGCGAAGACGTAGACATGGGGCTTGGCCATGGCCATGACCATGACCATGACATAACCCAGGTCTCGGAATGCCTGGTCGCCCGCAAACATGACGGCTTCCGGCAACCCACCCAGACCAGAGTTACTGTATTTAGATCATTTCCAGGCCTCCCCAACACGACCGCCACGACCGCCACCGGGACTGAAGACATGCCGAGTAATGGCCACACATCAAATGGCTTATCCACGTACTCTACATACAAGCGGCAAGGCTGAATACGATGCTCTCTCAGTAGTATCATCTTGATTCCATCCAAGTCTCGGCTGAGCTTCTAATCCTGTACTGTACTCCAGACTCCTGGGTCTATCGACATGCTTGCATGACGCTCCATTCAAGAATCAAGCCTCGACACTGGGGAAAGCTTCCTTGAGAAAATTCTTGGAAAAGCGTAGACACTGTTCGTAGGCATCCTCAAAGCCATCATTGCCTCCGTAATAGGGATCTTGAACCTCCTCGGCCTTCTTCTTCCCGGAATACTCTCCAAATAGCATGACTTTGGCCTTCCCACCTACTCTTGAATGGATTCTCTGGAGATCCAGAAGATTTTGTCGATCCTATCAAATCCGAATCAGTCTCTTTTGCCATCATTAAAATTTCAGAGTCAAGTGACAGAAGCGGAAAATCCCAGAACCGGGCTTTGAGAATATTTCCTGAGGTTTCATTCCTTCTTTGCTTCCAACGACTTACCATGGCGAATATATAATCAAACTTTTGGAAATCTGAGCTATGAATCTACGATCGTCAACCAAAGACCCCAACCTCGCATAAGGTCTTCACTGGCCTTTCTAGCAGCATGATCATAATCGCTAATCCCATTGTTCTCCAGCGTCGACATCGTTCTTGAATCAGGACTCGATCCCGTATGGTACGCTCCCGTTCCACAAGAATCCACTCCCGAGACAAGTGACTTATAAGGCGGTTTCGACACTATAGATCTCAAGATGCCTTCCGCCATCGTAGACCGACAGATGTTTCCCAAGCAGACGAACAGAATCGAGATCTGGTCCGTTGCCATTTTTAAGGCCTCTTGCTCGCGTGTTGACAAGGATCCGATAAAGTTCTCGTTGTTGTGAACATCGTAGTTAAAGAAAACAAAAAACGGAAGCTTAGGAGTCCTTCAGAAAGCGGGAGGAGCCTAAAGCGCAGGCGCTATGTAAGTCTTGATACCCCGACCATTTTCGTCCTTCCCAGCAGAATAATAATTATTCGAGTGATAGGGATGCGTATCAGCTAATTCCGTTATACCTCTTAGATATTACTTGAGGTTTAGAGAGTACTGGAGAAGCCAGGTGAGTATCTTCGCTCGGGCCTATCTAGGTAGCGACCACTAGGTTAATTCGGCCTACAGCTCAATAGTATATGCACTGTACTTCTCAATAGCTTACAAACGCTGCTAGGATATTCTTGCAATTAAGTCTCAAGATTTCAAGGAAGTCTCAAGAGAGATGAAGCGAAGATGACAAGTTATCTGAAGTGCATTATCATTTAATTGGTAAGATTCGAGTCGACGAGGGGTATATGAATGCTGATCCCAACCATTGATGCCCACCGATGCCCATGCCAAACCGAAGTATGAGAAAGTGGAGACAATCTGATATCCAAAACGCCGATATATCATACCTTATTCCCAGATCCATTACCCCTACTATGTAAACCAACTCAAGCTGTAGGAGCTGCAATTACCATCATCCAAACACACTCTATCGTCATCGACAAATTCCGTCAGCCACGATTCAAGCCTCGACCAACTCTTCTTCCTCTTCTCTTGGCCGCAATCTCTGCATCCCAGACACCCGCGAACAGATCCTCACATTCATCTTCATCCTCACTGTCAAAAACAACCACCTCATCCTTCTCTATCTCCTCCTCTTTGCCCGACCTCTCCTTGCCGGTCTCATTATCTTTATCCCAAGACACGTCCTCCCAGCTAACATCCAACACCACTCTCTTCATCTCCAGTATGAACTTCCCAATCTTATACTTCTGCGTCGCCTCCTTCGCATCCACGTACTTCCATCCAAGAACCATACCGCAGATACTGCAGCTCACATCAGCCACCACATGCGCGCCTGTCAACAGCTCCCTGCTGACTGCCCTTCCGACTTTGGTATTGATGAGTGCGCCATCTCTAGGCTTTGCTGAAGGAGGCGACACGAGGAAGGCCCGGCCGTGTCGGCCTGTAAATCCCTTACTGACGATCTGAGAGGCGAAGGCAAGGTCCGTGGCGCAGGTTATGCACTTCAGGGTATTGGGCGCTGTCTTCTTCAGCCTTGTCTCCTTCTCTTCCTCTTCCCCTTCGGATATGATCTCGGTGATGTTTTGGAGTTGGAATGCACGGTTGAGACTCGATGGCGCGGTCAGAGGGGAGCTTGGGTTCGATGGAGGAGACGAGGAGGCTGTTGAGAAGGACGACCGAGGAGAGGAGGTGAGGGAAGGGACTCCTTCGGAGGATGTCGATATAGTTGAGGATTTTCGGCGCGTGAAAGGGATGGAGAAGGAGGGAAGGAGATATGTGGGAAAGAGAGGTTGCTGGTTGGGTGCCATCTTCTTTTGTCTTTTGTATCACCGGGAATTAGCGGTGAGTCGTAAAGTATCCCGGACGGATACTTGTCCGCTGCTTGCTGCTCTGTAGGAGCACAAGAGCGCCAGAAAATAAAGCTACAGCCGACAATGACGACTCGGAATCAGGACGGCGCGAGACTGTCGGTATCTGAAGCTTGTCATCTTGTGGAACGAGGCGTCATGATTCCACAAAATGTAGAGGAGTAGGAGAATATTTAAGCTTCGGTAGAAGTGGAGGAAATATGTATTGCTCAGCAAGTCATGTAGTGGTGAACCGGTCTAGCAGAATTAGTATGCAGTGCAAGTGAGTTAAGTAACGTGTGTGCTGGCGACATGCCCGATCCTCGCATCAATGAACCCCCTCCGCTTTTTTAACATCATCCGGCGATAAGATCCCGATAAGGACGACCCCTGCAACTACTTGTTGTCTCTCTTCATTTATTTAGTAGATCTGCTTGAGCTGCCATATGAATTGTCATAATTCCTTTTCTTGCTCTATTTCTTTGTGATACTGACTCCATGTTTACATTTTCCTACGTATGAATCACCATCCAAATGATCATCCATGTATACTAGGACCATCCAAGCCCGCGCCCGCGCTTACCGCAGTGCATCATGTGGTGCATGTCGAGAAGTGGTGGGCGTGGGCTCAGCTCCGCAATGAGTGCTTACGGAACCTGTTCCCCGCAAGAGTTGCTCCAATTCTTTCTAATTAAAAGAGCTGAGTTGCAACTCTTTGGGCAATTGCTTTAACGCCTGATGCTAATAGAGAGGAATTCTTCTGCGATACACTGCATACTATTGCCGCGCTCGTGACTCGATGTTTCCTCAAAGAGGTTTGCCATCTTGTCGCGCGCAGGACGGATGCAGGAAGGGACTTGATCACTACCCCGCCCAGCCTCATTCTCGACCAATCACATAAGCACCCAGACCTCTTAGCCAAAACGTGCTAGTATTTGATTGGACTAGCCCCAAGTGTTGGTTAGCGGGGCGTTGCCCAGGACTAGAGCCACTTTATATTTGACGCTCCCAGATCAAAGGACGACGACCACCTCGCAAAGGCTTCTTTCACCGCTGATCCTCCACGCTCGTCCTGCCCTCGAACTATTCGTACGGTCCACATCAAAATCCTCGATAATTCTCGGTCAAAGCATTCACTGCCTGTCATCTCTTCAGACTCAAAAGCATTCCGCAAATTTTTTCAAACAACGCAGTCGTGGCAAGATTCGCACACCATGTCTCCCAGTAGAAACGACAATGATAGTAGTAGTAATTGCAATGGCGAGATTGTTGGACGTCCAGCCAGCATTCTCGCCTCTGCGTACTGCGTAGATACTTCAGCCCGCCTTACTGGCTTCCATTACTCCACTACCGGCGCCGGCGGTCAGTGGACCCTCAGCTCATTCAGAGAAACAATTTACTGACGAAGTCATAGGGGCTCAGTGGTATCCCTGAGGTCCGAAAGGGCCAGGGAATACCCTCACCACCGTCAAGTCCCCCTCTCGCAGCTCTGACCTCCGCCAACGAGCTCGCGCTTATCTCAAAACCCAAGCGCGACAACGACCACGGCAGGAAGCGGGGCTATCGTAGAGAGGGGGCAGCATACCACATCCGGGGAGAGTGTGAGAGGCTCTTCTGCGAGACCATGAAAGGCATTTTCCTTGGTGAAGAAGGACTGCTTAGTAATGGCTCTATCGAGATGGGTATGAACAACTACACGAATGGGCATCCATCTCCTGACGGCAGGATGGATGCTCACGACCAAGGCTATTTTGCTACTAGCAGCAATGGAAAAGGGCACAGCATCGATGCTTGGATTGAGGTCTGGGATTATGCTGGCGGGTGCAGCTTCCGCAGTTTTGTGGGCGGATACGGAGACAACAAAGCTCTGTTCGCGTTCTTCGACCCCACGGTCATTGAAAGTGTTCTGAAACAAGGGTAAATCATTCTTGGACTAAATTAAAAGCCAGGCTAATGAGAATTGACAGGCTCATGGCTCTCATTGAACTTGCCGAAACCGTCTTCGCCGTCTCACAAGTGGTCATCTGTGTGGACCGCACTCTGCCAGACATGGACCGAAAAACATTCCTCAAAAGTCTGAATTGGGTGGGCTTTGAGCTGATTACTTTGGACTTTTGGGCTGGGGATCTGGATGTCAACAGTGATAAGTGGCTTTTCTTAGGCATGGAACTCTAATCGCTTTGGGATGGACAGCACGGAGTTCGGGTTTTCTGCATGGTGACAAAATGGGGAAGCATGACTTGCATTCTGTTTTCGCGTCTGATAGTCACTTCTGCTGTACGTAGGATTTTACGTACGCTTATCTTGGCCATATTTTCTCTTTCCTTAGTCCCACCACCTGGGTTGGGTCCAAACCATTTACCTCTCGAATATCACATATGTTTTGGAGATTATAGACGAAAACCCTCCCTGCCAAATGTATAAGTTCAATGTCAACGGAATTACTTCCTGAGACATATGACCCGCATCGTGCCTCCTTATAAGCTTTTGTATAAAGCTTGGTCGCGCTGGCCGCGGCGGGACGGCATAGATACCACGACGACTAAGAGTAGCGGCCGCGTACAACATAGTCGTACGCAGCCGGTTACTTCTCTACACAACGATCGTCCCACCACCAATACGCAAGCATTGTTATGCGGAGCCTCTCCCAAAGGAGGAAGGTCAACCGCGTTAGCTTCAGGGCTGGTAGGTCGGAGTCGGACTGTTCATCTTATCACGATAAGGGCGTCTACAACCAACGCTGGAATCATGTTGGAGCTATCGATGAATCTAAGAAAGACGAGGACAGGATAGTAGAGAGAGTGGCTACAGTGGCTTCGGAGTAGCCGCTCTCTCTGGAATGAATCCGCAATGAACCCGCACGCAGCTCTCCTGCAGTCTTGTCCTGCTCCAAGGATCCGTAAGGGAGGGCATTGGTGGTAGATGCAGGACCCCTCCGCCTCCATCCGCAGAGCGGTCTATGACAGGACAATCCTCACAGACAGACCGCATCCTCGCTGGCGATCACATCATTATCACCAGGGATTTACCATCGGCGGTGGCATGCTATCTGCTGCTGCTGTACCACCATGCTCCTCGTGCCCGTGTCCTTATCGAACTGCGACATGCATCCTGGCTCGCCCTCCGAATCCATGCCATGCCATGCCATGGTTGCTGCTTGTGGCAGCTGATAAGGTATCGCAATAACATTACATTCACTCAGTACTTTTCACTTGTCACTTGTTACTTTTCTTCCTCTGCAATTGCACCTCGCTCTCAAATTGACATCTTCACTTTTCAACACCATGGCGGAATCACCCATATCAGCTGGCTTCGATCCAGAGAAGAGCGGCGGCCGCTCCAATGCGGTTCTAGCATACGACGACAAGCATGTTTCCCCAGCTTTTGCGGGAGAGGCGCTCGCTGAGACGGACGTGATTGAGTTTGGTGAAGTTAATGACTTGAAGTGGGCGTCATCTACTTGAGACTAGATCGTGATCGCTCATTATTCTGATGTAGACGCGGTCTCCACCAGCGCCATATCCAAATGATCGCCCTCGCCGGCGCAATTGGAACGGTATGTCCCGATACTACACTCGAGCAGATTAAAGCTTACATGCACAGGGATTGTTTCTTGGGTCAGGTAAAGCTATCGTAAATGGCGGTCCTCTAGGAGCTTTGTGAGTAATAGAACATCCTCCAAGTGAAGCATGTACTCAGACCTCGGCCAGGCTAGGATATACTTTCGTTGGATTACTTTGCATAGGAGTCGTTCTCAGCATAGCAGAATTGAGGTAGGGCCTTCAAACCAACTCTCAAGACTTTCTCTAACACTATCAAAGTGCTCTAGTCCCTCTTAGTGGTGGTATTATCCGCCATGCCGAATACTTCGTTGATCCCGCTCTTTCGGTGGCTCAAGGCTACAATACAATTTATAGTAGCTTCATGAGTATTCCAGCTGAGATTGTTGCCGCAGCTGTAGTTGTACAGTTCTGGTCGGACATCAATCCTGCCGTGTGGATCACTGTCTTTGGGGTATTACTCCTCACCAGCGGTTTGTTATTTGTGCGGATATATGGAGAGCTTGAATTCACTTTTGCAACTTTGAAAATCATGCTCATCGTCGGTGTAAATATCATGGTAGGAACAGTATAAAGACCCCACAGAGTTCACGTTCGACTGACAGCATAATAGGCATTAGTTATCACATGTGGTGGCGGACCAGATCACCACAAATATGGATTTCAGTATTGGAGGAATCCTGGCCCATTTTCTGAATATCTAGGCTATAGTGGCTCTCTGGGACACTTCATGGGCTTCTACACAACTTTTTCTAACGCCATCTATGCCTACTCTGGCATTGAGAATATTTCGGTTGCAGCATCCGAGACTGCATCACCTAGAAGAAATATCCCCATTGCGGCTAAGAGGATCTTCTGGAGGGTCTCGATATTTTACGGTATGACACGCGTTGAAATAAGCAAAATAGAACAGCTGACTAGCGGAATAGTGCTTTCCATCTTCATGGTTGGACTGATCGTCCCATCAAACGACGAGAATCTTCTCAAATCCACAGGAACGGCGGCCGAGTCACCTTTCGTCATCGCAGCTACTCGCGCAGGTATCAAGGTTGTGCCCTCAATCATCAATGCCGTCGTCTTGACCAGCGCATGGAGCGCTGGGAATTCTGGTGAGTATTGTATTGCTGCTCAGCTAAATCGCGTGCAGCCTCTGACCCTCCATCAGGTCTTCTTGGTGGTTCTCGAGTTCTCTACGGATTAGCCCGCAGTGGACGTGCCCCCAAAATCTTCCGCCGTACCAATCGAATGGGCATCCCATATGTATGTTCATGCCTTGTGGGCCTCTTCTTCTGTCTTGGTTACATGACATTATCGAACTCGGCTAGCACAGTATTTGGCTGGCTGCAAGATCTAGTGTCAGTAGCGGCACTTGTTAACTGGATTGTGATCTGTACGGTTTACCTTCGCTTCTATTATGGCATGAAAAAGCAAGGAATCAATCGGTCTGAGTTACCATGGAAAGCTCCATTTCAACCATACGTTGCATGGACGTCGTTGATTTCCTTCCTCGTTCTACTTTTAACTGGAGGATATACAGTATTCATTCACAAACAGTATCCCTTCCCTTGCCCTACCATTTTACTAAATACTAATTGAGCACAGTTGGGATACTGAGACTTTCGTCGCCTCTTATATTGACATTCCAATCATATTGATCATCTATTTCGCATACAAACTCTCGAGGAAGACTAAGATCATTCCTCTTGCTGAGATACCCATTCGACATTTCATCGATATCGCGAATGCAAATCCGGAAGATCCTCCTCGACCTATTACAGGCTGGAGGAGATTTAATATTCTCTGGAGTTAGTCGGCAGTGCCGGCTGACGGTTCCGGAAAGCGGCAGGGATTCTGTCTTTGGGAAAGAATAGATGCAGAGTAGACTCGACATCAGCTTACGTATCGAATAACTCACTTTCAATCAAATGTGGTCACATTGAACTATGTACTAGGCGTAGAATATATACATATGAAGTTTGTCAAATCATTCCATCTCTACCTTTCTTTACCTCCCTCATCTACAAACACTGCGAGTAGTATTGGCTCGAGAATGTGCAGGTGGTGCCATCAGCACAGGTTCCACTTCCTGTCCATCCCGTACCTCCACATTGCGAGTACTTAGCTAGAGTTCCACCTGTAGAAGACGGCGCAGCTGGTGTGCTGCTGGCCGGGCTAATCACAGAAGTGGCCAAAGTAGTTGAAGCAGCAGAAGACGGTGCGGAACTTCCACTTGCTGCTGAACCACCTGGGGAGTTAACGGAGGTTGTCAAGGAGCCGGACTCGATGTAGACGCCGCTGAAGTAGATATCCTCGGTCGTGTCCGACTGGCCTGAGACTGGGAGCTCAAGGACGCCGAGATGCCAGTCTGCACCATTGGATGAGGTGGATGCCGAGACAGCCGGGACGGTGAGGGTTAAGGCGCTGGAGCCGGTGGAGTGCCAGAATGCTACTGTATTGGCAGAGAAGTCCTACGATACGTTAGCCGCTGGACCCACGGCGGGAACAAATAAGGACGTACAATCTCATAGGCAACGTTGTGCCAAACGTCCGCCTCCCATACTGTGCTCCATTTGCTTGTTCCTCCAACATCCCATCTCAACGCCGTGTCTGAGGTTCCGCTCTCACCACTGATCCAGCCGGCCTTCATCTCCGTAAAATGGCTCTCAAAGAAGCAGATCTGGTGCTCGCGGTAGATACTCGGAGCGTTGGTGGCACTTCTCTTCATACTAAAGTGGTACCACACTTTGCCCGAATTGATAGCTGCCTTGGTCTGGGGGATGAGCTCAGTGCGTCGCATCGTTTGGCCGTTCCAGTAAGCTGTGCTGTCAAGCGTGAACTTTGCACCTTGCTTCGATCCTGTGTCTGCGGGGTTCTTGTAGCTGGATGATAAGTTGATATAACTGGTGACTGAACCAGATCCGTGGATGTAGTACTGGTATGGACCAACTTGGTTGCTCCATGACCAGGTGTTGAGATCTGCAGATGATTGCAGGTCGTTGAAACGCCCATCCCAGATGATTGTCCCGGCGCGGACGGCAGCAGCGAATGCTGCAATTAACGCTGAAGAGAAACGCATAGCTGCAAGTGAAGGAGATGAAAACGGACAAGCAGATAGGACTTGGAAGGTAAGACAGACAGCTCTGGAAAATACGACGGCGAAGAAGTATATAAATATTTTACTTGTTCTAGAAGATGCAGTGCCTCACGGGGTCATATGAGCGACCCAAAGGTTTTCTTTGACATTAAGTGACATGCGAGATGCTTGATGTGATAGGGAACTGCGGACCGCTTAGGAAACTTCGTATAGAAGCTTGATTCTATTCGACAATTCTACTCCCGGCTCGGTACTTTATCCGATAATACCAGGCTCCCAGGTAGATACGGAACATCTATTCCGGAATTGGAGAGTTGTAGTCAGGTGGAAACCCTCACTCAATGACACTTGAAACGCTAAGTCGTATGCCACTACTGAAGCTTGGAGGAGGACCGAATGTATACGTGGGGATTGCTTGATTCCTCCGTCTGCCGTCGCTCTCAGGCACCTCATTCGAAGTCTGCATAACAAGCACTCGCAAGTTGGGACGGTCCGTACTGCCGCAGGTAAACTAAGAAACATCTGCAGAAACAAGCATCTGCCTGGCGGCTGAAAACACATTGTGGAGAAATTTAATTTGCGGCAAAACATGGATTTCATGCCCGAGATGTGTAGTTCTAGGGGGGGATTAAGCGTCTGCGTCTCCGCAATTCTTAGCGAGACTGTGGGGTAGGGCAGAGGAGAGCAGAGCAAGCACCAAGCCACAGTGGCTGTTCACCCCCGAGCACAAGGAGGATGTATTCAAATATTCTATATCCCAGTAGCAGGTTGTTAGGTCTATTATTATTCACTTATATATTTGTGCAGATACTGTCACATCACTATAGTATCGCTTTGATCAAGATGAACGGCTCTCTATTTCTAATTAGGTACACCGCGAGGTGTTAAACGTGTCGTCCCAAGGCGCCTTTGTCCCTGCATGGCTGCCTTGTCAACGCCCCAATCCCGGATTTCCCAATAGCCACTTGCAAAATAGTCATCGCTTATAAAATCAACGCTCTAATGCCGATTACATGGAAAGGAAAATCGTCTTAACGTGTGGCAAGCCCGCTCTATAATGAAGAAAAAAGCTGCTCATCGAGAAACAAACATTCTTGATGATTAGACAGATTGGTACTAGATATGTGTATGAAAGCAAAATCTCGCAATGGCCAAAAAGGTATAAGAATGCTCTGAGCTGCGATATGGATATTATCAACAACGACAGCCGCTGACGCTAGTGAGAATGTCGACATAGAACCAAGTGTGATCCCAGACAGAAACGTCTACATCAACGGCGCTCAGGGTAGGAGTTTGGTACTTCGGAGGATTGAGTAATGTGCACGACAGGAGGGAGAGTGGCGTCGTCGTGAGGATGGCCAAGACTTGGAAGTCTTCGACGATTGTCACTTGGCGTATCAAAACGTCTTTGGAAAGGGGCCAATGGCGTGCTCTGATGCCTAGAATGACCCAATAAGGGCAATTGCCTCTGAGTGATCACACCCCTCTGTGGTGATTGCTGGTCTAGCAAGGGTTGTCTATGATGTGATGGTGGAGAAGAGGAATATGAGTTTCGCGGCTCTTGCTGGGAACGAGTAACTTCGTAGTTACCCGAGCCTGTGGGGTGTGCAGTAGCATGGATGTATGGAGGTTTCGCATACATTTCAAGGGCTCTGTGAAAACCAACCATATCTGACTGTGATCGTTGATGGAGAGGACGACGGACGCTGCTAGTCTCAAGATTCGCTGCCATTGACCGGCCAGCGAGACGTTGCGGGGCAGGTGCGGCAATTTGTGGGTACCATGAAGTACCATACGATCTCAGATTCCCAGGTTCATCATGGTCTTCTGCAGTATCCGAATAAATAGGAGTACGCACCAATTGGTTTCGACGCCCAAAGGGCGAAGCGCCAAATTCAGATGTAGCACTCAACGAACCATTGCGGCGTTGACGTTTCTGCATTGGGGAGCTATCCGAATCAGTCGAACTGATCCAATCGGTTGGTTGTACGCGCCTGCTTGTTGGTGTGTAAGGTCCAAGCCCAGCACCAATTCCCAATGATTGCGAACGCTTATGGCTAGCTCCAGCAACCGGACGCTTTGCGAAAACCTTCGACTGCTGAGACTGCTCGGTCTCGGTGGCAATATTAGGGAGAATCTCAATGTCGGGAAACTGCGGCATCATGTCCGCTAGGATTTCGGAATGAAGCCTGTTGAAAATGTTCAAGATGCTATGTGTGTCGTAGCCCTTACCGCACAGAGCTCGGAGCCAGGCGGGTACAGCAGTCGCAGGTACCCGGGTCTGATCATCTTCTCCATCCTCATTTTCATCATTGTATCCCATAGAGCCTCTCTTGCGCTTGGCACCATTCAGTTCATCGATACGCTTTTGTTCGCGTTTTCGGACAGCCAAACCCCAGTCCTGGACGACGCCTGGCAGGCCCTCTTGTTGGTTACGAAGACTCCAATCGTGAATACGACGGATCTGCTTTTGTACCAAATCACATTGCAGCTTTGCATACTCCTTCGGGTTGCGGTATCGAGATCGCTGGTAGTGTTTCCGACAATAATGAACCCATACTTGTGCAGGCACGAGCCGAGTGCACATTTTATTGCGACCAAAGATATGAGATATTGCCTTGCGCAGTTGAGAGCCGGTGTCGCAGTCCTTTTGAAACATACATTTGATGCCATGCTCATTGGCCACTGTCTTGAGGACATCTCCATGGTTACTAGCCTCATTCAGAGGTGTAATAGGAGTATCAGGGGCGGGATATGTCACTGGTGTCGTTGGGGAGGTATCATCGGGATGTGAGGATGATGGAGGAGTGAGTTCGGCCTTTGGGCCCCTATTTGGTGGTCCTGTCATGAAATTGTCGGGCGCCGAGACTGCTCGTTTGTGTGACCTCGGATAGCTCAACGAGCTGTACCTAGTCTCAGGAGGAGCACTTAGGTACTGCTTACTACTAGCATAAGAAGTTAGCTTAGATCATGCTTGTCTCGATTTGATGAGCTATTTTGAATGAATCAAGATGTTGCTGGTGAATGTATTGCATTGCACAGGTAATGTGACGCGACACTTGATCACATGATCTCGGCTAAGACCCCCTTTTTCCATACAGCGAAATCTTGACAGCATCATACAGAGCCAGAGAAACTTCCACTTGCGTGGTGCGTTGTTCAATAGACTTGTATCTAGACTTCTAGTCAAGCACTGAACTCTCTCGGCTCACCACCTCATATTCCAAAGGATTCAGCCCAACAGTTGGACACGAGTAAACAAAGTAGTGAATGACGTCAAGGCTCAATAGACCATAAAGAGGGAAGCAGTCTGGAATAGTGGGTAGACAAGCTTGGACTGAACTTCAGATGTAATAACATCTGCTAGTCATGCACTGTACAATACGGTTCCAGCTAGATTGCCCTATACTAGTAAAGCACTAGAGGGAACCAAATCGTGAGATGAAAGACTGTCAGGTTGGAATCACTTCCAATGAATAAACCAACAGCTGCTGGCGCTGGTTAAGCAAGAGCTAATATTGCCTAAGAATCACATCACAGCCTTGCGTGATCTCGTCTTGGTACGCGGCGAAAATTGATAATTGCTAGCACAACATATGAGCATAGGAGAAGAAGCGTACATTTCTTGTGGTTCTGGCCGGTTTATATCGCAGCCACTGGTATCTAGTCTTAAGATTGGAAGAGTTGGTCTTTTGATCAATATGGCATCGCTCGGTGAGCCGGGACGCGGTGGGAGAGATCTGGATGTGCTGACACTATTATAATCTGCTTCTGTTGCCGGCTCGATTTCGGGACTGCTGTGGTGCTCAACGATGGTGGAAAGACATTCAAGAGATTCGCTTGTTGACACGATTGGTCGTGTCTCGTAGAGAAATGCGTCGACCGAAGCCGAAGGGCTCGCCAGATCTAAGGTCAACGATTTAGGAAAGACTTCAGATGCCCAGTTCGTAGAGAAATTACCACTGATAGTTGAGACGGAGGAGAATCTTGAATGAGTTGCTGGCTGCGTGGATGCAGATGCAATTGAAGAGAGACTGCTCCGGCTGTCTGAGAATTTGTGACCGGGTAGTGGCGATGTCGATCGTGAATCATCGTGGTGAATGGATTGCTCTGGTGATGTTGGCAGCGCTTTTGCGGCTGCTAGCGCTGGATTACTCGACATGATGGGCAGTGAATATCCGCCGGCATCCCAAGGCGTTCGACTCCTAAGAGGCCGCGAACCTTCATCTTTATGGCCACCGGCCCTGCCGGTGGCTTGGATCGAATTCGCATTCAGAAGAGAAGTGATGTCCATTTTGGTTAGCCGGCCAGTATGTGGACTGCTCAAGGGCGACTTGATAGATTGCTCTGCCTCAAGTATGATCCAAAGTATTCAGCTCCAGGCCGACTGAAAGTAACGACGATGAAGGAGCGTCCGATGTATATATGGCTTTTCAGCACACAGCACCGGTCGTTCAATATATGAGAGAGAAGTTTCGGCTATACACGTCAAATCTATATGATCTCGCAATAGCGTTTCAAAATCTTATTGATTTAAAGTTTGTCATTTGGGGGAGACCGGATCTCGGTTCAGATAAACTTCAAGCCACGATGTGGTTCTGACAGAGAGATGGCTCAGGCCTCAGGGGGTTTGCGAGCAGATGTTGAAAGCCTAGGGGCGAGGTCGTCGACGTCTGACAATGCTTTGACCCCGTTAAGCTAACGGATTGGTGCCGTTCGCAAACTCTTAAACAAATCAGTGATCGGATCCAGTCACGACCGGGGACGCTTTGCGAATGTCGGTCTCTCTTCGCCGAGACGTTGCGGCTGTGAAGCATTGACCGCAGCCTCTTCCTTGCTCGGATATACCAGGACGGTTCGATGTTAATGGAGGGAGAACATGTCCCTATACTTCAGCTAAATTGGTTGGACAATCAATCATCAAACAGTGTGAGATATGCTATGGGAAATAGGAGGCAGAGAGACTCTCAATATCAGTCGACCAATAAAGGAAGGGTGAAGAACACTAAATTCTTTATGAAACTGGCAAGTAGTGGAAAGTTAGGACGAAGTCATGGGCCATCACGACCCAGAAGGTACAAGGCTGCTTCGGGTATGTATGAAAGACTGGCCACGTTTGGTCGACCGATGGTGGAATAGACTGTACTGTACAGCAGGAGAGGAGATCCTCGCCGGCGACCGACATGAGCACCACATGAGGGAAGAGAAGATGATGTGAAGCTTGAGCTCCATTCCGCCGTGGGAGTTGTGTGAGTGGTGCATAGTGCATTGATTATCTAGAGCCTGACCAGTGTTTGATGTTCAGATTCCCCACACGGTATGACCCATGGCTGCTGGGCCATCTCCAGACCTCCTCGATAGTGCGCAAGGGGTCTGCGCCCAACCCATCAACGAACCACCTTGAATATGATCTCGGCAAAGCCTTGTATCCGTGGTTTTGTGATCTCAGCGTTTAGAGCATCCCGGCGGTGATCAGAACTATTTTATCGTCCGAAAAAACTAAACCCTACGATCTGCCCAGGGAACAGTCTTCTTCTGAATCACGGATGACACAGCACACAAGTCTGACAATAATGTGAAAATGGGAATCGATGCGAGAAAAGAGAGTTGAGCACGCCCCAAAGAGAGGTAGCGGCTGCGAACAGATTTTTGAAGACCACATTCGGATTCCTTGGGGCTGTGGTTTTCATCCTGGGGCTGCCTGAGTATAACGGGATACTTGTGACGTGGAAAAGTTAGCACCTAGCCATCAGCCTACGGACGGATGCAGCAGGCATTCGTAGTTATCAGATTGGCGAACAAGCTGGCGAAAGAGTCCTCGAGATGGCATTATAGCAAACCAAGGTGGTGTTCTGGCTAGCCTGCAGCTACGCATCTTATTCGTGGTGGCTCGAGGAAGGCTCGTGTACTCCGCATGTAAGGCGCATGAGGCTGGAAACTTACCATTTCAAAACCATCTGACGCTGCTGTGCAACTGCCACTTCAGCCAGTCTTGGAGACACAAAGAACTTACAAGCAAGCGTTACTTTCGCAACGCTCATACTCACACAGCTTCAGCTGCCAGCGCATCTTTGCATCTCATTTGGAGCTCGTATCGGAGTAATACCTGACCAGCGTTTGGCAGCTATGACCTGGGATCTGGATCTGGTGCTGCATGCCACTTTCCTACTCCTTGGTTAGGCTGAACCAGCGTTTCCAGGATCGAGCGTGAAAGTTAAAGTACCAGAGAAACGAATGTGCTATCTGGCTTGCGATTGGGGCAACATCACCAGACATATGAGGGCTCCGTGTTTCATCTTCTGCGGCTACTCGCTGGGATTGCGCATCACCCACAAACACTTAGCTCAAA
Organism: Proliferodiscus dingleyae; assembly: GCA_003988795.1. Taxonomy (NCBI): domain Eukaryota; kingdom Fungi; phylum Ascomycota; class Leotiomycetes; order Helotiales; family Lachnaceae; genus Proliferodiscus; species Proliferodiscus dingleyae. Next base: position 132,390 of record QYAK01000005.1, read on the forward strand.
TGGTTCTCGAACCTCAATTGGAGCAGACGCGCGAGGTTTCAACCGATGTTTTTGGTCAAGGTTCTGTGACGAGTTCGAGAAGGCGCAGTGTCATGCCTTAGCTATCACGCCCCCGCGCGGTACTTATCCTGGCACTAGCATGGAAATCTTGTGCGCGGCCTGCGAGAATCGTCAGCACAGACTGAACCACGGACGACGCGTTTTGAGGCTGTGCTGATGGTGCAGTATGCAGTCTCGTCCGCGTCTTTCATAATAAATGAATGATCTGAGAGGCTCTGACGTGAGCTGGGACACCGGCGGGATCCTTGAAGCACATCACGGAGTGGATATCAAACTTCACGAGTCTGTGGGTTCGCAACGGAACAGTTTCTCATCCAATGTATGTAGCTCGAAGCGAACCTTAGGCATGAAAGTGCTGACAGAGAATCAAGAATCGATCACGTGGACTTCCACCAGATTGGGGTTCCAAGTGTGCTATATCCACCCCAATGTTAAAAGTGTACCAAGTTTGCATATGTACGGTGTCAGAATGTTACTTATGTTCAAGGCAGGCACCTGGATTGGTGCTAGTGAGAGAAGCCTGGATTTCGTACGGTTACACCCATTGTTATTTTACATTTGGCTCCTCGTAGGTTTCACATTTGAAAGTCTTTCTCACGATTTTCGAGCGCTAAAGTAGTCAACCATTGAACCTTTCTCAAATGCGACTCTGCTTAGCTTCAAGAGGCGGCTGGTGGTCCATGCGATCAGTATTCTTGCTCCTTGGAGACTGACTTGGTGAGTCAAAGATAGCGTTAAATAAGTTGCGCTCAAAGTCATTGGATGAGTTTCAAGCTGAATTGTACTACCGTATGAGAGTCAAACACCAGTCCCAATCTTCTCATCTCTTATTGTTTCAAGCTCATCAAAAGCCTGAGTTGATTTTTCGAAACGAGGTGAATCAGATGAAATAAACAGATCCGCTCATATATCTGCCAAACCTACGCATTGCGGACTTGGCGTCTCTCATCGGGAGGTGGTGGCTTGGCGTTTTGTAGGGAGCACTTTTAGCTCGCTGCCCATTTTGAGCTGAGGTGAGTTCTCGTACGTTGTAACTATAGCCTCGAACTCTATTGTCTCCGGGACTTGGTGAAAGTTTAGCATAGCGAACATTGACTTTGCAAATGAGATGTGTCTGGAAGAGAAAACGTAGTACCGAGAAGTTGCAATGGAACCACTATCCGGCACGTATGCTTAAACTATGTTTTACGCTAACATTACCTCGCACATGGTCAAGGGACATAGTCATACTTCAATGTATACATTGGGCTGCAATCTGATCTATTTTGTGGCTCGCACCAAGGTTCAAGCCTGACTAAACAGTTGAATTAAGATAAAATCTGGTTCTAAAGGTCTAATGGCACTCATTTTTGCGACTAACGCTATTAAGGAGCTCACAAGGGCAGCCTTAGCAAGCATGAGATGGACTCTTTAGACTTAGTCCAAGGAGAAGTTCTACCCTTACAATTCAAGATCGATACCTAGATCGATCGCACCAATGATATCGTCGTCCATGAGAGGCCGGCGAATAGTTGGAATACCATTCTTATCCCCATTACCGGCTTGTAGTTTGGCTAGATGAGGGAGTGGGGTGGACGGCTTCTTCGCATTCAGTTTCGGCGTCCCAGAGGCTGGTGTGTTAGTGCCACTACGCTCACTGTCTGTTTTTCTGATCCCTGTGTCACCGACATCGTGCTTGAACTTCGCACGAGTCTTGAGGCGACGCGAGGTATCTTCTGCAACATCCTCGCCACGAGCAATGGCTGCCTCAGCCATCTTGACCGCACGCCTCTCATTGATCTGTGCTTGACGAACTTCCTCGGCGTTTTTACGCCGATTCTGTTTGTTCAAGATGGCCAGCCGCTCTTGTTGACTTAAACCAGAAGAAGTCGCGGTTTTCTTAGGGGATGGTTGCATGGTAGTGCTGTATGCTAATTTGGGGCCATCGAGAGCCTCGAGTTCCCTTTGGAGTGCTTCTTCCTTTTCGATGTTGCCAGCATTCTTCGCTTCTTTTATGAGGTTATTGAGGCGATTGCGTTCAATAGGAATGTATTTGTTCACGAGTGCTCCGGATTTTGTAAGCTTCTCTTGAAGCTCCGCTTCAGTCCAGGAGCGATTGACCAGGTTGTTGATATCTGTGATCTTTTGTGTGAGTTTTGGTTTTGTTGGAAGTGGAACGCCTTCCACTAGACAGGTCTGCTTGTAACGGTTCCATTCGGCCTAGGCAATTTGTCAACGAATTTATCTAACCTGCAGATATTTCCTACCAACCTCAGTGAAAGGGGAATCTGAACAAGTGATGAACGGCCAATTTCGCTCGGATTTCCCATGAGCGGCGCGTATGTACTGGGTGGTCTTAAAATGCTTTCCGTTTGCGTTTTCCACAGCATATGGTCTATCTTCAACAAAACCTTGCATAGCGTGAGCAGAAGCTTAACGTCTCCAACGGCTTACACATACCTTTGATGAGCGCCATTCTATAGATATTTTGACCATTATCTTTGTCGATACCAACACTGATTCGGACATAGCATCCGGTAATAGTGTCGTCAAAGCCAGGATAGAAGCAGACCATAGCAAATCTACTTCTACCAACCCTAACCCGCTCAATGTCGTGAAGGCCGGCAGGTTCAGCGTCTCGATAATCGGGCGAGCGACTCCTTCTATTCTTTGATTTCCCATCATCCCATTCAACCTCAGAATCCCCATCTGCGTCCACGTCTGAGTAGTTTTCATGGAGAACCTTACGATCCTTGTTGCGCTCCCTGTCCTCATCACGGCGCCTTTGCCGATCACTTTTTTCTGCTCTTGCACGCTTAAGGCTATCGATACCAGTGCTTGCTTCCCCCACCTTGACGCCACCAACCTTTGTCCGCTGCCTGGAGGTCTTCCTCTGATTCTCGTCCAGGTCTGCTGCACCTGCCTTGCGCTTCTTAGCTAATTTTTTGCTCTCAGCTTCACGAGCGTCCAAAAGTTGGCGAAGGGCACGGTTCTGTCTATCCCTCTCAACTTCAGTTGCGCGGTCGGCGAGCACTTCTTCTCGCTTGATCTCAGGCATCGCCATGATCTGGGCCTTGTCGGCCGCGTTCATGAACTTGCCTTCCAGGGGGTATCTATCACCTTCATCGAACACGGCCGGGGAGTCTGATTCCGAATCTGATTCATCCATCGGAGCGGATCGTAATGAGTTTGGTGATGATGCGCCTGAGGAGCTATGGAGTAATGAGCTTCCACTGGATAACAGAAAATATCAAATATGAGCGGTTGCAACTTACGCTTCGCCCTCTTCTTCAGAGTCATCTTGCCGTCTCGATTTCCTCCCACCAGTCTTCTTCGCACTGGTTTTACCCGATGTACGATGGTCTGGTGAAGTTGAATCTGCTTTACTAAGGCTCGCCGGCTCGTCGTCTCCCTCATCCGAGGAAGCATCTCCTGCGAGAGCAAGGAGTTCGTCCTCAATATCCGCCATTATGCCTGAGAATCTAAAGATACAGACTCGTCCTTGCTACAGGGCGAAAAGTTGAGCTCTTTGTGAGATCCTGTTTATGTGACGTTGCGGACTATGAGATGAGTTGACTACCTTGTGCGCGCAAGCTATGGTGCGAACAGCTCGAAGACAGTCGACAGGAGAGATATCCAATAGAGTAGATGTCGCGTGGCATATGCCTCAATACGTAGATAGTGGCGAAAGCGTGAAATGCCTTTGCGAATCTTCTCGATTGAATGAGAAGTTGAGGAACGCGCGAAAGGGGAAGGCTACTAGTGCGTATCGGAGCTTTTGCCTTGCTGAACGCCGACGCTTAATATCAGTTCAACCTCAATAATGCGTCATGAAGGAAAGTTCAAGACGATACAAACATCTTCAATGTAAATTAAAAAAAAAAAGTCGAACCACTCCCATACTCTCCTGGGAAACTATCCATTTAAATGTCTCTCTGCTCTTCAATCCGCTTAAGTTCTCTATCCTACCATCTCCCAGTCTATGACTTTCTTGCCCCCAGCTTTATCCAGCTACCGAAAGCATCTCAGGCCATACGACGTCTCTCAACAACACCTCAAGGGCGTACCACGCTCGATGCCCACGGTAGCTCTCAACCAGGAAGCTTTCGAACTCCCAGATTTGGAGCAGAAGCAGCTGCAAATCCAGCATCTTCCTCAAAGCCTCTGACACAAGCTCAGCGTGACTTTCTTTCTAGTGCTGTATGTCATGCCCCGCTGTCTCGATCTTCAAGTTCTGACAGTTTATAGCTGCGAGTGAATCAAGCAGGCGAATTGGCTGCAACAATGATCTACAAAGCTCAAACGCCAGTTGTGGTCGCTTCACACCCGCACTTACGTCCCTTGATGAAGCACATGTACGACCAAGAAGCCGGACACTTCACTACCTTCAATACCCTCATCTCCAAACACCGCATCCGTCCCACAGCCATGTACCCTCTCTGGACATTTGCCGCTACTGCATTAGGATGGGGCACTGCTGTCATGGGTCGAGAGGCAGCGATGGCGTGCACGGAAGCTGTGGAGACGGAAATAGGGACGCATTATAATGACCAGGTCCGAGTGCTGCTGGACATGGTGCAAGAGATAGAGAAAGATGGGGAGGAAGTTGGAGATGACTTGAAAGAGCTGATAGGGACAATAAGGAGGATTAGGGATGAGGAGTTAGAGCATCTGGATCATGCAGTAGAGAATGAGGCGCAGAATGCGGTGCCTCATGACTTGCTGACTGGTGTCATTAGGGCAGGGTGTAGGGGAGCAATCTGGATTAGTGAGCGAGTGTGATCGAGAATGTCAGCTTAAAATATACCATAAAGATACAGGTATGGACGTGATCGTTCATTGTTCTGGTTACATTCTGGAAGTGGAAGAAAATATGCAACGCTCGCTGATGTACTTTACATGCCAAGTACGCCGACCGATTCCCAACGCCCATTGACCATTCCTGATGCAACTAGTCCTCCCTTTCGTGTAATGCAACGATGAGAATAGAATATACAAGGCATGTATCGGCCGTTAGATGTTCAATCACTGCATAAATTATTAGCATTGCCCGCTATTTACCAAACGCCAGACGACACTTACTAGATCTGTAAAGGGGCCACTTGGTCAACCTGGTACAGCCAATTTGAGTTTAATTCTTCCTTGATCAGCCAGTCGTAAGGGAACACAACTAGATGGCCCTGAACCAGGCGAAGCAATTCATCAACATCTTCAGGGCTCATGAGAGCATCACTAGCAGCAAAGCCTCTTCGGCTACCTTTCGTTGTGCCACGGCGACGTCTCTTCACAGAGTTCTGAGTGCCATGGACAGCGATATGAGACGAATTTTCGGAGGCCGTCGAAGAAGAAAAAGTAGTTTTCCGAGCACCGAGCTCAGTAGCTTTCTCGCTGTCTGTGGGTGGGCTCAGACTGGCTTCTAATGAAGGAAACACTTCATCCCCTGTCGGTTGTGTTGGAGAGGGAGCCTCGTCTGATCTACGCAGCGCAACTTTCTCATCATTCACATCTGGTCGGCCATTGGTCGACATGCTATTGCTGTTGGTTTTCTCAATGACCTCAGCTCTTTTGCCGGCGTCTTCTGCCCATTCTGCAGCCGTTCCAAGCGGATGGTGGCTTTCGCTCAATGGACTGTTCACCTTCTCTGCGATGCTGCTGAGCCCCTGGCTAACGGCGCCAATACCAGGAACCACTGATGCTGCCCCGGGAGGCCCACTCTTTCCAGTCGCTTCTTGCCCTTCGCGTTCCATACTCTTGGCCCCGCCTTGAGACTGAGCAAATCTCTCTGCGTAGGCAACGAATTCCGTATACTCGTGCCAGTTGGTGACTTCGCTATCAGGATTGCATCTAAATACTCGTCGGAATATTTTGGTGTTATTTTCTGCGATCAAGCGCCAGGTATCTTCGAAGAAAGAATCGTTCAGAGGATCTCGCATACAGTCCTTGTCGACATGAGCAGGCTTGATATCAGCAGTCAAAGGGTTGAAAGGTTTGTGAACTGCTTTCCCATCCGCACCTAAATGCACAGGCGGTCCACCAATGTCAGTATCATCCGTGACTGGGAGAGAAGGCAGTTGGGACAACTGAGAAAGACCCATTTGCTCTGTAGTCTGTCTCAACAGTGTCGGCATTGGTGGAAGACCATCACTACGGCGTTCATATCCATCGGGATCGGGATGATGACGTGGTGGAGAAACGCGAATATGGCGTTTGTTAGGGTGGCCCAGTGTTCCTTTACCCTCTGGAGCAATGTTTGCGATCAGTACTTCTCGGCCCCCATCTATGAACTGGGAGTCACGGCCACGGGCTATCCCACTTCCCTCAGCAGCCTTGAACTGATCAGGTCCTTCCCCCTCAACCTCAGCTTCATGCATTTTGTTCCCTATGACCCTGTTGTCCTTGGTGACTTTTGACTTTCCAGACTGAAGATTGGGATTACCCTCCTCTTCCCAGTCAACATCATGGTTGAAACTGCGGCTGCGCTCCGCATTTTCAAGCCTTGAGGCTTGCTCAGGACGTATCGACTGCTTGTCTGGCTTAGCCGCTTCCAAATTCGGATCCTCCTCTTCTCCGTAGATACCGTTCATTTTAGCTTCAAAGTCTGCCTCTTCTTTATCCAGCTCTGCTCGCCTATCTTCCTCCATAACTTCGTCAACATCAAGTCCAATATGCTCTCTCATGAGACGCATTCGTAGCGTATGAGCAAAGCGACCAACGAGATAAGGTTCGCCATCCATCGTGGACCAAAGCATATCGGTATCACGGACCACCGCTGCGCACTCTGAATCTCTGATGCCTAGCATAGATCTTTCGTTGATATTGGCAGACCCGATTAATGCAATTCGATCATCGACGATGATGACCTTGGCGTGGATATATAATTGCTCCGTTACGAGGATTTTCTTAGGACCAATCTTGCCCCAGGATCGAAGACTGTAGAATTGAACAAAATCTTCTGGTTCAATGCCATGACTTCTCAAACGGCCAAAAATAGAGCTATCGCCACGGCAGATACTTCGAAATTGACACTGCATGATCAATCTAACACTTGTTCCTTCTGGTTCGTCCACGGTGTTTTGAAATCCAGGCATCAGAGGAATAAGAATAACGCATCTCCAGCTCTCGTTGTTATTAAAGGCACGGATTGCACGCTCAACTATGGCATCGCCAATCTTGTTAACGATTTTGACGTTCATTGTTTCGCAGCTACTGATAAAGAATTGGTTCTCCATGTAGACGAAATGCTCCGACTCTTCGATCATTTTGCAATATGCATTCATAATGCTGTGTTCTGTATCCGTCAGGCCAAGCGACCAATCTGAGGCTGATCGCAGAATCTGAACCTCGCAAGTACCTGTAAGTCCTAGAGCTTCGAGATCTGCTGCATTATAATCAGGTGGCGGAAGAAGGAAAGGAGTCGGTCTTGTTGGTTTTCGTCCGCGCAAAACGTAATTCCATCTCTGGACAAAGTGGCGGGTAAGATCGCGAGCAGGCTGACCGACGACTTGCATGGATACATCGTGCCATGGCATGCGCGGAATTTTAGACCGGTCATACATTTCTGCATAGGGCTCATTTAGCTGGTAGAAGTCTTGAACTCTGGGATTGGAATAATCTTTGCCGGGCCATAGTTGGCAGTGATCGGCATCCTTTGGCAAATCTGACTGCTCAAATCCAGTAGGTTTGTCGTCTACAACAGAGTGTTGCGGAGTATCCCACCGACCAAAGCAGAGATCAAGGCCTCCCACAAAGGCAACAGTATGATCGACGATGCAGATCTTCTCGTGATGTGCAAAGAAGAATTGATTCTTCTTGAATTGATTGGGTGACCGTTGTACAAATATATTTGGGTGAAGGTCCAGCATGGAGAATTTGGTGAACTCGGAATCGATGGGAATGGCTGCCTCGACATTTCTGTAGATAATGATGAACACTTTGACGCCTTCCCGGGCTTTTCTCTGCAGCAATCTATCCAGGCGCCATTTTTGACTGATAGCCGCAGGTCTTCGCATATAAAGCTGGGGACTCAGCCACCAATCGTGAATGTAAATGACATCTTTGGCCATACTCAAAGCTCTCGAAACATTCCACATATAGTCTCTGCCATCAACGAGCCATTGCGCATAGACACCTGTTCTGGTAGGAGCGAAACTTCCAAATCGATTTTCTTTCGCCCAAGCTGAATTAGCCACCATAAAGGCCAGAGAATCTTCAAACTGTCTAAGTTGACGTTCGTTCTTTGCCAAAAGCTTTATTCTCCTCTCTGAATTTTGCAACTTGAGGCTGTGGTGCTGTGGATGTTTGGCAGATGATCCAGCCTGAACTACGACTTCCTTCCTACTCATCTCAGAAGGCTTTCGGCGTTTCTTTTGGATTTCAAATTTGGGATCTACCAAATATACGTCGTAAATGTGCATATTTTCAGGGGAGTCGACACAGACGACGTAGCTATGCCTCACAAGAAACCATTTAGGTGAATGGCGAGAGAAGACATTCTTGGGAGTAAGTAGTCTTCTGAAATCCAGGCCTTTCGAGGATTGGATGACTAAATAGCCTTCCTTGCCATGGTAGCTTCCCTCAGCAGCCAATCGAACACCAAGTGCAGAAAGTTCCAAGAACCTACACAATCTGTTGCTGTCCGCACGAAAGATAAGCCATCGGATCATTTCTTGAAGGTACTGCTCAAGCTTGCGTCGTTGTCTTTCCTGAAATGCTTTAGTTCCTTGTGCACCAGCATTTCCAGTTGTACCATCTGGTATTCCAACGAAGGACCTTCGCCTTGAACCACTAAGCGACTGTCGTCGATGATTTTTCCTCCTTCCTTGCTCGGCTTCACTATGCGTTACTTCTCCCACTGTTTCATCGACTCGGACAACATCTGCGTCCTCATCGTCACTTTCGCCCAGTCCACGAAAGCCTCGAAAGTATGGGAAGGCAGATTTCGGAAATCGTGGTTGTTTTGGTTTCGCAGCAGCGTTGCTCATTTGGATATATTTATCGCTGCTACCTTGGAGTTTGTATCGCAAATGTAGATTGGCAAAGTCTCGTAGTGACCGACTGATTACCCATTTCATCCTATTCAAACCGTTACCGTACTCAAGCTCGATACGGAACACAAGATGCCGTTCGGAGTCTGTCTGGTCTTCGATACTCGACTTGCTATCTGTCACGCGTAACTTGAGCTGTTCAAGCAGGACTGGAATCCTTTTATTTCCATGTTCGTCCCTCTGAATCATGCTTGCAAGCATGAGTGCAGCAGGTGCTCCGGCTCGTAGCTCGGCCATTAATTCAGCTGATTTGAGATAATCCACCCTATGCTCCTCTTTCTTTGTGCCCAGCAACTTCAGGCCATGCTTGAGCATTCGCCATCGCGCGGCTCCGAATGTAGCTGCCCGCTCACCAGACCCAGACAAGAAAGGTCTCCTAGGTGTGTTGTTCTCGCCATCACTCTGGCCACCTCCAAGCCCAGTCATTGCGCGCCTGAAATTACTAGGTCTCCTTGCTGTCTGAGCACCATCAAGATCACCAGGCGGGTTTCCACCGCCGCCGCTGGAGGTACCCATGCCACGAGAACCAGATAGCCATGAGCTCCCACGTTTCCAAGCACTTTGATTGAAACGATCTCGTCCTTCGCCTTCAGACAAGTGACCTCGTTGTTCCAGTGACCCGTCCGTAGCTCGTCGATTCAAAAATGGATATAATGGCCTGCCTGTACTTGGAGAGTCCGCATTTGCCACGTTACGTGCCCTCGGCGTGGTAGGCGCCGTCTGGCTCAGGCTGCTATTCCCGTTATTCTGAGACCTTCGCATTCGGCGCCTCCGTTTAGTTCTTTGTGCACTCGCTTCATCATCCTCATCAGCTGTTTGTTCCGCATCTGCGTCGCTGTCTTCTTCTTGTAATGTGTGCGGTAGTCGGCTCGAGCGGTCAACGGTTGGCGAAAGCGGGACAGATCCCATGCCTTCTTCAGTGGGACCTGCACTGTAGCTCTGACTCCGTGTATGGGTTTGTAATCCGCCGGAAGAAGCTAATGCCTTCAATTTTGACATTAGGGACTGGCTTCGACGGTCCTTACTCCCTTGCTCCCCATCTTCCGCGAAGTCCCATGAATCTTGCTTGCTATGCCCTGGAGCTTCCCCTCCTGAATCTGGTCTTACAAACTGTACACTTCTCCGGCCTGGTGGAGTGGAGGTGCCGGCCGCCGTTGCTGCCGGTATTGGCGGTATTGCTGCATCTATAGATTGTACCTGTAATCTTCGTGCTGACTGTCTTGAAGGAGACGGTGAGTTTTGCGTAGCATGATTGTTTAATAAAATCCCTCTGGGTATGTCATGTGGAACCGACCCGTTGATATAGTCCGTTGCCTCGACAAGGGCTTTACTCGCGCTGCCGTCGGATTTCTTAGGAGGATGTGCAAGCTCGTGATCCGTTATGGGAGGCTCCCCAGGGTCGAGCTTCGTCCGTAGACCTGATTGTTTAGATATCGCAGATCCATTAGCTTGTGCGTTCACGGGCGACTCTGCGCGCGGACTTCTGGTTGATGGTGAAATTGAACCATCTATGCGCTGTGCCATTCTGTCCTAAACAGAGGACCCTGCTCCAGCACGCGGATCAGAAGCTTTTGCTCCAATTATGAAAGCCCGTATGCTATATATTTGGCGCTCATTGCAAATCAAGAGATCTGTGAAGGTGTTGGAAGACGCATACAACTTTTTGGCAACTTGTAAGAAGTTCGAGTCGACGTTGACAGCTGACCTGGTATTGTGGCGGCCGCCGCACCAACAACTAACCTCTGAATCTGAGCGTGGCCCAGTCGCAGAGAGTCAGAGCACGTCGTTCTTAAATTCAGTCGATTCCGCGAAGTAAAGAGCGTGGATGGCTATAAAGTGCTGTTGCACGAGAACTTCTAGGAGACCCTAATTTCCCAAAAGCCAGGAGATGACGTTCTCGGCGGGCCTTCCACCGGCCCGCCTACTGTACTAGCATCAACATCCACTTTCTCCTACCATTAAGCTTCAAACCATGATGACTAACGACTTATACATAACTGAAGACACTGAGACCTGAAGTTCTCGGTTTCCAGTATCTTAATATCCCCTTTTCTCTTCTAGGTTTTCATTTCAATTGCATCTTTCATTCAGGACCTTACGCAATGGCTACTCCTAACCCTCTCGAGAACTCCCAATCACATCCTTCTGTCTCTTTACAGACCTTCCATATTGCGGGGATTCTGACCGACGTTTATGGCCTTGATGAGGTGCCTCCGTCCTGTAAATCAGTTTCATGCTTGTGGCTGCTTCATCCGAGGCTACAGACAAAAGAAGTGATGGGGACAGTAGCGGCCAAATGCATCAGCGATTGGAAGCAGCGATCCTCAGGTGATCGTAAAGTTGGTCTTATCGCCGTAGCTTTCGATCAACGAAACCATGGGAGCAGAGAAGTGAAGCCAATTGCAAACAAGGCATGGAGAGAAGGCAACGAGTATCATGCTCAAGACATGTTCAGGTAGACCTCTGTCCCGTGTTTAATAAACGGCTCTGATTGAAATCAGTGTGTTAAATGGAACGGCTATCGACACTAGCCTTCTGCTAGACCACTTGGGTTCATACATCTTCAATGGATCAGGTGCACCTTCACTTGATCAACATATCTGTATGGGAGTAAGCCTGGGTGGCCACAGCTCCTGGCAGCTGTTATTCAACGAGCCGCGAATTACAGCCGGAGTAGTTATCATAGGTTGCCCGGATTACCAGCGTGTGATGAGTGACCGAGCACGTCTTTCTAAGCTCAAGACTTTTACATCATCGAACGGTGCGGACTTCTTCGGCAGCAAAGACTTCCCTAGTGCTTTAGTTGCCAGCTGCGAAAAGTGGGATCCTAAGGGAATCATCTTTGGGACCTCAGAAGTCACTGTCGGCCCCTCAGACCACATCCGCCAGCTTTTGAATGCTAAACTCCGAGGGAAGCGCATCCTCGTCTGCTCTGGAGGCGATGACAAGTTGGTTCCATACCATTGCTCTGAGCCCTTTTTAAAGTTTTTGAAGGATGCTACTGGCGGTTGGTACAAGGATGGAGGAGTATATCTGGAAGATAATGTTTATCCTGGAGTGGGACATGCATACAGCGAGAGCATGGTGAAAGACACAACAAGATTCATCTCGGACACCATCGCCGCAAATTCAAGGTCCAATCCAAATTTATAGATGAGACATGCATTATATTTCAAAGGGTTCGTTATGTATCATTCGTATACCTATTCTGAACCTATCCATGGTCCACTAATGGTACAAGAAGCGTGATCAATGTTCAATTGCGCATTCATGGGCTCTATAAGACGTGGCACTACCCTAATGAGCAAGCGCCCAAGGCTATTGCCGGCATCTTATTCAACAATGCTAACAATGAAACATGATTCGTGAGGCGTTCAACTCGCAAGTCTAGTCGGTCTGCTATGACTAACTCTCATGTTCTATCAGTCATGAAGTACTTCCAACGCCGCCCACCCTTGACGTATTCAAATATATCAGTCCGAGCCCAGATGTCTCCTGAGCCTTCAGATCCGTTATACTCAATTTGTCACACATGAGAATCTCTCTAGCCTCAGTGTACCCCTCATTGCCGCATCTAAAGGATCTCAGTAGCCGTTCTCAGGATGCGTAGCCGTTCTCAGGATGCGTAGCCGTTCTCAGGATGTCTTGTCATCTTTCCATCGGCTGAACGCAAGACAGGCTGCAGTTATGTGATCGACATCTCAGAGAATAAGAAGGGTGTATACACATAACACATGCACGCTCGAAGCTTGATCATCCAAACTGGTATTCTCTCATTCGCTACGGAGGTGCTCTACCGTGTCAATAACAGTTTCGAAGTAGCCAGATACAGACCCACCCTCTTCCATCTTCTGGGAGCTTCTTCCTCAGCTATCAGTACAACACGAGATGCAAACCGTCCAACAAACTGATGGTTCAAGCAAGAATCCAAGATACTTCGCGCTTCACACGCCTATGGTGAGACCTACACAACTCAGAGTTTATTCTCCACTTGTACTGTTGCCATTCTCTTCCCAAGGCTGCCACTCGTCAATCAGCACCTCCGTCGGAATCTGATCCGATCTCAGGATGTCACTCTTCACCCTGCTCCTTTGCCTCTCCCCCTCGTTCGCAAAGAAGAGTTGTCCAACTTCCCACGGGTTTCTCCCAGCTCTTTTAATTCTAAGCTTTTCCCCCCGCCCGGTCGGGTCCACTTCCCACTCCTTGTAACCTCTCTCCCGCTCACCGTTCTTGACTTCCTCAGTCCTTGTAGCATCAAATTTTACGTTTCTCTCGACCATGTAATCTGGATCAACACCCTTGAACCTGATCCTCCCCCGTGGCCATCGCATGGCTGGTACATGCAAGTCCATGAATCTCGCCTCCTTGAAAGCATGGCTAATAATCGTAACCTTTACTGGCCAAATCCCCGTTTCCTTCCAAAATAGAATGACACTGAAGACAAGATTCCCAAAGCTATCCAGCGCCTGTTCCTCCAGCAGCACGCTCTCCCTCAAGGACCTGCCATCATCGAGACCCCAATAATTATTATCTACACAGAGGTCCAGATAAGATTGTGCTTCTGATTTCCTAGTCTCCGAGCGCGTACTGGACCCAGACAGAACGAGAAGTGAAGAAGGTATAGCAGCAAGCAGTTTTAGAGCGGTGATAATATGTGAAGTGAAGGTCTGTGTCTCTCCTTTTTGAAATGGGGCAATGAGCCATTCTGACTCGGAGGCACCTAATGTTGAACCACCAAGATAGATTGCATGACAGCAAACTATTATGAGGTGTGTTGACTTCACGACCATAGAGACTGATGTTGTAGTGAGAAGCTGGTCGGGCAGTCCCAAGAAGGCCTGAGCCAAACACTGCTATGAACCTCTCGGAATTGCCGTTATTATTGAGTCCACATCAGGTCAATTGCTTGATTAACGAGCATCAGGTCACTAGGATCTCAAGGCAAAGTATGATCTCTACTCCGGACACAGGTAGGTATCTCCTTGGGTACAGGGAGTGAATATATCGTACTTTCGCTGTTTTGGGATTAGTGCAATTTTAGCGAGACAGTTAGCTCGCTTTTAAGGCCTAGTCTGGTTTGTCAGCTTAGGCTGCTGTCAAAGGCAGCAGCTTGCCCTCCATCGCTTTCCTCCTTCCGACAACCCCATCATACCGCCATCACGACTCACGACCTGTCGACAATCTCACCGCCGGCAATCATCCACATATCGGTAGTGTGTATCTATGCTCTGTGCCGCGCTTGCTGCTGCTAGGTAGTTAGGGAGGACACGTATTAGGTCTGAGGAAGAGAGATAATTCGCTGGTGGTGGAGTTGTATCGTCGCTTTTGTCGTGGAAGGATTCCAACAAACTCAGGACGTTGCACAATACACTCGCGGCTCGCTCTGCAATCTTGTACATCATTCTCTCCTTCTCCACAGCGTGTTCTATTCTCAACAGTTATCTCAGTGCCTGCAATCAGAGATTTGTGTTCCACTCGTTCTTTTGAACGGAAAAAAAAGAAGAATCTTGATCTTGCAACGGTCGCATCTACGAGACACTTACCCCTTCCTTTCCTTAACTCACGAGCAAACATCTTCAAGCTCTCTCTCTTGCTTTGGAGAAGCCCTACTATCCATTCGTCGGCCTTAACATCGACATAGCGTCTTTCAGGCACTGCAACGTTCTCGACCTTTCGTCTCCCCGCTTGACATCATGTCATCCTCTGTATTCTTCAAGTTCAAATCCCAAAAGGAGCCCTCCAGAGTTGAGTTTGACGGTACTGGTATATCTGTGTTTGAACTCAAACGTGATATCATCATCAAGAGCGGCCTAGGTGACGGAACAGAATTCGACCTTGCTATCTACAATGAAGATGGCAATGAAGGTAAGCTTGGAGGAGAGCTTTTTATCTTTGCACACCATGCTAACACCACAGCAGAGTACGATGACGATACTACGATTATTCCGCGATCGACTTCAGTCATTGCTCGTCGATTACCACCTATCAAGCCTGGTGCAGGCCGAGCTGCAAGATACATGTCAGGTAAAATGCCTGCCAGTATGAAGAACAATTCACGCAAGGAGCAGGCGTCAAATAAATTTACTGCAAAACCCACAGGTACTGGCACCGCTCAGATGAGCAGCGCCATGACCGAAGAGCAACGCATGGCAGCTATGTTCCAAGCTCAAAGTGAGCAATGGACCGCTCAACAAGAAGAGATGGCACAGTGAGCACTTCTCGTTCCGTAAGCGAGTCCAACATACTAACAAGTCTAGCCAAACCCCAGTCTTCCGACCTGGGGCTAAGAAAGGCCAGGTCCCTGCAAACGTACCAGCGCATGACCCTCCTGTCGGTTATATCTGCTATCGGTGTGGAGAGAAAGGACATTGGATTCAACTCTGTCCCACAAATGATGACCCGAATTTTGATAATAAGCCTCGAGTGAAGCGAACTACGGGCATCCCCAAGTCGTTCTTGAAGACTGTTGAGAAGCCGGCAGCTCTCATGAATGATGGATCAACGGATGATACAAAGCTTCCTTCTGGTGTTATGGTTAATGCTGATGGTGACTTTGTTGTTGCGGAGCCGGACAAGGCATCTTGGGAGAAGTTTCAAGCGAAGACTCAGTCTTCTGCTGCTGCACAGAAAGCGGCTGCTGCTGGGGATAAGGAGTTACAAGATAACGGCCTGGAGTGTTCCATCGACAAGAGAATCTTTATAGATCCAATGAAGACGCCCTGTTGTGAGAAGACGTACTGCAATGATTGCATTACTAATGCTCTTATTGAGAGCGACTTTACCTGTCCTGGCTGCCAGAGCGATGGAATATTAATTGATGATCTTAAGCCTGACGACGAGACATCTACTAAGATTAAAGCATACCTTGATGAGAAGAATGCCGCGAAGAGAGAACTCGAGAAAGCCGAACGAGAAAGGTCCAAGAGTCCAAGCGTAAAGGTTGAAGTAACAACAGATGTGGAAGAGAAACCCAAGATAAAATCGCCGTCCCCGAAGTCACCTGTACCAATCAAATCTTCAACAGAATCGCCTTTATCAGTACCCGAAGATCATTCTATCAGTCAGGTGAAGACGCCTGTAAACGGGGATTCGGCAGCACCTAGTCCGAAGAAGAGACCAGCGGACGAACTACTTGAGAATCCCAAGATCCCTAAAGCTCCCAAAGCGATGCAGCAACAAGAAGCTCAAAAAGAAGCAATGATGCAACAACAAGAAGCTCAAAAAGAAGCAATGATGCAACAACAAGCCATGATGAACGGTATGAACGGCATGAATGGTATGAACGGCATGAACGGCATGAACGGCATGCCTGGATTTCCCAACGTGCCTTTCGACATGTACCAGAATTATTATGGTGCCAACGGTATGAATCCCATGATGAATGGCTTTGGGATGGGGAGCATGGTAAATCCCATGATGAACTTTGGAGCCTTTCCTAGTATGAACATGTATGGTAACGGAGCCGGATTTGGAGGCGGTAACATGAATATGATGAACGGAGCTGGCAGTAATAACATGTATGGAGGAGGACAAGCAAACGGTAATCATGGTGCAGGAGTAGGTGCTGGGTTTCCCAATCAGCAGAAGACTATCTTTGCAGAGCCGCTTCCTAACGAAGAGGACAATGCATATTTCCGCCAACCTGTTAACCCGCATCGACATCAGGGCAGACAGCGAAGAGCTCGGCCAAGTGACTACCGGGAGCTGTGATCCATGGGCCGCCTTTTATGATCCCAGCCTTTTTCAGGTTGTTGCTTCATACCTTGAAGTCAATGACGATCACGACTATAATCATCCACCATCCACCATGGTGTGCAATGCATAGAGACATGGCGCGGTTTCTTCTTTCAAAATCACATTTCGGCATGGCGTGGCGTTTACGGAGAAGGAGGTAGGGAGGTATCGGGCATCGATCCCAGGGTTGTTTGCATTTCAAGGGAGCGGCTCATAAAGCATGTATATCAAGGATCCAGTATATTCCGTATCCTTAAAAGAAGACGGTTACCCACTTTGCATATTCATGGGACGCTAGCAAGTGGTCTTTGAAATATAGGCTATTGCTGAAGTTCTCTAGCTGTGTTTGCTTGTGAAGTCTATGATAGGCTCCTATTAACTATCTACAATAAACAATTTTCAAAGAAGAAAAGTGACTGTAATCGTCTTTTACGCTATATCCTGTGCTCCCAGAGCTCCGTGATCGACTTAGTTTACAACCGTGCTCTAAGTAACACATCCTATACATCGGAAATATCTTAGTCTTTATTGCCTCTCTTGTCCTACCATTATTTGTGAGTTTCGAAACATAATACATACAAGCATGACTCGGCATCCGAAGAGATCGGCGTTCACCTTCCGAACCACCGTTCCGGGGTATTGAAAGCGAGGTTAGTGTAAGCTGAGTAGTGACGGTATGAGACGAAGTGTGAGTTTGAGGTCAAGACGTTGGGTTACATTGCAGTTTGTACGGTGGATGGATGGGGTGTTGGAAATTAGACTTTTCCAAATGAGAGTGAGCGTGAGGCTGGTCACACTTGTTCTATTACGGTTCTTGATTATAACTCATACTGTATAGTATCAACGAATAGATCGTACGATATTACTCGCACGCGGGGGATGATAAGGTTGTTGGTTGAGTTGATGCAAGAAGGTTTGCGGGTTGGCGACGCGGGATATCTGGACCTCGGCTCTGAATTTCTAAGCAAGACTTATCTTGATTTTGAGACTCATATATGGACGAATTCGGTCCTTGTTGGAGGTCCCGCTTAGCATCAAAATATGTACTAGCTCCAGATAGATGTATCTAGCGGCACAATGAAGAAGCTCGGACGAACTTGGAAGGTACAAAAAGGCTGAGAATTTTGTATCGTAGAAGAAGTGAACTTGTCAGAAGTACTAGTCTAGGTAAAACAAATTCGAAAAATGTCGGACTCTCGGCTGTCCGTCACGTTGAGTTGGTTCTCTAGATACAGCACATGGCAGCTTGCCTCGCTTGGTCTGCCTCGTGGGGTCAACAACAGACAGTCCGGGGTAGAGCCCTAGGCTAGACCTGTATCATATAACGTATGCAGGCACCTTGCAGGAGTGTTATGATCGAAGGCTGCATATTCGGAGGATGTGACTAAAAACTCGCGCATAACAGATTGCGGATCTGACATTTAAAATCTCCGACTCCCGATCTCAACCTGTAGGAGTGAAGTGAGAGGGAAGCAGGAAGGCCAGGACGTGGGATCTCCAGGCTGCTGTCGGGGGGTTTTTGAAAATGCCGATTACGAATACAGTGCCTCACAGCTTTGCCTGATCACTATGGAACAAATGATCAATTCAAGACCGACTGAGGTTTGTGGCTCTATTGACGGCGGTCGTAAACGCGCAATCTAGGAAGAGTGCAGAGTGCTACGCTCGTCACGCTTTCACCCCCTTACCGGCCAGCCCCTTTTCATGCTATCTAGTGTGTAGTGATATTCAGCAGACACGGAACGTAGATCCTCATGCTTTTGGCACTTGACGACTTCGCCTCAGTAGTACTGAATTTCGCCAGCGATTAGTCGCACCAGTCGGAACGAGGTTCATACGTGGGTTGGAGCTGGTGCTGGTACCGAATATCTTTAGCGAGTACCAGGAGAGCCGGACACTGGCTCGCTCGGGACGGGATTGCGGAAGGAAGGGCCCGGTTGTTCTAGTTTCTGATGTGAGGTGAGGTGAGGTGAGGTGAGGTGAGGTGAGACGTCGTCAGATTCCAAACAAAACATCGTTTGCCTCTCCCTTTAGGGTTGACGTGTTCTGACCTGGGGGCCATGGGTGATGCCTGAGCCAGGGCTGCTGTCTCAGGGAGGAGGAGGAGGAGGAGGAGGAGCAATCAGTCTGAGGGAGGGAGGGAGCAGCAGAGAGGGAGCAGAGGGAGCAGAGGGAGCAGAGGGAGCAGAGGGAGCAGAGGGAGCAGAGGGATCATGGAAGGATGTTCTGAATTCAACCTTCATTTCATATGTCCAGTCCATTTCCATTTCCATTTCCATTTCCATCCGTTGCCGGCGAGACAGGACGAGGGCAGAAATGTAGGGAGCCCCTATCAAGAATGTAAGCAGAGCAGGGCAGGGCAGGGCAGGGTCGACCGCCACGCTGTCCTTATTCCCCACGTCCTGCCCTGTCCTGTCGTGTCCTACCCGTAAGCCTCACCCGCATTCCAACCCCAACCCCAACCCCCAACCCCCAACCCCCAGCTCCCCGCCCCATACAGCACCGTCGGGACCCCCACTCCCCAATCTTACAGTACTGGAGTCCACTACGCCTACGCCTCTACGCCTACGCCTCAGGAGTCAGGACCTCCACCTCCACCTCCCAGAATTGCACTGGGCCTAGCCACTGTATCAAGCCAGCCAGCAAGCCAGCCAGCAATCAATCCAGCCAACCAGTCCCAATCGTCCCCAACATCCCACGCTCTTGCGATCCTCTAGGCTCGGACACGTTATCAGGAGGACGTGTATCGTAATACTTCGCTCCCCCCCCCCTTATGACAGCCCAATGAACCTCGTGTGTTGTTACTAACGGCAAGTCTGCTGCCTTCCAACCACTGGACAGACGCAGACTTCGTGAGCCAGAGCCAGAGCCAGAGCCAGAGCCAGATTTGAGTCGTTGGCTTTTGGAATTCTGTGGGACCTGGACTGTCGAATTTGCTTGGATGATCTAGTGGATGTTGCAGCCAACCCGGCGATATGGATTCAGTGCCAGGCCAGGAAACCCAGCAGAGATCATCCCGGTCGATCAGACTCGTGTCTCGGTGTCAGCCTAATGTTCTACCCCAGGAAATGAATGTGTTTATTTTCGCCGAAAACAGCCTTTTGGCCAGAAGAAAAGAAGCCGTGCAGGCCGGGAGCGTACAGTACCTTGGTTATGGGCTCGGACAGGCTCGAGCAAGCATGGCGTGCGTACGGAGAGGCCCTTGGCTTGCACGGATTGGGATGGGACTTCCGTCGTTTGATGGACGGCCCATAATAGCCATCTCCAGCTATATCCAGCTAGCCAGCCAGCCAGCCAGCCAGCCAGGCTCGGGGAGAAGAGCCGGCTTGAACTTTGAAGAACCTGTCGGGATCCGGGGCAATCGGGCTGCGTTAGAGCGAGATTGCTGGTGCATGGCAGCCATGGGTCTGACAGCGCTACCCTGGCAGCCTGGCCATACCGCCGGGCTTCCAACTTCCCTGATGGAACATTCCTAGCAGTGAGGCAGCGGTCTGGAGGGATGCGCTGTCTTGCTTTTTTGGGCTCTCGTGGAGGACGGGGATGTGCATTGGTATTGGGGGGAGACAAGCAGTGCGCAAGGGATGAGGGATGGTGGATGGTGGAGGCAAACGATAAATTCATGGGGTTGCCCGATCGTCTTCTGCTTCTCCTTTTCTGAGCTTCCTCTCTCTACGCGCTGCTCTGCTCTCCTGCTCTCTTTGTGCCAACACTTACTGAGAAGCCCACTCCATCTATTCGTTGCTGGAGCACTTTTGCCTGCTCCCACTCAAGACATCTCGGCAACAAGCCTAATACTTCCTACTACTCGCCTTGCCTCATTACACTTTAGCCAGCAGGATCGGTCCGCAGTTACAGATTCCTAGTGTTGCTGTTGGTGAGTATTACTACTGTGCATTCAGCTCGTGTCTGCAACCCAGTCATATACATCAGCCGGCTGACCGCATGTCAGCTCATCATCTCTAATATTTGTCCGACCTGCAATACTCTTTGGCCATATAATAAATTCTCATTCTCTTGAGAAACTCGGTCCACCAACTTCTCATCCACCACGACACAGTCAAAATGCCTTCACAAACCCCCACAACTATCGCACTGCCAGTGCCTCGCCGCCGTTCACCTCTCCTCACAAACCCGTCCTATGGTCAAGATATGTCCCTCAGCCTCACCAATACGCTGAACACCAAGGCCAAGTCTCCATATAAGTTCATCACTCGGATTGAGCAGAACGACTACTATCCTCCCGCACCTCCTCCCTCACCAGTCAATTTCCCCACCGAGAGCTGGAGCACTGCTCTTCGAAGATAAATGGTGACAGTTGGGCAAATACTGTATATCTATGATTTATTAATAAGGAATGAAAGGCATGAGCGGTGCATCCCAGCTATTGAAAGGCAGAGGCACGTGATATAACATCACTTACACGAGCCATACCCTCTTCTCTACCACCACCGTTCTCTCAACCTTCTTTCCTCTTTTTTTTTTGGAATTTTATGTTCAGGAATATCACATAGGCTTTCTAGCTCTCGAGGTGGGCATAGACGGGAGCCGGTCGCTCGCGCGCGGGGACAGCATCAACCATGGGATTCGGAGTTTAAAAAAAGTGTCTTCGTGGCGTCTGCTCTTTCACCACCACCACCTCGCTGAGGGACAGAGGGAAATTATCATGGCGTTGTGACTGCATGTATCTGTATTATTCCTGCAGTGTATCAAGAGCACTTTACAGCTAGCAATGTATATGTCTCCAAGATCAGTGATCCGGTCTCTAGTATGTGGTAGACTTTGTCATCTTTCGCGCCGAGGTCCCCGAGCCACCTTAGCTTCAAACAACTGTAAGATTAGGACCGTACATGCAAATCGTTGCCGCTGGCTATTGCCTTTTTTGAAAGCATAGGTAATGATGACTAAGATCTATCCTGCAGTGCACCAGCGAATAGAACTAAGACGACTTATTAAACGGCGCTGACTACTCTTTGAGATACATATTGAGTGATGCAGGTACTATATGACGTATCAAAATATACAAATTACTGTTCCTAGGTCGTAGAGCATAGCTGCTTAAAGCATCTCAGCTACAACCTTCCTGGTTCTAAATCCATGCCTTGGGCAGTGAATTCTCACTTTCGCGCCATCCTTAGTCTTCCCCTCAATTACGACCTCTTTACTACTTAACTTCAATAACCGTCCCTTGTCCTTATGGCTGAATCCTGTGTCCATCGGCCACACCTCAATCTCATCTCCCTTCTTCAACCCACTGGGATCCCCTGCTTCCACGTCGCCTTCGTCTTCTGGAAAGCTAGACCTGGAAATGACAGCCAAGGCTTCAGCAGCTTTGATCTTGGGAGCGGTAGAGGCAGCTCCTCCAGTGAAGTCGTTGAAGCGGGCGATATAGGCGAACGTCTTGGGGAACTGGGTGGCGGAGATATACTCCTTCGGAAGCGCGACTTTAAGATTGTTGAGCCAGTAGAATACCCAGATTGCTATACAGTTCCTCGGCCGTTAACACTGATTCCCTCAGCAGAGACTATAGATATATTCAAAATATCGTGGGTGGTTGTCTTCCTCACCTTCAATATCTAACAAGCCCGGCTCACTTGTTCCTCCTACCCACACTCTCCCATCTCCGAGTATCTGCTCCTCCATGACCTCGAACCTCTGCTTCATCTCGATGAGCGCCTCCGGGCGAAACTTATTCATGGCCTCCGGCGTCCACGACCGTCCAGAGAAGTCCTTCCTGTCTTGCTGAAATTTTTTGTCAAAGGTCTGGGAAGGGAGTAGTGCAGCCGCCATTGGGAATCCACCTCCATCAATTATCCAGCTCTCTAATAGTGTGTGGTATGCTTTCTGGGAGGGCGTAGCGGGGGAGATGGAGCGGTGGGCCGAGGATGCGGGGTAGAGGGCCTCGAGCTTTTGGATGATGAGTCGAGTATCGCAATAGATGGAGGAGTCGATTGAGAGGAGAGGGATGCGGCGGTAGGATGTGCCTAGAGCAACGAGGTCGGGGCGTGGGAGGGTGACGGGTTGGAGCTGGTTGGATTTGTTAGTTGCAAGACTGATGGAGCCGCGAGGGAAGGACGGGGGACGTACACATTGCTTGTAAGGAATGCTGCGGAGCTTGAGGTACCAGATTATTCTGTTCTTGATATTAGAGGAATTGGCCCTGAGAAAGTTGGGAAGGAATAAAGCGCTTTACCTCTTGGCGAACGGAGAGAAGTGGTAGTGGTACAAGATGATCTCATGCTCCTTGCTTTGTGCCATTGCCAATTGACCAATTGATGTGGAGGGGAAAGAAATAATAATAATGAAAGGAATGGAGAAATGAGATGCTAGATCTGGGAGGAAATACAAAATAGGAAATGGAGCCTCCACTCCTCGTCTTCGCGGTTAGAACTATAGCTACCCCAGATCTCGGTGGTTCAACCTCGGCTTTGATGGATGCACGAGGGGTGGTGAATTGCTGCATGCACGGTGACGGAATCCGACGCTGTCGAATGTTCTATTGCATACATATTCTCTCCTGCAGAAATGCGAAATACTTTAACACCCTCCTAGTCAATAAAGAAAAGCACCTATACATAGCATGAACTGGTGTTGTTGACTGGATTTTATGGGAAGGGTGTATTGGAGCTTTGCTCTTCGTCGATTGGCTTTAGCACTGGATTTAAGAATTCCGGATCACCTCAGATACACATCGCGGTTGTCATGGTGGGAGAGAAGATTCCAGCTCTGAATATCTTTCTGGGCCTCGTCTTATGATTCATCATATTCGTTGACACTCCTAGACGTATCTGATTTTGTCTCTTGGTGATCTAAGTCTCTGCAATCAGGGTTATCCCGTCATCCAGGATCACAAAATGTAGCGAGCATAATGCTTCGGGAGGGATGGGTGGCAATAATGAGTCAAGAAGATGATTGCGATAGACGACCTACTGACTGGTCGAGGGATAGCCAAGCAATGTTTGGTGTGCTTCCTGTGGTCAACAAATAGCTTAGATGGCCAAGGATTAACACTTTGGCAACCGTCCCAGAACACTTTGCTGCTCTTTGGCAGACACAATGCTTGTCAGTCTCCAATTTATCGTGAAGGCATGAGGATTACAGTATTGACTTCCTACCCAGCATACTTGTGCTAGATCTCGAAGGGAGGGATTCGCAGGCTCTTACGCCAGCTGGCACCTTTGCTCTACCCAAACGAAACGTGACCTCTTTATCTTCAACTGAGGGGAAGGGAGCCGCGTAGAGGTCATTCTATTGGTCTACAAGCAATGAAGGCTCGGAGAAAGAGAAAAGATCTTCGATCACGGCAAGAGATGCCGACTCGACCGTCTCCAACGACCAGATCGCATGCGGAGACAGAAGATACAAAGCCCCATCGGGATGGAGAGATGCAGCGGATCTTTGTGGGTGGAAGATGCCTGCATAGATGCAACGTTCCCGGGAAGAAGAAGTCCGCTCAAATCTACAGTAAATGGCGAGGCAGCTCCACGGTACGAATAGGGTTGGTAGAGTGCCGTAGAACACGGTACGATACGGTATGATACGGTACGGTGCAGTACGGTACAGCACAGCACAGCACAGCACAATACAAGACACTACGAGGCCATGGAAGATTTTTATGGAGAGTCGAGGATTTCTAATCGATCGAGGACGAAGCGGGCCCCTTTTGCCGCGAGTCTGGAGGGTGGAGGGCGGATTGATTGGGTGGAAGGGATGGAAGGGGTGGAAGGGGTGGAAGGGTGGCTCCTTCCTCGCTTGCACGACGCTGCCTTGCGATTGCCCTTCCCCTTCTCTGCATGGCGCGGCACCCGGCTGGGTTTGGCGGGCGCGCATTTAAAATCAAGCCCTCGTTCGCAGCAGCCCCGTGTCGTCACCAACTGCGTCATTCTTCTCTTTCTTCGCAACGCGCAACTCGCAGTACAGTACAGGACAGGACTGTACCTCACACTCCCATCCGCCCTCGCCCTCGTCCTCGTCCTCGCACGAACTGACACTGCCCACCAGCAGAGCCGCATCGCTCGTGCAGCTTCGTGAGACCACTCCGACGGCTCACCTGACTGTCTCTGGTGGCTCTGGCCCGTGGCCCCAGCCCAGCGGTCGGGAGAAGAAAAAAAGAAGTGATCCTGGCGGTGTCGGTGTCTCTTCTCTGCCCACGCTCTGCCCACGGTCGCGGAATTTGTCACGACGTCACTATAAAATATTCGCGAGTGAGCGACTCAGTGAGTGAGAGCGTGCGTGACTTCCACAGGGCAGGACAGGACGAACGGAAGGAAGGAAGACAACGCCGTCCTCACCACCCTTCTCGTCTTCTCACCCTTGGGGAGAGGCCGTGGTGTCGCTGCAGAACCTCCTGCTCCTCGCCGTTGTATTTGACACGACAGCTCTGGCCCCCCGGCGGAGGAGATTTGACGCTCTCGCCCTCGCCTCTCACGCCATCTCCAGTAGCGATTGGCATTCGCACCCGCCACAACGCTCCCCCCCTCCCCCCCGGCTAATTCGCACCTCATTCAGACACTGAGCGTGCGAGAGTCCTGCGACTGCAGAGCAGACATCCATCCAGCATCTGAAAACAAAACATCCGTCTCGTAGTGCGTGGTATGTGCAGTTTTTATAAGCGCCGACAGATCGAAAAAACCATCCATTCGGTCGCTCCCGGCATTAACGAGTCCTCTCTAGAAGCAAGCAAGCAAGCAAGCAAGCAGGCAGGCCAGCAGTCGCAGTCGCAGTCGCAGTCGCAGTCGCAGTCGCAGTCGCAGTAGCGGTAGCGCGCGCCCACCATCTGCTCCGGACTCTTCTGTACAGTGACGTCTGTCAGCGTCCTGAAAGCGTCCTCGCCCTCTGACGTCTTCACTTCTCACACTTCCTTCACCACGAAAAGCTTCTGGCTTCTGGCTTCTGCTGCCCCAGTCTAGCACACGCCTCCGCCTCCCTCGCTCGCCCTCTACTCCCTCCTTGCCCAGTCTGGATCCGGCTGGCCTATCCCCATCTCCGCCTCCGTCGCCGCACACAGCAACATCGTCATTGCCTGCGTCCAGCCACACCACAGAGGCCGTCGCAACATCATCACCCCCTTCCCCTCGTACGCCCCTACTTGCCCCTTCTCCTCCTCCACCATGGGCAATCCACCGTCAGACAGCACAAAGAAAGGCGACACCAAGTCACCTGTGCAGGCCAAAGTAGAGCCGCCCAAAGACATAGGTATGTTCGTCTTTCTGTCTGTTCCTCTCCTCACTGCCATGCTTCATCCCTCCGAGAAAATATACTTCGTCGAGTGTCGTCATCTGGTCTTGGAAGTCCGACCCTATCACATTGCATCAAGCAAAAACCCCGATGGCACCGTCTCTATCTCTTGCGAGATTGCCTTTCCTATCGCGACATGGTCAATGTCAAACCAACGTTCACAATCTAACCATTCCTGATCACACGTTGCCACATTGCCTTACGATTCATCATCCCACTTCACATTGAGCTCTGCTACATGACGAGATCCCGCTGAACGAGCGCTGACCTGTATGACCCTGTTACAGCATCAGATGTGAAGCAAGAAGCGCCTGCTAAGAACGAAACGGCCAATGCCGACCCTCTTGGCCCTCCGCCTCGACCTGCCGGCGCTGCAGCCTCTCAACCAGTCGCAAATACACCCGACTACTTCTCTGTAGGTCACGGAAATATCTCCAACGAGACAAACCCTTTCGAGGCGTCTTTCGCTTTCGGCAACAGTTCGAATGGTGGAGGCCTCCAAACACCCGGTGGCACAAAATTACCATCAGTTGCTGCGTTGACTTCACCGGCGGGCATATTGGGCGGCAGCGGGACAACACCAAACTTCTGGGGTGGCCTGCGTTCAGGACCTCTAAGTCCTGCTATGCTATCCGGCCCTCAGAAGGAAGATTACTTCGGTGACGGACACCATCTGCGTGGCGGATTTCCAACACCCAACGAGTCTGGTCTTCGATCTGGTCTAACACCTGGAGGTGGTGGTTCGATGTTCCCCGAGCCAAGTCCCAACTCCCAAGCATTATTCAGCCAACTTGCAAGCGGGGGAGCGACACCTACGACGCTGGACTTTCATCGTACAGCTATGAACGTAGCCAATGCTCAGAAGAGAGAGCAGACACAACAGTCAAGCGTAACATCGCAACCTCAGGAGATGAGTAACGGTCTAGACGTCAAACCTGCAGCGTCGGGTCAATTCGATCAGCACGATGCGAATGACGCGGCCAACGGTCTCTTTCTCTTGGCCCAATCAAATAATCGCAACGGCACTTCACAATCTAATCACTACGCTATGGCTCCCCAGATGCCAGTCCATGCTCATCCTCAGCATAACATGCAGATGAGTGGTCAGGCATCAGAGACTTCACCAACCAGCATGCATATGAGAGGTAACGGATCCGTAAGCACTACTTCTGGCCGTGAAATGAGTGGTGGCTTCTCCGATGAGAATGAAACAAAAGGTCCAAACACTCGAGGAAAGAATAAAAGAGGTAATTCCGCGACCAACACTCAGACTAATGGTCGCCGGAAAGCGGAGGAGACTCCAACCAAAGCCCCAGCTAGTAAAAAGTCAAAGGGCAACAATGGGCACGCGATTCAATCCGAGCCTCAGTCTGAAGAGGAGCCTGATATGACCAAAGAAGAGTACCATGCAAACGGGAAGAAGATGACCGATGACGAGAAGCGGAAGAACTTTCTCGAGCGAAATCGGTGAGCTATATATACATTTTTATCTACTTCGAGAAGCTAATATAAAACAGAGTTGCGGCGCTCAAATGTCGACAGCGTAAAAAGCAATGGCTTGCAAATCTGCAACAGAAAGTCGAACTCTTCAGTCAAGAGAATGATCAGCTCAGTCAACAAATTTCCGGTCTTCGGGAGGAGGTTGTTAACCTCAAAACCATTCTCATGGCTCACAAGGACTGCCCTGTATCTCAACAGCAAGGCCTGGGTGGTATGGGAATGCAACAGTTCATTGAAGGCTATGGTAACCAGCAGATGAACCCTTATGGCATGGCCCAGATGGGGGGTCCTCCGGTCATGGCGCCAGGGCAACCAATGCAACCTGAACGGCGATTTTCATGATTTTTCCTATTGTGTAACGCCCAGACAACAATATGTCACTGGAAAAAGTCGTTCGGAGTCAGAAGGAAAACGAATTCACAAGGAGTACCGGCTGGAACATAATGATGACCACGATCAAAATTCGCTCAATCGTCATTTTCTTTTGCACCTAAAAGACATTACAACTTCGTATTTTGCGTACTAGGGTCCTGGGAATATTAGTCTCTGGGGATGTCCCATAACAGGTGACAACTCGAGCTTGATCAACCCCTATGCTAACTGTGGTGTTCCGGCAATGCCAATTACGTGGCACAGGGCTCATTTTAATTGTAGAGTATCTTTGCGCGTTTGCAAGTTTTCCACGCCTGCGTTCCGCACCGCTTTGATTATTTATTTCGGGGTCTGTATATATCGGCAACATGGGTATACATCTTTGGCGCACAGGTGGCAGGATGCTACAGCTCATACGCGGCGTTACGGCTACTTGCTTTGGTGATGGGCACGGGGTGCTATGTATATTTGTTGGTTCCTGATACAATATTGGCGGTTCCAGGACTCAAGATGATGCATCATGCATTGCAACAGGCAACAAAAGACGTAGTAGTTCAATGAAACACGTTTAAACTCTGACTCTGTTGCTTTCTAACCTCTTCTTGCCTGTAGTCTGCTGAAGAAATCCGGCTCCCAGCTACTACCAAGACTAGACTTTCGATAAGTAGGATCCGATTATATTATGCCATAACAAAGTAGTGTAATGATATCTCTCGTTATTCTAATGACCTCATCGATGCTCCAACCGACTTTGGTATTATCTACCAGTGGCTTCTCCTATTCCCGGTTACATTAGTATGCACGAGTGAGTGGGGCCTCAAGGATCTGGGATCGTAGGATCGATTTCGATTTCGATCTGATAGTAGGGCAGTTGGAAAGATAACTAGCGTGTGTTCAAGAACAAAGAGATTCGTGACAGCCATTTTCAGACGTATGCTATCACTATTCGCACGGGCTGGATGTATTCGTATGTAGAAGATACGTGATGTGTTTGGAAACTAAAATTACAGGCACGTAATTTAGGTAGGTTTTCCGGTGCTTTTTACTTTGTGCCTCACAGGAACAGTGTGTCAGATTATCCATTCTGCCCCTGGAGGACGAATGTGGCGAGTCTCCAGCTCCCATGTGTTGGGGATTTATCCGGTACCTTCCCAAAACAGATTTCGATTGTCGATGGGGCTACAGTAAGCTATGCTCTTTGCTTCTTTGATGTACTCAAAGCCTTAGTCATAACGGCTATGGAGATTGAAGAAATGCATCGAGTTGTGATATTCTAGTGCAATCCAATCAGTGTCTGCCATTTAACAGTCTTTCTACCACGAGTCCCGTCGATCTTCACAAACCCCATATGTCCCAAAACGGCTAGCGGGGCGTCGCTGAGAAAGCGGTTGAAGGAACTGGTGGAAGGAGCAGGGATGCCGGAAGCGCGACTGCCCAGGGCTCTCAGATTTCAGCCTCCTACCTAAAATCAGGAACTTCATACCTTCTCCTTCTCGACCTTGCTCATCGGCGTGCAGGTATCACCCATTCAGACTGCTCATCATCACGAGATTCCGAGACTGTCGCCTCTAACTATTATTTGCCGCGGGCGGTACATATCCCGTTGACAACGCCACTCTGCATGATCTGTCACCAAGTATTGCCCCTTCAATCCTCAGCGCCCGCCCGGCAACCGGCCGCATCTCGAACGACAGCCTGCACACTTCCTCAATATGGTCCATCGACGCAGGAAGGACTTAGCTGCAAGTCGAAGACGGGTTGAGGACGAGGGCGACGAGGAGGGGGGCCTGGACGCCGGGGACCTGGACGATGATTCGTTGAGTGAGGGGTCCATAATCAGTGAAGAGGATGAAGCACAGGAGGGAGATGAGATTCTGGCTGCCGAGGCTGTCCCTACTGGCGCTCCTGGGCCAGTCAGTCTTAATGGAAGTGGAGGCAAGCACTCGAAGGACGACAAGATAAATTCGACTAATGGCACCTCGGTGGAAGCCAAGAAGCCGCTTACGAATGGCACTTCTGATATGGATCTAATGCTGAATGGGCTCAAGCTATCGGACCACAATGGAGGGATGGAAGAGGTCCATTATGAAGACCTTCGGGAAGATGCTGACATCCAGGAACGAGAGCCGTCTCTGCCGGTTGTGAAGTCAACCGCGCATATGGATCAGCCACAAGAGTTACCGCATGAACGACGAAGAAGGGAACATGAAGAGTATAAGAAGAGGCGTGATGCGGACCCGTCGTTCGTCCCGAACAGAGGAGCATTCTTTATGCACGATCACCGGCACTCTGGGCCTGCAGCAAATGGATTCCGGCCATTCGGGAGAGGACGAGGACGAGGTAGACCCGGGATTGGGGGTCCATATGCACCGTCAAGGTATGTTGTTATATCAATTCCCATAGATCCCATCCAGCATTCTGATACGCTTGCCAGCCAAATGCAGCAGTCATGGGAGCCCACCGATGCTCCCTGGGCACACGATATGCACGAAGTGATAAGTGAGCCCGAACCTCGAAGATATCCTCCAACGGGCTACTTAGAGATGACATCGACTTTCCCCTCACGAGTCCCTGTCAGCGCTTCATCAGCTGCTCCCCCAAACAGGTCGCTCTCTACAACCAAGCATGTCGGTAATGTGCAGATCAGAGTGTTCCTGGAAAACATGGAGAAGCCTATCGTATTCTCTAGTATCCCATGGAAGCAGTACACGCGGCTGCCTGATCACCGGCCGCCTATGCGCCGAGATAAGCCTGTCCGAATATCGATTCCCGATTATCCACCTCGATATATATTTCCTGCTGTCGATAGGTCTTTCATCTTCATTCCCCGAGCTATGCGGCCAAATCAACAAGGGTTTGGTGGAAGAGGTAGAGGACCAAGGTCTGCACTCGGATCTATTGGCGGCTTTTCAAGACGTACCAGTGTGTTTGGGGGCAGTGTATACGGCAGTCAGGCCACTCCTAGTGTTGCCATGAGCCGGCGATCTTCTCTTGCTCGTGAGATCAATAGAGAAAGCATCATCTCTCCAAGCGGCTCCGTCATGTCCCGGACACAGATGCCTCTGGACACATTGAGACCGGTTGTAAAACTACCACCTGCGAGCCAAGCAACTCAGCCATCACAACCAATTCCAATATCTGAGAGTGAGTCTCAGAACGGTACTGCACAAGCCGCAACAACTCTTGATGACCTACCTCGACCTCAAACCTTCCCAATTCCTCAAAAACCAACCTTCCGCGAGAATCGACCCAATCCCATTCCCATGCACCAGCCTCGACCTCAAAAAGCTGTTTCAGTCGCCGATATCGAATCGCCTGCAACTCTACAATTTAATCCCCCTCAACAGCATCAGCAACCCTTCCATCAGCAGGTGCCAGTTCAAGTAAATGGAAACAACTATCCTAACGACAACATGATGCATTCTCGAAATCCCTCTTACCCGAGTCAAGCTTCCACAGGTACACCATTGTCCCAGATTCCAGAACGCGCGATTCATGCTCAACCTTTCCAACCAAACCCATATCAGCAACAACAATCGCAGAATTTCTATCCTCAACAACCTTATCAAGTCATGCCTCCTCCACAGGGATACTATTATCCTCCACAACAAGGATTCACTTCTGGAATGACCCCTTCAGCTCCTGCTGCCCAATTTGCTCCGTCCCAACCTCAGCAACAGCAGACAGCGTTCTCCCAACCACCACAGTCTAGCAATGCTGCTTCTCAAATGGCGCCTCCAAATCTAGTTGCACAGGAGGTAAACGGCATGGTGTACTACTACGATGCTGCGCAGATTCCAGCCGTAGCTACATTCCCCGCATACCAGCAGGCCCAGTCGTTCCCAATGGCGCAGGTCGGAGGGGTCGTAGGCATGGGTGGCATGATGACTCCCAGCCCCGATGGATTCTATTACCCGCAACAACCCCAAGGTGTCGTCTACTATCCACAGTAAATGGCCTTGTGATTCGCACCTCTACATTTGTTCTAAATTTTTAATGCCTTCAGCGATCTTGCTGAGCGTTTGGGTTTTATTCTGCGTCTCGGAAGCGTTGCGACTTGTTTTCCTCATTGGCACTGTATGCTGCATAAGATATGTTGAGCGTCGATTCTTCGTCGATGATTGAAGATTCAGCGTTGGTACGTTTCCTGCTTGCACAGAATGCTGTGTTTTCTCGCTGTCATTTGAGATGTTGCGGGCGGCCCATGTTTTAGCAGGCAGCTATTTATAAGGCCTCTTCAGCTGCTTGTAATTGTCACTTCACATCACATCATCTTAGTATCGTATGGGCTCGGCTAGGAAAATGGCATGGCTTAATGCCCTGCGCTTCCTGTTCGTCATTGTTGTTTAAGAGACAGATCTCTGTACTGCACGCTGTGTGAAGAAGCATTTTGGTTGAACAATCAGTTGGGCGAAGGCGACGACATGGCCGAGTAGATTAGTAGCAGTGCTTAAATATCAACGAGTATTGGATGGTATCGAGTGCCATGAGATTCGCCCCGTAAGTGATCTGTGAGGTGATGTGTGTTAAGTAAGTAGAATGTGGTATGTGTGCCTACGGCAGTAGTGCTATCAACACATAGCGTCGAGACAATAGCTCGGACAGGAGACTCTTCATCTATGCGAGAAGCCCGAGAATATTCGATGTACTCCAGCTTGCATTTTGCCACGACTTCAAGTAGTAAGATATCCCATTAGTTCGTGAGGCTACTCGGCTCTATGACGCCGAGTTAGATTCATAGAGCAATTTCTTGCTCTGCAGCTCCCAGACAACAAAGCACCGTCAGTAGTAACACACCTGCGAATAATTCGATCTACACTCGACTATATGTTCACACAGTAAAGACAGCATTGCAAACAAGTAGAGAGTGAAAGGCTGCACAGTCTTTCACATTCATTTACCCTGTTCAACAAGTCCTGCTGTGATTGGCAAGTTCCGCCACCACCAAAGGCCTCATGACTGTTTCGGTCGATTCCCGCCTTTAGCTAGTGCGTCCATTTATAACGTCCGAGTTGTGTACTTCACAGGCCGCTCACCAAGGCAGAAGTCCACGTACTTTGCTCTACTCTCCTTTGTAAGCTATTCATTCGCCTCTCTGCCTCCTTTCAGAATCCAGAATATCTCCGCAAAAGCGCGGGCGAATGTTGATTTGTCGTGAAGCTTGCGAATCAAGGCAGCCTGCAATCGAATCAGCCGTGCTCATTCGATACGCTTAGCGTACGCCCGCTTATCGAGCTCCAGGCAGGCTTCCCTCCTCTCTCCCCTCTTCTCAACGACATCCTGCCTTCCCTCTTCCTTCTCCATCAACACCGATCTTCATCCAAGGACGGCATCGTTGATCAGTATTGGACGGCTATTTGTGCTACGTCCGAGATCTCGACATCTACATTTTTAACCGTACGTCTACTCTTCTGAAACACTTCACTCACAGCCAGGCACGTCACCGCTTCGAGCGGCAATAGCTTACGCTCCAGCTACTGACCGATCCAAATACAGATTCATCGCAGCAACCATGGCGTCGTCTTCAGCAACCAATCCCGATACCCTCGTTACCTTGAAGATCAACGTTGAGGGAACCAACCGCCGTTTCAAGCTTCCCCTTCGTGATCTAGGTGCGAGCACTCTGCCAGACAAGGTACGTGATCAAGTTTCCGAGTTCACGACAAGGCTGCAAACACGGCACAGTGTCTCCTTCACGGCATTATTCTGAAATGATCGAGGACCAGCTAACATTTTTGATTTCATGTAGCTTCGATTCCTACTTAGTATCGCACCTTCCGCCGACGCTATCTTCGAGCGTTACTCCGACAGTGCCGCATCATTTGTTGTACTCGACCCAACAAATGCATCTGTCTACAAGCAACTCTATCGTGCTGCTAAGGCTAAGCTCAAGCTACGTCTGAAGGTCACCATCATCGACCACCCCACTCCTTCCAAGCAGGCTACTGTCGAAGATGAAGAGCCCAGCCCTGTCAGCCCGGTTGAGGAGAAGCCCTTTGTACAAACGGTCGACGTAACACCAACTCCAGTTCAACAATCTACGGAGGTTTATGCCGAGGAGAGTGTCCGCCCTGGATCTGTCGCTGAGATTCAGAACCGCTTCGAGGATCTCCTCATCAATCAGCCTCGTTTCACACCCAAGGCCCCTGTACCAGAAGCCGCCAACCCAGTTTCCTTCAGACCTGCACACCCCACATTCCCAGTGCCCAAGGAGAGCCTCAAGACGGCTCCATCATCTGGCTCGGAGATTCCTGTTACTCGAGGAGCTGCCGCTCGTGAGAAATGGTTTGCTGAGCTTGCTAGTTTCTCTGAGGAGCGCCAAAATGCCGTCCGCAACGGCAGTCGCTGCCCCGCTGCTACCACCAGCGTCTTCTCCGTCTACTGCAATAATTGCACTGATGCTATTCCGGATGAGCACTACCACTGCAGCACCTGTGATGACGGTGACTTTGATCTCTGCCAGACCTGTGTTGAAGATGGAGTACTCTGCGGAGGTGATGGCCACTGGATGATCAAGCGCTTTGTCAAGAATGGCAAGGTCATTAACAGTACTACTGAGACCATCGCACCCAAGCCGAAGGCTGTCTCTTTCTCTGAGTCGCAAACTATTCTTGAGCCCGAGGAGACTAAGATGGTTCCTACTCGTACTTGCAACTCTTGCATTCAAGGTATGTTGAGAGCTTTACTAGCATTGAGAGATAAGACTAACCAGGGATTCAAGAACTTTCTGTTGAGAATTTTGTCACCTGCACTACATGTGATGACTACGATCTTTGCATTCCTTGCCACATCGGCATCGAGCATGGCCACCACCCCAAGCATGCTTTCACACCTGCTGTTGAGGATGCCAATCTCGATGTCATTTCTCAGGCCCTGCTTGCTCCAGGCCGCAACACTGGCCACAACGCTATCTGTGATGGATGTGATAAGTATATCTATGGTGTTCGTCATAAATGCCTCGACTGCCCTGATTGGGACTTCTGCTCCACTTGTGTACCAAACGCTAGCTTCATTCACCCACGTCACAGATTTGTCCCTATCTATGAACCTCTCAATGACCACATTGCATTGTCTCGGTCATACAGCAGCAAGGCTCGTCACCACGGCATCTATTGTGATGGGCCCCTTTGCAACTCCAACAATGGAGTCCAAAGTTACATCAAGGGTGATCGCTACAAGTGTGCTGTCTGCCACGATACCGACTTCTGCGCCAACTGCGAGGCTAGCCCATCTAACGGCCACAATCGTACACATCCTCTAATTAAATTCAAGACTCCAGTACGCAACGTCAGCGTTACTACTCTAGGTGACCACGAAGATGGCAAGCCAATGCCAGTCATGGGCGATCGCCGTGCCCGCCAATCTAAGGCCACCGAGACCACACCATCTCAATCAGCCAATGCTGCTACGCAAGTCCAGACTGTCGCTGACCTGCAGCCGACAGAGTCTGTCAAGACTGAGGACTCGCACGAAGTTGAGGCTGAGCAGAAGACAGAGGCCAAGGCTGAGGAAGTTAAGGAGCTCCCAGCTGCTGTTGTGGAGGAGGACCTAGTCGCTCACTTCGTTCGTGATGTCGTTGTTGATGGCACTATTCTCCCGCCCAACTGTGTCTTCGAGCAAACCTGGTATCTTCGCAACGGTGGAAATAATTCATGGCCTGCTGGATGCAGTGTCAAGTTTGTTGGTGGCGACAACATGTGTGCGGTTGATCCTGCTCACCCAGCCAGTGTACATGAGCTTGTCTCTGCTGCTGAGAGCACCACCTGCTATACCGAGGTTGCTCCTGGCCAGGAGGCTGGCTTCACTGTCTTGATGAGAACTCCCAACCGTGAGGGTAACTTCATCTCCTACTGGCGCCTAACTGGTCCCGACGGTGGCAAGTTTGGTCACAGACTGTGGTGTGACGTCAACGTCAAGATGCCAACCATTGTCAAGCAAGAACCAGAGGAAGCTACCGTCGAGCCTCAAGGCAGCCAGATGATCTTCCCCAAGCTCGAGAAGGAATCCCCAGCAACCAGTGTTCACGAGGAGGCACCAGCTGCAGTGACTGAGACGGAAGAAGATGCTGATGATTTCGAGGATTTCGTCGAGGAGACTCTCGATGACGATGAGACCGAGGATGGCTTCATGACTGATGAGGAGTACGACGTTCTCGATGCTAGCGACGAGGAATACCTCGCCGAGCAAGAGAAGGCTGCCAAGAAATAAACTTCAACATTTTACCTCATCTCAACCATGATAGCATAACAGGAAACACGGGGGTTAACAAGGCGCAAGATTGACATAGTAGTATCTGGCTAGCTGGGATGGAAACGGACGGAGCAAGGGGTGTCTTTTCACGCTATTTTCCTCCTCTCAATCAATGATCTTTTTATTTGGCTGGCGTGCTTTGCCTTTATGCGTGTGTATGCAGCTACTTTATTCCCGCAAATTCTCCTCGTGAAATATCGCCCGCAACGAAGGAGTCAGCAAAGGGGGAAACCTGCTATGGACGTCTGCTGTTTCCCACGAAATTATTGACTAAGCTGGTCAAGTTTACGCGCTTTGGGCATTGATCGATTTTGGAAATTCGTTAATTTGCAATGGAAAGGGATTCTTTGAATGAAAATTTTCCTCGTCGTGATGTGACTGATGTCTAGCTATCGTTCTTGAAGGAATCTATGTATAGTGGTCGCCACCTCTATGACCTCTGCAGCACTTCAAGTACGAATTTACGAATACTGCACTACTTCCTGCATTCATGGTTCGTGATCACAAATATAACAGACTTTAAGAATCCCACAACCTAGAACAAGCTTACAGCAACCAATAGTAGGCCATAGATTTGGCATATACCTAAAATGTGACCTTCTTACCCTTGCTTTCAATGATACCACCAGTGAGTCGAGGAGCATAGGCCTGGCGATATTCAACAGCTTTGGGAACAAAACCTTCGGGCTTGGTTTCTTCGTCCTTAGTAGCGGCGCGTTTGGTACCGTCTTTGCCGTACCGTTTCTTGTATCGTACTTGGGCATCCTCTGCGAATTCCACCCTCACGGACCGACCGTTGATTCTATTGACCCAGACCTTCCTCTTTTTTGATATCTTCTTCATTGGTCCCGGCTCTGTTACTAACTTCTCCCCGCCAGATCTTTTGTCTTCAGTGCTGCTCTCATCCTCGGATTCTGATACTTCAGATTTCTCCTCTTCCACCAGTATGAAGCCCCGCACAGCATTCTGTGCTGCTTCGAGTTCTTCAAACACAATCCATCCGTACCCCTTACATTTGCCACTATCCTCGAATGTCGCCAGCTTAACGTTCTCGATTGCTCCACACTTTTGAAAGAACTCCTTGACACTGTCGTCCGTGGCATCAAATGGTAGGTTCCCGATAAACACCCTCTTACTTGGCGACTTTCCATCCGTCCTAATTTCCTCCTTTGTCTTATCGGGTCTTCCCTCGAACGATTTGTGGTTCTTGATAAGCACCCTTCGACCTCCTAGCAGTTGCTCTGACAATCCTACCGCTTCCTCAACAGCTTCTGCTGAAGAGAGATCAACATACGCAAACCCCTTATTATGCAGCGCTTTGCCATTCTTCTTCTCTTGCACTTTATTGTCAGCAGCTGCATTCTTGTCACCCGGCGCTGGCATGTGAACCCTCGTGATCATCTCATCGGTGATCTGATCTGATTTGTCTACCAGGAATGACCGAAGCTCAGCTTTCGATACAAAGAAGGGTAAGTTCCCGATCCAGATCCCATATTGAGACCTCCTCTCGACATCAGGTTTCTCTTTACTGGTTTCTGGTTCAGGTGTGGACTCGGCACCTGACTTGGAAGGTGGAAGAGGCTTCCCTTTCTTGAGAGCCCGGAGCGCCTTTTTGGAAGGAGGTTCTGGAGCATTGATATCGACCTCAATCTCTTCGGCGCCAATCTTCCTTTTCTTGGATGGAGGGCTAGCGTCCTTCACTGAAGCAAATTCTTCCTTTGTCTTTGAAGTGGCTTCCGCATCTATCATAGCTTCTGAATGTCTTTTTTTGCTAGATTTCTGCTTCTTGGACTTGGTATGAAATATCTCGGTTGGAGACGTCGAGGCTGAAATTTTGGAGGGAGCCATATTCGCACGTGACGGTATTCTTACTTCAGGAACAATATCTTATATCGAAGAAGTAAAGGTAGGAAGCCCTTGACCAAATCACTGAATATTTGGATTGTGCAATACGTTTGTGGAGGCTGTGTAGTCATGAGCCGCATTCAAAAAAATCCCAGTAGGAGAAGTTGCAACGTTGATTGCAATCGCGTGTGTCTCATTGAATGCAACTGTAAGTCAAATCCCAATGACTCAATACATCTGGGCGAGCGTTGAGAAAATTGGGAGACAGGAACGAAAATCATCAATTCATCAGTGTCAGAAAACTGAATATCAGAAAAGTGATTTATTTTCGTTATAGGATTTTCGCCAGCGGATATACTATTCGCCGTGTCTAACCAAGTTGGGGCTACTACCACGTCTGACCATGACCGCGTCGAAGCTCACGAGGCTTTTAATTTCGTAGCGCACACCTCAACCTTTGATTCATGCCCGACCTCCTAATTTCGAAGGTAGAGGCTTGAGCCTATCGAAATATCCTTTAGTCGCAAGTTTCCTAGTCTGAGGGACCTTGCTTTAGCAACCTTGAAATCATGGCCGACACCGCGCAGGAAGAGGTTGCCCGTGAGACAGATATAGGTGTTGAGGCAGCTGTGGCACCGAAGAAGACGTATGATGCAAAGCCTAAATACAAGTCGTTCAGGAAGAAATTCCGGAAGATGATGTTCAAATTCGACCAAACTATGCACCATAGCGATGAGTTGTATCGACAAGAGCGTCAGGCGGAGCTGAAGGCTAAGAAGCTTGCTCAGGAGAATGAGTAAAGTCTCCCGTGCTTCATCTACTAACACATGAGCTGACGCTGTAACAGCCGACTTCTCGACCTACTCTTAGATGTCAACGACTCTGCGCATATCCCCGCCGACAAGCGCTTCGATCTCGACGCTGGTGTGCCGGCAGTCTCAGCCGTGCCACCGTTAATAGACGATGACACACTAGCAGAAGTCGCAGCATTACAATCGCCCGAAGGTCAAGAGCTAGCTCAAGAAATCAAAGCTATGATTGAAGAGAAAGAGAAGGTTAAAATGCTTGCTTTACGAAAGGGTTCAAAGCCACCGAAACAGCTCTCCCTCCTCATGTCTTCGATCCCACACCTTACCAGTAACAGCCCCCTCGTGTCATCCGAGCTTCTCGCATTCCTTGAAAACCCAGAAGGCCGCGACACTCCATATGGTTATCTCACACCCGAACAAATGGATGAATATCTAGATGAGGTAGATGCTTCCATTGGCAATGGCCAAACGACATCTCGAAGGAAAGCAGAAGGCGATGCGGATTACCGAAATCCTAACGATGCTTACAGCTGGTTACGCAAGCACAGACCAGACTGTTTCCTTCAAGATGGGGAGGGCAGCGAGAAAGCGAATGGCAAACCAGGAGCGTTACGTGGAGCAGGGAAGAGGGCCCCCTTACCTGCGCCAAGTAAGCCAGATGCTTTAGAATTCGTGGAGGAAGATGGTATAGGTTATGATGCCCACTTGGCCGGGCCTGTAGGCGTGGGAAGGGGCAAACGAAAACGCGACGATGGTGATGATGGCACCTATCACCCAAAGAGTGGACGAGTTGATGAGACAGGCGCGAAGATCAAGAAGCCTAGACAGGCTCGCAAGAAAAAGAGTGATGGCTCGGAGGAGACGATAACTCCCAGGGGCTCAGCGAGAAAGAGCAGAAAGGACAAGGCAAGGATTTCAAGTCCGGGGATCGCGGAGGAGTCAATGGGCGCGCAATAGGCGTATCAACATGGCTTGACGTACATTTATTCGGGCGTTGGGAGCTTGTAACAAGATCAGATCTTCGGCATATGGCATTGGGTGGGGAAGGCGAAATATGTAAAACAGACAATGGGATCAGCAATCAGCACTTCTTGGAGAATTCAACAGATTATAGAGCCCTGGTAAGATGGGTCTTTTCAGATGCACGTCCACGCTTTCAGGAAGACTCAATTTCTCACATAGCTGTCACTCATGCAGTATCAACAATTCTGCTCCACTCGCATGCTCTGGAAGAGTAAATGCATCGACTCTAGTTAGTGATGCTATGAGCTGGTGGATGTGAAAGTCGCGGTGGCTTGGGTTCAAGCAGACCAGACTCCGGATGAGGAGGGATATTGCCTTGATGTTATATTATAGTCTTGCACAATCTCTGTAGAGGTGTGGTCTGGCAGTCAAGATTTATTCATAACGTTTACCTCGCTCTTCGTGCTCCAAGAATCCATAAGAAGCCATCAATAGCTTCGAAGCTTTTCCCTGTTCCTCCGTTGTCGGATAGCTGTGAGACCAGGGCCCACGGCTAATGGCTGATACAGTAGTTACAGCGGGGCTGACGGAGGGGGGCCACTTGCAGAACTTTTGCTGCGACTTACGCATTTATTCTTGTCAGGAGCCGGGCGAGCCAAATGGAGAACTACCATCACTTACACCAAGACAGACGAAAACAGTCAGAAAATGTTGGTTCAAAGCTCCTTCCTCTTTCTCCCCTTCTCTGGCGGCTAAACCCCTCCCTCTGAAACCGTCACGAGCTCATTCCTTCTCCCCGACCCTTAAGGCTGGATATCCCCCACTCCCACTCCCACATCGTCACTCTCGAACACCCTCGGCTTGCGGTTGCGGTACCTCAACTAACCACTTAGACGCGGAAATACCACTCCTAGCTATAGCGTGCGGGAACCGCAGATCTCTTATCTTGTTCTTGCGTTCTTCAATATGAATGCCCAGCGCTTCTCAGTCTCTTTGTCCCGACAATTCGTCCGCCCAGTCAAAGCTCCATACTATACAGCCTCATTTACACACGGCATACGAACCATGGCAAGCTTCAACAAAATCAAGGTCAAGAATCCAGTGGTGGAGCTTGACGGCGACGAGATGACGAGAATCATCTGGAAGGACATCAAAGACAAATTCATCCATCCATACCTCGACATCGACCTCAAGTACTATGATTTAGGACTCGAATACAGAGACCAGACGAATGATCAAGTCACGATCGATTCTGCAGAAGCAATCAAGAAGTATAGCGTTGGAGTGAAGTGTGCGACTATCACGCCCGATGAGGCACGAGTGAAGGAGTTCAATCTCAAGCAAAGTCTGTTTCTCGTTCCACTTAGATCTTACACGAGTTTACTGACAAGTGCAAAGTGTGGCTATCCCCCAACGGTACCATCCGAAATGCGTTGGGAGGAACGGTCTTCAGAGAGCCCATCGTCATTCCTCGAATCCCCCGTCTAGTACCAGGCTGGAAGAAGCCCATTATCATCGGTCGTCACGCTTTTGGAGACCAGTACCGTGCAAAGGACAGAGTAATCCCAAGCAATGGCAAGCTATCTATGGTGTTCACCCCTGAGGGTGGCAAGCCTGAGGAAATTGAAGTCTTCGAATTCAAGAACGGGGGAGGAGTAGCGCAGACACAATATAACACAGATGACAGTATTGCTGGCTTCGCACATGCTAGTTTCAAGCTGGCGCTGAGCAAGGAGCTACCTCTATATATGAGCACCAAGAACACAATTCTCAAGAAGTATGATGGGCGATTCAAAGATATTTTCCAGGAGATATATGAAAAGGATTATCAAAAAGATTTCGAGAGCAAGAACATCTGGTACGAGCACCGTCTTATTGACGATATGGTTGCACAAATGATGAAGAGCTCTGGAGGGTACATTATGGCTTTGAAGAGTATGTTTGCTTCCGCTTGTTCATGATTTATACTAAGCAGCCTGAACAGACTATGATGGAGACGTACAATCCGATGTCGTAGCCCAAGGCTTTGGCTCACTCGGACTCATGACTTCTGTCCTCATCACTCCCGATGGCAAAACTTTCGAGTCTGAGGCTGCTCACGGCACCGTCACGCGTCACTATAGAGAGCATCAAAAGGGCAATGAGACCTCCACCAACCCAATAGCCTCCATCTTCGCCTGGACTCGAGGACTCGTGCAAAGAGGACAATTAGATGGCACTCCCGAGCTTGTAGCATTTGCAGAGAGTTTAGAGCAGGCGTGCATAGATACGGTAGATATCGATGGCATTATGACCAAAGATTTGGCCCTCGCGTGTGGGAAGAAGGGGCGAGAGGATTATGTTACTACCACAGAGTATCTGAACGCGGTGGAAAGGCGAATGAAGAGCATCTTGAAGCAAAAGTTGTAATGAGGTGTGACTGGGTCACAAGGACAGAAGGCATAATGAGGATTTTGGATAATGCTTTTGTGCATTCAGTACATAGATGCATAAAGACAGACAGCATGTATATAGACTGTCCTTGCTTATACCGATGGCATTGCATTAGGGCGCTCAATGAGAACTGAATTCAGAAAGGGTACATCTAGTTTTGTGAGGAATATTCATTGATGTTATAAGTTCTGGAATGAAGAATAGCAGGGGAAAACGGATGCACAATCTGGACGTGATGGAGGCGGTAGAAGCTTTTTAATCGATGCTTTGCTCACTGTGAGATTACTAGCTATTAAGGATAGTAAAAGTGGCAAGCTCCCACGTCTCCCCTAGAACGTCAAACTTTCGTTGCTCGTAAGTATTGTTCGAATTAAGAAATAATTTTGTTGCCCACTATACTTACCGCCGGATCCGTACAATCCAGTGCTATACCCTCCCCTCCGAAACAAAATCCGGTCCTGAATTGGAAAGAGAAATTGAAAAGATACAAGCAAGTATTGAGCGCACATGTTATATGTCTGTTTTATTCCCGTCGCGAGGCTTCATTAGAGGTGAAAGATTGAGGTGTCAGGTCACAAGGATGCTCATATTCCTACGATCAAGCTGCTTCACCCAGTCCCAGGAATCTGGCAAACCCTTATCATGATCGGTCCAGATTTGCTTCACAACGTCGTGACTGAGGTCGATGTGACCAAGGGAGCTCCACCTCTTAAGCCTTTGGAATTGGAACGCAACTGCAGCCTTGTCTTCCTCTCTGATGGCCGCGGTACCGATGATAAATAGCGGGAAGAGAAGACAGGACATTACACCATCTTCAGACTTGATCTCGTTCATGCCGATGGCCATGCTTTGCACAACACTCTGGACTTTCTCGTTGGCTTTCCCATTTGGATATATTATGGAGAATAGCCAAATGAATAGCGCCCGTTGATAGAATTGTGATATGAGTTTGGATTCACGAGGCAAGGTCTCTTCTGGCCTCCATTTCTTGAGGTCTTGCCATATTGTGACAGCTTTTGAAACGACATATCCGTCTGGCTGGCGGGTACTGGCAGCTGCTTGCGCTCGAACAGCTGAAATGCGAGTGACAAAATCGCAAAGCCCGTCATGCACACCTGGCATCAAACGAGAGGCCTGTGGGGAAGCCTGTGTGGTGCTCTGGAAACGAGGTTTTGGTAAAACTTGCTGAGGGGAGGTGACGGTGGCAAGCGAGTCATGATAGATGAAGAATTCCAGGAGGAATGAGTTTAGTTCAGTCACGACAGTTTCAGGCTCGTTGTCGTTTCGCTTTGGGCCGTAGCTTCTTGCACCCATCGTCAGGATTTCTCGTGCTCCGTCGAGGTGAACTTGCCATGCTTCATCATCGTTGCCTTCACAGATCTCATAAAGACATAGCAAAAGAGATGTGACAAGTATTATGTCTTGTTCTGGTATTGAGCAAGAAATATTTCCAGACAGTATCGAGCTCTCCCGAAGAATTTTGTAACGATGGGTCTGCTGGGCGAATACCTGGCCGTGGAGACGATCTGTCTCCTGGCGTAGCTTGTCTATTCCTGCACATTGGGATTTCAAAAGATGAGAGCCAGCTAAACAAAGAATCGTATTCATGACCGTGGTATCTTTCAGGGCAAATGGAATGACTTCGGAAATCATGGGGTTAGAGTTACCCGTAGAGGGAGCTAACACATGAGACATGTGGTGCATGAAATGGCAGAACAGGTTGTGGTGTAGCTCCGATTCGATTCCATTCAAGAGATAGGGTATTTCGGCTGGTAGAAGAGATTCCAATGGAACTGGATGCATTGAATTCACACTTGGTGAAACAAGTTCTGCTCCTTCCAAGAACAAAGATTGGTCATTCGTATAGACATTGTCCTGGTAGCTGGAAATTGTATCAGTGCCATTGTCCAGGAACCGTGATTCGGTAGAGCGAAATCCGTTGT
The DNA here is from genome assembly GCA_003988795.1 of Proliferodiscus dingleyae. Lineage (NCBI taxonomy): Eukaryota > Fungi > Ascomycota > Leotiomycetes > Helotiales > Lachnaceae > Proliferodiscus > Proliferodiscus dingleyae. The sequence continues at coordinate 176,556 of QYAK01000005.1, forward strand.
TGAAAAGTGCTCCGAATTGACTTAGTCCGAAATCAAGGGTTCCATTAAACTGATCAGAGCCGTAATCATTTCCAAAGAATGCCGGAATCTGTTGATCGGCATTTGAATCCTGTAACTGACGATGACTCGGTTGACTTCCTGACAGTCCTGAAAGAGAGTCAGGACTCGGCCGTAAATCTGCTAAGCCGCGTTTTTGACGGCCAAGTCGGGTGGGCTTTTTTGCGGCATTTCTAGTCTTCCATGATTCCGGCTCTGGAAATCCTTCACATAACACATTCGTCTTTTTGCAATTTCCACACACTGGTCTTTTCTCTGCCCAGACGTTAGTGCCTTAATTGCTCACACAAGCGTAGACTTTATGGACCCAATCAGTTCCAGTGCAATGTTTGAGGGGTGAAAGAGGCTATCTAGGTAGCTGTATCTCGGGGCGAACAAACCATCACATTTCTTCCTTCGGGCTCGACACGTCCGGCAGCCAGTCCGCGTCCTTGTCAGAGACTTCTTTTGCTGGGTTTCGACTTCGAGAGAACTAGCTGGGTTGGAACCAGCCATTAGACCCTCATGTGGAGCATGTAGAGGTGGGGTAGCTTGATAGTTTCGAAATCAATAAAGCAATGGTGTATCAGAGAGAAAGAGAACAGAAAATAGAAAACCAAACTGATATCTTTGTCATCGGCGCCACTTAACTTACACGGCCACCACAATCAGCATCATTTGAAAATCCAGAGAAGTGCAATTGCTGCGATTGGTTCCCTGTCACTGTACCTGCTGCCTGTTGCTGTCTATTGGCCATTCCTCAGCTGTGCCACTAGACAGACTTTGGTGGCTGACTGTACCGGATGTCTCGGCAAACTCACAGGCTGTGCATTTCTTGTGAAGTACCAGAAGAAGCTTTATTAGCGAAAGTGAAAGTTCTATATTCAGCGCACAAGTGTAGATGAATCTGGATCATGATCAGGACGATCCTTGCCGGCAATTACGGTACACAATGTCTTGCTTATCTAACTCTAATCTTGGAACAACACCCCTTTAACTCACGCCTTTTGAGTACGTTCCTGTTACAATATACTGTATATCCATCCAGACTCAAGTGGTCGAACCTTTCCTGCGAGGTTTCCTATTCATTCTAAACCATTTTCAGTGGAGTAGTCACTCTACTCTCTATTCTGACGCGTCTTCCTCTTTTACCTAGCTATTTCGAAGGAGCGAATTGTAGTTGCTGCTCGAATGTGAAACGAAGTCTGCTTATCCTCTTCCAAAGCAGGAACTGGTACTAAAGAAGTGCAAGCCATGGGCATGACTGATTATTTTCGAAGAGGATTTCGAAGTCTTTGCTTCTCATGCTCGATGTGCATATCATAGCTCGTTGGTGGATCTAACAGTATCAGTATTGAATAGTTCTTGTTAAATTTTAGTCTTTTATCTAAATGAAAATCGAGATCTTTCATGTCGTTTATCATTCAAGATGCAAAGATTCTTCAAAGGTCTAGACCAAGCACCAGCATTAGCGGGGACGCACACTGCAAGCATGCCATAAAAAGCGCAAGGAGCGCAACAAGCGCGCAGAACGCCAGCCTTCAATTGGCAAGCAATACTTTATTTTTCATCAGGACAAACTAAACCCAGTGGCATAACGTTATCCGTCATCTTGTTTGTCTACAGTAAGCACGTCATGCGTCTTTAAAGCCGGATCCCAGTCTCCGGGATTGATTCCAATTGACGCAGTCGTTGATGTATTACCGACACAGTAGGGGCAAACCTTCAACCAAAAATGCGACATTCTTCTCGGACTACCCAGAAAGGTGTTTTCTCGATATAACGAGACTCAGATGACTGTGTGTCAGTAAGATCTCAAGAAGCAGGTGCTGGATAATTGATCACTGCTCAACTCCCGCTCTTTCATTGAGCTGCATAGCTGTCTATCCATCATGAAACTACTGGAAGAACTTCTCACTAATAGATTGATTCTTTTTCATATGATGCAGCTACTTTCCCGGGGGTGCTTACTACGAATATTGATCGATTATGGGCAGTGTCGCATATGGCATATCGCTCTTTTCGAAGCTTATAGAAACAACATCCTAAAGCTTACTGACGGTTGCACAGGATTCTAGGTTGTCTACTGTATGAACAGTTTTCTTGTCAATATGCTACTATCGTCTATTTCGTAACAGTGGAGCGCTCTCGCCATTCTCCCCCTCGACATCCTCTTTCTTGCTCGGGAACTTTACAAATTTCCCACCATCTACTTCCCTGACGACCCAACTACCATCATCCTGCGCACTGAAGAAGAATTCCTGGTTCTCCTCAAAACTCCTTCCACCACTCTCCGGACTATACTTCCATGTCCACCATCCGGCAATTGCATTCGTCACAGCAAATACCAAAAACAGCCAATACTTCAGATTGTTGAATCCCACCGGTGTAAGGAGAGTAATGGTAAAATTGGCAATGCCCCAAACGACGACGGAGATAGCGGCTCCCTGTGCGCGTGCTGTACTAGGATAGATCTCTGTAGGTATCAGCCAGACGGTGGCTAGCCAGCCGATTCCGAAGACTGCTGTCGCGAAGAAGAGCACAATGCTGCCAGGAATTTCTACTGCGAGCTCAGGGATGCCTTGAACACTCTTCGCAAGTCCACCAAAAATGGTGAGGAGCGCGAAGGAGGAGGAGAGACCGATTGAGCCCCAGATCATAAGTTTACGCCGCCCAAAGACATCGATGGAAAGCCATGCTAATGTCATCATGAGGAAGTAGGAGATATAGTTGCCCAGTGTGAGATACTCCGCATTGCGAGTACCGAAGCCGAGGAGCTTGAAGATCTGAGGGCCGTAGACTGATACTGCGCCATAGCCTGTAAGAGCTTGGTTAATCTGTCCCATTATTGTGACCACAGTGGGGTGATATTGAGAGCCTCCTGGGAGCAACATATCTTTGTAACCAACTACTTCGTCATTTTCGTTGTTCTGGGCCTCTTCTAGTTCTTGTAGCTTCTCTTTTGCCTTCTCTTTACCGTGGACTTGCTCTAATGCTTTCTTTGCATCCTCTTTTCTATCTTTGCTCATGAACCAACGGGGCGTTTCCGGTAATAGACTGATAACGGACATAAGGATAATAGGGAATAGTTGCATAACGATGATAGGAATGCGCCATGCCCATTGATTCTGTTTCCCAAGACCAATGGTAACTCCAAGATTGATTCCGTACGCCATTAGAAGACCAAAGATATTCATTTGGAATTCTTGAGCCAAGGCAGTGCCACGAGCTTCGTCAGAGGCAAGCTCACTAGAGTAGACTGGAATTGTAGCATCTATGCCTCCCACGCCCAATCCCATTATGACTCGGCCGACCAACATACATGCTCTTGCTCCTCCATTCCATGGATCTGAGCCATTCATAGACAAACCGGATATGAACATGAGAATGTTCCCAAATGCCGTAGTTGCAAGACAGGCAAAAATCGAAGGCTTTCGGCCCCGTTTATCTGCTAGCCAGGAGGCGATGATTGCTCCCATTGTGCATCCCAAGTAATACACTGAGACTATTATGCCGACGACAGGAGAATCTTCTCTGATTTGCATAGTACGCAGATAGGAATCATTGGTGTTGATAAGAGACATCATCCCTTTATACGCAGGTCAGACAGGTTGAGCGATTGGTAACCTGGACTAAAATCACCTTGATCATATCCATACAGGGCGATAGCTGTACTAGAGAAGAGAACAATCTCATGTTTCTTAGAAATGATTGGGACGAAGGATGAGGGAGCTCCCGTAGAAGGTGGGTTAGGCATCTTGAGAGGGATGCGCTTGGCAGGCGGTCAACTAGATCACCTCAAGAGACGCGAGAGATGTTCGTGACCGTGATATTATAACTGAGATGGGGGAAACGACATTGTGACGAAGGAAGAAAGATGCGGGAGAAGTCGTCAAAACTAGTGGGCGATTTACTTGGTCATCCTGCCAGGAAACAGTCTACGACGAAGGTTGACAACCCCACTCCCACGCCCGCTGTCGCAGCCCTGGCCTGGACCCCGCCAAACGTCATTCGGCAGCGAGACTAAAAGTTCACCGCTGACTCCTACTCACGACTTCGACTTAGTCCGATACGTTTTGCAACACATGATCATTTCGAACAGTTCTATATACCCTTGGACAACGGCACTTTCTGCGGCTGTTGAGCGGAAATTGAGGGAAAGCAGAATCTCACCACGTATAGTACATACATGACGGTAAATTGCGCGACTATATCTAGGGCGACTAACTTTTGACGATGGTCGTACTCATGTTCAGCCGCACCGTGACTTCCCGTGTCTGGCCCTAAGAGATAAGGCAGTTCCCATTCCTCTGTAGCCTGATGGTAATACCATGGATGTATTTCCAAAGTCCAACTGCTCTTGATTGATGTGCCAAATAAGATATCGGCAAACGAGTTTATCTGATTATTGATGCTCTATGATAAGCCGGTCGCGACCGTTGAAGTGTTGTGTCAAAAGAAATCCGAACGTAGGTAATAAGCTCATTTCACAAACTCACACTTATGTTCAGGTTGTCCAGAAGCTAGGTATATGAAGTCTGTGACGGTTGCGGCCGATAGTACTCGCAACCTACCTAGTGTTGAAGAACAGTTTGTCAAAGCGACATCATGGCTTGCTGAGTGCTTGAACGAGGTAAACATGACAAATTCGTGAGGTGCAGACGGTTCAACGCATATAAAAACCTACTTAACTTCACACAAGAGACAACAGTTTTTATCTATTAACATACAAAAGTTTACTAAAGAGGTTCAAGTCACAGATCCTCTCTGTTCTTTACATTTGCCGTTAATGAGGTTCCAAAACTTTACCACCTGGGTGCGTTCCGGGCTTTACGACCAATTTGGCTTGAGTTTGTGGTATAGGAGTGTGCAAGATTTGAATTCTAGAGTTATCTCATAGTGGTGTCATATGTCGTAGAACAGATGTATAAGCTTTGTGACCAGAAAACTTGTACCATGACGCGCTTATATGTGGAGATTGTGGAGAAAATGTGACTGCAGTGGTGGGCCTAAAGATCAAGCGATCTAACGTCGAGAATACATTATTCGAAGCTGGGTGGCCCATCGGCAGCAATTTACGTATGTTTTTACGATATATACTAGCTAGGGAGCGAAGTGACTGCTATTGAGAGCTCCAAACATGTGATGATACTGTGGTGTGGAACAGGCGCGCCGACCCGCTGTCACCCACGAAGTAAATATTGCTGTTTTTAGTGAGAGCAAGCGATCTCCACACCCCGCCCCCGCCCCTCTGGAAAATATTAGCGACTTTGGCACGCACCAGAGACTATGCTGTCATGGATCTGGATTCTCCTCTCTGATCCTAGCATACCAACTCTCTCGGCATATGGTTCTTCGGAGATGAAGTCTGAAGTATGCCTCCGGTGGTGAGCATGTTGATTCAAGCTTCAGCAAATCTTCCATTCTGATCTTGAGAATCGTAGACGCCATCGCCGCACCGATTCGTGATCAAGAAAGAACCTTTAGTTCGGAAAGCACCTTTGGCACAAGATCACAAGCCTCAGTCTGGTACGCAGCAATTCAACACCACTCCACGGTTCACAGTCTCTTCCACTCCTCGACCAGCTTTGACAGACCATCATGCCTCATCTACGCCAGCTGCGTCTCGTTACCTGACGCCGGGAAGACCTAGCGACAAGGAACGTGAGGTTATCGATGTATCGTCCTCTGACGAGCAAGTAAAGAATATACACGAATCGATTGAGACGGAAGAGCCGGATCATGAAGCAGAGGACATTTCGGCAGTTAACGAGGATGATTACGCTTTCGAAGAGCCCAGGTCAAAACGACGACGCCTGTCGTCGACTTCTATTGAGCTAAGAGATGAGGATCTCCCCAATGTTGAGTTGAACGATGAAGTACAACCCTCGAGTCCATCTTCTCTGCAACTATTTTCTTCACCTCCAGCTCCTCGATTTGCCGTAAATACTGCAGCTTCGAGGTTCCTGACGCCAGCACCACCATCTACTCCCGCTGTACCTGAAGTGCAGGGATCAAACTTCCGTAGACCACCTTCTTTTCGACCTCCTGAGCCCTCTGAGTTACCAAGTCCCCAGAAAGATCCGTTGCCAGATCATTTCTCACCCCAGAAAGGAGGCCGCAAATACTTACCCGGAGGACTAGCAAAAGAATTGCAAGGATGGCTGATGAACATGGAGTCTGCTCTTCCCTCAATTGCAGGCCAGTGGAATAGAGATGATCCATGGCTGGTGAGCATTGCTGTGGATGAGGTTAGTGGAGGTATGAGAGCTGGGCCAACCATGATCCGGGGCAAGCAGATAAAAGGTGGGATCCTCAATCAAGGAAGTGAGATGAGAGTTATTCTTGCTGGAGAAGGGATAATTGCGGGCTTACAGAAAGTGAATAGGGTTGAGGTCGGGAAACTTGTTGGGATCAAAGGACCTGTTTGGGAGATCATGCTTGATGGGCAGAGATGGGGTGTCGGTGTGGACTGGAAGGTCTTGCACAATTGATACATTGCTGGAATTATTAGTTCATCAATTCGAAGCTGTCTTTGATGTATTCGTAAAATCTACTGGGTTGCGTCCTGCAGAGCACCGCCCTCTCTGAAAAGAGAGACTGAGGTGTCCCACATCGGGCTTCATTTTCCGATGACGAGAAACATGGCAAATAATTCTATATCTAGTAAATCAAGCCTATGAAATCTTGCTGCTGAGGACTGATTAATGACCACAATTCAAATATCTCGGCTCAGCAAGCTATTTTTCATGAGTCTGCCTTTCGTGTGCTTGGCCGTACCCTTCATGGATGCAACGTCTCACGATCAAAATGCATTAAGCTTCGTACCTTTCTGATATAACCTCACTTGACTATTATGCCGACATATTGGCAACATGCAGTCCAAAAATGCAGACCTCGGGCAATGACTCATTCGGCCGTAGATGCCAAGCCATCGCATTCAGCGGTGCCTAACCTCGTACGCGTCAAAATTTCAATGCTCAGCGCTTAAGATAATAAAGCAAGTGCTTTTCGTCAATTGAAGACAATCCAACTCTTAGCCTTTTCTCACTTATAAAAATTTTTAGCTACGAATGTAAGAATGCCCTCCTCGAATATCACTGTTTCTCTTGCAGAACCCTGCGACTTCCTTCCCTTGTCCCGCCTCGAGAACAAGGTTTTCTATGACGAAGACTTTAGTTCTGTAGCATTTGGACCCTTGAGAGGGAGTGAAGAAGCTATTCAAAAGCGGGCGAAGACTTTCGAAGATGCGTATGTGGGGAAAGATGAGGGGCAGAAATGGAGGTAAGACTTAAGCTTGAATCTTGGCTCAGAAACTCAACTATAACTTCTGTGTGCTTTTGTAGATATGTAAAAGCTGTTGATAAGAATGGACAATTAGTCGGGCTGGCTGGATGGGGATTTCTCAAGGCAACAGAGAAGGCGACTCAGGGTGAAAAGGAGGAATGGGAGAGTGGAAATAGATGGGGGCCGGGGGCGAATGTGAAATTTTGCACGGAGGTGTTTGGAGCTGCCGATGAGGAAATGAAGAGGAGTTGTGCTGGAAGGGATTATGCGAGTAAGTCTTCCTACTCCGTCCTGGTAAAGGCAGTTGAAGGGGACCTGTGAGGAAGTTAGAGAAGTGTTGAACTTGCTATAGAGTTGGGCACCTTGGTGATATCGCCAGACTGCCAGCGTCAAGGCATTGGTACTCTGCTACTTGAGGAGGGCCTGAAGGAGGTGGATGAGCAAGGCCTTCAGTGCGTGCTTGGCGCATCACCCCAGGGAGAGGGATTGTATAATAGGTATGGGTTCCGGGAGGTCTCAGTGAACAATATCAAGATGTGGGAGTATGAGGGAGGTGAGGGAATGGGCATTGTCAGACATGGTGGGTTTTATTCCCTTCATCTTATGCATTATAGTGAGGCGATGGCTGACGAGTTTTCTAAGTAGTGATTATGAATAGACCTGCAGAGAAAAGCGTGTGATTTGATATTCCTTGAATCTGAAGCATTTCGACTCAAGCAAAGAGGAACTACGCTGCTTTCTTCTGTCTGTCCATACTCTGCGTGGGACGCTCTCAAAAGCAGACACTTATAATAGAAGCTCAGAGACTATTTCTCAAAGTTGCAAGACAGCAATGACACGCAATGCTATGCAAAGGCTTACCATAGTACATGATTACTGGTGCTCTTTTAGGGTACGATAAAACAAAAATCCGGAGGACGTAAACGACAAATCTTTCGTTGGATCAACGCAACTACGCCTGTATGCCTATGCTCAGTCTGCTTTGGAGACCTACGTGAGGAAGATGTCGTTCCATGACACATTTATAAGTTTCAGAGATTATATCTCGAAATTGAAGTGGGACACGTTTGTGCCGTGAGTGGTAAACTTGATGTGTAGAGTCGAAAGATATCAGAGCCACTTACCTTTAGCGATGCCGCCTGAGACTTAGATTGTGTAATTATATTTTCGTTGTGATTCTTATATAGTGCTACACGTGTCTCTAACGCCTGGCTATATGCTAGTATATCCCTTTGCACAAATGGAAGTGCTTTTATGAGAGTTCCTTTTGTACAATCGTCCCAAGACCTTGCTATAATGTAGCGTCCCGTATTTAAGAGGCGGCGGCACCAGTCGAGCCAGAGCCGATTGAACTTCCAAGCCTTCTTACTCCCCCCTTAAGGCCATCTCATTCCTCTTCAACCTATCCTCATGGGCCATCCTCCTTCTCGCACCCCATTTGTCTTTTACAGCTTGTATTTTCGCTTGCTCCGCATTTCTTGCAGTCGTATCATCGTAACCGCATTGGCTCAGGCAAATGCTAACAAACATAGACGAGCAGTTGAATTTCCTCGCAAGCTTCGCATTATTCCACTTATCCGGCTCTTCTCTCTTTAATCTCTGAATATCAGCGATATCAGCATCACTTAGATGGTGATGTGGGATTCTGCTGCGTTTTACTAGTGGTGGCAGTCGTGAAGGGGGTGGATTGACTCTTGCTTCGGCAGCTGCGAGGAGTTGTCGTCGCTTGTCTTCTTTTGGGAGGAATTTGAGTGGTGTATGGAGGACTGACGGGGCAGATGAGGGCGGATTGAAGATTATGTGGTCCCGTTGGTGTGACTGGTCTGGGAGGAAGGATGAGTCGGGTTTGATGTTGAGATGCTGCTTCGTGCGCCGATAGGACGATTGATGCCGGCAGGATGAGACGTTCAGGAAGGGAATGCATTGACCTCGACCCGACAAGAGGTCAATTGCAGGTCTTCTTACTAGCCTGACATCCATCGTTGCTGGTGGAGGGAGAAACCAATGTGATCGCGAGACATTGACATCCACATCCATCTCGAACTTTTTAGTCTGCAAGTCGAGCTGCTGCCGCCTGAGGCACTCATGCATACAAGTGGAGTCGCAGCATTCAGGGTCATGTGTGTGGTCATCTAGCAGCAAGGAACTGGTCAATGCGATCAATCAGTGCTTTCGAATCCCAAAAGTTCGCATGATTGCGAACATATTGCCTCTTGGAGCCACCAATCTACTGCACACAATGCCTTCATATCTACGAGGTTTGTGAGGATCCAGCGTCAGCGACAGCCGTTATATCTGAGGTTCAGCCACTCTGAAGCACCAGACTACACGCACACTCCGTCAGCTGAACGCGTAAGTATTCCACTCCTAGTGCTTTTATATTAAGGTGCGTAATAGCTGGATGGGCCTGCCGAATATGTCCTCTCATATAGGCTCAATAAAGAACACATCAATGTGCCCGCAGCTCGTCTGATCATTTGTACGTAGTAGAACTCTATCTTACGCTTTGCAGCGCCTTCATCCCACAACATTTGTCGGTAATCGGGAATCATCAAAATGAGTGCTTCGGAAGCAAGCACTCTGCAGCCTAACACTCCGGTTCCTGTGGCTCAGTCCACGAATGCCTCCAAAGTTCCTTTACTCGGTGAAGGATTTCAGGAGACAAAGCGCGTCCCAAAGTCCAAATCTGCGGAGAGCAGTGACATCGAACCAGATGTGGGCGACACGGAGGAGAAGACCGGAAAACGGAGATTATTTGGCTTTGGAAAGAAAAAGGAAGAGAAAGGAAAGAAGAAACCCGAACCTGCACCAAATTCGAATCTTGGAGATGCGAAGACCCCGATTGCAGCGCCTGTAGCTCAAAGAGCTCCACTTCAGAATACATCCCCTCAGCGATCCAGCCAATATTACCAAGCACCCTCCTCACCGCCGAGAAATTTGTATTCATCGTCTCCACGTGTGAGCTCACCGGCAGGATCTCAGATCTTCGAACGCGATGTCCAAGAAAGCGCTCTACCAGCACCTAATTCTCCTGCGATTCCTTCGCATATTCAAACAGAAAACCATATTCCACCAGTTTTAGATGCCTCCTCGGAGGCTATTACGAATCATAAACTCGACCCCGATACGGTGGAGATTGTTATGCATTCCTCTCACCAGCCAGCAGCAGTCACTGTGACTGGAGTAGGTAGCAGCGATGCGGCAAGTGGGATGTGGGCGGATGAGCTGGTGGCCCATCCCGATAAAGACGATGCGGTGTCGAATTATGGTGCTTTGGACAGTGCAGATGTGCGCCGGTTGAGTTTCATCTCATTTTCGGACATTGTTCAGTCAGAGCATGCAGAAAGCGCAGGCAATAGGGATTCTATCTATGTGGCAGGGCTGAGCTCTCTCTCATCTGGAGGAGTTAACCGGTCTCCGTCACCAGTTAGATCTCCTGTTTCGTCACAAGGATTTGGTACTTCGCCTCCTACAAGCAAGTCGGCATCTGTTAAAGGGGTTGACATGTCGCCCCGAGGAAAGGCGATTGGGAGTCCAGTTTCTGCTCATGCGCCTTTAGACAGCAGCGAGTTGAAGATAGAAACAATGAGGCAGGCCCTACGACGAACAGGGAGTGGTGATCTGAGCGGTGTGAAGAGCCAGCCTATGAGCCCCGCAAGCCCTGATGGATTATCAGATGGTTCTTTCCGGTAAAGTGGCGCAGGGAACCAAGGGGAATAGGAATTCGTCCACGTCTCGAAATGCTCTATATCCAGGATTCGTTGGTTTCAATGGTGAAGGGAGTTTACGGGCCAGCCTCGTCCTACCATTCTGTAGCGCTCGACTAGGCTGTGACTGGCGTTGGTGGATGTTTTGTTTTGGGAGCTGCTTATGGTCGAATGCTCGATGCCTGACAATGAATTGAAGATCTTTCACACGATGTGCACACATCTAACTGCTACGAGACGCTTGCTGACATACATGCAACCTTCCTGTTCCTCCTCTAAGATTTATAGCAACTCAGCATTGATGAGGCGAAATCGAATCGCAGACTGTTGCATTTGGAGTGCCGTAGAGGCGGCAGAGGGATGAGTGCGAAGGAACATCTGGCGGAAGCTTATCGAAGCTTTTGTGAGCGAGGGGCCACCAGTTTCTGGTGTCGCTTGTGCTCTTTCACCTGCCACAAGCACAAGTACAGTCCAGTATGGTAGAGTGCACTCCTTTCCCCGTCCCCTCAGGAGCTTTGCAACGACCCAGGAAAACGGCTCAATACAGCCTGACTAGTCCAAGAACCTACCGGGATAATCGATGAGAGAAGATCTCGCTGACATATTGGCTTCTGGCGAACTCCCATCTCCGGACTGGAATGTATATTAGCCTCATGGGGATGTGGATTGGAGAGCTAGAGAGCGTGATTACGGAAAGGCCAGGCCAGCTCCTATAGGCAGGGTAGGGTAGGCTAGGAGATGATGAGACGTAGTGCTGAGCATAGAAATCTCGAGCTTCCTGGGGGTTCCCAGCAAGGACAGCGGTGCCTAGCAGGACGTGCATTATCTCCGCTTAGGGGCCGCTGGCGCTGGTCGCCAGACGCTGACGCTCTCAAGATCTGGGCCTGGGCTCTGCGCCGAGTGTGATTCCAGAAGCTCTGGCTCGGATCTGGCAGCGTCAACGTCGCGGTGCAGCCTGGTCTCACTCTGATACAAGACTCGAGACACTTCTCAATTGCGCAGGCCGCAAGAAAGTAAAAGCAGGCTCAGGGTGAGGCTCAGGGTGGTGACGCTGCCCACGTTCACGTTCACGTTCAAATCGTAACAAAGCGTGCTGTAATCGTCCCTAATCCATTTCCGTCCGTTCATCGCCGCCCATGTGGCCTTAGTGTGTCCTCAGTCCAGGTATTTCCACCGGGTCCCCTGGCCCGAGATCAATCATCACTTTGACTACTGTACCATTACAAGCTGACGTTCCGTTTGCTACCCCAAGCTCAAGCCATAATCTTCGATGGTCAGGGCATCCGGCTTCCAATGTATGGGTATTTCGAATCGAGCTCGACTTCTCCGTCTATCTCTATCGATCACCTGCGAACACGGCGGACTTGCTGCCCAAAGAAGGAACTCGGCCCGTTCCAGTATTTGGTGAAGAGCTGCCTGCGAGACATCACCATCTTACACGGCCAGCTATAATGAGGAGGTGTCGAATTTCTGGCTTGACTTCGGGAATACTTGAGGCTCATCAGACTTGATTTGTGAATGAGCAGCATTGCGGGGAGCGACGACACACAAGCAGCAGTCTGGTGCCACACCCACACCTCACCGGGGAAGATTTCGAGTCTTGGAACCGATAACCTTCGAGATTTCGCGCATGACCTCGTATCTTTTCGACAGATCAATTCCCTCCGCCCAAACCCTCCTTCGATGCAGGTGGCCGGGCTCATCGGCGAAACGACACGCACGGTTCGAGCGATCAGATTACTGGCCTGCAGGTTGCAGCCAAACTGTCCCTCATAACCTTTCTTCTAGAGATGAGGGGCCATAGATGAGACGGAATCGTCCTTTGAGTGTCCTTTCTGCTGGGATGGACGGAAGAACGTCTAGTTATAATAGCCCGTCTAGAACCAGTAGGGACAATCCAATGCAGGACTGGCAGCGCAATGCCGCAGAGACAATCGCGCGTAGTTTGGAGAGACCGGCCGATCACCACAAAATGCAGAGGAGACGACCCAGCATGCCGGGCGCAATTCGTACGGTGACACCGGAGCCATCAGAGAATAGTGGTGATGAGTTCCGGCATGGGAATAGCTCCGTGTTGTCTGCCGATTATGAAAGTTCACCCACACAGACCTCCCCACGCTCAATACTGGGAGGCGAGAAATCTAGAGAGCGTCGGCAAGGCTTGGTATTTCATGACTCCTACAGTACTGAATCGCTGGATGCTGGACGCTCTGGGCCGCCTGTTAGCTTTCACTCGAGGCCAAGGACTCGTACTATGGAAGACCACAGTAGGAAACGATCCATGTCTTCAAGCGTCTCCACTAGTCGGCATAGAATTGGCTCAGTACATTCAACAAATGCATCTGGGTATCACAACGTAGAACCTCGATCCGTCCCTGGTCCCCCTGATTCTTTAGGGATCCCGTCTGGTACCAGCCGGCCTGTTCCCTCGTCACAGCTGCAGAAGTCCAATTCTGTGAAGGGAGGAAGACGTCTTGTCAAACGATCCTCTCGACCTACCTCACCATCGTCAACGACGGGTGATGTTCCATCCGTCGATTCACTCCCTTTTCCTGTTGCTGCGGGAAGCGCTAATAAGATATTAATGTTAATGAAGACTCTGTGTGGTCGAATGAGGGGAGAGGTTGAATACCAAAGTTTCGAGAAGGGGCCATGGTATCCGGGGACTTGTTACATCGACGATGTTAAGGGCTCGTTGATGTACGAAGGAGATGATAGGGGCCCTTTTCATCTGACAGTCATTTCTGACTTAAGAGGATGTCGAGTTAGACCCATTGTCTCAACAGAAAAGCAGAAGAAGTGTCTTGAGATATCAAATCCTTCAATTGGTCTAGAGCTGCACTTACTCCCTTTGGTGAAGGCCGAATATGATCTTTGGCTAGCTGCCCTGCTATCTTGGCAACAAGTAAGAACCGGAACACTGCCTGCAAGTCCTAGGGCGTCTATGTCATCTGGAGAGCGTAGGGCTGGGTCCTCAAGGGGCGACTCAGTACAACGTAACGGTAACCCAAGCTCTGGTGCTCGGGAAGGGAATATCATCAAGGTCGCTAAAGTCCTTTTGTGGGATAAAGGGGCACCCTCATCACCCAGAGCTATTCAGCGACGGACATCTACAAGAGACCTCAAGGCTCCGGCACGAGCTTGGCGCAAGGTATCTTGTATTTTGCAAGACAATGGAGAGTTCAAGTTACTGACAGAGAATGATGTGACCCTTCTGTCTGTCATACAATTGTCTCAGCTATCTCGTTATGCTGTCCAGCGGCTGGACAAGTCTGTTTTGGGACAGGAATTCTGCATTGCGATTTACCCACGATATACATCAACGTCAGATCAGCTGTCCATATTCCGACCTGTTTATATCGCTTTGGAATCACGTCTCTTATATGAAGTTTGGTTTTGCCTGTTGACGGCATTCGCCATCCCAGAAGTTTATGGCACGCTGGCTTCGGGGGATGACCGCGAACACGATGACGCTGTAGGACCACAAGGTCACACGGCCTACGAGATGTTCCGAATTGAGAAGTCCTTGAATTTACGTATTTTAGAAGCTAAGATGCGGAAGCAACTCGGCAAGTCTGAACCAGTCCCATCCGGGCGACATTCTGCGAAGCCCGAGCATGATATTTCCGTTGCAGAATATTTCGCTGAGGTGGTACTTGATGGTGAAATAAGAGCGCGGACCATGATGAGACCGGAGACTAGGAATCCCTTCTGGTAGGTGAACCCTTAAAGTCACGTTCTCATGTGCTACATGCAAAGTCTTGGTTTTCAGCTGTAGATGACCTTGCTATATTATGCATTCAGGAATCATCTTATCACCTATACTTTCCCGAGGGTTGGGGCTGACATCTGGACCCTTATAGGCGTGAAGATTATGAGTTCCAAGATCTCCCTGCTCATCTACCTAAACTATCTGTCATTGTCAAGCGGATTGATAATGAGCTTGCACATCGTGGGTTTCTGTCTTCATCAAGTATCCATACCTCGGATCATGGCGAAGAAGTAAATGTTGGTACAGTTGATGTTCCCATTGAAAAGCTTGATCGTGGGAAGGATAATGAGACTTGGTGGCCAATTCTCGATGACCAGCAGGAAAAGATTGGAGAACTATTTCTAAAGGTTCGATACGATGAACTCGTTGTGCTACTTGCGAAAGACTATGAATCAATTTCCCATCTTTTACACGGCTTTGGTGGCGGCTTAACAGACCAAATAGCTCAGATCATTCCCTCGAGTCTAAAATCGCTGTCCGAGATCTTGATGAACATTTTCCAAGTCTCTGGGCATGCTGGAGACTGGCTGATGGCGTTAGTTGAGGACGAGATTGATGGGGTGAGCAAAGAGACTGCAGTGCGTCGAGTCAGATGGAGCAGAAGAATTGGCTCAAATGAATCCTTTCACTCCACAAGTGATCGAGTACAAACCGTCCGAGACATCGGAAAGTCGTTACAGGGTGAAGCCAATCTTCTCTTTCGGGGTAATTCTCTTTTTACTCAAGCAATGGACTTCCACATGCGGCGTGTCGGCAAGGAGTACCTAGAAGACGTATTGTCTGAAAAGATTCTAGAGATTGATGGCCTCAATCCTGATTGCGAAGTCGATCCGAGCCGATTATCGCACGGCGACGATGTTACCAAGAAATGGGCGTTATTAATCTCCTTTACCACGGATATATGGGAGGGCATTGCCGGATCCGCTTCCCGTTGTCCGGGAGAGCTTCGCCAGATTCTTAAATACATTCGATCTGTAGCAGAGGATCGATATGGAGATTTTCTGCGCACGGTATCATATACCAGCGTATCAGGATTCTTATTCCTGCGGTTCATCTGTCCGGCTCTTCTGAACCCAAAACTCTTTGGAATATTAAAGGATCATCCTGCACCTCGAGCCCAACGGACTTTCACATTGATTGCGAAGAGCCTACAAGCACTTGGAAACCTTACTTCATTCGGACAAAAAGAGCTCTGGATGGAACCAATGAATCGTTTCCTCTCATCTCATCGACAAAAATTGAAAGATTACATCGATGCCATCTGCGCTGTCCCCGCAGATCGCAACACATTTGCCCTGCCTGCTTCATATTCGACTCCTCTCACAATCTTAGCACGCCTGCCACAAGTGTCACGAGAGGGGTTCCCCTCCTTACCTTACTTGATCGACCACCCGCGCAACTATGCCGCCTTAGTGAAGCTTTGGTTGGATGGGACATCACGCTACATTCTTCCGGACACACTCGAAGGGGATCTTGCCGAATTTCATCACCAATGCGTGGACCTGCAACGTCGTTCTGACGAGTGTTTTTACAGGGCCGATGGTCCTCAGAGCGCAGATCGGCTCTCGCTGGAGTGGCATCAGATGACTGAAGATCTTGACAATGCGAAGATTACTAATGACACCACCGACATCGTCTCCGACTTTCACGACGCAAACACAAGCTTTTACGTGAACAGCACTCCTGAGTTGGATAGGCCACATACACCTCCTTGGTCCAAGGTCACGACTACCATTACCGCCATTTCTGGCTCCGCTGTGAGCGAGAGCCGGGAACGAGAAAAGAAAGAACGGCAGAGTTTTTGGGAGTCTGCATTTGGGAAAGACAGTAAGTCTCAGGTTCTTGAGAACTCAGAGGTCAGACCGTCCAGTCGTGGCCAAGGTGGGAAGTCTGGTCGTAGTTTCTTGGCTAGCTTAAGGAGGAAAGGGAAAGGGGATGGAACGACTAGCGGAAGTGATAGCGAGAAGCCGAACATAGGCCCGGGTCTTGGAATGGCGTAGAACGCAAGTAGCGCCAGCGGCAGCATGATATGACGCTTTGGATTAGATGCAAACAACGCAGGCGGGAAAACCTGAGCGCTTGCTGTTAGGTTGTGTATTGGGCTGTGACACACCCTCTCCTCCGAGGAAAGCAAAGCTTATAGGTGCTAGTGTACGGGGTAGACATTCATGATAAAAAAATTATGCCATTTTACGAGCTATACAGGATGAGCGATCTCATTTATATTGATTTTGGTTGTGTCTTGTTTTCCCTTTCCAGACTCTAAATACCACTTCTGCGATCCAGCGATGCATAGTATAGCATAGCGCTGTAAGCAGATAGAATGGCATTATTGGCCCTTGCGCCCCTAGACGAATAGAGTAGTAAACGCCTTTTTTGCCTTCCTGAGCTTTTCCCTCACTACGTATGCCGTTGATTCCCCAATATTGACCTTTTGAGAAAAATCTCATCTAATCATTATCTCACTGTTTTCACGAGAAGAACTTGCTATAAGCAGCTTTCTCCTTCTTTGCTCTATCAGCGGCCGCCTTTTTGACCTTAGAAAGCTCTTGCGCAATAGCCGCATCCCCCGGGAACAGTTTGTTCGCAGCTTCTAGATCAGCCAGTGCGGCCACCTCATCCTTCAATCCAATCTCTGCAACGGCACGTCTGAACAACGCCTTACATTTCTCCGCATTGGTCAAAGCAGCCACATCCAAAGCAGCCGACGCAGAATGCAGACCTTCCTGGAAGTCTTTCAGCCTGTTCGCCAGCAGAGCAGAATTAGAGTTCAGAGAGTAGCGGAGTGCTTCCAGAGCCTTTTTGGTATCTGCAGATTCCTTTTCAAGATCCGGATCTTCGTTCAGGTATCGGAGACCTTTTTGATATTTCTCCAATCCCAAACTCAAATTCTTCAGCTCCTGGAATGCTTTGTTGCCGTATGCCTTCAGATCCCCGGCGATTTTCAAGATCTCTGCAGCAGTGAATTCTTTGCCTGCATCTTCGGGAAAATCTTCGTACTCATCCCCTGTTGCATCAGGAGTCTTCGTGTCGGCAAGATCGGCTTCTTCGCCAGTGAGCTCACCGCAGTCGACTATGGTGACGTCTTTGGAGGGCTTGTCGCCGCCTTGGGTAGGAAGATTCTCGATTTTGCGGACAAGGGATTTGCCGGACAAAACTTCGCCAAAAACGACATGTTTGCCGTCCAGGTGGGGTGTGGGCACTGTGGTGATGAAGAATTGGGAGCCGTTTGTGCCTGTGAAGAGTCTTGTTAGCTATTTAGATTTTGAAAAGATGACCAGAGAGGAGTTGGCTTACCAGGACCGGCGTTCGCCATGGAGAGTAAGAAAGGCTTTTCGTGCTTGAGATTGAAATTCTCGTCCTCGAACTTGGTGCCATAGATACTCTCTCCGCCGGTGCCATTGCCTGCAGTGAAATCCCCGCCTTGACACATGAATTGCTTGATCACACGGTGAAAGATGCTGCCTTTGTAGCAGAGGAGCTTGCCAGCCTTGCCCTCACCCTTTTCACCCGTGCAGAGGGCGCGGAAGTTCTCTGCAGTTTTGGGGACGACATCGTCGTAGAGCTCGAAGATGATGCGGCCTTCACGTTTGGTGCCGATTGAGATGTCGAAGTAGACGCGGCTGCGCTTCTTTTCCTCTGCCATTGTGAGTGAGAACTAGAGCCCAATCTTTCTTGGTTGATGAAATGAGATTCGTGGACGTAGAGAAGGGGAGAGGAATTTGTTCAGCCTTGTTGTCTAGAAGTTTCCAGGCCTCACCGCCGCAGCGGGGCACAAAGTGAATTATCGGGGGTTTTTATCGCCGATCTTGGGCTATTTCTCTGGCACAAATATGGAGATGAGTCTACAAATCTCCTCCAAAATGAAGAATTGAACCGTTCTTAAGCTATACAATTCATGCTACATGTTGGGTTTCGTGAGCGACAAGCTGAAGAGCACGTATGGAAAAGGTACAGTACAGGGGCAGCTTCACCCCGCTGTTGGTGAGCCGAAAAAGTCATGTGCATTTCCCAATGCGAGTCTTTTATGTTTGGAATTACAAGGAGCTTCCCGGCCTCCATATATATGGCAGATCAGATTGCTCTATATCCCACTTCTAGGTTTCCATCTATTCATCTATGCACGGGTTCTGCTCCTCATCACGTGGCGGGCCTCTTCCGACTGGCGGCGGGCTTTCTTGTCCCTTAAAAATATTCCAGCATAGCATGATAGCTGCCATCATATCCAATACCTGTGACACATGCTCTGATCAAGGTTGTCCTTGTGCATCTGTGCCATACAGCAATATCACTTATTCCCACTTGGCTCCACAGACATTTCTAGTGTCACCTACCTTGGTTAATCACTTAAAGATGTTCCCCCGGACGCGAGCGAAGACTTACTGGACCATCGTTCACAAGAGCTACTTCCTATTCATGAAATTGATGAGCACTGGATCAAGTGTTAGACGTTGGTGAATTACCATCATAGCCTGGAAGACGCCGTCCTTCACTTTCTCTGCAGTATATCCTTGCTGCACCTTGGAAACGAATAGATGATATAGATCCTTCGCCTGATCGCCACCGAGGGCGCCATGGAAGTCAGGCTTAGATCCCTTTTTGGTCGAAGCTAACAAGGTAAACTGAGAGACTTCAAAGAATGAGCTTACTTGAACCAGAAGCTTGTCCGGATGTACGCACCGCAGAGGACCTCTCCATTGATATCCTGAATATTTTGTTTCCACTGAAAAGTCGTTAGAAGCCTGCTACTTCTATCAGCCAATAGCTGCTTACTCGGCCGCAAGTCTCATCATCCCACAGCTTCATTTTTAAGACTTTCGAAGCCATCTTCTCAACATCTTTCTCAGTGTCGCCGGGTGCTACGGCCGCAAACACGAGGACACCCTTTCCAATCGAGGACACTAGCTGCTTGTCAACTGTGACCGACGCTGATAACACTCTTTGCAGAATTGCTAAGATGAATTAGCATGACTTTCGTGGCAGAACTCAACAAGTAAAGCAGCAACTTCATCTTCTGATCGGATACTATCCCAGAAGTACAGAGGGTGGCCCTTTAGACAAGAATATACTCCTTGTAGCCATGGTACCTGTCAAGAAAGCAAGTGTGATCAGACAAACCTTTCATGGTTAGAGATTTAGATGTAGCATTAGACTGAGTCATAGAAAGGGGCCCAGCAAAATCAATCACGGCCTTTTGAAGCAGATGGGCAAACGAAGGCCCCCTTTCATAAATGATGTTCAAAAAATGGGGCGCGACTGGCTCAATTTGTCTCTATTGTCAAAGCATCTCCTTTGAGAGTGTAAAGTCATCATTATCATCATACTTGTCCAGCCAGACGGTGGAAGCAGCACGTGGAGGAAATCAGGTGCATTTTCGCACCCCTGCGCCATCGCGGTCACGCATTTCGCGTTTGGATCTTTCCCCACAATTTTGATGCGCCAAGATCCAAGCGACCCAGTCGCAGCGATCAAAGCTCCAAAGAATACCGCAACCTCAACTCGTGCATCTCAAGAAACTTGGTGAGCGCAGCAGACAACCCCGGCCTGGTCTTGTTAAATCTGTGATCCCTCTGACACATAGTACAACGTTCGCATGGGCAGAAAGACCGCATTGATAAAGCTTCATTCGCGGCCACGACAACTGCAGTCTTCCAACATTAGATCACAAGCCTTCCCTCCACCATCATGGCCGCGCGGAAGCTGCAGCAAGAAGTCGACAAGTGCTTCAAGAAGGTCGAAGAAGGCATCGCAGAGTTCGATTCGATCTATGAGAAGCTTGAGCAGTCTTCGAATGCTGCGCAGAAGGAGAAGTTGGAGGACAATCTAAAACGTGAGATCAAGAAGCTGCAAAGACTTCGTGATCAGATCAAAACATGGGCTGCCAGCAATGATGTCAAGGACAAGGGACCCTTAATGGAGAAGAGAAAACTGATCGAGACCGTAGGCGCTCCGTTGAGCGTCACTGATTCATGGCTAACGAGGTATAGCAAATGGAACGGTTCAAGGCTGTGGAGAAGGCTATGAAGACAAAGGCTTACTCGAAGGAGGGACTGTCAGCAGCTGCGAAACTAGATCCTAAGGAGCGAGCGAAAATTGAATGTTGCGACTTCCTCAACAGTCAGGTTGATGAGTTGGAGCGCCAGATAGAGACGATGGAGGCAGAGGCCGAAGGCCTACAAGCGACCATGAAGAAGGGCAAGAATAAAGACAAGGGGGAACGAATGGCTGAGATCGAGCGAATAACAGAGCGACATAAATGGCATCAAGGCAAGCTTGAGCTCATCAAGCGCTCGCTAGAGAACGGGGTGGTGGAAGTTGACCAGGTTAACGATATCAAAGACGGCATCCAATACTATGTCGCCGAAAGCATGGAAGCGGAGTTCATGGAAGATGAAGAGATCTATGACGAACTTAACCTCCAGGAAGAGGAGGACGCATACGGCATGAACAACGACAATGACCGAGTATCATCCCAAGACACACAATCAGTACAAGAGGAGGCACCCGATACAGATACTCGATCAAATAGTGTACCAGGCGGAAAGCCAAAACCGGCTGCAGCCGAGGGGGCTTCGACTGCTCGTAGACCGTCCACTCAGATGAAGAGCCCTATACCAACACTGGCTACTCTACACGCACCATTGCCGAATACTAATGGGGGAGGCAGCCAAATGAAGCCGGCAGCGGTACCTACTAGACCACCCGGGGAGACCCTGAAGTATGCTTCTGCTGCTGCAGCTGCAGCGGCAAGTGACAAGAACAATATTGGCATTGCTCCCTTACCACCGCCTACAGAATCTCTGCCTCCTTCAAACACATCAGCAGGCCATCCTCCATTACCTGCGTATGCGGGTCGAAAAGCAAGTTCTACTGCCTCTCCAGGCACCGCCCATGCCCAGCCAGTCACTACTGCACAGACAACTGCATCCCGGCCAGCAGCTCCCGCTTCTACAAGTACTTCGGATGCTCCTACAAGTAGTCAAACAAAGTCACCAGCGCTCGGTCAATCCAGTGTGGCGCCTAGCATACCAGCATCCAGAACCAATGATGCCGATACTTCAAGACCAGGTCCTTCTCGAACAGTGTCTACCAAGACTCCAATCGCAACTGAGATGGGAGAAAATACTAAAGGTTTGTTAAATGCTTTTACTGGATTCTGTGGCTAAAATTGTCATTATAGCTCCTCCCTCGCAATCCAACGGAGTCACGAATGGTGTGAAGGCTGCTGTCACCGAAGATCAGGATGAATCCATTTATCATTTGCCTTCCGGTCTGCAGGACCTAGTCCAGTCCTTTGAGGCAACTAGGAAGCGTGTCACGTCGTCAAATTCACCATCCTCCCAAAGAATGCTTGCATCATCTTTCGCATTGCGACCGGATATTCTCGATGTAAGTGCGCCTAAGCATTACAAACCAGAGAATCGAGTCCATACGCCATCTTACTACCCTCAAGAATTGGATCCAGTCTTCGATGACCCTCGGCTGTATGCGCGCATAGACCCAGATACTCTTTTCTACGTCTTCTACTACAAGCAGGGAACTTATCAGCAGTATCTGGCTGCAAAGGCGCTCAAAGACCAAAGCTGGAGATTTCACAAACAATACCAGACTTGGTTCCAGCGGCATGAAGAACCAAAAACCATTACCGAGGAGTTTGAGCAAGGGACGTATCGCTTCTTTGACTATGAGAGCACATGGTAAGTCTAGTCTATTGTCTCATACAAGACTTTAACAAATATCCTTGTATCGGGAACCTGGAATATGAAGTTGTCCGGCTATCATATTCTGATCTGGCTTTTTTGGGTCAATATGAAGACCGCGAAGTCACAGGCTACCCTCCTCTTAAAATATTTCTAGGGGGCTTTTAGAATGCTTACTGATGCCCCGCAGGATGAACCGACGAAAAGCAGACTTCAAATTCGCGTACAAGTTTTTGGAGGACGATGTATGAATATTGGGACGGGCGTCAATGGATATTTTCGTGTTGGAACAGGTCGGCGCATGGCATGGCAGTCGCATGACTCTGCTGTGGTCTACTTCTGGGACGTACGACGATAGCTCGTCATAATTAGCAAACAAAGCGGCTCATCTGATCCAGATGACTTTTGCCCCCTTCATGTACTGAAGTGTACAATTTTGAGGCTCTCTGTGTTACTGGGCGACTGAAGTATCTTTTTACGGATCAACCGGATTGAGGCTTCCACTCCCACCAGCTTGTAAGCCACTTTCGCCCTTGTTGTCAGAGAAAGGTAGTAGTATATATCCTCGCACCATTCCCATACATGAATCGAATCCAAAAGCTCCCCTTTTTACGTGAGGACGAGAACAAAGCTAGACGCCTCATGCATATTTATTTAGGCTCCAAGTATGTTGCAGTCGTCTCATTCAGCCGATTGGAAACGAAGGTAGACACGAGCACACAGAATGACGTTCTACGCCAACTGGATATCAAGGGCTGACTTTCGAAGCTGCACTGACAACGGCCCCCAACTAGGTCCTGCATAGCAGCCCAACGTATTTGTGCCTAACGGTCCGCTGTCAAACAGTTCGCCAGAGAATGGGGTACAATGTAGAGTATAAGATGCTGGCCGTTCCTTGCCCTTTGCCGTGTTCTGTTTGCCTCGTCTATAGTAAGTTGCGGGACAGAGAGGTGCTTTTTCCATTGTCACCATGGCTCCAAAGAGCTCGCTGGATCACTATCGTGGCTGCGATGGTGAGGGCGAACGCGACCCACCTCAACCAAAGGAACGAACCGCAGGCCCAGGTACATTTCATTGGCCAATTGAGACGGCTTCTACAATTTCTTTCCACCAGAGATCTTCATCATAAGACTCTTGTGCTCCAAATTCTTCTCGATTTCCATTGAGCACCAAATATCATCACTGCTAATGTGTTTGCAGGAACTCGTCTGCTGCGGGGTGACCATATAACGATGACAAACCGCATCACATCATCCTTCTTCGACTCATAATTCCGCTCCATCGCCCACCCACTACGAGAGATGGTTATGGATCGGGCTTCGATCTCTCTATGTTCACATGGGTTTCGCGTGCTATTTGGCCATATATTCTCTCAATAGGTGCCATTTCTGATGGTTCGCATGACAGCCTCATCTGGCAGGGCAAAGAAAATCGAAAAAGCACCCTTCACGCGGCAACGGGGCCCGACGAGGCAAAAATAGGGCGAACTTCGAGGATTGCATGACGCCTTCCACCCCTGAATATGGGCTCTCAGTCTCACACACTCGATCCAATTACCCCGCAACACGCTTTTCAGACCTGAACAAGTTGTCTGGGCACGGCGGTGGAGCTGGGCGGCCAGTACAAGATGATATTGTTCCATCGCACCTCGAATGCAATTCTGATCTTTCTTCTGCTCTTTCCTGGCAGACACTGCATCAACGCCCAACAGAAGCGAACGCGCTGACTGAACCGTCGGGATCAGAGATGTTCATTCTCTCTGTGATTTATCGCCCAAGTAGTTCGTGCCTGTCGCCCTTCCGCAGCCTTTGGCTTGCCATGGGATCGTTCCTTTCTAATGAGCAAGCGCCTTGGAGAGAACGCCCTCGAATCTGCCTCGTTTAAGTAGACGGGAACACAATCTGAAAGCCTCAGTAAGGCTGCAGACATTGTTTGCATTTTGACAGGTGTTCAGGGGCCTTCCTTACACCCGACTTACACCGAGACGAGGCTCTAGGCAGAATTTACAATTGACATCGGGCTTGGGACCACGTTCATGCTCCCAGAGAAGCTGGACGACTCACAGAGCTTCAATTCCCAGGCCTTGATACATTTCTCGGTGAGCTTAAAGAGCTAAGCTTAGAAAGATTTGGCGGAAAAGTAGAGTATGCATATGAGGCTACTGGCTCTGACATATTCCTTTCCAATTATCCTACATCGAACTTTCGAACTTTCCAAATAGATTAGCATGCAAGCTACGTGTTTTCATGCAATAGATCAGCACCTTGATGGCGCTTTCTTACGCCTTGCCTCTGATGATGCATATAGTCCTATGAGGATTCCTTGCACGGGAGCTGTCACGGGAGACTTCTGTATTCGTCATGCAGCCTCAACCGCATCTAAATACAAGAGTTAAAAGACTGTGTCCCCACGAATATTGACCAAATAAATTGTATCATCAACATCCTTTACGATCTTCTTTTTTTAACCTTCGAACCTTTTTGCGTTTACTTTACGGTGAGCAAGTTTGTTTACTTCCTCCCTTCCAAAGCACGCAAGGCCAAGTGGCTCAGTCCTCGAACCATCTGCAATCAGATCTCGGGATGATCGGAAACATAACAGGCTGATGGTCTTAGAAGGGAACTACAGAACCTTCTGAGGATCAATAGCACTGTCCAAGTGTCAAAATAAATCGAAGCCAAGGTGTCCTATCGATCGAGACATGGGTTCTTTCTCTGGCTATCCAGCAGAAGGAGCGTACACCTGGGAGAGCAACCAAAGTGTTCCAATGACAGCTAGCTCCTCCTCTGATTCCTACCGCAGTCAAATGTCTAGTAACACCCAATATTCCTCCTCCACTTCTCACGACGGGGGGGTGGAGCCTGTTGGCCTGTATGGCAATGCCTCTTACAACTCAGGACAATATGACCAGCACTACAATTCTAGTTCTTCCGCGACAGTGATTCCGTCCAGCTACCATTCCCAACCAGATCACGGCATACGGCACACGCCTTCCAGTCTTAGGTGGGATGACAGCTGGGAGATGTGGCAGTATTACAGGCTTGAACTTCCAGCAAAGGATTCTAAGTCGAAGGAGCCTCGTTTGATTCTTTTAAACCAATATCCCGAATCGGACCATCACCCCAGGGTCGTTCATCTGGACAGAGAGTTGTACGTGATCAAAGTTCTTTTCCTCTGGGCACAAATCACTGGCTAATCTCATTTCAACATCAGAAATCCTGGAAGAGGCTATCACCCATGCCAATTTCCTGGGAGAATTTGCTGGAAAAAAGGTAATCGGCCTGCCTTCTCGCGCTCAGCCGATCTACTTCGACATTACGAGAATGTTCATACGGAGAATGACGGTTTCCCTTGCGATTATAGCAACTGTGGCCGCGCAAGCGACACCTTTGGTCGGAAGGATCATTACAGAGACCACCTACGAGACTATCACAAGGAGGATATGGCCCGACCCAAAGACGAGAACAAGGAGACGTGGAGACGTGAACGTAATATAAGCGCTAAGTGGTTCCGTTGCACGAAATGCCTGAACAGAATCATCGTCAGAGAGAGCGGCTGGAGGTGTGCGGACTGCAAGATGGATTGCGAAGACGAGAGAAAGGAGGCACGCATGAAGGGGTACGTCGAACTCGAACAAACTTATGATAAGAAGAAGATGAAGGTGGAGTCTGGAAGCTCCGCCGGACTTGACTCTGCCTGTAGCGTCTGTAACGGACAACGATGGTACGAGTATGCCAGAGGCAGTTGGGAGTTTTGCACATTTTGCCCATCAGAATCGATACCAACTTACGAGACGTCTTATACCACAGCAGAGACAAGCTCGTTCCAGGATGATGCGATCGGCTATTCGAGTATGGATTATACCAGACAGTATAATTCGAGGTATTGAAAAGAGAAATGTCCCAGCAGACACCTTTCTCGGCAGTGCAACTATGCACTCAAATCTATACCAGGCGAAGGACAAGACTGTCTTTTCCTCGCCAGCAATAGCATCAGGACTATGGCGTTTTGGGGCGGTTTTAGTTTGAGATATTGGCGCCGGAAGATTGGACTACACCATCAGGGGGGAAGGTCACACTTCCTTCTGCAAAGTCCTTCCATGGCCCAAATATTTTGTTGGCGGCGAAAGGAGTTCATTTGTGTCGTTCCCGTGCTTCTCTCGGACGAGAGTGAAGTTCGCAAGCATCTCCTTTTTGACTTCTCCAAATTTCCACTTTGTTGTTCGTATTTTCGCTTTTGATGTCAGGTTCTCAATAGTGCTTCTACGAGCCGGCGGTTCAACACCTCCTTCTCGCAAGCTCTTGATCTCTGAGCTGACCTGTCCTTGGGACAGTTTCGAATCACGACGTCTCCTACAGCGCATTTTCCACCTGGATAAAAGTAACGCAATCCCCTTAGGCACTTGGTCGCTTCCCTCTTTGCTTCACAGCATCATCTCTCCCCCATCGGTGGTTCTAACGGCCTATCTTACGCTTTAACGGCAGGCAACTTACTTTATGATCTTGATATCCTTGTTTTATTACTTCGGCTCCTACCAAAACATTCGTTGCATAGATAGATAAAATGGCGGATTACTGGGATTTTAGCATTTTCGGTGAGGAATGCACGGGACGGTATGGGAGGACAGACGTTATTCTCTTTCTGTCTCTGGCGTCTAGCTTAAGCATACCCTGGGCGTCATTAGTAGCCCTAGATAGTAGACTCTTCGGTTCATAAGCTGAAGCTTGTTATACAATACTTTGGAAGAACTCCTTCCTGTATATGTGACCTGTCTTCAGGATGGTCGTTAGATGTCTTTTCAGCGTCGGCTACCCCTTGACAGTATTACAATGACATTGTTTATGTCTGGTACAGTACAGTACAGTACAGCACAGGACTGGTCAACGCCTGGATCCCGCTCTGCTGCTGCATGTTTCCTTCCGTGATCTTGCAGTGCTCGTGTGACCAGCTGCCTGATGTTGGTGTCCTACGTTGTACTCGGTACGGGACGTAGAATGCAGACTCGGTCTCGGTGGGTGGCATGGACGGCGTGGGCGTGACGCCTGATTGGTCACCGCGAGCTAATCCCGGAACGACCAAGCGTTGCGCCTGCGTCCCTTACAGCGACTGTGCACCCACGCCATCATGCGGATCGAAGTGGGGTGTTGGTCAAGCGGTCAAGAAAGAAAGAATCTGAAGAATCTGAAGAATGTATTGACAAATTACAGGAGCCGCGAATGAGATAAGTCTACAGGTTGCAGCCTCGCGTATATCTCCTATACTCCTTCATCTTTGGAACTGTAGTGGTCAAGCATTAGTGGGACGCTCTTTGGCACCGAGAGACTTCTCGGTCAAATTTTCTTTCAGTCCAGATTCTTACTCCTCCTCCTCCTCTGGGGCTTATCGTCCACCGAGACCTCCTCTTTCCTCTTGACAATTTTCCTCCTCTCTCGCGGGTTCTTGCACTCTGGAATCCCATTTCGACTATAGTTCTTTCATTATTCAAGCACACAAATTTTTTTCCGATCTGCACACCTGGGATCTCGGCGGTGAAAATACAGCTTCCTACTACGTTGGCATTCACCGGTCACCGATGAGATACAATATCGGATAGATTTTCACGAGCGTTCTGCTTCGACGCCCACCGCTCCGCTAGTTAGGTGCATAATACTACTATTTGGCTGCCTCCTGGAATTTGTTTGTGTATGATCTCGTATAGAATGGTCGCGCCATTGCAATATCAGTACACCGAAGTCGATCCTCTCAGCTCTCCCGACATCTACTACGGCCCCAATGGGACCCTTAAGACCAATCACCATTTTCGTGCGAGGACCTATTCTGCGGTAGGACAACTTGCTACGCCCGCACTCCCTTCCTCTTTTTTCTCTCTCGGAGTTGAGCTGATTAGGGCCTGTTGCAGACCTTGAATGACGGCCCTACCAAGTCATTTGCAATCACGAAGCCACATCGCCGTGGCAGCCATGGTAAGAGCTGCTTGACCGAGAATCTTAGC
Organism: Proliferodiscus dingleyae; assembly: GCA_003988795.1. NCBI lineage: Eukaryota > Fungi > Ascomycota > Leotiomycetes > Helotiales > Lachnaceae > Proliferodiscus > Proliferodiscus dingleyae. The sequence continues at coordinate 205,050 of QYAK01000005.1, forward strand.
TGCTTACTGATATTTAACATAGACGAAATCTCGAGTCTGCCTAATAGATTCGTAATCGATGTCGAATCTACTTTGAAGCAACTCACCGAGCAGGAGGACACAGATGGAAACTTCCAGATCACGATTGAAGATAATGGACCCAAGGTAAGCTACTCCGAGTGTATTCAGTCTACCCTTCTAACTTAGTCTTACACAGGTCCTCGCCTTGGGTACCGCCTCGTCGAATGGATACAAGCGAACAGATATTAGGGGGACCTATATGTTGTCGAACCTTTTGCAGGAGCTACACTTGGCGAAGGAATATGGTCACACTTCAATTGTGCTGGACGAAGCCCGGCTGAATGAGAACCCTGTCATGCGATTAGCGCGACTGATCAAAGATTCATTCTGGGATGGTCTTACACGAAGGATTGACGCCTCTGTAATTGAAATTGCAGGCAAAGATCCAAAGGATTGGACCGTGGACCCGCGACCAAGGATCTATATACCACCAGGAGCTCCCGAACAATTCGAGTACTACACTGAGGTTGCTAAAAAGAGACCAGACGTCAGATTAGATGTTTGTTTGTTGCCGGAGAAGATCACTCCAGAAGTGGTGCGAGATATGAATGCGAAACCTGGACTTCTGGCGATAGAGATGGAGAAAATTACGGATCCAATAACGGGCGAAACTACTTTGAAGGGCCTGCCGTTTGTTGTTCCAGGAGGACGTTTCAACGAACTTTATGGCTGGGACAGTTACATGGAGTCTCTGGGCTTGATTGCGAATGGAAAGGTTGACCTTGCAAAGTCAATGGTGCAGCACTTCTGTTTTTGTATCAAGCACTACGGGAAGATCCTCAATGCGACTCGTTCTTATTATCTCTCACGCTCTCAACCTCCATTCCTTACAGATATGGCAGTCCGAGTATACGACAAGATTGAGAGTCAGCCAGGAGCAAAAGAATTCTTACGAAATGCGATTCTTGCAGCAATCAAGGAATATCATAGCGTTTGGACTGCGGAGCCCCGCTTCGATCCTATCACAGGTCTCTCCAGGTATCGCCCTGAAGGCCTTGGCGTTCCACCGGAGACTGAGGCTACGCATTTCACTCATATACTCGAGCCATACGCTCAAAGGAACGGGATGACATTTGATGAGTTCGTTCGAGCTTATAATCATAATGAGGTATCTGAGCCCGAATTGGACGAGTATTTTCTACACGATAGAGCAGTCCGAGAGTCTGGGCATGACACATCATATAGACTGGAGAAAGTTTGTGCTAATCTTGCAACCATCGACTTGAACTCTCTTTTGTACAAATATGAAAAAGATATTGCCAAGTGTATACAAAGACACTTTGACGACAAGTTTGAAATCCCAGCGGAATTTTGCGTAGGCAGCATGAAGCCAGGCCAAATAGAGACATCGTCTATGTGGGATAGACGAGCCAAGCGTCGTAAACTTGCCATGGACAAGTACCTGTGGAACGAGGAAAAGGGAATGTACTTCGATTACGACACCGTCAAGAAAGAGCGATGCACCTACGAGAGCTGCACTACGTTCTGGGGCATGTGGTGTGGTGCAGCTACACCCCAGCAAGCCGCTCGACTGGTTGCGACTGCGCTTCCGAAATTTGAGGCTCCAGGCGGACTCGTCTCTGGTACGGAGGAATCTAGAGGCGTGGTTGGCCTTGAGCGACCGAATCGGCAGTGGGATTATCCTTACGGCTGGGCCCCGCAGCAGATGCTCGCCTGGGGTGCCCTAGAACGCTATGGGTATCACGAAGACTTGCAGAGGATTGCCTATAAGTGGCTGTATATGATGACCAAGGCGTTTGTAGACTACAATGGTGTCGTCGTTGAGAAATACGATGTTACCAGGCTTGTTGACCCTCATCGAGTCGACGCCGAGTACGGGAATCAGGGCCTAGACTTCAAGGGTGTGGCCAAGGAGGGGTGAGTACTATAAGCATTGTGCCTCTGTGTTACACAGCTAACACCTTTCAAGCTTCGGATGGGTCAATGCCAGCTATGTGTATGGCCTTGGGTTCACCAATGCCCATATGCAACGGGCCATTGGTACACTGACTCCCTGGGACCAATACGCGAAGGCTACTGCAGTTGTAGAGGAAGCCTGAGTTGCAGTCTTTCGAGCCGCACAGCTTCCAGATTATAGAGGCCATGATATTAAACACAAATACGCACTTACTCGCGTGGCAGCTGGTGGCCCTCAGCTGTGAAGGTGCCACAGAAGCGTTCTTCATAGACGAAGACAGACGACTCAGAGGGGTTGTCGGAGAGAGACGGCCTGTTCCGTTCGCCTTCAATGGCGCAGAGCACCTATAGACAGCTATATAATCCACAGACAGTTGATTGCAGTATTTCCGAAACCGGGTTTGTCCATTTCCAGAGTGACTCTTCCATAAAGTCCAACTGCTGTCTAGCAGTCCGACTGTCCAATCACTGACTGACGAGAAAAAGCCGGTACCGGGCCCGATGGCGGAAGTTTTCGCGATAACAACTGGCGGGGCGCTCATGCCTCGGCAGAAACCACCAGCCAGTCCAGTCCCAGTCCAGTCCCAGTCTCAGCCTAGACCAGACGCAGGCAAGTGCGGGCGCAGTTACCGACCACGCACCAAGCACCCACGCATCGTTCCTGCTGCAAGGTCCAGAGCCGCGGGGAGACTTGTGCTTGGTGTGCGAAGTACTTGGTACTTGGTACTTGGTACTTGGTACTACGGTACTACGGTACTACGGTCCTTCTGCTTATTTGGTACAACTTCACATGCAAAACGTCCCCCAACCGCTGTGAGTCTTGCCTCCCCTTCCTTCTTGTGCCACGAGGTTTTCACATGCCCGCCCGCAGTCATCCACGATGCGGCTCTGGAGAGTTGTGTTCAATGCTGCACTTGCTCGGACTCATGGAACGACGGAGACAGACCGAGCTTTGCGCCCGACAATACTGCAGTTCTCGAGTCTGCCATGATGTACATACAGTATGAATATAGTACGAAGTATGTGTAGCTCACCCAAGTCAAGTCTGGAGAATGTGGGGAAGTCAACCAATCCCGGCAGAGCGAGGCGATCCCTTTGAACCGACCTCTGGCCCGCTAGTCTGCATACGGACGACTGTTGGTTCGAGAACCACTACTGGTAGCTGGCTGGCCCGAGGATGATGATGATGGCTAGCCAGGTGGGAAGCACCGCTAGTCCGACATGCTCCGGCAATGGCGAGATGGATTTTGTTTAAAAGTATTTCGACTCCTCTTGTGGTTTGGAGTCATTCTTGTTTGCCTTTCTCCAGAGTTATCTTTCCCCCCCCATAAAAGATACACACTTTCACAGCTCTTGGAATTCAGCAAGAGCTTGTTTTTACATTCCAGTTGTTGTTTGTTTCATTTATAGCTCTCCACTCTATTGACATCATCATCATCCATCATCATGGCGACCGCTGGCATGAATAACCCAGGTGTGAATCCTGAGACGGAGGAGAAAATCTTTCTGGATGAAGTGGCAGCTGTAAAGCAGTGGTGGACTGATTCGAGATGGCGTCACACAAAGAGACCGTTCACTGCGGAGCAGATTGTTGCGAAGCGGGGAAATCTCAAGATTGAGTATCCGAGTAATGTGCAATCAAAGAAGCTGTGGAGTATCTTAGAAGGTAGATTCAAGGTAGAGGCCCTGCTTGCAATTGAAGCGTGACCGATAGGCTGACTGAGAGATAGAGCAAAGATGCGAGTTATACCTACGGATGTCTTGAGCCTACCATGTTGACTCAGATGGCAAAATACCTTGATACCGTCTATGTGTCTGGCTGGCAATCGTCTTCTACTGCCTCTGCATCGGATGAACCAGGTCCAGATTTGGCCGATTATCCCTACGTAGGCACCTTCGAGGCTCACTGACTTGCTGTATTACTAACGCCTCACAGACTACCGTCCCCAACAAAGTGAGCCATCTCTTCATGGCTCAACTATTTCACGATCGCAAACAAAGAGAAGAGCGTGTGATGACCAAGTCAAAAGCAGACCGCGCCAAACTCTCTAACATTGACTACCTGCGACCCATCATTGCGGATGCCGATACTGGACATGGAGGCTTGACAGCGGTTATGAAGTTGACGAAGCTGTTCATTGAGAAGGGTGCAGCTGGTATTCATATCGAGGACCAGGCCCCAGGGACCAAGAAGTGTGGACATATGGCGGGCAAGGTCTTGGTACCTATCTCAGAGCATATTAATCGTTTGGTTGCTATCCGTGCCCAAGCTGATATCATGGGTATGCTCTTCCTCGTGTTTGATTGCATCTCTCCTCGGCCAATGCTCACATACAAATAGGATCCGACCTCCTCGCAATCGCTCGAACGGACGCCGAAGCCGCTACTCTCATCACTACCACCATTGACCCCCGCGACCATGCCTACATCCTCGGCTCCACAAACTCAAATCTACAGCCTCTCAACGATCTCATGTTCGCCGCCGAGCGCGCCGGCAAGAACGGCGCCGAGCTGCAAGCTATCGAGGATGCGTGGACCGCGCAGGCCGGTCTGAAGATCTTCAGCAACGCTGTAGTAGATACGATTAACTCAGGTGTGCACGTTAACAAGAAAGAGCTTGCGGCCAAGTTCTTGAAGGAAGTGAAGGGAAAGAGCAATGCGGAGGCGAGAGCCATCGCCAAGGGGATTACAGGTGTAGATATCTTCTTCGATTGGGACAGCCCCCGGACAAGAGAAGGGTACTATAGATTGCAAGGTGGATGCGAGTGTGCGATCAACCGCGCGATTGCGTATGCACCATATGCGGACGCCATCTGGATGGAGAGCAAGTTGCCGGATTACAAGCAGGCGGAGCAGTTTGCTAATGGTGTGCATGCGGTGTGGCCTGAACAGAAGTATGTTCCTTTTCTCCAAAAAGTTTATTTTACGGATTGTCTGGAAGGATTATGGATTTATGGCTAATGCGATGGTATTGAAATAGGCTCGCATACAACCTCTCCCCATCGTTCAACTGGAAATCCGCGATGCCGCGTGCAGAGCAGGAGACTTACATCAAGCGTCTATCCAAGCTTGGCTATTGCTGGCAATTTATCACACTGGCTGGTCTCCACACCACGGCCCTCATCTCAGACCAGTTTGCAAAGGCGTACAGCAAGCAAGGCATGCGTGCTTATGGAGAGCTGGTGCAAGAGCCGGAGATGGATGGCGGGGTGGATGTGGTGAAGCATCAGAAGTGGTCTGGTGCAAATTACGTGGATGAGTTGTTAAAGATGGTTTCAGGAGGAATCAGCTCGACGAGTGCTATGGGTAAAGGTGTCACTGAGGACCAGTTTCATTAGTCGTGAAAGAAAATCGTGGAGGTGCCGATGGCAATGATGCTCGAGATGACCAGATGCATTAATGACAAAAGGAATGTAACTAGTGGAGATCACATTTTGTGTATAAGAATTCAGCTGGAAGCAAATTACATTGTATATTTCATATTCAATAACCGACTGTCCTGTATGCCGTCATGTCCTATCCTCATATGAAGTACAATAATGTGGCTGTGCAGGTCTTTGAAACATGTGGTTTTCAAAGACTTAGCTCATAGTTTCAGCTTTCCCACGTTTCTCAGCTTCGTTAATCTTCCTTTATCAATGAGCTTGGTAAATTCCCTAATATCTTCCACGAGCGTCTCCGGTCTCTCAATGCTAGGAAAATGTCCGCCTTTGTCGTGATACTTAAAGAAAACTATATTATCACTTACGCAGGCTTCAGCCCAGAAGCGGGGGATGTTGAGGACATCTGTCGTATGATATTAGCAAAAGCTACTCCAGTGGAAAGCTGGGCCGAGCTTTTATACCTTTCGGGAATATAGATGCCCCAAAGTCAACATTCGAAGGGATCTTGTTGTCTAGGAGGTAGGTCCGAAAGTTGTCGAGACCAATGCCCTTGATGTTCGTGTAGATCTGGGCGGGCGTTGAGGAAGGCTGAAGAAGATATAGCTGTGATGTGTCAGTCGCTCCCCATGTACTGTACAGATGCAACACGCCACGGATTCCTCACCATTGCCCATGTGATGGAGGTCTCCTCATCCCATGTAAAAACGTCCTTGTCTACGAGAGCTTCCATCTTATCTCTCAGCCAAGCCAGCATTCCTAATGGTGAGTCGGCCAGGGCGTAGGAGATTGTTTGTGGTTTGGTGCCTTGAATGTCCATGTAACCTATACAGTCAATAAGTTCTGCTTTCGCTTGCAGCGCTATGGGTGAAGAAGACGGCCTCTTTGGAGAGAGCCGGAGATGAACTTACCACTCTCAGACTCCCTCCACCATAGCATATATCTCAACAAGCTGGTCTCATCTCGTGCATTCCAAGCAGCCCACGCATAAAATTGAAGAAATCTCAAGGGATTCTTATACCATCTTGGCGGAGCCGCAGGGGCCGCATTCACATGGACGGCTAAGCAGTTCTGAGGAAATGTGATTCCTACGACACGCGCAATCATGCTGCCCCAGTCGCCTCCCTGGATAGCATACTTGCTATATCCGAGAGCTAGCATGAGGGTGTTGTTGATGGAGGCAATATCTTGGAGGTTGAACGAAGGGTTCTTTGGAGCAGACGAGAACACGAAACCTGGTAGAGAAGGAGCAACGACATGATATGCCTGAGCTGTCTGATCAGATGGCGAGGTCAATAGATCAATGATTTTGTCAACCTAATAGTCCCTTAGAATCTTGATGTTCGATATATGCACATAAAGGAGAGGCGGAGGCGGAATAGGGGGCGCGGGGAGTGGTTAGGCGAGACGCACCTCCAAAATGCTTCCAGGCCATCCATGCTGAACGAGCAGTGGAATAGCACCTTCCCTGTCTGATCTGTGGTGCACAAAGTGCATCTCGATTTCTTCATTTGTAGTTTTGACAGGTAGCGTGAACATCTTCAGATGAGAATTGATTCGTGCTTCTACTGCACGCCAGTCGTACTTTTCTGACCAGTATTTCTTGAGGTGAGCCATTACCTCTGGGGGGGGCCCAAAGTTCCATTCTTGTCCTGGAGCGTGTTCAAAGCCAGAGGCAATCCGAGCTGTAGAGACTCGTTGGTTTATGAAGGAGAGGAGGGAATCGGGAACGTCGATCTTGAAGGGTGTTGGTGTCAGTCGAGACATCTCAGAGGTAGGTTCAAAAGTTCTCATATTGCTAGAATTGAACCAAATCAAAGAAAACTTAACCGATTTGAAGCGGGAGAAATGAGCTTGCTTTATATCATGTGAATGGCATACTCTACTATCATTCGTACTACGTCGTTAAGACAGAAAGGGACAATGCGAGCACTACCTACCCCACCTCACCTTAAGCCGACCTGATCTGCGCCCGATCCGACGACGATCAAAGGGATATACCTGACACTTCCGTACCCGTACCTGTATATCATCCCCAATCTCAAGCAACATCACATATATAAGTAGCCCTCATGAATTTGCACATGAAGTACCTCGTATGCATCTGCTTGTCTCGCCGCGGGACCGCCGTACCCATAGCTTCATTAGTACGAGCCAACCACCCCACTAAGTGACAGTCCCACAGGAACTCCTTATCCACCGAGTGAGCCACCTTCTTGCATAGACCGAGAACATAGACCTACATACACGCTCTCGCTCTTCCCCTCTTCCTCCTCATCCGATCAATCATTGCCGCTGCACCGCAGCTCAATGGAACAACTACCAAGTTTGTCTTGTTCATTGCCTGTTGACGTCTCTGCTGCTATTTCATCCGCCCCGCGTCTAGTGCGTTACGATAAGCGTATCTTGCCACGATGGTTGTTTTCGTGGATCTAGAAGATGAAAGCGAGCCTCCAGAAGACCCGACATTGAAAAGACACTGGGATGATGGGCATTTCGGGATTAGGAATGTAGTTCAAGAGGGGGAACTAAAGAGTAGCGATATCCAAAAGCAGAGAGACAATCCCAACAAGAGCCCTTTCACACAGGCTTTGGGATGCTATCCGTAAGTATCGCCGGTCATTAAAGTATTTAAGCAGCATCCTGAGCTTTTCTCGTTTTCTCGACACATCAACGAGAATCTGTGACTAACATATCTTTCATGCAACAGTGTTATCGCTTCAATAGCATCCGATATCGATCTCAACACTCTCGATGCTCTGGCTCGCACTTGCCGTCAAGTCCGAGAGAACCTACTACAATACCGCACACAGCTCCTGAACACAACTCTCCACTGCGATAACGAAGATATCGAAGTGGACCCGGAGCACGCATTGAGATACCGTGCGAGAGCGGCAGACTTCTACTTTGTCGACCTCGGCAGAGAAGCAGCCGGTCCCGGTAAGGTAGGAGATTGTGCTCGAGATCTGGTTGGGGATTGTCGGAGATGTGGCAAGATTGTGTGTCGCGTGAGCCAACCCAAAGACTGCAACCCTATGAATTCTTCTGATCGTATGAAAGAATTGTACCATCAAATCTCCGGCACAAGTACTCCTTCGTTATCGGCACAGACGTATCTGTGTTGCCTGCTCTCGGATGCCTCTGTCGGCCCTTGCCGAACGGCTCCATGACGAGACTCAAAGCCGCCCGTCGACTCCTGTGCCTACGACACCTCCTCTAAGCGGACGAAACCTCCGACATGCAGTCTGCAGCTGTGCCACCGAAGGCGTCTGGCTTTGCCAGCCGTGCGGTCGCAGTCTTCGAAGTGCCGACACAGAATACGAAGGAATCTGGAAGTGGCGCACGCGCTACCTTCCTTCTCTTGGTGGCTTAGGTGTTGGTATCGGGGAAGGAGACCGCGGGGTTCCCTGCGGTCGCGGTGGAGAGTGTGTTGCGGCGCGAGAAGTTGAACAAGAGACCGACTGTGACGCTGAAGATGCCCGGGAGATCGAATATATCAGCAGGACAACGACTCCGTCTTCCAGCCCAGGAAGTTCCCACGGCCAGATGGGGCCAGGGTATGCAAGGCACGAGATTGAGGGGATTGGAGGCGTGGTGAAGAAGAAGTTGGTGAGGATGGTGAGGGTTGGGGCCTGTGTTCCTGAGTGGGGGGATGAGAAGGAACGAGGTCAATTTCTGGTTAGAGAAGTTGACGGTCGAGCTAGGAGCTGGTGCGGGTGGTGTTGGCGGGTTATTCCAGGTGTTAGGGATGTGATTGAATAATTAATGAGAGGATCTGGGCTGCATTGGGTTGGTTAGGAACATAGAATGGAAGCGGCTGGGTTGGTCAGGTATGACTGATGAGTACACGATTTTGGGATGCTCAATGAGTTTAAGGAAGTAAACGTTTATAGAGGCTGGAGGCAATGAGGCAGCTTCTAAATGGTGATCCTTTCAATGCTGTATTTCAGTTGGTAGCCCAACTCTTTGGACAGCCTTGAAAAAAGTTTTTTCATGGACACATGAACCTGTTTCTCAATGATTATAGCGCTATTGAGATGCAACGGGAGTAGAGCCCATCTTGAAACTCATCGATAAAGAACGTGACCATATATTCATATTCTAGGGGCCAGCAATGCGGGGCTCTACCCACTATGACTGGAATAAAAGGAGATCCATAACAGGAAGTGGAGTATTCGAAGTAGTCAAGTGCATTTATTGATACTATATAGCAGTAAGTTGGAGAGTATAAGTTCCGTTCGCTCTAGACCTATACACAATCTGGGTATATTACCCCTCCACCTCAAAGCGGGCTAGCCTACCGAACACCCCCCTCGCCGTCCCTTGCATGACCGGCTCGGACGTTTTCCACAGTCCAACGTCAGTCCACCTACACTTACATCGGTCTTTCGCAGATGGTATCACTTTAGGCGGAAACTGCGTGTATTGTAACCGTATCGATATCACAACTATGTAGCCCGAGACTTTTCGTATCTATAACCATGCTCACGACGTTTGGCGCTGGAAGGCTCGAAGACCGAACAGCCAATAACCCCCAAGACTCCTTGCCCTGCACGAAGATGTGTCGGCACGCATCATGCCTACGTTAGGTGCTGCAGCTAGATGTCGGAGTTGAGTTGTAATCATGGCTGCACTCGACGTCTCTGAAGTATAGCAGTCTATCTCGAGCGGTAGGACCTCGCACATCACCTGCGTATATCGGATAATTGATGATGATTTGGGAGGAAGTCAGAGAGGCGTGTCTTGGAACCCAAGGAGGCTGAGATGAGTATGTACCCTTGATAGATCTTTTGCAGACTAATGCAAGCAATACCCATGCAGTTCGGAGAAATGGCCATGATAAGCTGGGCCCTTTGTAAACTGTGCATTCTCATGATTGCCGTGCTTGACGCTGACAATTCGATAGGACCAGCAAGGTACTGGGATTTGTCGTCACTGCATCTCACCTCCGGTGTATCTGTGATTGTCCCACGCTGAGATATAAACTCAATATTCTAAATTTGGGCAAAACTTGTTGCAGCATTTTCCGGCGTAAAGGAAGGCTTCAGCTACCTCGATAAGAAACTGTGCTTCTATGCTTAAGGAATGCGCTATTTGAACGTCACCGTAACACTATCGCATGTTTCTTCTCAGGCAATGAAAGAGAAGTGAAAGCCCTGTTCGACGTTACAAAGTATCTTGATAGAGTCAAGATCTTCTCATGTTCAACCCCGTATGCACTTCACTAAAGGAGACTTGCGTTCTCCTCAGGTATGCATACTTCCAGGTAAGCGTTGCGAAAGGCGAGATTCAAAATAAATTAATCTACGGCCTAGGGATATACGACCATTTTTGGAAGAACGGCCAGGCTATAACGAGTGCGCCGCCCATTTCTATCTCTGCCCAAAAATTGCCACAGAGAAATCTTCTATGTGATCGAAAGTTCTGGCGACTTAGTGTATCCCAGAAATACATGAAAGTTAGGTAACAACCAAACGTGATTGTTTGTCTTTCAATATCGTTCTGTAGTGCTCGAATATTTCGGCTTAGCGTTCTAGAAGGCTCGGACGAGGTGTTATTTGGCCGTTGTCTTCATGCACATTGGGTTAACTTATGCATGCAACATGCAGCTCCGATATCCCGCACCCAGGCTCACCGTAGCCATGTGCGGCATGTGCAATGTTTGGATCTTCGATTGGCCGGGTTTATTTTGGCGAAAACAGCTTTTCACGATAAAGACGACCTTTTGCTTATCTTCTTCCTATGCTCCTGCCCTTGCAGTTTAGGTTTTTTGATACCAATTTTTACCTTGATCCTTGGAGCTGGTCAATGATTGGAGGCCGTAGCACATCGATCCCTAGCTACAAGACATAAATCGGGATTCTTCGACCTTATGGGAGAGCATCAGACCACGCTGTAGGCTGCCCTCATCTCTCCCTTGCAGCCTCCTGTACCCTCCATGCATTTTTATATCTTTATCTCTTTGTCTTGGCTTTCTAGCTGAAGTAGTAATTAAGTAGTACTTCTGATGTGGGCGATGTAGGTGATGTCTTATATACAGAGAGGGAGTAGTTGCGTAGTGACGCTCCATTTACTACTTTCTCGGTCACTACTCTCTTACTACTGAATCCCAGTATACTGCACATTGAATATTGCTCGTAATTTCTAGTTAACTTCCCTAGTATTCGTCATATTTCAGAAGTCATGCTCGACTTACTTCTACTTTAATACGTAGGCTTTTTTGGCCAACAAACCTTCCCACTTCCCCAGTTCTGTATTATACGTTGCGATGGACTTCTTGCGGAGGTATTTGAAACCAGCTACAGGCAAACCTTCTAAAGCTGTTCCAAAGGAAGTTGAAACTGTCGCTACTTTGGGAGGGTTAGCATCAGCTACAGTCAGAGATCCAGAATCAGGGACCTCAGCATCTGGGAGACCTGCCGTATCTCGAAGCTCGTCGATATATCCAGACGGTGACTTCAGAAATGCGACAAGGGAGAGTATTGCCAATATTAAGGCACAAGTAATGGTCACTTGGCTCCATCAAAAACAAGGAGAGAAGCAATGGCTATCGGGAAAGCCAGGCGAAGGAGTCATTTTGAAAAAGAAGCGAGATGATTTTATATGCGCCCCTGAGAATCTGAGGGATCAGTCAAGCTTCTTCAACAGCGTCATGGCTATGAAAGTTCGAGTAAGTGTGGAACTCCAGCTTATTGCTTTGAAGCGTACTGAAGCAGAACCTCCCTCACAGTGTGCTATGACGGTAAATACACGAATCATTCGAATATTCCTCGCTCGGCATACGGTGAACTACGTACCACTGACCGATGGATTGCGAGTACAAGTCTTGCCCTCGATGCAGGAGCTGCCTCGATGTCAAAAACATCATTTTGGTGCTTTCATTTCCGATCAGCAGGTTCTTGTTGTGTGGGACGATGAGCCGAAACAGCTACTTGACCGAGCCAGCCGCCTTGAAACCTCTCTTTTGGAGATGATATGGGCCACCGAAGAAGGGATGTTCGATGAAAAGGATACCAGCCCATTAATGACGACTGACGACCGTGCGGATGGTATAATGACACCTACTAGTTTAGAAGAGGGCATACCATGTCAACCCCGGCCTACTCTACTCTTGAATCCAATCATGGTTGGCTTCACATTGGCTTTACTGACCGCTGCTCTCGGCTTGGGATGGCGAAATCTGGCCCAGGAAGTTACGATTGACGGGAAATATATACGCCTAGCGCTAGTGCTCGTAACTCCTTGTCAAGTATTCATCTCGCTCTTTTTCATGCAAATTATCATCGTCAACCTGTCGCAATCCATCGGTCCAGTAAGTCACTTGACAACCAATTCGAAATTCTTCTCTGGTAAAACTTCTCTTCGACTTGACCGCAATCTGGTGAATCTTCCTCATGTGACCATCCAGATGCCGGTCTACAAAGAAGGTCTGGATGCTGTCATACGGCCTACAGTCGCCTCTATCAAGGCTGCTATTTCAACATATGAACTTCAAGGTGGGACTGCTAATATCTTCATCAATGACGATGGGATGCAGCTTATCCTAACGACAGGGGCTCAAGAACGTCGAGATTTCTTTGAGGAAAATAACATTGGTTGGGTGGCAAGACCTAAACATAATCCTGAGCCAGAGGACGGAGAGCAAGCTTTCTTGAGAAGAGGAAAGTTTAAGAAGGCTTCGAACATGAATTATGCCTTGATGATTAGCGTTAAGGTTGAAGACCGACTTGCTCTTGTTGAACGCTCGCCTAGTTGGACTCAAGGAGACGAGCATGCTGCCTACAATAGGTGCCTAGCAGAGGTTTTGACAGAGGAGCAAAGCCATGCCTGGGCTGAGGGCAATATTCGTGTTGGAGATTACATCCTTCTAGTTGACTCGGACACCCGTGTACCAGCCGATTGCTTGCTTGACGCAGCTAGTGAGATGGAACAGTCACCTGAAGTGGGCATCTTGCAGTATTCCTCAGGCGTCATGAAAGTTACTGATAGCTTCTTCGAGAATGGGTCAACCCCTCCCATCCCTCTCTATTATGGACATGTCTGACAAAGAATTAGCATTGCTTTTTTCACCGATCTGATCTACACAGCCATTCGGTACACAGTCGCAAATGGTGATGTGTCTCCTTTCGTTGGCCACAATGCCATTCTGCGTTGGTCGGCACTTCAACAAGTTTCCTACGAGGATGAAGACGGTTATGAGAAGTTTTGGTCGGAATCTCACGTATCTGAAGACTTTGATATGTCGATTCGACTACAAGTTCTGGGTTACATCATCCGCCTGGGAGCTTACACTGGTTATGACTTCAAAGAGGGTGTATCTCTTACGGTCTATGACGAGCTGAGTCGCTGGGAGAAATACGCTTACGGGTACGCAATCAATTTCGATGAAACATTCGGTACCATAGAATATTCGATTTGCAGTGGAACCTTTCTGAAAACATTTCTAACTACTATCCTAGTTGTAATGAGCTACTATTCCACCCTTTCAGGCAGTGGATCTTCAGAGGACCATTCACACCTCTGTTCCGAAAGTTCCTGACCTCCAATATTCGTCTCACTTCCAAGATCACCATCATCGCATACATTGGGACTTACTATGCTATCGGCGCGGCCTGGATCCTCACACTATTGAACTACTTTCTGATAGGCTGGTTCAACGGCTACGTAGATCACTATTACCTCGACTCCTTCAAAGTATACTTCTCTCTCATCATCGTCTTCAGCGCTCTTGGCAACATCTCTCTGGCCATCCTCCGATACAGACTCTCGGAGCAGAGTCTTTTGAGAGCCCGTAAGTAGCCTTGCACAGAAGCAAAAGTAAACTAATAAATGACAGTGTATGAGAATTTCAGATGGCTTCCTCTCCTAACCGTCTTCCTTGGTGGCATCTCTCTACATGTCTCCCAAGCCCTGTTGTGCCATTTCTTCGAAATCGACATGACCTGGGGCGCCACTGCGAAAGAAGTGGAAAATGTTTCCTTCTTCGATGAAGTTCCTCGCTTGTTCAAGCGGTTCAAATTCACATTTTTGTTTTGTCTTTCTTGTACGGGACTGATGATCGGCGGGGCGACGGCCTTTCCTGTATTGTGGAGGATTACTGATTTTGTGGCGATATATCCGCTGTGCACGGTGGTCTTGAGTCATTTCTTATTGCCAGTTGTGTTGAATCCTGCATTGATGACGTTCACATGGTGATCTGTTCTGGGCTAGATTTCTGTCCGGCGTTATATATAGAGGAGCAAGGTGTCGATAATAATGTGAGATACTCCTCTCTTTCGTGCAATAAATGGTGTCTCAGACATTGTGTTTTTGAACTAAATTCTACGTCTCTATCTCACGCTCTCCATTCAGCAGCAATTGCTCTTCATCTTCTCCTACTGTCGTCGTACGTCGGTCCCGTTGATTTCTTCTATTATTCCTTTTCATAACTTGTGGCCAACCCCACGACTCCCACAGATCTGAGGCCCGATATGCCAAATGACACAGTACACCCGCTAAGAACCCCACGCCATCATTCCGAAACGCCAGCAAAAACCCAACTGTCATAAACATCACTGTCCATCTTTGCATTCGTTCTTCGTCTGAGAGCTGTCTCCGTCGCTTCGAGCTATCTTGTCCTTCCGAAGCCTCGCTCGATTCAGATGCTTCCCAAAGGTCTCTTGCGCCATAATTCAAGCTCTCACCCACCTTTGCAAGTTCCAAACCAGCAGCAAGAACCATGATACCCAGCAGTGACTTCGGGTATTCTTTGAGAAGCCCAACAAGCGTCTCGCCGAAAAACAAGCCGAGAATCATTTTGAACAACCCCAGGATGATAATGCTAGCTCCGCTACGGGCCCCAAAACGGTACTGCGCAGCTAGACCTCCCGAGCCGTGACAAACTGGCATGGCACCAAACCAGCCTCCAATCAAGTTCATGAGTGCAACACTGATACCTATCTCTGTCACGCCTGGTGTGGGGATATTTGGAAGAAGATCTGCGGCGAGGTAGGATACTGCTATGATAGAGTTGAGTGTTGTGAGGGGAATCTGTCCCAGCCCTGCATTCAAGGCACCTATTTTGAAGTCTACTCCAGAAGGTACATAAGTACCCGGATGCCATATAGCAAAGTAAGGGACATGTTCTCGTCCGGCGACGATGGCCGAGATTATAAGGCCAAGGATGAATATGAGAAGGGCGTATGGCACTTTCGGTACTCGCAAGGTGATAAGGAGAGCGAGAAATGCGAAGAGAGCCCAGATGAGGTTGTCCCCTGCATTTGGAGATAGCCAGCCTAGTGGCTGTAGTAGAGAGCTACCAGCGGAGAGGACCAAGGACAGGCCAGCTCCGACTTGAATCCCTTTGACGACAGGAGTAGGTATCACTCGTGTAAACCAGCGAAGAAGACCGGTAGCACTGAAGATGAAGACAACGCCTGCAGTCGTAAAGCCTGCTGAGACAGTTTCTTCAATAGAAAAGTTCCTTGCGATTGCAACAGCAGCTATCGCCTGTAAAGATTCAGTTCACGCGCAGTAGATGTCATATTGAAAGGCAACTACCTTCATAGGTTGCACAGGCAGTGGGATCCCAAAAGCAACTCCTGTGAGTATGTTCCAGAGCCCCGAGAAGCAAAGAGTCGTTGACAGTGAGATGGATCCGTTGACTGCAAGAGCTATCATAAGTGGTAGAAGCGTTCCAAGATCACCAAGGGAACCAGAGATCTCAGCTAAAGGGGAGTCTCGTAGGGTATTGACATTGTTGATATGGAGTTGACGAAGCCTTGTGAAAACCATGGTACAAGATATAAGATGTGCAGTCTCACTTGCTGACTGCACGTTTAGAGAGGCACCTTCGTTACGATCAGGGCATATATCGTTCAAGTCAAGCCAGAGGAAGCTATTTTATGACATCTTAATTTGACGTCGCAGCGGGCTAAGAATAAAATCAGAACGAGAACAGTGCAGAAGACGGGGAAGTTGAACAGCTAGAAACGAAGAAATGGGTGTCATTGTCGGCGGTCATGAGAACGCTTACGCAGCAGCCTCCGGATCTGATAAGATCTTCAAGAGTGCCGGGGGTGCTCGTAGTAAAGTGGGTTGTGGTGTCGGTCTATCAGTCACGTCTCAATTCGCGTGGAGCTTCACGCGTTCGAATCAATATATCATCGTCCAGATCCTCCACTCCTCAACATATGAGATCACTTAACATAAATCGTCTACTCATGTCACCATGAAGAACTTTGTTCTCTGAGATAAATAAGTTGAAACAATTTGTTTGCATGAACGATTATGGTGCACTCAATCGAAGATTCGCCTGTACAGGGCTCCAGCCCAAGCTTCCAAGCCCAATTGACACCAAATTCGAAAGTCCGAGCTATGTTAGCAACTCTGGATAGGGAGTCTGATGAGGAAGATGATTCTGCATCCGCAAGAGCAAATTTGATGTCCAAATTCACGAAAATTGATGCCGAAAAGTCAACCAGTCCTATCCAGCGACCAGAATCAGCAAACGGAATCAGCCAGACTACGGTTCCTGCCAGACTTGAGGAGGAGGACAACAACGGGGAGGAAGATGAGGAAGAGATCGTGCGGCCAACAGGACGAATGGCAGCTCGTATGCAGGCCGCTAGAGAAAGCTCTGAAGAGAGTGTTGAGTCCGTCGAGGATAACGCGCGAAATAGAGTCAAGAAGATGCTTATGACGATGCCCAAGTCGCCAGAGCCGTTTACCAACAACGAAGAAGCTGAAGACAGCGATCAAAACGACATCCAAGTGGCGACACGAAAACGCAAGCTCAAGACGCGTCGCAGCACTACAAAATCCAATCCAACAAAGGACGCTGCCTCACCAAATTTATTTGTGTCACCTTTACACAACAACTCTACCACACTCAACAATGATGACTCCAATACTAAGAAACTACCAGACATGGGGGATAATCGATTCAAAGCTTTGGTGGAGAAGAAGCGCCAGGAGCGTCTGGCAAGGGAGAAAGAAGCTGCTGCAGAGAGGGCCAAAAAATTGGCCAGTCTAAAGATGCAGGCCCAAGCAATTGAAGACGATGAACAAGAGTCTAGTGATGAGGCAACGGGACGGCGTCTGACGCAGCCAACTCGCAAGGCAGGAAAGAAGGCACAGGAGGAAATCCGGAGAGAGACACAGCGGATGAGCAGAAACCAACAATTGGCGCACATAGTGACAACGAGAAAGAAATTTTCCAAGGAAGGTTTCTTCGCAAAAATGAATTACAGACAGAATGAAAAGGTGGCTGCCGAACACTCCCGACCAACAAGCTCCAGCTCTGCCGCTCAACACTCCGACATCGTAATGAAAGATACCCCTCCAACCTCGCCTATATCTCTTGAGAATGAGTTGGAGAAGTCCACAGTCGCACCGTCTGCCCAAATTATCGAGGGCAATACAGAGTACGACGATGAGAGCGACAATTCGCCCGAGCGTGAAGATTTTCCAGCTCGGATTCCATCGTCTCCGCCTCTCAAATTGGTAAAAGGCAAAGGAAAGGGCATTGAGGAACCAGGACAAGAAGCTGAAGTCATCAAGGAGCAGTCTCTACGTCCGATTGTCCGGATGCGGCAGCCAGTGGCGGCAGGCAAGCAGTTAATCATGGGCGACGACTCGGACAGCGACCTTGAAATTGTCAAAGTGAAGACACCGAGAGTAAAGAGTGAAAGACTGGGTTCTATATTCGATCGCGTTCCTGCGAAGCAGGCCGAAATCTCACATCCTATCTATGCTTTACGCATGTTGGCGAATCTCACGTCTCCAGGCAAGAAAACTTCTGGTAAAAATAAGAAGGCCGGTATATCTACGTCCGAAGCACAGTTCTCTCTGCAACAACGCGCCAGACAGCAAGCGGTGCGTGAGCGAGAGGAGAAGTTGCAGGCATTGCGGGACAGAGGTGTCATTATCCAGACAACTGAAGAGCGAGAAAAGGAGAATGCTGAGGTCGAGGATCTCATTGAGAATGCTCGCCGAGAGGCTGAGGAGATCCAGAAGCGAGAAAAAGCAGCTGCTAAACAGGAGCAGAAACAAAATGGCGTAGAGGATCCCCTGGCTGATGGTAGCAGTGATGATGAGGATTGGAAGGAAGAAAGTAAAAATGCTAATGAAGACGTCTCTGCTTCGGATTCAGGCGAAGAAAACGATTTCTCTGGAAGTGAGGAGGACGAAGACGATGAGATGGCCCAGTCGGAAAATGATGAAGCAGCACAAGGACGAGATGCTGCCGCGTTGGGTGGAATGCTGGACAACGAAGCGTCCGACACGGACGATGATGAGGCAGAAGCGCACCTATCTACTGGCGAGGAGATTGCCGAAGACGGTGATATCAGCAGTGATGAAGAAGACCAGCCTTTACCTGTCAAACAGAAGCGAAGACCAAACCAGAAGGTCAATATTATCTCTGACGACGAGTCGGAGGATGGCGTCGAGGACATGAAGTCTACTAAGGGTCCTCGAATTGATTCGCCGGAGCAACAAAAGGGATCACCAGATGCACCTAATTCAGTTCTCCGGTCAGCTACAAAGACCTTCATACCCGGCGTAACAGTCAGTGGTCCAGTTGGACTGGGGTTGACGCAGATCTTCGCTGGCACCATGGATGAGAGCCAGGTCTCCTACCCAACAGCGCCAAATAGAGAATCACAGCAGATGGACACACAAGATGACTCCCTAGCGTTCTTCAAACAGCTTCCGGCTCCAGAATTGCCTCCTTTCGTACCTACAATGGAAGAAGACACTCAGACACAAAACCAAGATATGATCATGGACAGCCAAATTTCGATGCCTGAATCACAACCTATAGATTCCGAATCGCAAAGGATCCGCCTGCAATTTTCACAGTCACAAATGCACGGATTCGACAGTCTAGTAGACAGCACTCAAATGTCACCGTTTCCAGAAGCTACTCAGGATGCTGGGTTTCAACATATGACACCTCTTAGAGGTCGATTCATAGATGCTCCTCCTTCTACCGTGGATACTGTTATATTGGAGCCAACAGCAGTACCCGAGACTTTGGAGGAGACTCCAATTGCCAAAAAGAAAGGAAAGCTCCGACAAAGAGCCCCGGCTGTCACCTTTTCGGATGATGAGGATACTGTCGAGCCAAGGGAGAACGCAGTTGAGCAAGACGATCTCGATATTACTATCAATTCATTTGATGTTATGCGAAAAGCATCGGAGAAGAAAGCTGTTGTCGATGAATTTGACAAAAAGAAGAGCGATGCTAGAGAAATGGTCCATGAGCAAGCTGAGGAGTCTGAAGATGAATATGCAGGCTTGGGAGGTGCAAGTGATGATGAGAGTGGCGAGGAAGACGATGTCCTGATGAAAGAAATGGTTGACGATGAAGGCAAGGAAAAGGTAGATGAAAGGCAGATTGCTGCATTCTTTGCGTAAGTCCAAGTAGATATCATCTGGATACTATTCGCTGATCATGTCGTATAGCGATCGAGAAAGGGCAAGTGATGAGAAGCAAGTTGAAAAGCTTTATAAAGATATTACCAGTGGCAATCTCCGCCGCAAGCGAGGGGCAGACTATGACCTATCAGACTCTGATGATGGAGGTGAAGCTAGAAAACGAAGAAGGAGAACAGAAGAAGCCAAAATGCGCAAAGCTCTCCTTGCCGATGAGCGTATTGGCAAAATTGCTGAAAACCCCAAGAGACAAGCGTTCCTCCGTGCGATTGAGGATCGAGGCAGCGAGGACGAAATGGACTTCCTCGATGAATTCGCTGAGCAAGAAAACCCAATGGAATCTCAGTCCCAATCCCAAGGGGATGGTTCCCAGCAAGTCGTTCCAGATAGTCAGCCACGGTCAATGGGCCCTCCAAAACGGAAAGGCAAAGATTTCACGGACCCCATGAGACAACCATCACATCTTCGACGCACCAAGAACGGCAAGAAACCATCTAATATAAGTGAAATTAGGGAATCCGTCTCAAGCCTGATCGAAGAACCAAATGCCATGTTCTTCCCTACCGACCCTGGCTCCGGATCCGATTCCGAGCTCGAAATAGAAGGCGATCCAGCCCAGAAGGAGAACCGTGATCCTTTTGCATTACGAAGAACAACAAATTCAGTCATTGACCGTATATCACTTAAACGTGCCTCTTCCTCTGGCATCTCAAGCAGTACACGCCTGGCTTTTACTGCTGGTACAACTGCTGGGAGTCAGTTCAAAGTCCCAGCCTTGTTAAAGCGTGCTACTACGAACAGCAGTCTTACTTCTACTACAAGCAGTACCAGTCTAAGTGGCACGGAGCGCATGGCTGGCGGAAGTGGGAGCGATGGAGTAAAGAGAGGTGGTTCGAAGAATAGTGGGGTGCATTACTTTGCTAGGGAGAACGAGAGAAGGGCTAATGTTATCAAGACGGAAAGAAGGAGGCAGGCGAAGAGAGTGAAAGGTGCGGAGGGACGAAGGCAAGTTGTTGGGGGCTTGTTTGGGGGTGGAAAGTTTGAATGAAGTGGTGCTAGATGAGAAGGCTTGGCGTTTGGATTGGACTCTGGGCTGGGTCTTTGTGCTTGAATTACAGGGAACGGACTTGTAGGAGTTGGTTAGCATATAATTGAAAAGCACCTTTCGCGCCATTGACTTCCAAATCATTGGTAGACTACTTTTGATCGGAACCTGATATTTTCATTATCTTAAGGAAAGATATCTCGAACCTTCTTTATACAAATAATCTAAAGTTACAATTGTTCATTCCAGATGCCCACATCAGCGAACTACCAAGAATAGTACTGCCTCTGAGCAGTTATGGGCCGGTTTGGTAATTGCGTCCAGACCTTGCGATTCCTAAGCTTCTCTTGTCTTTCTTCATGCTGCCGAATGCGAGTCTTCTCTTCCTTTAAGATTACGGAGATGCCTATGTCCTATTAGAAAGAACTTTGTCTTGAAGTGAGAAACTTACTTGTTGTAGGCTTTTTCAACAGATACATCCGCCCTCTGGCCCTCGCATCTATATCTCTTCCATATAACCCTTTCCCAACCCAAGCCTGGTCAACATACAGCGTTGTTGGATCAAAAACCTTCACGGGCTTCTTGTCCTTCGTCTGGATCTTCACTGGCTTGAAGCTCCCCGCCTCCCCACCTTCCACTTTTCCAAGACCCATTCCTCTTCTCACAATAGCTTCATTTTTTGCATGCTCTAGATGCTGCTTAACCTCAGCCGCCGCCTTTTTCTTGGAGAAACGCATCTGGATGATAGCGTCTTCGACAGTTTTGCCCACAATTTGTCTTGCTAAGGGGTTAAGTTTCTTGACTGAAGTCTTAAAATCATGACTCTTGCTCAAAAGTACCCGTTCTTCTCTTTTAAGTTGCTGGGAACGCGTCAAACGCCCACGCTTGTGGACCTCCCTAATCACCATCTTCCTCTCCCACCTCTTCCTTGCACTTGGATCAGGGTCCAACGCTGCAGCCATACTGTCAGGATTCCTAGCCAAAATTTTCTTGCCATCGAAGGGCATCTTAGGCCTTTCGCCGGAGATGCCTTCATCCTCCAGGATAGAGGAGGATGATAGATCGCCACGGGTAACGACTTGCTGATTGGTGGGTGTCTTGCGCCGTAGAAATTCTTCTGTGAGTGGATTTTTCGGCTTTGCAGTGGGATCTATCTGTTTTGGAGCTTGACCTTGACCTTGACCAGAGCCCCAGCCCTTTATGCCCCAACTGAAAATTGTACGACGGTGAAAGCGCGGGATGATGATATGGGGTGTTAAGGTTAGGGTGGCAGCTGAAGGTCAATCAGCTTGTGACACTTTTTGGAGGGGTACGCATGGTAGTTAGAAGGCCATTTAACATACCGGATTCGAGAACCCGCCGCGACGGTAACTTTGAGTTCATCTTTGCCGGTGTTGAGGTTGAGGTCCAGCACGGCATTTAATGTTTTGAGTGGTGGAGTCTTCAGAAACATTTTGGTCTAGAACGCGGCCGCATCAGGCTGTAAGGCTGAAAGCCTGGCCTCGAAAAGTTGCACCACCAGCTTTCAATCATTCACCAAGTCTCGTATCCTTTTGCATGTCTTGATAGTCTCTTCAAAGTCTCGTCAAGTTATATCATCTCTGAGATGATAATCCGGCGTAGCTTGTATCACCATCTTCTGGTTTCTCTCTTAGGTACATAGCCTCCCCCTGATTGACAATGGCAGACCCGGTCGGGGAAGACGCCTGGCTTGCTCTGGTGGATGAAGCATCACGAACGGCGGGAGATCTGGTACAACGCGTCGAAGTCACGGAGCTTTATAAACGTGCTCTTGCTTCAGAGCCGTGGTCGAGTAAGCTATGGTTAGCATATTGCGAATGGGTCTGGTCACTTCATACGGATTGCCAGAACGGCGACGCAGGTTGGCCGGAGGAAGAACAATCATTCGGACAAGAGCAATTCTCACTCGATGTGGCATTGAGTATCTGGCAGCAAGGGGCGGACAGCATCAAATACCGCCTGAGTGACAGTCATGAGCTATGGAATCGGTGGATTTCGATCGAGCTGGAGCAACTTTCTCTTTCTCCAACACCTGATAGAATTGAGCGCGTCCGGAGCCTGTTTCTGGATCGTCTACAAACGCCTCATGCAACGTGGGATGACACTTCGTCAAAGTTCTCCCAATTCGTCTCGAAATATGATGAACCGGCTTGGGAGTCTACGATGGTCCAAGTTACGAGATTGGCGCAGACGGCGAAGGAGATCTACAGCAAGCGCGAGCTTCATGAGTCAAAACTTCAACAACAACAACAAGCAGGGGACCTTGAAGGTTTAGCTGCCGCCACGAGGGATTATTTAGATTGGGAGATCTCGCAGACGATTAAGAAACCCAAAAAAGGCCAACCAGGAACGCCCTTGATCTTATGCGTCGCACTCTTCGAGCGTGCGCTGTCCTCTACGCCTCTTGGTCTTGACAATTCTACCTGGGAAGACTATCTTACCTTTATATTGACCGCTGGTGCTTCACAAACTCCCTTATTACCTTCCGTTCTGTCCGTGGTTCAGCGGGCTGTCAGACATTGTCCTCGGTCAGGCGTTCTATGGGCACGATACATTTTGACAGCCGAGTCTGAAAATCTTCCTTTCGAGGCTATGGAGCAAATCAAGCACGCGGCTACAAACACTCGAGAAATAGATCGCGATGGTATGGAAGGAGTCATAGAAATTTATGTCGCTTGGGCTGGATATCTCAAGAGGCGGACTATGGGTCCTCAAGTCGCCGAAGAGGACATTGATGTCGCTGAGATGGGTCTTCCAACTGCATTAGAGAGTGTTCAAGAATGGGGTCAAAGACGTTATAGTGCCGCTGAATGGAAAGGTGATCCTCTATTCCGTGTGGAGAGGATCGTCATACAGTATCTCACACAGCGTGGGTCCTTCGAAGAAGCTCGTGGGTATTGGAAGCGACTTGTCCAGACCCATGGCAATAGTTATGAATTCTGGCAGCAATACTATGAATGGGAAATGACAATCCGAGCGTCAAGTTCAACCACACCCTCCCTAGCTACTGCCGTTCTGGTTCAGGCCATACATCGCCACAGTCTGGACTGGCCCGAAAAGATTCTAGAGATGTATTTGCGGCACTGCAATCTCCACGAGGAAGTCGGTGTTCTGATGATAGCAAGAGCTACTATTCATCGATTTTCGAAGAGTATTGCGAGGAGACGGCAAAAAGAAGCTGCGGAAGCAGCAGCTTTATACGGCCAGCAGGTAGCCGTAGATCAACCTGCCGTTGAGTCGTCGCCCAGTACGTCGAAGCGGAAGCGAGAAGAAACGCCTGGAGAAACAGATGGCAATGCGAGCAAGAAGCCAAAAGCGGTCGCAGAAACTGACGCATCGCGGGAGCAGCACCTAAAACGCGATCGCGAAAATACGACTGTCCTAGCCACGGATCTTCCAGCAGAGCTCACGCAGACGAAGCTTAGGCAGTATTTCAAGGAGTATGGCCACATCAATTCCATCACTTTGAAGACTGAAGTAGATAAGCTTTCATCGACAGCGTTGATTGAATTTCGCACGCCAGAAGATGCACAATCTGCTTTACTGCGGGATGGAAAGTATCTTGGCGATAGACAGATTCACGTGGAGGCTGGTACAGGCTTAACACTATATGTCACAAATTTCCCACCTACCGCTGATGACGCTTATCTGAAAGAATTGTTCAAGGACTGTGGAGAGATCTTCAGCATCAGATGGCCAAGTTTGAAATACAACACAACTCGACGATTCTGTTACATTTCATTTCGCACGCCACAAGCGGCTGCTGCAGCGACAGAATTGGATGGTCATCAGATAGGCAATTATAAGCTACTTGCAAAATATTCGGACCCAGCGCACAAGAAGGATCGTGAGGGCGCCATGGCTGAGGGCAGGGAAGTTCACATAACAGGTCTTGATCCTAGTCTAACTGAGGATGATTTGAGAGAAGTCTACGGGAAATATGGCAAGGTTGAGAGCATTAGGATCCTCAAGAATATGAGCGGGAGGAGCAAAGGAGGGGCTTTTGTTTCATTTGAGAAGAAAGAGGAAGCAACCGCCGCTCTTGAGCTGGACAAAACAAAGTTGAAGTCAAGAGTCATTTTAGTAGAGATGTCGACCGGCAAAAACTTCAAAATAAGCGCAAATGCAAGAGGGGTATCGGCTTCGCCTGGTCCTGGAACAGACGGAGATTCTATGAAATCTGTTTCTCCAGCACCCGACAGTCATCAGGGCCCCAACAAGGCCGAGCTCAGCGAGCGAACGATTGCCCTTATGAATATCCCCGACACTATCAGCGATGCACGCATTCGCGCTATCGCTGAGAAGTACGGTAGCATTGTCCGGCTCACTCTCAGGCCCAACCATCAAGGCGCCCTAATTGAGTATACCGATGTCGCAACCGCTGGCAAAGCGACGCTGGGTCTAGACAATCTTGAAATCGCTCCTGGACGTATATTACGTACAGGAACAGAAAAGGATCTGTTTGCTCAGAAGGGTGAGATCAGAACAGATAAGATCTTGGTCGGGAAGGAGAGTAAGCAAGCGCAGCCCAGCTTCATGCAACCGGCTGCTCCGGTCAAAAGACCAGGACCTGGTGGAAGGGGCGGTTTGGGCGTCAAGAGAGGTCTGGGATATGGGCCAGCAAAGTCAGCGGCGAAACCAAGTGAGGGAGGGTCTAATGGTAATGGGACTGCAGATGGGAAGAAAGCGAAAAGCAATGCTGATTTCAAGGCTATGTTCGTCAGTGGTGGAACACAGTGAGAAGTCTATTCCGGACAATTAGTACAATGTAGATTAGAAGAGACATTAGATCCATAGCTCAACCAAAGAAAAAGACAAAACTTTTAAGCAAGTATGTCCTTATTCTGAACTCCCTCAAGAAACTGAGTTGGGAGTCATCAAGCCATCCATGTACGCGTGTGACAGTATGACTGCTACTAGTCAAAGTCTCATCGTTCCCGGCTCGAGTTTCACTCGCGCGTCTTACTCACGCATCTTCCGCTCGCAACCATAGCCCTGTCTCTGGATCTCGTGAAAATCTGGGCTCGAAGAATCCTCGTCTCCAGAGTCTCTTGCAAGTCGATACTAATAAGAGTCAATCATCGCCTTTGTTGCACATCGCATTGCCCAAAATCAA
This sequence comes from Proliferodiscus dingleyae, assembly GCA_003988795.1. Lineage (NCBI taxonomy): Eukaryota > Fungi > Ascomycota > Leotiomycetes > Helotiales > Lachnaceae > Proliferodiscus > Proliferodiscus dingleyae. The sequence continues at coordinate 231,007 of QYAK01000005.1, forward strand.
GGCACAAGAGGCTGGAGTTGTGTTGCTAACTGGGATGGGACCATGTTTAGGACGATCTAAATCTTGAAATGGGGGCGTCACATGCTGCTGATCGATGGTCTAAGCCTCAAGCTCCCACCTGCGGGCGCTGCAAACAATTCTCCGACGGGCATTTCTAGGATGTCGCGCTATGACATAGATGGAGTGAAAAGAGTTTCCTAAACTTTTGTAAAATAAAAAAACATTCTTGAGGAGGGCCATAGAAAGCTTGAGGTGAAATGCGAAGATGGTGGAAGTCGCAGGTTTGAGCTGGGACTAGCCCTGTCGGGCCAGTTCCACTCGCGGAAAATAGCCCACCACCTTTCGAAAAAAAGTTCATCCGCAACTTTTTCCATGCTCGAGTTCTGTCACCAGCTCTCCCAACTACCAATGCTGCCTCCAAGATGGCAGCGCCCATTACCAAACTCCAGCAGGTGAAGCTGCCTACTGGCCCTTCGCCTTTGACCCCCGAGCAACAATACTGGAAATCTTTCAAGTCGTCCCTCAATGTTCCCTCCCAAGCCCCCGTCACTCATGTCTCATTCCCTCCACCACCATCCAACCCGCTTCTCCCCTCCACCAACGACTATTTCACCGTGACGACCGGCACTCGAATCCAGATCTTCTCGATCCGCACTAGAAAGCTGGTGAAGACAATTGCAAGGTTTTCAGACATCGCACACAGTGCAGAGATTAGGAGGGATGGCAAGGTCATGGTGGCTGGCGATGACACGGGCACGATACAAGTATTCGATGTGAACTCGCGCGCGATATTGAAGACATGGCAGGAGCATAAGCAGCCCGTCTGGGCGACGAAGTTTTCGCCTTCCGAAACTACAACACTCATGAGCGCCAGCGACGACCGGACGGTGCGCTTGTGGGATCTGCCGAGTGCGCAAAGCTCACGCACGTTTGTGGGTCATGAGGATTATGTGCGCAGTGGGAGCTTCATGCCAGGCACATTGTCGAACCTTTTACTTAGTGGGAGTTATGATGGGACGGTTAGGCTATGGGATCCCAGAGTGGCTAGCAAAGCTGCGATGGTGTTCAAACATGCTGCCCCTGTGGAAGCAGCGCTGCCCATGCCATCTGGGACGACGGTGCTTGCGGCGGCGGACAATCAAATATCAGTTCTTGATCTTGTGGCAGGAAAGCCGCTGCAGCTAATTAAGAATCACCAGAAGACAGTCACGAGTTTGTGCTTGGGGTCGAATGGGACAAGGCTGGTCAGTGGTGGACTGGATGGACATGTCAAAGTTTTCGAGACAACGGGATGGAATGTTGTTGCTGGATCAAAATACCCTTCGCCTGTACTGGCTGTCAATGTTGTCAGTGCGGGAGCGAATCGCGAGGATAAGCACTTGGTTGTTGGCATGCAGTCTGGTGTGCTGTCGATCCGGACGAGGCTTTCTGGTCAGCAAAAAGTCAAAGAGCGCGAGAGGGCCAAGGAGATGGAGGCTCTTATTGCGGGTACACTTGACGATTATGATAAAAAGAACAAGAAGCGAACAAGAGGTATTGAGAAAAAGCTCAGAGGCTTGGATTTTGTTGGAGAAGGCGTCGATGTTATCATAGAAGGCAACGACCGCCGAGAACGAAAGCCAGAAGCCGTCTGGGAGAGAGATCTTCGGCAAGGTCGATATTCACAAGCCTTGGATGCCGTTTTAGGTGGTCTGTTTCCTGCAGTCATTGTTCTCACGCTTCTTACTGCTCTACGGCATAGAAGCGCTATGAGAGTAGCTTTCCAAGGCCGGGACGAAAACACTGTTCAGCCGATTCTTAAGTGGGTCGTCAAGCATATTACAGATACCCGATACGTTAACGTCTGCGTCGATTCCGCATTGTTGCTACTGGATATCTATTCTGAGTACGTCGGCGGCTCTCCTGAATTGGAATATAATTTCCGGATTCTGCATCGGCGGGTGAGGACTGAGGTCGAGAGATCGCAGCAGGCTTGTCAGACTAGTGGGATGCTAGAGATGCTGATGACTGGGATGCCATAAAAAAAGGCAACTGCAAATTAGACATATGATGCATAGCGTGGGAGTTTGGTCAGGTTAGCCAGTACGGTATGGCGTTGGAATGAATGTTCGATCTTGTTTAAGATCAATCAATTGTCCTATATCTCGGGCTCTATAGTCAGCTCAAAGCCTTACCACCACTAGTACAATGTAGCTGACGGAGAAAAAGAACATGATTCAAGGCGTTCGCTTTGTCTGAATTATGACGCATTCTTTCGTCTGTCGCAGAAAGGTTCATTCCCACTCACTTACCATTATGTGTTATGGCTCTTACATACCTAGGCCACGTCCGACTTCTTTTGAGCCTCAGAAGTACTGGGTCCATTCGCGCTTGAAATAGAACAAATCGTTTGTCACCTTTGGCGTTCCCCTTCCCCACCATCAAAGAAAGGGGGGCCGTGCGGGGCGGACGTGGCGTGGGACGTGGAAGCGCCCAAGGGGCTTAAGCGAGCTTCAATTCCTTCACTACTACAAACTCCATTGGATATCATTCAAGGTCAGCGAAACAGTATCTCAGACCAGGATTCTTTTGTCAGACCAGACAATGAGTGGCTCACTGCCTTTGAAGAGATGTTTCCTGGTCTGAAAGATCTAGTGCGACAGGAGCGTAAGCAGAATTCAGCGCTTCAGCGCCAGTTTGAAAGACTTACAAGGTCGAAGTACTGGGTACAATAATAGTAGCCGCGCATTGTGCAACAAGATGTCGCGTGCTTTTATATCTCGCTACATCCGAAAGATCCGTGAATGAACTTCTTGTCACTGATTCACGAAAAACCTTCTCTTTGCAGATTTCCTACTTTCCATTCCTCTTTCTATTTCTTTTCCTGTTCCCTCCTTACCAATTAAGCTCGGACTTTCGTTCTCACCACCTTAAGTCATCACACTCTTTTCAATATGTCACGACCTCGCACAATAAGCTCTTCGCACTCGTCAGAAAGGTCTTTAGGATACAGAGCGATGTCTCACGTTCGCAAACCAGAACCTGCACACCACATGCATCTCCCCCAGATGCCCTTTCATGTCTCGCACCCATCGCCTCCATCTTCCTCGTCCTCGATGTCTTCGGACCCTCGTCCACCGAAGCGTCAAAATAGCTTCCAGACACAATATATGGCAATGCTTCTAGCTCTCGATGATATCCCTCGACTTCATAACATCCTTGTCGCTTTCTTCACCGTATGCTCTCCTACTTTCAAACAAAGACTCAAAACTAATATAGCCCAAGTGGATTCTACTAGCAGGCTTCATAATCTTCCCAGGTACATACACGAGCCTGCAGAAGATCAATTCAACATCCAGCACAGAGTCCCACTTCATTGCGTCCGTAAAACACATCCCACTACTTGTGCTTGCCGCCGTCTGCTCATCCATTGGGGCTCTCGGCATGGTCATTTTCTGGTTCGTCCATAAGTCTAACCCTGTCTGGCTCTTGAACCGCATCTTCCTGCCCGGCTGCCTCAACTCCTTCGCTGGCTTCATCACGACACTTGTGAGTGTATACAGTCAGCAAGGTGGTCATTGGAGTGTGACGGCGAAGGTGACGGCTATTGTAACGGGATCCTGTATGGGGATTACAGGAGCTTTGTTTGGGGTGTATAATTTTCTGGTGCTAGAGAAGGTAAAAGACCAGCATGAGAAGGAGACTGAAGGGTTGGAGAAACTGGGGTGGGTTGCTCGGAGTAGGAAATCGGCACTGGTGTCTGAGAGTGTGGTTTGAAGTTGGGCATTACGATCTAAAATCAGATAATGAAACTGCACCTGGAGTGCATGTATATTCAGCGAGTTCATCTGAGCCGATGGCCATCTGATATGATGAGTATAATGAAGGACAACTCTGATGGATACGGAGCTTAACGGAAGGAGAAATTGAAGAGCGGAGCGATCGATTATATAGAGATGTATTACAGTATCGTCGTCGCTGAACGATTAACGTCATTCTCCTGCAGAAATGTCTGTACAATAGAATCAATGTCACTCAAGTGCCACCTCGGACCCTCTCCAATGGTCACAGTCGCAGCCTTTAATCTTTCTAGCAGGGTGTCTGGGTTCAAAATAGCCCCTCCCTTCTCCACGAACCCCGGTACAAAGGTCGGCGCAAACCCACTCTGATTGTTTCCGGGATTTTGTACCTTCACGGCTTGCGAGTCAGCATCCAGCGCCCACCTGTCCTTCAGATACCTCTCTACCTGCCACGTACTCAGGTACTCCTCCTCCCTCCGCCCTACCTTCTCCACGTCCTTCAAAATCTTCTCTTTGACATTACATTCATTATCCAAATCTCCATAAGCGACTAGCTTCCCCTCGCTAACTATTGTCGTCGTGCCTTGGAGTAGCATATTCAGTACACTTGCTATTACTCTGAACAGCATGGGCCGGGAAGAGTAGTGCAGCTTCCACCGGAACATGGATTGTGCAAAGTTCCAGGGTGCGTCGCCGCCAAGTGAGCGGGCTGCGAAGGATATAGTCTCGAAATAGAGGCGAGAAGCAAAAGAGTCTCGGCCGGCGATGATGTAAGGGATCACGGATGTAGCGAGGGGTGAGGTCGAGGTGGTTTGCCAGAGATTATTGACGTATGGGTTGAAAGTGTTATAGGTCAGAGGATCTGGTCCGAGAACATGCTGCTTTTTGGCGTCGTTTTCGGGCAAGGCAGCTGTTGTGACAAAGTTGCCTGAGAAGTTGTTCTGCTCGTCGTTTATGACCTCAGAAAAATATTGCTGATCGTCCAAATCTTGGATCGACGTTGATTGTTCATCACGGAACGACCCACTGCCTTCAGATTGCTCATGCTCAGTGATCTCGCTCAGGTCTTCTCCCGGCTCTTGCGCAGCTTGCTTCCCCAATTCCAGAAATCGCTCGAGTGTACCTCTCAGCAAAGGTCCCACGGACTCTCTATCGACATCACTCTTTTGCATCAGTCTATCGCTAAATTCCACGAATTCGTTCATCATTTCATCCACTACTTTCTCAAGCACTTGCGACTTCTTCGCTATGGCACTCACGTGCGCATCTTTGCGGTCTCTGTACGCTTTTTGAGCACGTCGGATGCGCGCACGTTGTAACTTTCCTAAACGTCAGTCCTCAAACGTAGTCAGATTCTTGAAGTCATACATTTGTGGCAGCATCTTGACTCTCTTTTTGTGGACGGCCTCGCGGTCTGGAACTCTCGCCCTTATTCTTTGCCATACCTAGTTGTGGTTTCGCGAAACGAACAGCAGCAGCCTTGGCTATTTCATCGTTAGATTATACAGAGCATGTCGGTATATAAGAAAAGCCAAGCTCAATTGCCGTACGAGAGCAGCCGGAGTCCAATCTGTCTGCGGGTATGATACGGGCATGGTGCAGGTTTGTCAGCAGCTTCAGGAACGCGGTTAGTAATCGGTGGACATCGGCTGATGTCACTTCTGTAAGCCAGCCCCTGAATCTGTCATCGAAAATCGTTTCTATATGACTCATGCATTGCGGCAGTGTCTCGCGTTACGGTTGGAAAATGCTTGAGTAACTCCAAGTCTTACTCCCCAGGTAGATCTTTTGGAGATCCGTAGGCATCTAGGAAGCGAAGAAGGATATTCTATGCCGAAAAGCTCGCCCTTCTTTTTCCGTGAAAAGCAGCGATCTCTTTCTAGAGTCTTGATTCCCAACGAGTCGCCATGTCATCTGGCTCTCCTAATTCTGATCGGTCCAACAACCTGTTCTAGCTCTTGCCCGAGGTCGCCGTGAAGGACTCTGCCCTTCTGCAAGATTTCAACATTCCCTTGCTGTCTCATCGTTGCGACCAGCCGCCGAATCTCCGGCATCGTTTCTCGCCATAGAGATACACCACCAGCACCCAATTCAGAGGGAGTGAGCGAACGCGCCACTTCGGAAGGGCATAAAGTCTTTGGTGGCTCCCGGGATGCAAGAAGTCGGTCGAGATGTGGTTGAATGATATCCTTCAGCGGCGGCTGCGGAGACATTTCGCAAGTTGTTGAGGCTCTACGAATTCAGATGAGCCAAATGGGAAACCAGATGCAAGTCGTCGAATCCCTGATAGAGTTGTCTTCTGGGCTGCCTCAACGCCAGGAACGCGTAGTTCCTACGTTCAGGGGAGATCTCGTCCTCGTCCTTGCTTCCCAGGGAGAACTTCGGATGACGTGTGCGGGGTAAAGAGGGGTGGTGAGCTGCTACTGGCATCGCGGCGGGGCAGCTCTCCCCATCTCTCCCCGTCTCGCACAGACGACGACAATGTCTTCCCTGTTCCTGCAGATTGGTCACTCCTCGGATGGCTGGTATTGGAAGGTATTGGCACTCAAGGTGGGTGAAGACAAACAGCTACAGGTGCTCGGTGGAGCTCTCAAAGATGCGCAAATTATAGTTTCGCCGAGAGCTCACAGCTCTACGTTATTACTGCTTCCTTTCCATTTCTCTTTTCTCTTTCCTCTTCTCACTCTCTTCTAAAGGGTTTTTGGCCCGAATAATCTGTTCTGAAATTGGGTCTATCTCGTTTGAGTGAAACCATGAATTTCCTGATACTAGCCTCATTGGCTTCATTAAGCCTTGCTCAAAATATCACCTATAGTAATTCGACTTCACCTACTCCTACGGTCACCCCCTCTTCTCCAATCACCACTGATATTTTTTTTAATGTCGATGACTTCTGGAATCTCTTCGTTGGACCAGTCTCGACAGCTACTGTGTTTAATACAACGGTGGAACCAACCCCAATTCCGACTTCAGAGCTTATTCCGCCCCCGGGACTCTACTATCCATCTTTCCCAACTGGCCAACAAGTGCCTCTTATAACAAAGAATGAGAGTTGGAACTTTCCCGCAGGATTTTGGTGGGGAGTGGCTGGTGCTGCGTACCAAATAGAAGGAGCTGCGAAAGCAGAGGGACGAGGACCATCAATATGGGACGTACTCACGCATCGTGCTGTAGGATATACAGTTGCGAATCAGACGGGAGATATTGCTGATAACAATTACTACATGTATAAACAGGGCGAGTTATCTCAGGTGTCACTATAGAATGGTTCTGACTCGGAGACAGATATTGCGCGAATTGCTGCATTGGGAGTCAAGACGTATTCTTTCTCAATCAGCTGGTCCCGGGTCCTTCCCTTTGGCAAAGGCCCAGTCAATGAGCAAGCACTAGCTCATTACGATGATGTGATTAATACTTGCATTGAGTACGGTGTTGAGCCTTCGGTCACACTCTACCACTGGGATCTACCTCTGTATCTGCAAAATTCGTACGGCGGATGGCTAGACAATCAAATTGTGGACGATTTCGTTGCATATGCCCAAATAGTGTTCCAGCGTTATGGAAACAAGGTGCCAAGATGGTTCACCGTTAACGAGCCTATCGTATTTTGGTGAGTGTATTAGATCTAACGTCTAATGTGAAGCAAAGCTAATCGAAAGAAGTGATGAATATCCTCTGCCTGACAATTACTTCCTCAATACCACCATTTCCAAAGTTCAGCAACCTTACTGGTGTGGTCACCATGTCCTACTTGCCCACTCCAAAGCCTATCGCCTCGGCAAGTCCCTTGGTCTCAATGGTACAATTTCTTTCAAAACAAATGGCGGCTATAAAATACCCCTCACAAACTCATCTGCAGATGCGGAAGCTGTGCAGCGAGCCTGGGATTTCAATGAAGGATGGTTCGCTAATCCGACCTTTATCAATGGAGACTACCCTACTTACCTAAAAGAATTCGTGTCTGGGTTCTTGCCAGCGTTTACAGATGAAGAGAAGGCTATGATCAATGGAACAAGTGATATCTTCGCTCACGATGCTTATACAAGCCAATTTTACATGGGTTTGCCAATCCCTCCCCCATTCATATTATCATTAAGAGACTAATATAAGAATCACCAGCACCCGATTCGGGCATTGCGGCTTGTACGAGCAACACAAGCCACCCCCTCTACCCTTCCTGTGTCAACACTACATATACTTACACTACCGGCTGGGGTATTGGTCCGGCCGCCGACCCGCTCTCTCCTTGGCTGCACAAAGCCTCTGACTGGCTGCCTTCTTTCCTCTCCTACATCCAGACGACCTGGTCTCCACGTGACGGTATCGCGGTATCTGAATTCGGCTTCGCAGAGCCTTTCGAAGAGCTCAAGACCTTAAAGCAGGACATCCTGTTTGACAGCATCAGGAGTAATTACTACAAGGATTATCTGGAGGGCATTCTCATCGCAATCAGTGAAGGGACGAGGGTCGTGGGTTGCTTAGCGTGGAGTATCTACGATAACTTGGAATGGTCGAGCGGATATAGTGTTAAGTTTGGCATGCAGTATGTCAACCTGACTACGCAGGAACGGAGCTATAAGGCGAGCTTCTTCGAGTATGTGAATATGTTCAAGCTATATGGGACGGATCCTGTTGTCCCACACTATGTATCTTCCTAAAGTACTCACACAGCTAAAATCTAATGAGAGTGTGAGAGATATCACTTGATGATCACTAGTAGAGCTTATGATATAGTCTTGGATCATGCAGTGTCATTTCGAGAATAGACGTCATTTCATATCCTATTCCTAGTCCCCAGTTTCTGTTTCTCACGAAGTTCCCTGTGGTATCTTCCGATGAAATCGTGTACAAATCATGACTCCAGGCATTTTTGCCAATCATAACGCCATTCCCACTCATTTGCTCAAGAACCCTATCACTATCTCCCCTTGTAATCTGGTTTCCTAGCCATATTGACAGCAGGCGGTGGTCCGTCTTCCAACGGATACGGCGCTTGTGGTCTGTTGTTCCTTCCCGGTAACCCAGGCTCTTGAATAGGTGTCTTGGGAGGCAAAGGTGGTGGTTCTACTCTACCTTGACTTTGTAATTGCTTGATAATTGGAGGCTTCGGCGCCTCATCTGGGCTGATGATAGCGATCTTATCTGCTCCTGCTGAGGTCATGTACTCGCTTGGTGTAGGACTGTACACCGTGAATTTATCGGTCATGTCGGCAGAAAGCCGTGGTGAAGAGGTTACAGGTGATTGAAGGTGTGACTGAATTTCGGAGGATGATCGAGGTGATGGTGTCTTTTGCTGGCCGGGCACTTCTAGATTATCATGACGGCCTGACTCGTATGACGGTCGGAGAGGTGGACTTCTTTGGGGTTGGGCGGGTACTTCGGCTGGGAGCTCGATGGCTGTGGGATAGGCTTCCGGTACCTCTGGAAGGGTTTTGTAATTTCCTCCTGCCCCGGTCATTCCTTCATGTTCGAACCGTGCCTTAGCCCTGTGGATTTTGGCTAATTTCACTGCTGCGGACGATGTCATATTCTGAACGTCTCCCTTTCCCAGGTACCGCCTTGTGTTGGTGCTGACATCTGCAAGTCGACTCCACTCATTCATGCCAAATTCCCCTACCCCAACTTCTACATTGAAGCGGTAGTAATTCTCGATATTTACCCCTCGTCTGCTGAGACCCTCACTCTTGACCCACTGGTGTGTCTCCTCGCACCCCTCGATTTTCGAAATCAATCGCCTCCTCGCTTCGGCGAACTCGCCCATGAATCCTTCATACCAGAGATGCTGATTATGATCATTCCCAGCAGGCCGCTTGCCGGTTCCAATGCTTATGAGTACTCCAACATCACGGCCGGGCCACTCGTTGACACAAGCTTCGTCCAATGCGACTGGTGTCGGGTTGAACTTTCCAGATCCGTCGTCGTGGAATACTGATTGTCCCACTTGCGCAGGCTTGAATGCCAATCCAATCGCGGAAGTTGCGCGTCCGGCCTCCCAAATTTTGCAATCAAATTCGGGCGAAGGCTCTTTTCTAGAATCGTAAGATCGTAAAACAGCAGGCTGACCTCCAGTCGGCGTGCCTTTATACACCGCAGTCACAGCACTATCATCATTAGTTGAGTATATGGAAAGTAGCGACCTACTTACGTCTTTGTCCTGCTCTCCCTGTTGTCATATAGCAAAGCATTTGGATTTCCCCATCTCAGTCCTGACAATGGTCGGCTTTGGTAGCTCGAAGGACTTCTGGCGCTGAAGCTTGTCACGCTAGCATTGCTAGTATGGCGTTGAGGTACCCTACTGAAAGGGCTCACAGTCGTATTCCCGGCATGTATTTCTTCGCCATCATTGCCTTCGTTCTCATATATCGTATGCTCCCGGACACATTCTTTGATCGCCTCCTCCAACTTTGAGGCCTTGAATAACGTCGATCGATACGGTATGCCGGCGATTGTCTTGTCTGTCTCGAAGACCTTTCTAGTCATTCGCACATAGACCTCTTTGCACGTCTCTAGATCCAAGCGCAGCCTGCCCAACATGATTGCTATTAACCCTCCCGTTCCTGTTCCCACGATGAGGTCGAAGTGATCGCATGGCTTCGGTATTTGGTCGCGTCTGGGGGCTTTGCCCTCGATTTCGACGTATGCTCTGTGCATGAGCTCCTGAATGATGATGAACATAGAATAGCCTCGTACACCTCCTCCATCTGTCTCGCGTCAGCCGGCAACCTTCTGCAGCAAGAGAGTCTGCATACCTAGAGAAAGTATGCGAAGGGGCGGGCCCTTCGTCGTGTCTTTGCGCCGTAAGGCGCTATTACTGCCGCTTTCCATCGTTGTCGTGGTCGTTGTAAAGGTTGGCGCAACGTCGTCTTCCGGTAGCGGTTGGAGGATGCTAGCTCTGGATCTTCTCTTGTCTGCCGCTCCACCGAGAGCCAAGAACCTTAGGGGCGCCGTCTTGTCGAGAGTTCTGAGTAGGAGGATAACTATATTTACTACCCAACGCGCGGCGAGAAGGTGTCAGCAGCAAGAGGCTGGGCTGGCTGAGCGGTGATGCTGAATACGACTACGAGATCGCGATGGTTTTCCTGTCGGGGCGCCAAAGCACTGAGTGACGCAGCTTTCCGGGGCTGCGCCTCAAGCAAACTGCCCCTCCCCTTCTCTGGATCAGCGACTACGACTACCTGGACAACCTTATTTAGGCTCCTTCGCGCGGTGCGGTTTCTGTCAATATAACAACTGTTCATCATTTGAAAGGCCTCGCCCACAGGAAAATCCTTTTTTTTCCCTTTCCTCCCAGGACGTCTCAAATGCTTACGAGCACAGTCATACTGTACGCACTCAAAGTTGGGTGCACCTAACCAGCGCGCTGCTCTCATTGGCTGCGTTCCCCGGCCAGAGTGACGTTGATTAGCTCAGGGGTTGGTGGTTGTCCAGCTTCAGCTTCCACCAGTTCCGAGGGGCTGCCACATCCACATCCACATCCTGACTTGTGGCTGTGCGGCTATTCATCAAGGACATCATGCCATCAACCTCCAAGCCATTCAGGTGACATCAGACTTACCACTCTTTCCACTCTTTTCACTCTTCCCACTCTTTCCGTAACTACGATGCTCGAGGAGGCAAAGAAGTGCTGTGGCGTTCGATGATCAAGATTGGTGAGAGCTAAGCCACCTCTTTGGCTGGCTTGTCAGCTATTCTGGGAAGGGCCTCCAGGTCTCTGAACGGCCCGGGACATACACGGACTCACTCTCCAAACAACATGCTAGATACTTGCACGGATCCTCGGGTAGTGTGTTCTCGACTTAGAATCAAGAAAAGATGAAGACTTTGGACTGATGTCAATATCAGAATCAAGGAACAGCAATCCTTCTCTCGCAGCGCCACCTGTAGGTGATTGTGAGAGCTCCTCGCCACATCGATAGAGAGTAGCTTCCTCAGAGAAATCTAATCATATCGAGAAGGTTCTTCGTGCTGCAGGGAGTCGTCACACAGACCAGTATCAAAGACCCCTCAACTAGAACGGCACGGCCAAGCTCAAGCGAAGATCGTATCCTAGTCACGTGTTGACCAATTATCACACGCTCAAGTATATCTAGACGTGAATTTGACCCGAGTTCAGCGCTCGTGTAGTTGTTACTATTTGGGTTTCTGCAACTGCATATCTTTAAGCGCCCTATTGTGTATGATGGATGCGTTTGAATCGCTGACGGGGAAAGTAGATACTCCTCGCTAAAGAAAAGGGGGCGGGGTAACGATACATATGTAGCTCAGAATCTTTGCAATAGTCCATTTCCCATTCCTTAATAATTGCCAATGAGAAATCTAACGGTGCTATTAAGTATAGCAAGAAAGTTCAGCTAGATGAAAAGATGAATATGAAATTTACAAGAGGCGGATTGAGGTACGTCTCTACCAATGTTTAGAATCTTGCATCCTGCTGGCTTAGGAGCCACTTCAGCCAGTCGAATAGATTTGAACCGGGGTCTAGCTGGAGCAATGCCATTCAAAAACTTGCTGGTTTTAGTCTTTCAGAAAAGAAGATAGAAGCTAGCATGTGTATGGTCATCATTCCCCTCTACCCATCACAGGAAATTCACATCTCAGTTATATCGAGCTAAAGACATGGCTTCAAAAGGTCACAGAGATGAAAATTATTATTGGAAGTAGAGCTATGACGACGACTGAAGACTTTCTCAAAGTAGAAATCTAGGTACAGTACCAATCAGACTCATACTAGACTCGAGCACAGCCTCAGCAATGGGTCATGTGATCTACCCTAGTCGTTTTGATCGATCTTTCTATGCTGCCTATTCCTTCAACTTACGCACTTCAGCAAGCCATCTTTCTTTACCGTCCACAGTCTGAACAAATTGAGATTTGGTCATGCTTTGAGCGCCTGAGATGTGCCATAGTGATGCCACACATAAAGCTGAGGCGCGATCTCTCAGACTGGCATGCGGCTTCGGCGATTTCTGTTTTGCGCCCCCCCACATTCGGAGGATCGGGAGGTTTTCCATTCAGTCGAATGTGGACCAAAACACTGGTAGAAATGGACCGTCCCGTACCGACGGAAGCACCACGTATGTTTGCACTACCGGTATCTCAGTCTGTCAGTTAGCGGAAGCTAAAGATTATCCAGACCACCTTTCCCTTTCTTTAGACTACCGAGAGAGATACGGTGCATCATCTACGATTGCTGGATCGGAACGCTTCGAGGCAACGATGGTATGATCACAGTGAGGGTTCAAGATCCTGACGTTCGATGCCACCCGTTCCGGAATGACTATGAGATGTTCATCATGCGTTCCATTGAATCCGCTAATGACCTCGTCACGGAAGACGTGGTCCGTCTCAAATGGCTTGATTTTGAGATGCTTCGACGTTTCTCTCAAGTGAGCTATCAATTGCGAGATGAGATCGGTGGCATGTTTTGGAGCAATGTTCGCGTAGACATGCAGAACAGCCTCAACCATGTCTCTGCCTTCCTAGAGGAGCGATCAGCCATCTGGACGTGTGTCACGAAATTCACAGTCAGTATTGATTATGTGCTGCTATCAAGATCTAGTGACTTTCGCACGAACATGACTGTCTTCTGTGAGACTGTCTCGTCACACATGCTTCTTGACGAGCTCCACCTCGACTTCATTCCTACTGAATACGTTGCCGAGCAGATTGTCGCTGTCGACAAGTACCATCAGACTTGGATTGAGGCTTTCAAGACAATCAACGTGAAAAACTTTGAGGTGCAGGTCAGCCTTGCTCACCCTTGGGACTATGGACCTAATTATTCTGGTCCCTCTGACGACGAGGAGTTTTATCGACTGGAAAAACTCTCAGAAGAGATGGAACCTTTGATCAAAGCAGTGCTACGTCCAGCATCTGTGCAGACGGTTGAAACTACAAATATGAGTGATTATCTTAGTACACGAGACGCGTAACCCTTTCTTGGCAGCGAAAGGATACTTGACTAGCTGATACGTAACAATAGGAGATTTGAAGTCCGTTCTGGAAGCCTGAGATGGGAGAGAGAGCGTAAATGGCCGCCATGAACACGAAGACAGCCGCTCGTCACGAATCGTCTTTCAATCTTAAGACACTGATTTCGTGTTGGAATATACTGTTTTAGAAGAAGCGAGTCAGGGAGCACTTTTTAGATGAATAGAAATTAAATCCATGAATCGTATGCCAGTCACACTGCTTGATTCGGGCGTGAAACAGAATATCTAGGCGAGTACTAAGTAGTAACCAATCCCAATCCTTGATGAAGTTTAGTGGACGACCCATCAAAGGAACGTCTTTACGCAGGGCGACCCCGACGTCCACCTACTCCAGACCCCACAATTGCGCCACCTCCTCCCCATCCAGCAGTGATCCCCGCAGGCCTCTCTCGGACGAGTATCTTATAATGGTAAGTAGCTTACAAGACCGAAGCTCGCCCTGGTTGATTGTAACTACGACACAACTCTTTCGCATTACAACTGTGCCACAGGCACACAGAATCAGTCGACGATTGGTAATTCCAACTGCCAGGAACAGATAGACGAGCAAGTGCATTGGTACTCGGTCTCGGTGGCATACACCACCACCACACACCTTGAACCTCACGTTACATGTAGAGATTATCGCAAAATATACAGCAGCTGACACACCCTAAATTTCCATACCTGCCCAAACAACTAATTAGAAGAGGGTGTGCATCTCAAGGATAGCACCAGACGCTGCTGCCCTGTAGCTATATACAACGCAAAATAGTGGTCGCCCGAGAAGAAATTGATACCAAAAGGTTTAGGCGGCGCCACATATAGAGCCAGTCGTCTGAAACGTATAATCTGGTATTAGACCGCAGTGAACCGATGCTGGATACACGAACCGCTGAGTTCATGTGTCGAGCAATATCAAGTCCCTTTGCGAATAGTAGATAACCCAAAGCTTCCATCTACAGACCTGAACCATCCTGGTCTGAACACTCTGCAGATACTGTACGGGATATAAAAAATTTCAAATAGCCACCCCAATCGCCCCGCTTCCTGGATATGATATCGCAAAATACACTGTCGCTGTACTGTAATTCCCGTCACACATGTGTATGTGCTTCTGTACTGTTACCCTTGCGGTGTTTATAATTATGATGTTGATGGATTGCTCACTCGACTTTGCCCAGAAGCAGGTCAGATCAATACAAGGGAGTATCAAAGGAAAATCCAAACAATGCGCCATCGCTAAATATGCTAATGATGATCGCCGCCCACCTGCCAGCCAGAGTGCAATATATACGGTGCATTCATACAAGAATAAAATATGGTAACAATCTGGAGCGTTGGTCTAGTGCCCGCTCATCGGCACGTCTCCAGTTGTTGTACTCGAAAAGCTTGAAGTCGTGTTGGGTCCATGAGTTTCGGGAGAGCCTAGGTTGAGTAGTGCGCCCGTATGCTTCAAGATCTTGACATCGGTAGCAAGCGCGGAAGAGGGGGAGGCTATGAACGACAGGAAAGAGATTGTCGTCTCAAGAAGGGATCGAAGCTGATCCCTATCGATGAGATTGGTCAAGATAGGATCTTTGTACGCAGCTTGAAGACAAAGCAAATTACCCCATTGCCTATGTAGAGTCAGTAATGCCCAGGTCAGATCAAACTGCGAAGACCTACGCATGGGCTGTCCCCCAGATATTTGTGACAATAAATCTCTTTTCACTAGGGTTGCCAAGGCCATGGAAAGAAGTTGTACTATTGATCAAAGCGCCTATACAATTCTTGGCATACTCGAGAATCTTAGTGCCGTTGAAATCCTCGATACGGGTTGCATTAGGACCAATCGTGGGAACTTCAATGCCAGCTTTGTACTCGCTGGGCATCTGCTCTCCGTGGTTCAAGGTCTTCCTCTCGTGATTCCTCTCGTGACTAAAATAATTGAGAATCTTTAGCAGAAAAGGACGATAAGTGATCACTTGTGCTCCATAGAATTTAGCTCGTAATCGAGCTCTAAGGATGTCTGTTGCTGGCGGATCGTTCTCATTCCAAGTCATGTTTGGCGCCCAGACTGAAACAAGTTCCAGATTTTCTTCGCATGCTTTGATGGTTGGGAAGGACTTTGCCTTTGTATCCTGAGCGGGATGCGGAATGCCATCACCTGCAAACATTTCAAGTTAGTCTTCATAAATACATAGTTACCTTAATCACCCACCTGGAGGTCGATAGAACATATTATGCAACAAGTTCAAGTGCTTCCTCAGGAATAATTGCGCCGAGTAACTTTCCATAACCAGCGGATCGAAGCCATCAATATCTGATGCAGCACGCAAATTGGGTCCTGGCATATCATCCTCATACGTAAGAATGCCCGAGTGTGGGCAAGGGAGCTCGGCTACAATGTCACTATAACATGTGAGTATCGAAAAATCAAAATAACAAAGAATATCCACCTTTCCAATTGTAGACAAGTCCAGAACGCAATCACTAAAGGGTTATCTTTGGGAGGTATCACTTCGCCTTTGAGCTTTTTGAATCGATCCAGTTTTCTAGAATTCGTCAGTTGCAAAATGCTTCTTCATAAGGACAGGATAACTAACGGTCTTAAGATAACCTGAAGACCTCTACAGGCTTCGTGAATATAGGCATGACTTTCAATCACTCTCGCAAGCTGTCCATGATACAAACCAGCAAGAACATTACAGTGGACGTGTTGAAGGCTATTGCCTCCAAGCTGGTTGCCTATGATATCCGTAGCAAGAGCGAAATAAGCCAAACCAGGAATCACATCTAAGTTCTTTAGCCTAGTCGCATAGCCTTTCCCAGAATATGCGCCTTCGATAGACGTTCTCCGACTGCGACTCTGCCCTTTGTCGGTATCTTGTGGGGACAATATTCCCATCGGGGTAGACATTGAAGGAGAACTATGCAAGGGTGAGGGAGGGTGACCATTACGGATGGTTGGCGATCCACTGAAAGTCTGTTCGTCGCGATCAGGCACACAGTCCGGAATCTGTTTCTTCCACGAAGTAATCGATCCCAGTGCCAGAACACATAACACCAGCGCCGAGCTAATGGAACGAAAAGGGTGACCAGATTTCAAATCCCAGTCTCTCTGTACTTCGGTAGGATAGTCCGTCAGACCGGGGGAACGCTTCCGCTTATTTCCAGGACTCTCTGGATTTCTCACAAAACCAGCCGAGGTTGCGTGGCCAGAATTGGCTACAAGTGAGGCTACCTGCTTAGGCTTCAAATGGCTATCCGGTATAGACTTGAGAAATGACTCGACCAGATGATCCAATCGTGTAGGAATGAGTAGCGGATGCATATTGTTAATGTTCTCTTTGTAGCTTTGCACTAGGCCCAAAACAGTCTCTCTTGAAAAATTGGGCATACCATCAGAATCTATCTGATTGATTCCACGCACAAGTTCAGGAGGTGGGTTTCCAGGTGGAGTCATTCCTCCTAATTGGCCCCATTCCTCACCAGCAGGAGAGGAAACATCCGAGTTCGTGTCGCCAGAGGCACTGTCTGCTCCATGGTCGATCAAGGGGTCCTTGTCATAGCCTGGTGGTGCATCGGTTCCTTCACCCCTCCCATAAAGTCTGAGCAGGCCACGCTTCTCTTCTTGGATAATTGGGTATTTCTCATTCTTTGCCTTGGATTTCTTAAGAACAGCTGTGCACATTTCGGCGATTGCAGGTTCAAGAAGTAGTCTTGCGGCTCCAGTGGTGTGGTTGACGGGGATCGAAGGTGGTTTTGGAGGCCCAGGATCGCCGCCCTCCTCTTCCTCTTCCTCTTCCTCTTCCTCCTCTTGTCCATAAGACAATGTGTCAGGTCTTTCGGATATTCGAGGCTGGCCAGGAGTGGAAGAATAAGGTGATTCGGTGGTAGGTAAGACGCGTGAGTCTAAATTCGCTGGTTGCTGCACGGGATATGCTGGCTGGCTTGGAAGAGGATCCGCGTTAGGAGCTTGAGGTGAATTTATGACTTCTTGTTTGAGTTCTGTATGGGTTGGGGGTCGGTGCATAAGATATTTCTGCACGTCTTGCATTGCCTTCATCTGACTCGCATATGTGGACATTTCAGTCTGCATCACGTTTACAGACTGTTCAATACGGGCTAAGCTTTCCATGATGTCCGCAGATGTTTTGTCTTGCCTGCTCTAGTTAGCATGAGTTACTATGGTACAAAATCAAAGACGTACTGCTTTGGGGGAGGGTCGCGGTAACGACACTCTATGTTCTTTTCCTTGCAGCTGCTACAGGATGGTCTTCCTTCATCACATTTGGCTTTGAGGTTCCGACAACTGTCACAAGCTTGAGCAGCCCTTGTGGCTTTGCGCGGGGGTTTCCCGGCTTGAGAATTCGCGGGATATGTGACGGTTGGGTATGTATCTCGAGGAGGGCCAGGGAAGGAAGGATGATATTGTTCAGTAGCCGATATAGGGCTCTGTGGGGGAGCGAAAGAAGCCTGATACGGAGGCCTCCCATGAGGCTCAAAGGGTGGAAGGTATCGCGTCGGTCCATCATGATGTGGTTGTGTATGTGATGGGAGATCTCCTGCAGTCCCGGTGGATGGAGGTCGATATTGCAAAGGAGGCTCATCTGATGGGTCTCTCTTCACCACCATGGTTTCTCGGGGTGGTCCAAAAGTTGGAGGCGGTGGAGCTTGGTGGTAGACATGCGAAGTACCTGAGCTTGGTCTACGACCCTCTTGATCGTATTGCCCGTGTTCAGTGTGCGTTGAGGGCCGACGATCCAAGAGGTGCTGCGACTCGGGAGGCCGAGAGAAGGGAGTGTGCTGATAAGCAGGTGCAGGTACAGGAGGAAGCTGTCTGGAAGTCTCAGCGGAACTTTGCCATTGTCCAGGACCAAGTCGGGGACGCTTCTGGTCCGGAGGCCCAATGTCCATCATATCTATTCACGCAAAACTCAAGCGACCACAGCAGCATAGGCCATGGACGGCAGTCAAGCGCAGCGGCTCCTTACAGGCTCTTAGAGAACACAGCGATGTTGGGAGCTTGAGTGGAGATCATCTGCGCCAAAGGTAGGACAAGCTGACGTGTTGATCATGTGTATCATGTAACGAGAGCCGTGCGACCGGGTTTCGTAAGAGATTTGGAGTCAATCTGATTATAGAAAAGTAGATCAGTAGACGTGCGAGTGAAGTATGATACTGGGAGACGTTTGCCGCAAGGCGCACTGATCGGACAGGTTGGGCAGACATAGCGCTAAAACTCGACACATACGATACCTTGAATTAGTGCACCGAGCCTCTTAGGATCTGCAGACGAGGATGATTTTGGTAAAAATTGCTAGGCAATGGGGATCTTGGGGCAGGATGCGTAGGGATTGTGGGTGGATGTATCTTGTTCTAATGGTTCGTTAGGAGGGACGGTGAAGTGCGAGTAAGGTAAAAGCCATGGACCCGCTGAGCCGGCAACGGCAATGCAGTACTTGGGAGAACGAGCAGCGTACCAATGATTTGTGTGGATTTTAGTGCAGCAGGGTCAGCGTCAACACACAGCCAAGGGTTTTCCAATCGCCGGCTGTGCTTGACGTTATTGACGTTATTGCTCTCTGGGGAATCTGGGATCTGATGAGCTGGTCGAGCTGGTCGAGCTAAGACTGCTAAGTCACGAGTATCACCTGAGGACGTCGTTGTCCCCTGTCCTGCGCCTGCTGCACAGGCCCTGGCTGATAGACGCGGTCAGGGTACGGGCACGGAGTTGGAGCTGTTTCCCAGGTGGTAGGGATTGCCGTAAAGCGTCGTTCCGGTGGAGTGGAAGATGAGATGCTCTACGGGGCTTGCCCGTAAGGATCAGCACTCTCGCATTGGCTTGGGCACCATCAGGTTGTTCTGCTGACTGCCGATTGATTTACAGCAGTCGAGCCCGTACAGAACATTGCAAGTTCGGTCGCAACCTCGGCATGGAGTTCCGAGTACTGTACCAAGTATGTATGAAGCCAGAGATATCGCGATCGAACTCAGGGCCACCAGCATACCTGTGCCTGCGCCTGTGCGCGTGTGCGAGCTCTCCAGAGCTGACGGAAGAGTGGTGCCGTTTTACTAGCGGTGCGTGGGCTGGGCCGCAGCCGAGACACCGTGGGACGTGGTGGAGGAAGGACTGCTAGGTAGGCCGCAGTACTGTACTAACCACTAACCCCACCACGGCGTCCTGCGAGAGGAGTTGAGGACATTGACAGTTGCCCCCTTCTGTCCTCTACTCTTCTGCTCTGTCTCCTTCAGGAATTGCAAAGGCCTTGCAAAGGCCTTGGGACATGAGGTGATGCAATCTGGACATCTGGACAGTCCGTCCACGGGGCTGACCAAGGTACCGTCGTTCAATGCTCTGCGCCAGCCTCCACGCCTCCAAGTCCAAGCCTCGTGCCCACCGCCTTACGGCCGTGGTGGATTGGGATGCTCCTGGAGCCAGTCCAGTTCCTTCGTCAAACAAGACGGAGCACTGGTGGCCCGGCCAATTTGCCGATGGTGGGTGGATGCTGAGCTGGGGTCATGCTCCCCGTCCGCTCCCCGTCCGCTCACTTGTGACAAGGAAGACAGTCATCATAGCAGATGCTTTTCAAGGCTGACGCCAAGACCCTGAGCCACTACTTTAACTCATTGATGGCGGGAGACTTCTTCTGCCAGCTAGAAACAGCTGCGGCCCTCAAGGGGGTTGGGTGTCCCCATTAGTATCAGGCGGGTGCGGCACTTCGACGCAGGCAGCGCTCGGCTTTCTCGCCCTGTTCTGCGCATGAGAGCCCGCTTGCAAGCCCTGTCCAAGCAGATTTGCAGGCTGCCCTGGTCGTAGCGAAAGCCCAAAGTCTTTACCGAGTCACCGACCCCTTGGGCATGGGAGCATGGAGTCGCCTCCGTCCCTTTCTGCACCGAGCCCAGTTCCTTGGCAGGCCCTCAGCTTGACGCAAAGGATGGTCTGGCAGATGGTCCCCTCACAGCGCCAGATGACAAAAGCGCAGTGCAGTTTCCTTTTCGAGAGACAAATCATACTTCAAGTGAGCTAGGCTGCCCGCACTACAAACTGTAGAACTGGTAGAAGTTGTGCAAGCGTGAGTGGAGCTACCATTTACGGTATTCCCAGTTGACAGCAGAACGTCACCAGTTCGCCAGAGAAGACATCCATACAGCACCGGCTACTAGCAATTAGTGTAGACATTGGCACTATTCTCGGCTTTCGAAAAGCAACAGGACTTATCAGAAAAAGGAGTTTCATCGACAAAGTTGACTCGCGGACTCCCGCCCCATGACGACGGCGGTCTGGAGAGCATTTTGACTTCCTGGAAATCTCCGTTGGAAATGGTTCCTGAACGTGGTATCTCTATCGGTCAGGCGTCAATTCTCCGATATTGGAACATTATGTGGAGGGAGGTGGGGAGGGCTGGAACCTCACGTAAACCGGCATGATTCTACCTGATTAACTCTAGTGAAGCAATTGGCGAGACCCAAATTGCCATGTATCTTTGCGCTACGGGGTAGTAGGTTTTGCTCGGAAGATAGCGTGTCCAATGAGAAGCTGTGCTAGACTGTTTCTGAGGAACAATAGGTTGACTGGTCCCGTTTCACCCCGAGTCATCAGACCACTCCGCTCCACATTAAGAGCGGCTGTAAGCGGTTGGTAGTCGGAACCGGGATCATATTCATGGTTTGGAATTGAGGACAGTGTTATCGTTCCAAAGAATCAGGATGTACAGAGGAGGAGATGAAACCCATCAGGATTGAAGCTGTGGCTGTTCGGGCATCCAGCAACGAACTAACGAGTCGGCGAGCCTTGTTTTGGGGGCATCGCGAGCCGCAATGAAAGTGCAAAAGCTATTCGGCCAGCCGACTACCGAACATCCCTCCTATAATTCCAGGGTTGTGCCCTCCCAATCAGTCTCACCGCTGATGATGACGAGCGATTCCAAATGCTAAAAGATGCAGACCTGGCCCATGTAGACATTTTGTCTGCACGCAATCCTCTAATCACCGTGCTCAACTCACCGTCCATTGATGGGCCTCTCACCTGACCATTGAGACTGAAGATCTTGACCTGAACCTCACGGAGCTCTGGGTACCTAGTTACCAGGCCATGGTAGATCCCCGCGTTCCAAGATGAGCCCCACGTCTGCAAGACCGGCAGCGTGGTTGTCTCAAAATGGCTGCAGATGAGCGTTGGATACAGGAGGATTGGCATGCGCTCAGGAAACTCCATAGGCTTTCGAAGCTTTGGAGACTTAAAGATAATGAGTGCGATACGACAATAACCTTGAGGGATTATAACTCTCTACTATTACGCGGGACGTTGAAAACCAATGTTCTTCGTTCGGCCATGTCGTTGATTGACCTTAAGTTGGCCTCCTCGACATTACAACCACTCAGGGAGTACAATTCTCCTACCGGTAGTAGAATGGAGTTAACCTTTTTAGCGGACCAGTTCGAAGAATAAAACGCATAATACACTACTGGTGAGTCGTTGCTGGCAACAGAGTGGAAAGAGCTTTGCACAGAGATTGTGCAATCACTTCGCTCCCTCTCTTCTCGCGGCTGGTAGTTGCGTTGCTCGACTGAGTGGGGAATGAAAGATCGCCACAGTGAGGTTGCCGTTTTCAGTGCCAGCAAGGTCGGAATAGGCCATCAGCCTATGCGGCCAACGAATGTGAGCGGCAGGTGGGCGCATGTGCCTATATTCCCTAGCTGGTCTTGCAGTGTACGGTAAATTACTCGTCGTGGTGACCCCGGAATCACCTCCTCAATTTCTTGGCTCATTAATCTTCAACCTTCCCTCTCTCGTCTCGACACCAGCTATTCCGAGATCATAACGTTTGAAAATTCTAGAGTCAAAGTTCCGGCAGCTTAAACATCATCTCAGCAGTGAGATCAGGTCGTACAGCCAAGTTGCGGGGGCACAGATTTCACGCATGCATGTTGATTTCCGTCGAAGAATATGGCTAAGGTTAGGACCCCAGAGTTTTTGAGATGAGTACAAGCCCCCCACAAACTGGGTACCTTGATCACCGTTTGGACAGAGTAAGCAGCGCGGGACAGGATTGAACTCAAGGGGCGTAATTTGCTTGGACCTCCCCACCTCTTGCTGCTGAGCATTACCTCAGACGCTCTCTTGATCATTGGAGGAGCACTCTCTCGGGTTGCACGAGAATGACTGAGCTTGATCATGCGGGGTCCCACTAACATAGACGTTTCGCTTTTGGTATCACATTTTCGGAGTACTTCATCCAGCGTCAGCACAAATGCCTGTCCAAGATGAAAACTGCATGCTTACTCCTTGCACTATTCGAGTAAGCTGACGAATTTGTTGGGGCAGATGTGATGATATCCGCCTGACTGAGGCTTGAATTGAAGGGTGTCGACACTCGTGATGCAGAATGATAAGCTTGGCATGTTACAGTGAGATTCTGATTTAGACTCTTGACGAGCGAAGAGACCGAAGTTCGTTTCCACTTCCAATCTACAAACCAAACCAGCCACAGGTCCATAAACATAGATTCGCTCATATGAACCGACCCAATCAGACTCAATTGCGCGGGTCTTGGTAAGTAATGTCTCAGTCGACAACGATGCTGGATTCTGGCAACTTGACTACTTGTCGAAACTCCTTTTTTCAGCGCCCCTGGCGTTTAAGATTGAGATCCCCGCGAGGTCTGGCGGGAATAAGATAAATCGGCTATGACTTCCCCTTCGGTGAATACTAGATCTCCTGTCTTACACGGGCAGCAGGCTTCTTCCATCAGAATGCCTATAGCCAGCAACGCGGTTCCATCCAGACTCCTCCAGTCTTCCACACCTCTGTCCGTGGTATTTCGTGAGTAGAAGTCAGAGGCATAACAATGTAAAGCCTGGAGTAGATCAGGATCGGGCAGCTCTAAGCCAGATCTTCGCTCATTCGCGAAATAGATATCATCCTCGACGAATCTAGTAGGGGCATTTTTCCGGCGGAACAATACACTTTCCGGTGGCACAGGTGCAGAGGAGCTAGAAGGAGTATCTCTAGTTGATGAGAAATTCAATCGCCTCGGTATAAAGCCTGCTGAAGAAACGCGGCCTGCTAAAGTGTCATTACAAAGCTATTCCTAGAGTGATAGAATCAGGAGTACCAGCCACAGCGTCAAAAACAGTCGCTGTCCGTGGGGGCCTTCTATCGTCGCCCTTGTCAGTCTCAGCCTTGCTGTTTGGATGAGCGCGGGGGGCCATGAAAGATCTCAGCCGCGGTGGCGTCAGAGTGAGAAAAATAGTAGTATCTCCTGAAATGCGTATGTGTTTTGAAGTAGACATAAATTGTAGTTGTACTACCTTTGCCTTTTCCCGGCCTGGTTGGGCGGAGAGGTGTGCTGTGGTCCCTGAGGTTTGGAACTTGGGCCGCCTAAAGCACCTGCCGCATTAGCTTTGATCGCTTACCTACCCACAGCACAGTACAGTTACGACTGCCACCAGATGGAACTGATCCAACGAAATCCAGAGCAAAGGCTCAATGCATGAATCAACAGCTTTTTGAACGATCTGCGGGACTCCTAAGTCCCCAGGTCTTCGCGAGAAGACAAACTGCGCAGCTGATCTACACGATTCAACCCTGCCCAGGATTTCGATTTGATGGTGGCGAAAAAGAGGTGATTGTCAATGATGAGGATGGGGAGCCATCAGCGGGGCCGATAGGCTCAAAGATATGGGCACATCAAGCTGGAGTCAATGCACTGGCTCTTGATGTTGAGAGTAGGATGTGAGCACCAAGTGATTTGGTCTCAAGTCTACGCTGACGAATGTAGCCTTCTCTCCGGAGGTCTGGATTCCTCTCTAAAGCTCTGGAATTTGGACAATTGTCCTACGGACACGAAGCACATATTGAAGCCGAGCGCGGTAATCTCCAGGTCAGTAATTCTAGTCAGTAATTTTCGATCGGTTGGAGTTAATGATTGATATAGGGCGGCATCGGCGCACACGTTTGGCGTTACGCATCTCAGCTTCTATCCCTTCGACTCTGCAGCTTTCCTCTCCTCTTCCTATGACCACCACCTCAAGTTGCATTCTACGGAGACACAAGCTGTCTCGGCAGATTTTGACCTAAGCTCTGTCATTTATACACATACATTATCTCCTATTGCACAGCATTTGCTAGTAGCTTGCGCAACGCAGCATCCTGCTATCAGACTCGTTGATCTCCGTTCTGGGGCGAGCACGCATTCGTTGGCTGGGCACCATGGAGCTCTCTTGTCTTTAGCCTGGAGTCCTGTTCTAGACCACGTCCTCGCAAGTGGTGGAGTAGACGGTACAGTACGGTTATGGGATATACGCAAGAGCTCAGGTACACTAGGCGTCTTGGATATGGAAGATTCGTTGGGCATAACTGGGACGGATGGGATAGGCAGAGGTGCTCGGTCTCGTGACTCAGGAAAAGCCCACCGAGGCGCTGTCAATGGAATCACATGGACTGACGATGGGTCGTATATTGTCTCTGCTGGTCACGACGAGCGAGTGCGGGTCTGGGATGCTGCTACAGGGAAGAACACACTCACAAGTTTTGGCCCAATTCTCAAGAACGGACATCTATCAAGTCTTCCCCTCGTCCTTGCGCCATCCGCTTCAAGCCTAGCGAGTCAGGATCTGCTTTTCTACCCCAGCGAGCGAGAATTACTCATGTTCGAGCTGCATCAGGGCAGACTCGTCAAGCGTCTAAAGGTGCCGGGCCCAAATTCGGCTTCTGTGCGGTCTAAGACCGGAGAGCGTATCGTTAGAAATCGCATCACAGGACTTGTCTTCAGGGGTGAAGCGGATGGGGTCTTCACTGCGCATACTGACGGTCAAATCAGAGCATGGCTTCCTCGGACAGTCGAGGAAGACAGGCTGGAGAAGGAGGAAGGGATTCTCAAACGTCACACCGACGATGATGGAGATGAAGAAGAGAAAAAGAGACGTAAAGTCCTGGACGATGTGTTCAGAGATTTAACCAAACAGAAGATCAGTTTCGGATGAAACTAGGATCTCCTTCCTGGAACCACATTGTATTCGCACCACTTTCCCCATATCTTCCCGACGATAATGGTCCGAAAAATGATGCTCGAGTCGATCAAACTCTGACATGGCGGGGCCCTCAGCGCTTTGACAAAAAGCGACTAATATTGACTCAAGTCCGACCGTCCGAGGCTCTCGTGATTGTTACATTGTTAGTTAAAGCTTTCAATACACTTGGAGAAGAAGGTTGTAGAAAGGCTTGGACCTTGGTAGTTCCGAGGCAGGCGGCTATCAAGTAAAACAGTACGTCATAGGATTGGTTGATCTATATAGAGATTTATCTGTCAAACTGCCAAATCTTGTGTGCGGCATAGCTCTGCCACTTAGTTAGCAGCTCCTTCAGTGCACAGTCAATTCCATTCGTGGTCTTCGGAACTATCTCATGGTCCTTCTCTGTTAAACTACATTCTATATCACTCATCAAAAAACTTTCAGACACAATTCAGAAGTCATGAAATATAGACTAGCCGTCTAAAACCTCTTATTACCAATCAAAATTTGAGCTAGGGAGTTTCATTCAGACATTGTCGTCCTCCTTGCCTTTTATAGCTGCAGACGTTGCGGCATCCTTCTGTTTCATTTCATCCTCTGCCATCTTTCCCCTTCTCGCCCTTCTCTTCTTATCTATCCTCTCTCTCCATCCACTACCAAAGAGCACTGCTGTCCAAGTAGCCAGCCCGCTGACCATCAAGAATCCAGCACTAATGCTCGAAAACCATCCAACTCCAATCCTCTCTATAGCCGGCAGTACCGTCGCGCTTCCTAGAGCCCCGAAAAGATACCTGATCATATAGTTTCCTGCAATGACCTCCGCTCCGTTTCCCTGCATGACGTCCAGGCAATACGTATTCAGGCTAGGGAAACAGAATAGTTGGGATACGCCCTGGAAGAACATCATAATAACCGGCAGCGCGATACCACCGAACTCTTTGTCGACCGACCACCCGTAGATCAGCATACAGGCCGGCATCGCAATACCCATAAACGGTACGCAGGAGCGAAGACGATCCTCCGAAACGCGGATACCGCCGCGCTTTTTGATCCAGGTTTTGGTAACATAATCGGCGTAGCGTCCACCAATAAATGTACCAGCGATGTATCCACAGCCGGGCGCGAGGTAGAAGAGACCAGACTGAATGGGAGAGGTGAGGTTGAAACGCGGGTTGAGGACATATCGTATGGGTGTCAAAAGACTATACATGTTCCACACCAGTGACGAGGAAGCGAGTGCTGCCATGATGAGATTGGGATATTTGTAGAGCTTGACGACACGCCAAGGATTCAGCATACCCCAGAGGATACGGGCTTTCTTTCTGAGAGGAAGGCCGACTAAATCATCGGATTTCTTGTGGTGAGCAGTCTCCGGGAGGAGGAAGAAGGCTCCGATTGTTGCGACTCCCGCAAGTGCGGTTTGCAGGTAGAAGATATCACGCCACGACTTGAAAGTTACGATGATGCCACCAATGAAGGGTCCGAATGCCGGGCCGATGAGGGTTCCAGAGAGAAACCAGCCCATTGCTGTTGCTCGTTCGGTGGGGCGGTAGATATCGCCGATACATGATGCTCCGATTGTCAGGAAGGAAGTTCCTTCGAATGCTGTAAGGATACGGAAGACATAGTAGGATGCGAGATTTGGAGACAGCGCTGTCCCGAGTGAGCAACCTAGAAATAATACCGCTGTTATGAGGCAGATCTATTATTGTTAGGACAACATGTTGCAAGCATTTTGTCAATTGGGGATGGCTTTATACGTACATAACGTCTTCCATAAACCTGACTAAGAGGTCCCCAAAAGCAAGGGGACAGTCCCATGAACAGCATATAAAGAGCATTACTCAAATTGATGATAGTTCCTGTGCTGTGGTACGTTGCTGCAACCTCAGGAATAGCAGACAATATGGTTGTACTTGATATTGGGGCTAGGAAAGAGCAGAATGAGAGGAGAGTCACGATGACAATTTTCTGATTCGGCTTTATCCTATCGTATATTTCATCCGGAACTTCAACATAAGAGGAGTAGGGCTGGATGGGCGCCTCCTGAACATGGGATAGGTGCGATTGGAGATGCTCCAAATTTGGGCGCTGCTCACTGGTGCTCATGGTTCGGAGGGAAGCTGTATCAGCTTGATTTGCTGGTTCATTCTTCTCAGACGAAGCCACAGGTTCCTCATGGTGGCTCGGAGACATGATTAAGTAAAAGCTCTAATTTATGATTCTGAGGTACAAAATCATCATACAGTGAGGAAATACAAGAGATACAACGGAGCTTCTGTTCCTGCTGGATCATGAAAGGCAATGCGGAGATAGAACAAAGAGATACGACTGCTTGGACTGGTTTTGGAAAGCATTTCAAGATTAGGAAGAAGAAATATTATATGAAAAGTATCATGACTCAAAAGCCTCAGAGACTGTCAACAATAGGAAGGTCTTCGTCCGACAATCGGCATCTCCACTTAGCACTGACATTAAAAAAAGCTAGCTCGATTTTTTCAGGAAAGAATTTGCAGCGCATTAGGAACAGCTCAATCTTCGGACCACCGCCGATGTCATGATAACCCCAATCCTGCTCTTCTAATTTGTTTCTCACATTTCCGACCCCATTTTCGGACGGCCCTTGCCGTCTCTTCCGTGGTATTGCCGCCAATGATATTCGGAGCATTTCAGTCAATGTTTTCAACATCTACTTAGTCAGAACGGCAATCTGTATAGAGTGGGGAGCGTTTCATCCGTACACATGGCTTTCACTGACGTTGTTACGGAAGTCTAATCCAGCGAGCCACCGATGAGTGGTAGCGGTGAAAGGCTTCACCACCAGCTTCCAATTAGCGTAGCGATCTCGAGGAATATTACAGAACATGATATATAACAGCGAAGGCATCTAGTAATTTACTATCTTGCATATGTCAGAAGCAGTCTGGAACGCTCTGTCCTTGCGCCAAAGCTGTTGTAGGATCACCACCCAAAAGCGTTAATTATATTTTGGTCTGTAGGTTTTCCTTCTGTGTTCGCAGCTCGATTGTTACTCCTTCTTTCAAAGTCAGTCTCTCAGACTAAGGACCATGTTGAAGTCTTCTGCATTGTGAATTACAGAAACTTGATATTGATATTAGGTCAACGGAGATATCTGAAAATGAATGGTCACTTCATGATCTATTCATGAATCGCTTGTATCAGAAAGCACGCCTGTAGTCTCGGCTATAGTCCGATGGACTGAATATCGAATCTATCATGCGACTATGCCAGAACTTGTTGAATGTTCGTAACACCTGACATGCTGGGAGATTTTCGAAGTAGTTGATAATTGCTCCAATGCCGTCAATAAACGATGATGACAATATTCGGTTCCCCCCATCCTTCGAATGATACTTGCCACCCTAATTCTGCAGAAAGCTCTCCACGATCTCAGCAACCTCCTTAGGATGCGACCGCGGGATCGCATGTGTCGCCCCCTTCACAACCTTGACATTCTCCTCCTTCCACCCAACAGCCTTTAATTGCTCCTTCGTGTACGCTTCTTTAAAAACAGGATCGTCGCCCCCTAACACAACAATCGCTTTATCTCCCCTCTTTGCAAGAACTCTATACGTCTCATGCAGATCAAATACTCCACCATACCTCCACGCCCCTATGATCGTTGCCGCATGCCCAGCATGCTTCTTCTGCTGCCAGGCTTGCACAGCAGGAGCGTCGACCTTCCTCTCCTTCAAGCGCTCTTTCCATCCTTCTTTGGGTCCCGGACCGCCTTCCATCACATCCATGATCTTCGCCTGCGCTCGCTCTTCACGGTCCGGGTCTCCCTCCGCCGCAAACGTGTCGTCCCATTCTCCGTCAGCTTTCTTCCACAGCCCTGCCGGCGCAACTAATATCAGAGATTCCACGGCTTTGGGATGAATTTCCGCGAAGGTAGTCAGTATAGCGCCTCCGAGTGAGAAGCCGAGGAGGTGGGCAGACATCCATTGGAGGTGAGACAGGACTTCGAGGAGCTGGTGATGGTAAAGAGCAGGCACATGGGGTGCCAATGGTGTAGAAGATAAGCTATGGCCCCAAGCGTCGTAGATTACCACATTCTCGCCCTTTTCAGCCAGAGCCCAAGCCAGCGGTGCCATCCCTATGGCTGGAGTTCCACCTCCGTGGACCAGAATGATGTTGCGACCAGTTGCGGTAGACGTAGGAGCGAAGGTGTAGTACCGAGTCGAACCCCATGAGGAAGGTATGGTTGCCCCTGGTGGGAGAATTCCGGCAAACTCTTCCTCGAATTCTTCGGATGATGGCGGTGGTATATGGCTCAGACCATTGTGTAGTATAGGTTGCGGAGGTGGTAATGAGGGCGGCATTTCGCAATTGTTTTAAGACTCAGTGTGAAACTGTAGTGGAGGTCACTTGACCGAATAGGATACAGCCACTAGAACTTCTCGAGGAACTACCTAGAATATCAAAACTTAAAAAGGGAAAGAAATGTTGATTGCGTCCGCAGCTTTGTAAAACGTAAAATCTGAGTCATCAAGCATGCTAGGAAGACCATGCTGTGGGTCTGTCGATCTCAAAGCGGCTCTCTATTGGAGCAAGGTGCGGCCAGTAAGTAATCAGATCAACCTTGAGATCAATTGGATTTTTTCTTAGAAGACCACTACTTCGGTTTCTAAAGGTTCTCAAAAGACTTGAAATTACCAACCGCTCAAATTACTGAGTGGAAATCTTCATTTTTAGTTTTCATCTCTGCTTGACTATCGCGGGCTGTACTGCCGCATTCGGGCAAGCACTTCTCCGTGCTAGACAGCAGGTATTGAATTACCGTCAGCTTTAGCTACCCGCTGGCTAAGATACTTTGGAAGGAGATTTAGATGTACACTTCGACGGCATGAGATGATGTTTGTCCTAGCATAAGAACTCAAGATTCGTCCGGTGCCAGACAAGTATGCTCACCACGTGCGAATGTCAGGACCTCCTCGCTCGTTTTCGATATTTCGATATCTTGATGAGACTATACATTTTTTCGAATTATGACAATTGAACTAATAGCTATAGGCCATTTAGAGTGTTTTGTGCTGTGAAGACGTTTCCTGTTTTTCGAATGAGTGGAAGCATTCCGAACGCCTTCTAGGCACTTACCAATATCAAAATAATCCACCAAGATGAAGTTAGGCTTCGCCCCGTGCTGCTGCGTGCAGAGATTCGCCTGAGCCCCAATGCTACCCGTCCCCGTAGCGGCATTCGTTGTCGCAGCGTCGTCTCTGTCAGGTACCAGAACACCAGTGTTGAAAAGATTGATGTCTAAGAAATGGTTGATGATATACATTAATCCAGCTCCACTGGACCCCGATGGCCGATCGATAGAGCAGTCGGGGAATGTCGGTGTCGTCACATCATATGGAGTTTCCCAAAAATATGAGAATTCATCCAGAATATAGGACACCTTGCTTGTGTCTGCATGATAGTCTGTAATACCTGTTATAAAAGTGAAGTTTCGGAAATCGACGAGACTCACCCATGAACATGACTAATCGAGTATTAGCTGTAATTAGCTGTTGCAGTGTTGGCCATTCGCTCAGAGTAAGTTGGCTTGGTGGTGTATAGGCATATTTTGAGAGCCCGGCGCTATTCATAGCAGTACCAAAGTCACTGACATCGATGGCATCGCCATTTGTAAGAAGCAGTGTAACGACCTCATTGGGATTTGCGTCCATCCATGCTCGGACCGACGTCAGGTAATTTACAAGTCTTCCTGCATTGAGTTCGAAACAAGACGTGTGACACAAGTAGATGTCGTCAAGAAAAGAATGCTACCCGCGTCGATTTGAAGTCAGTAAGGCGCCTTTGAGATGAGACCAGCCAGGAAACATGAGGAGATATAGAGAGAAACCTCAGAAAGTCTCAGGCCCAAATAAATTCAGCCTTGAATACTAGTTGGGGGGAGATATATGCTCTACGATTGCTGCGACTTACCGTCTGTGCTTGAAGAAATCGAATACCAGCGTTCAGTTGATCAGTAACACTGAGGTCTTGATTTTCAGTTGGTAAGTCTCCAACGAAAGCAGAATCATGAGCTCCTATCAAGGAAACATTGGAGTACAGGCGGTCGCAAAGTGCAGCATTCCCGTTGCAAGCTGTCTGGGCACTACACACAGCTATGGTGAAGAGCAAGAAACACAGCTTGAGAAACATCTCGCCGACCTGCGCAGTACGACAGACTACTAGAGATAGAAGCCCTTGGAAGTGGAATCAGACAACGACTCATAGCCATATATAGGAGATGCTGCAAGTTAGCTTCGTAGTATTCATTTGCAACGCTTCTCCGCTCCTGCCCTGCTTGTCACAGCTTCCCAAACGAGAGCATGAGACTGGGTCAGCCAGGGCAAAGATCCGCATCATCGTACCGCACAGAGACGCATGCGGCAGGTTTGAGCTTGCAGAGGGGCCAGTTCCTGCGCAGAGCGGGTGCTGTACCATTACAGGAACGTGCTGGTTTGGACGGGCGCGGTGGCACCAAAGGTGTGTGGATGGTGGTGGTATGGTGGTGGATGGTGGATGGTGGCGTGTGAGCAGGCGGAGATTCTACTGGCTTCAAGGTATAGCTTCCAGGTATAGGTGAGGACCTTACAGGACAAGCGCCCGAACAGATCTTGCAAATCAGGCCGATAGCTGGGGAAGTCTCCGAATGATGCACAAAAGTCCTGCATTGGACTAAAGCTGTGGCCGGCAGGTAGATGCCTTTGGAGTCATTCGCCCGTCTGATAGGATCGTTACTTTGGATCTCAAGGGGGCCTTGCGAAACCAGTCTTGTCCCATGTAAAGCAGACGACCTCATAGGACAAGCGCGCACGACGCGTGTTACTGTGAGCGGTGGTCCATGTGAAGGCGCCAGCAGCGGGAGCAAACATGAAGAGTGTTGCAGCTGGGCAGTGAGATATCAGTTGATCAGAGAGGACAGTTTGATATCATATCAGAAGGCCGGGCTGGAGGAAGACGACGACAATCTTGCCCGGCGCAACAACGACAACGACTGTCAAAAAGGAGGACTCTGTCCCTGTCTGTCCCTGTCTGTCCCTGTCTCCCAATAGAAATTCCAAGATCGTGCCTTGCATTCGAGCACCACCAGACCCTGATCCTGATCCTGATCCTGACCCTGACCCTGACCCTGAGTTGTGCAGGTGGCAAAGTTGTGTGACCGCAGGAGCATCAGTGTGTTCGGTACTGTAAGGTTACGGTACTTACGGTACTGTACAGTACTCGTACTTACTTTACTTACTGTACTGTACGGAATACTACTGTACTTGCTGGGATCATCATGCGCGGCAAAGCAGTGGAGAAGTGGCAATCCCCAAGGGACAGTCGCAGGTCCATCTGATAAACAGTATCTTGTCCGAGTGTTACACTCTGAGAACTCGGTTGGCCTATGTGAGTTCTTGCATAGACTGAAATGACTTACCATTCAGTTTGCAGTCTATTTGGCCGAGCTCTATGAATCCTGCGCTCCACTACAGGTTCTACCAGCTCCACGAGTAGCAACTGCTTCGATCCATCTGCTGATCATTCCACTATTCCAGGGCGTATCTATGGAGTGGTTGCTTACAGAAGAGATGACTTCCTCGTGCCACTTCGGAACGAGCCGATCTAGTTGGTAGGTATCGGGTCAAATGGGGCAAGTGTGGTTTGTTTACTACATTACACAGTAGGAAGCATCACTGCTCTAGATATCTCAAGATGTCTAGGCAACAGCTAAAATATGGCAGTAATTGGTACTCGTCTAGGATGGAACAAAGCGTCACGACAACAAATCATGGAATTCGCTTTTATTCTGGCAGTTTTCTGTTGTACAGTACAGTACAGAAAAGTTATTTTGCAGAACGCTTATTTCAAGCTCATCGAAAGTCGACCAGTATGCGTTTCATCAACTTCAGAGAAAGCACACAACTCCCGGGCTGACCTATTGACACAGGGAAAGACATGTAAGGTACTGGCCTTTTAAGAGCGACGAGGACGAAGACGAGGACGAGGATGAGGCAGCCATTATCACAAGCGACAGGTAAAAATTTGGAGAGAGCTACCCTATTTATGGAGTCAAAAGGCTCGGGTCTCAGCGTCAGCAATCGCCGGCTGTGCCGTGCCTCGGTGAATGTTAACGTCGATTCCAATCACCACATGAGAATCCTTATACAACTCAAGAAATCTGTTGTATCTCCCCCAACATTCCTTTCTACCTCATACGCCTCCTCGGGTTTTCTTTATCATTATGGCCTCCGCAACCGCACTTCCAATAAAATCCATTCTTTTCACTGGCACCCTCGTCCTGTCACTTGGCGCATCCCGCGTCAGCCTTGTCTACAACCTCCGATCCTTTCTTACGGGTCCAGGTCGAAAAACCAGAATATTCGCAGCCCTAGTCCTTCTCGCCAACTTCAAAAATGTCCCCTTTGTATGGCACTACCGCGTATGGTCGGCCCTTTTGCGACATTGCCTCTTTAGCAAGCCCCGGATACCACCAGCTATAAAGTCCTCCGTGCTCTTCCTACCCACAATCACATCGTCGCACAGCCCGCTCTACGAATGTGACTACAACCTACACAAGTCGAACAGCACCTACTTCTCTGATCTGGACCCGTCGAGGAGCCATCTAATCTGCGCGCTGCTCCAGCCAGGGATCGACAGGTTACAGCACAATGTACGGGAGAAGTTGGTACTGGATAAGGAAGGGCAGCCTGTGAAGGGACGATGGAACATCATTCTTGGGGCCGTGATGTGCAGTTTCAAGAGGGAAATAGGCATCTACGAGCCTTTTGAGATGTGGTCACGGCTGCTATGCTTCGACCGCAAATGGATATACGTCGTTACGCATTTCGTGAAGAAAGGTACGGTCAAGCCTAGCGCCTTTATTCTTGAAGACGGGTCCTGGTTCGGTAAGGGATATAAGAGGGTGGAAGGGCCGAAAGGCAAGGATGTAGATGAGAAAGCCGTGTTTGCAAGTGCGGTCAGCAAGTATGTGATCAAGCTTGGGAGACTCACTGTGCATCCGGAGGTCTTTCTGGCGGCTGCGGGAATGCTGCCTGCGAAGCCAGGTGGATGGGTCACTATGTCAAATACTCCTTCTGGGGAATCGATACCAGAAATGTTGGACGTGTCAAGTGTCGAAACAGAAAGTGCTGAGACGACAGATGAGTGGGACTGGAAGAGAGTGGAAGCTAAAAACCGCGAGGGTTTGGAATTTGCACAGCATTTCGCAGCGCTAGACAATCTAAACCAGACGTTTTCGGGCAGTCAGGAGGCTTCATTAGGGAGATATAGAGATCTCATTTTCATATAGAAGTCTTATAAGAACATAGTATAGATAGATTAGAGTCAAATAGGGTCAGAGGCGTTTGGGGGCTTGCAAGGCGCTGCGCCTCATTACAATAGATCTTTTACAGGTATTTAGGGAACACTAGACTATAGCAACAAGAGATGGAGCACCTTAGGAAGTTTTTCCTCAAATCAGACTCTTCAAGTTTTGTTTAGCTGTGAAGAAGTTTAAGCAACTATTTCACTGTCAAGAGCTATCATGAATGCACACCATTCAAATTTCACAATTAATTTCAAGTGTACCAAACTGAATCGAGACCTGGGCCAAAGGGCTGATTTTCCTACCCCTAAGAAGGCTCTTATGATAGGACTGTGAGATATAGTTGGCTGCTTGAACAAGCGCCCTCACGGAATTTTATCTTAGTTCTTAGTTGACTTCACCTTATCGAACCCAAGCAAAGATCTCTTCATATGAGATATCACCAGCCAGTCAGCAAAGCCTCCCAGCACAACAGCATTCAAACTGATTCCCCTCTACATAAGACCTATGCAGCAGAAATCGATTCTGCCCAGTCCTCAACCTATTCTCACTCATCTCACTTCTCCCACTCATCTCCGCAAAATTGCTTGCTGTCAACCTCCTTTTCTCCTTCCCCACTTCTTCCAGCCCATTCGTTGCAAAAGCTGACAGTCCGGGAGCCTCGCTCTTCATAAGCACCTTCCACACAACCACCAACCACACATCCTCCACCGGTCCATCGGGACCTGTAGAAAAGGGTGACCACATGACGGGAGGACGATTGCACAAGTCGTTTGCGAATGATAGGACGGCGCGGTGCGAAATATCATAGTTAAGCCATTCAGGAATGTGGTGGAAGAGGAGGGGAAAGGAGATAGTGTTGAATGTGTGACATACGAGGCGGACGGAAGGCAGAGAGGATGGTGGGAGGTAAGTGAAGATTTCCAGAACTATCTCGATTGGCAGGGTGTCCATTTCGTAGAAAAATATGAGAGGAGACGAGAAGTAAATTGAGAGATATAAGCAAGGAAGACAGCTCGATAGGAGGAACGAAGGTAACTATGAGTAGTAGAAGGAGAAGAGAGAGAGAAGGGGGGGAATTGAACAAAGGTGCCTACACTATAGACTTATGTGAGACTCGAAGAGAGCACCTACGGTTTGCGTGGTTTTCTAACAAGGTTCTGACAGCTCAGAAGAGGACCTGCTAGTTCATCATTCCACAAGCACAACCCTGTTAACCCCGCACTCGGCCCATCAAGGTGGGAAGAGCCAAAAAAGAATGCACTACCTTGATGGTAGTCTGACAGCAGCTCTGAGGCAATCCGAATGTCCAAATTGCTCGATTCGCATAAGGGGTATCTATTGTGTGAAAACAAAACGGCATATCGAAGATATACTTACTTCTACTTACTTCTTTTTCAACAATCCCTCGGCAGCCTCCTGTTCCTCTTCCCACCAACCCTTGAACGTGATCAGCCTGCACGTTCTCTCTTTCGCAAGTCTCTTGCCTGGCCCTGTCTTCATCATTCCCTCCAATTTTTCTAACTTGTCCTCAAAATGCTGAACAGTCTCTCCCATATGCCTTGCCCCCTTAGCGCCTCCGAACGTGAAGGTCCTGCCAATTCCAACAGCTCCAATCGCGTCCAGCCTGTCCGCATCCTGAACGACGGCCAACTCCGGATGTCTCTGGATTAAGCTCAACGTTTGCGCGGGATCTTTCACCTCAGTAGAATAGCTAACACCAAGCACTATCCTCTGCACTTTGATAGCTAATTCTTCGGGTGCACCGAACCCCAACAGGGTAGCAAGCACGAGCGTATCGCCATCCTGACCTGGTTCAAGATACTTTTTATCGCCAACATCGTGCAGAAGCGCTGCCAGCGTGATCACATTGAGATCCAGATCCAGATCCTCTTCGAGAGGTGACTCTTTGCGCTCTTTGTCCATCTCTGTGTATATCAAATGGGCCAACCCCACCACGCGTTTTATATGAGCAAAATCGTGGGAACCATCGTATCGGCTCATATACTTTTCCACAAAAGCTGTGACACTCGGTATCAACGTCGCATTGTACTTCGGTGACTTTGGCTGCTTGCGCTTTCTTGTAGGCGAGTTTGCGGAGTGAGCAGGAGGTGATTTATCCCCAGATTCAGTATTCGCCCTGAATTCAGGATACCTAGAGCGCATCCTCAGTCCCAATTTATGTCGAAGACGCGCCAGGCTCCGTGCCTTGATTTCAAATCCCTCTGCTATCAGCTCTGCCGTGATTTGGTCATCGTTAAGATTTCTGTTGTAGTGGAATTGCACTCTGTCGCACAAATCTTGAGACAAATCCGTACGTGCTTTCTTGCGAGGCACGTTCCATTGTGTGAGTCGGCGCGAGACGGTGTGTTCACTGACGTCGAGGCCGTGTTCGAGATTTAGTCGGCGCGTAATGTCGATAATGGGAACGTCTTCATTGAACAGCTCGATGATCACATCACGGAAAGGTTCGATGAACTTCAGCTGTGGTCGCCCTCGCTTGCGGGACGCCGAACTTCGTTCTGGGCTTGCTGACATGCTCTGATCCTGTGCAAATGGCTGATATGTATGGTGAGCGTCAGTGGTGGTTGTGATTTAATGCAGAAGAAGCTAAAAGCGCAGCGCAGATCCGACAACGGAAATCTGGTCGCCATAGTCGACCGTACTCACCACTACTATGCCCTTATCTACACGTCGCGTATTACGCTGACTTCCTGCAGCGAGGTTTAGAAAAGGACCGGAAGTCGATGATAGAATAGAGCGCATAGTCGCCTCGAGCTGACATTGTTCAGCTTTCTAATCCGACCAAGAGGCATCAGTCAATGGATGATGAGTGCCTTTGGGACAACGTCACCTCGGGAAAACAACCCCTCATGAGAGGCGGGGGCGGGGAAGCTTCCCCATCTTTTGAGATCCGGGTAGTAGAAGTTGTAGACCATTGCTATCACTTTTGTTCTCAGTTGCTCTAATCTTGTCCACCTTCCAAACTCTAGCTGGGTTTTATATAACTCACTTGTTATTTCATACATTAATCAAAACAGGATGGGAGACTACAATAGCAAAGCAAATAGCCGACTGACCCAGATCACCGATTTCTTGACTGGCAATAGAACAGCTAATGTACTTCCATGGTCCCCAGATTGTACCAAATTTCCTAGCCGAAAAGATGTTCCAAGAAGAGAGAACGCACCAGAAGGAGCGTAAGTTACCTCTTAATGTTCAAGATGCGGTACTAATACATAGAAGAGCTTGGGTATGGGGCAAGGACGACTATGTAGGTCATCTGATCATAGAAAGTGGTAGTTACTGACTATTGCCTCAGCTAGGGCGAGTGAACCTCCTGACACCTACACGAGTTGCTGCCGCCTCAAAAGAGATCATAACTGGGGAGATCGTTCCTCTGAACCTACCCCTGGACGTCCCCAAAGTCCCTGCCTTCAATCGTGCAGCGTTCGAGCATCAAATCAAACCCTTAGCGCCTGGCGTTGCATATGATGATTTGTATACACTCAATACGCAATCTGGTACTCAGTGGGATGGACTGAGGCATATTGCTCATCTCCCGACTGAGACCTTTTACAATGGTGAGATCCCTCCATGATTTTAAAGTGTGAGTATTAATTTGTCTAGGAACCAAGGGTAAGGATATCGAAGGGCCAGAGAAGAATGGAAACTGCGGCATCCATCACTGGAGCAGACACGGTATTGCTGGAAGAGGCGTGCTCATTGATTATTGGACTTACGCTAATAAGAATGGGAAAACTTATGGTAAAGTAGACTTCTTCTAATGTCAGATGATACTATGAGGATCTTATGATTCGACTTGAATAACTTTACCCTCTCTTTTCACTTTTGATCCCATGTATCTGAACTCTTAGGAGTTCGGTGAGAACATCGGTCGGATAATACTTACTTTGTCTCAGACCCATACGAATATTACACAATCTCCTTCTCAGATTTATATGATTGTGGAAAATCCCAAGGGCTTGACATTCGTCCTGCATCTCAAGGCGGCGATATAGAAGTTGGCGACCTTCTCTTCATACGTAGTGGATGGATTTCAACATACTATAGCAAGACTGTGGATGAGCGAGCTACTGCTGCTCTAAGACCGCATGCGCTTGGTATAGATGATGGACAGAGATGGGCTGGTGTCAAACAAGAAGAAGCGATGATAGACTGGCTACACGATTGTTATTTCGCCGCAGTTGCAGGGGATGCCCCCTCCTTCGAAGCTTGGCCAAGCCATGAGTCGTACATGCTACGTAAGTGTTCATTTCTTTCAAGTCACATCTTCGCCATATCTCAAACTCTCTCCCTGCAACGTTCAAAGACGTAGTACTGACTTCGCTCCAGACGAATATATACTAGCACTATGGGGCATGCCTTTAGGGGAGCTATTCGATTTGGAAAAATTGTCCCAAACTTGCCGAGAGAAGGGACGCTGGACTTTCTTTGTCACCAGTTCTCCAGCAAATGTTGAGGGTGGTGTTGGGAGCCACGGCAATGCACTTGCCATATTTTGACTTGCCTACTTATTAAGCTAGCTAGTAGCCTATCCGCATGATGCTTTCCCTCGATTAGAAAACTTGCAAAGGAGTCAAGCGATGGAAGTAGATCTGCCTATGGCTGAGCTTGTCTCTTGATTCTCTAAGACTAGTTGAAAGAATTGGTTCTAAGTGATGTACTCATTTTTCACTCCTGAACCATCCGAATGTTTTATTCAAATTTACATCAACTCATAGCGATCCAACGCACTCAGACTTTTTTCTCTACGTCATCAGATGACTCGGCACCAACTTCCCTTGTCTGAGGGGTTCCAGGAGAAGTTAATTCAAGTTCCATCTTCCTCCTGTTTATCTCATCAAACATGCCCCAATCACCTATCTGCTCATCGAAGAATTGATCAATGTCAAGGCCATGCATCTCAGCCTCTTCACTAATTCTCAAGTGCATCCCTGGTATGAATTTCAAGATGTACAGGAGAGCACACGAAACGAGGAATGAGTAGGATGAGATAGCCGTGATTTCCGCGAATTGCTTCCCAACTTGGATGCCATTCCCGTCAATACCTCCGGAGGCGATTGTTACGCCGTCGAGTGCGGAGACTAGAAGGATTAGTTTCTCTTCTGATGATGAAGCAAGTGTGGGATACTCACTGGACGAGGTGGCGAAGATGCCCGTCAAGAAACTGCCCACCATACCGCCAATGCCATGCAGCTTAAATACGTCCATACCTTCATCGATGTGAAGCCAGTCGTTCAAATTTTGAAGTAGTGAGCACACAACAGCGGTAATGAAGCCAATGACAGCAGCCAACCACGGCTCGACATAACCAGCCGCTGGGGTAATTCCCACCAAGCCTGCGATAGCACCTTCACATGCTCCCACAACACTGAATCTTTTGCCATGTTTGAAGTAATCGACTATGACCCAACCAATCACACCAGTCGAGGCGGCAGTATTTGTGTTAAAAGCTGCAGTCATAGCTCTGACGGTAGCATTCAAAGCACTTCCTCCATTGAAACCAAACCACCCGAACCAAATCAAGACTGTCCCGAGGAAGACAAGAGTGGTGTTGTGAGGCTTCCCGTGACTCTTCTCGCCAGCATGCTTGCGCTTGCCCAGTACAAATGCATAGGCAAGTGCAGACCATCCAGAAGAAATATGGACAGGTCCACCTCCAGCAAAGTCCAAAGAGGGCAGTTTATAAAGCCATCCATTGGAATTCCAAGTCCAGCACGCAATAGGACAATATACAATGGTAGCCCAGAAGAAGCCAAACACAAGACTTGGAATGATGCGACCACGTTCGAAGGCGCCACCAACAACGATCTGTACTGTACATGCGCTAGGATTCATTAGAATTCCAGTAGCCAATGACTCTCATAATGACTCACCAGAACAATAGTTGGTAGAGACAGAAAACGATCTCAGGGATGACTGGAGATCCGCCGGACGGCGCTGCCATTACATGTTTCATTCCAAAATTGGCAAGGTCTCCGATGAAGGGGCCAGCGGTCCTCGAATATGCCAACGAATAGCCCCAGAACATCCATTGGACGGTTGTGACTGCCCCGACCATCTGAGAATCAAGTCAGCAGTTATTAGGTCCAAGTGGGTAGATTTCCTGAGTTGTGGAATGTCTTACCATACTTTGAAACAGCAGAGCAAGTGCAGATTTTCGGCGCGCGAGGCCTCCATAGAGTAGTCCAATGCCGGGGATGATGACCCAGACGATGAAGCCGCAAAACACAAGATATGTGTAGTGATACTCAAAGCCAACATACTGAGCGTTCACGTCTACCTGGGTGGGATCCCCACCACTCGGCTCGGACGCGTTGAACACTGGCTGGATGACCTTAGCAAGATTTTTCATTACCTACAGCAGCCTGACTTACTGTGCTACTCATTTCGATTGGGGACTAGAGATGCCTCGACCTGTGGAACTATAGGTTGGGCGCGCGCTCTGGGAGAAAGCCGTCTTTAAATGCATCTCGAGCAGTCTCCCGGGTCCCCCACACCACGGTGCCTTATCGCGCAGTCGCCCCAGACTCTGCTCATTCAGTAAGGCCAAGGTACTTGGCAAGATGATTTTTAGGTATTTAAGCTGAAGGAGTTCCGATATCGTGACAAAATCTTGTGCATATTGGAGGTGCTGATAAGGCTTTTCTTGGCGACGGGGGGTTTCATTACCATTTTGGGAAAGGCATCCGCGATTAGAACTACCAATGGCAATGCCGCATGGGAAATCATTCTGAGGTTCTGTCAAGACGTTGCACATGGAATTGATGCACAGTGCCTGCATATGCAGGAGGGCGGGAGGACCAGACATCTGATAACAGTCGCTGGGAAGGGAGAGTAACTCGCTCTACCACGTGATCGTTGACGGATGCTGAGCGTGACTATTACTAAATATGCATTCGATGCCTTTGATATAGTGGAGGTTTTGTTAAAAAAGAGGGGGGAGGATAAAAGAGCTCTGACTCTGAACAACAATCACCTTCGAATATAAGTCGTAAATAACTCACAGCATCATAGAATCTCTGTAGTTCACAAGGAATGAAGATTCAATCTCTGTACCACTGGTATGATTAAAATAGTAAGTTGAAAATGACATATTAAGCCGGTCGAATCTTGCTACCAGAATCGCACAGATGACTCATCAAGTCTAATAGCACTGGTGGCATGATAATGAATAAGTAGCTCTGTTCTCTCCCTCGTGAGCCTGATTGATAAGTCTACACCAAAATCGTTTCTCTTCTAAAGATAAATCTCATAAGTTGTACCAAGCCATGAAATCCCAGTCTTGTAGACTTACGCTGCCTGAAAATTTGTTTTGGATAGTCGGAGCATTGGACTCTAGCATTGGTAATGGTAGGAGCTCAAAAGGAGCCGATGAAAGACAATCCTACTTGAAAGGAAGGTCAGCTTAACTGGCAGCTACAAAGAAGTAGATTTAATCATTACTCGCAACCTGAAAAATTCTAGCGTGTCACACCGGAGTTCTCGGGCTCATCACTGACATAATAGTATTCTCCTGACCCTACTCCAACGAAAGCTGAAGGATCACCACTCGCTGACAACCAACCTTCATCAGAACTTGAATAGTATCGACTGTTTTGAGACTGATCCACAGAACTGTAGCTCGTCTGACCATGCTGAGGATGAGTTTCATCTCCAGTCATATAAGTCCCAGGATTTGATGAGGAATCGACATGTTGATTACTCCCCTGATAGCTTTGGTAAGCGCCACCTGCTGTTGAAGAAGCCGAGTAATACGGCTGTGAGGCGTAGTAGGTTTGACCCGAGGATACCGTGGCCGCAGTGCTTCCCCCATAGTATGACTGGGATGACTGCGCATATGTGGGCTCAGGGATCTCATTTGCACGACTAGCTGGCTGTTGATAGCTCGGTTGAAGTGCCGCTTGGCCGCTGTCCTCTTGAAAATCTATGATTTGCTCATGAGGTACAGAAATCTGACTAGAGAAGGCATCAGCTCTTGTTTATTTATCATCGTCAGAAGCCTACCTTGAATCTTGGTACGTGCATACTACTGGAGGATATCTATCATCAAGTTAGGAACTACTAACATCATGCAGAGTTTGAATTTCACTTACCGCCTCACACAGTTGCTGCATGGTCGATCTTTAGTTTTGTTGCACTTTGCTCTGTCAATAGCAAAACATTGCCGTAATGGCAGGGACTCAAACCTTCTGCTTGCGTCTCCTGCATTCGGTGCAGGAAGTGAAAGTTCTCTGGCGGCTGGAACTTGTGGAACTATGCATAGCTTTGTAAATGGCTCTTTTGTTTGGAGTTTCTAATGATCTAAGATACCTATGAAATTTTCTGCGGTGTTCATTGCTTTAATAATTGGATAATGCTCCAGTCCTTTTTTTTATAGCAGAATTTGTGAGACTCGCAGCTGAAGAGCACCCGAGATCGGACCAATAGCGTCAGAGGGAAAAAGCCAATCGTGCCACAAGTTGCAGCTGAGCTATGAACTGAGTTCTACGAATCTTCAAACATTGGATCGGTTGTGAGGTTTTATTTTTGTCGATAGGATTTAGGGTTAACCACACAACCGAGATGGAGGCGCTCATCGTGACCATCTTCGGCTCTGTCTGCCCTTCCCGCGCGATCCAGCACACCCACTCGGGCAGATGCAGCCCGGTAGACTAAAGCAAGGTACTAATTGAAAATCAATTTTTATCCTAGTCAAACTTGGCTAGCATGAGCTACCACGACAAATTTGAGAGCCACATCCACCTTTGTAGGAAAATATGCACCGGACGTCCACTAGCCGTATTCCTACGACACATGCGGCTGAGTCAAACGTCATTTTCGTAGTGAACCACTCTAATATTGTATGGCATCGGAAATAATGAAGGTCACATATTTGGGACTTGGCAACTCGGAGAATATCTGACCTCTAGCTCACGTAAAGTGGATCTAAGTGCTTCTTTTTGGTAACTTTTAGCGATT
Organism: Proliferodiscus dingleyae; assembly: GCA_003988795.1. Lineage (NCBI taxonomy): Eukaryota > Fungi > Ascomycota > Leotiomycetes > Helotiales > Lachnaceae > Proliferodiscus > Proliferodiscus dingleyae. The sequence goes on from QYAK01000005.1 coordinate 275,067, forward strand.
GAGGTGGCTTTTAAATGCCTTGATTTCTAGCCAGATGACTAGTCATCATTGGTTTGTAACGTTGCGAGCTGATTTGAGCATCTACTCATGCCACTGCCTTACCCGGTCTTCAAGCTGGAGTTGTGGTGCTGGAGATATGACTGTGACGCCGTGTGGAATAACAGTGACATTCTTGTGTCTAATTGAACGGCATAGAATTTATCAAGCGGCCTTTGAATGATAGAGGCTTCTAAATAGACCTATAGGAATCCAATCCGACATAAGACGGGGCGAGCTGACATCTGACATCCTAGAAAATCCAGACAAATCAACAACAACATCTCTTTTGACTATTACAATGGCTAGTGTAGTACCAAAGAACTAGTAAAGTCTTTGGCAATATAATTCCATAGGATCTAGAGATGCACTTTCTAGCCGGACTCCGAGTGATTTCGTAGCAGAAGCAGATATTCATGCAGCAGGGACTGACGACATCACACATAGGTTCATAATTGATTGCTCGAATCCTTTCAATTCGTTGGAGGCAACTTAGAAGGGCATGTGTACAGCTTACTAGTGGCCAGAGCGTCGATAATAGTCAACGGAGCTTAGAATATACGTAAATGGAAGAGAGCCTGAGATCCCTTGGAACTAATTAGATCCCGGATAACAATGCCTCGGTTGGCTCAGTTCCGCGTATGGTAGGAAATTATTTCCAGTCGTCTAGCCACAGTTACTTCATATACCCTCGGCAAGCGGGGATATTGAGTGCATGCGCGCAATGCAGAATTCGTCAAAAGACTTCAAACTCACGACGAGAGCATGTGGCATGAGTAGACTTTTGTGATGAACTCTTCAAATTCACTCGGGGACGCGCGGGCCAATATTCCATAAATTATGAAGAACACCGTATTAAGAATCACATCGACCAATAAAATCGTTGGAGTATCCCTGAAACAGCCGTTGAGATATGCAACCGTTCTCCTTTCATGTAGTCGGCTCTGTCCGTCAGCCACATATGCTCTAATGATGCAACTGCTGAACGTCATGGCAGAAGTCTTTCACATGGAGCTCTGATCACTTTTCGTAAGGGAGCCGCACTCCGTGCCCACGAATCATAGTCTTCCTTGATTGAGATGCTGCTGCCTACGCGACTGCGTCGATGCAGTATTTCGGAGATCAATCACATTAGGCTCCCCGTCCACTGAGGTAATAACGTGGTTACATTTAGGGTAGCCAATCACCGAGTTTATCCATACTAGTAGATCGTGGGAAAAGATATGATGGGCTAAGGTCAAGAGTATGCCATCATCCATCCAACAGAGAGCCAGAAAAAGTCTGGTACTTGAACCACGCTTGTGGGGGACCAGTCACAGGCATCAGGATCCATTTGGGAATGCGGCTGATGTACAGCCGCGTAAAAAGCATAGATGGATCCCTCCACCACCTGAAAGAGGCATTCGATAGGCCATTTAACGATTTATGCGGTCAGTCTGCCCACCCCCAAAACGCCATTGCATGCCGACTAGGCAGATTGCTACGTTGGCAGTCCCATAGAGCTTTGGAGGGCTTCGATCGTACTACTGCATTTTTCATCACTTGATACTCCTGTACTAAGGTGCACAGCTAAAGGCTGGCTGACAGGTTGCACTGATCTGACTGATAGGAGTGTAGTAAGCCGGACAGACTGATGGATGTTAAAACAAAGTTGAGCAGCATGTAAGCTTAACAGATAATTATATGTGTGGTCAACTTCTGGGGCTGACGATCCCTATTTTTAGCTTCTACTCACGTGATGACCTAGAATCTCGCATCAAGTGGTGGTGGTGGTGGTCGTCCATCAATCTCGACCTGCTTCCCATTCCGCGCTCTTTACTGTGAAAATTAACAATCCTTCTTGCTTACATAGAGACTCGCCCCGACCAGCGTTGCTTCCTCTTCAATGAAGAGGCTACTGCGAGTACTGCACCGCCTACTTCTCCGCTTCCTGCATGGGCCACAACTCTATCGTAGGGCTTCATCAGCACCTTATTGTACCAATGCCGCCAACATCATGCTCTAATCACTTACTCCACCTTGAGACATGATAGCGCCCCGCCTTCAGTGTCGAAAACTCTATTTCAATGACTCAACTCGCTGATTTGGCCGGGACCGAGCTCATCAGCCCTTACACGATAGTAAACGGTCAGCAGCCAAGTTTCGGCTCCACCGATCTTGGCGTTTGGTTTCTGCCTTACTGACTTCAGCTGCAATTGTCTTTGACCGATGTTAGTTACAAACATTCAGGATTTCCAAGTTGACCGTTGTTGTTACTGCCACATGGAAGATGCAGAGATACGTGGGGATTTCCCTGCGTAACATCGTGTGAAGATCCCCCGGCTGCGGACAGGCCCTTGCGACTGGCGCTATCTTCCCTCAGCCTTTTCCTATTTGTTGCTTCGTCTGATTGCATGTTATTTTAGGACACACAATATTCCACCTCAATTATTGAGATAATGTACTCAATTTCAACCTTTTTGTGTAAGTGCGCAAAGGATTCCAAGAAACTTACCCTGTTCAATAAGACCTGCAAGAGCTGGGGTCATGATGTATGAGAGCCGGAGTAACTTAACTCCTTTCCCAAATTGTACAATGTAGGATTTCTCAACAACAACTCCTCTGCCTCAGGACAGTGGATCATGATACCGGAAGAATGGTTCCCCTCCTTCTTGCTACAGGTAGCATCATCTGCATGATCAATATTCCACATTGGTATCATCAATACGAAGAAGACGCTCGAGTGGCAATACTGCTATTGATTTTTGAGGATGCTGGGTATTCATACATAAACATCTGAGCATCAGATATTGATAGCTAATGCACGGGGCCGTTGCTGGTCTGATCCTTTTCGATAGTACACTGCTAAGCTACACGTCAACGGAGGGACCCTGGTCTGGGATCAACTCTCAATGTTCCTGCCGGCGGCAGTCCCGACCGCATACTGGATGATACGAATCTACTACCTCAGCTTGATCCTGCAATCATTCAGATACCGAATAGTGTAGCTTCATGATAGAGTCCAGACCTTTGTAGAGCTTTCCAGAGGTCGGACGATTCATATCGCCTCGCAACATAGCTCACTTGGTCCAGATTTCGTCGTTTCTCATTCTCCTCATAGCCCAACAGGCGACTGTTTAGTCACAGTCCATAATATCGTCGACACCAAGTCGAAGCGGCCACTCCATTGTCCACTTCCACTCCGGCTCTATCAACTTCTCAATTCCCTTTAGAGCGTTCTTGACAACCTGTTGAGTCTTTCCCGTGCCATGTAGCCACCAAATTTTGTCAACAACTTTGAGCAAGGCAAGATTGCGGGCTAGCAGAGCAAGTGCTCGTGAATCATTAGCAGCTAACAGCTCCAGAAAGAGAGGCGGGAGTCGCAGCGGCATCGTTGCGATGCGACACTGAATCGACTGTTGTTCGGCTGTCGACTAGTCAGCATTTCTCATGGGGTGCTTCCCTAAACCACGCGATAGAAACCATAGGGTTGTGTCTGATAATACAACCTGTTCCCAAGTGGGGAAAAGATCATATTCAGGTAATTGACTTACTTCCGCTACCAATAATCGAGCACAAGGATGCCACTTCCTCCGCCGCTTTCTCGTATGTTTCTCTTGCTTCTGATGCGACTTCAGGTTCATCAAAAGTCTTTGATAGAAGATCAAGATCTTGCTGGGTGCTCATCATGAACCTGTCAGATGGCGACGGCGACGGCGACGGCTGATTCACAATGGCTTCTGCTTTGAAGGTGTTTATATAGCCTTTGCGAGTGGGTTCTTTCAGGAATGGCCACATCCTTTCGAATAATGCTCTGATACCTCGCCCCATGTAGTAACTTTGCAATGGCAACACGTACGTGTCATCCACGGCAGCGCTGTGAGACGTCAGCCAAGTATGGTGACAGATCAGTAGAGCAGTGGCTAACAAAGCCTCAGCATCGTGATCCTGTACATTGCTGAGTGCTTTTCTATGCTGACTGACTGCTCGGTCGAAATATCGCTGCGCTGTGATTGCAAGACTCGGATCCTCAGGCTGCAAAGCAGAGAGGTGCAGTGCTGAGATTCCCAACAAGGCGCTGAGCACGAGATCACAGTGGAATGCAAGTTGCGGGACATCGACAAACCAGAAATCACGCTTCCGAGAATGCGTGAATTCCGGCATGACTTCACATGTGGTCGAGGTGAAGTGATGCATAAGTTTCAATTCCAATACTCTCGGTCCATCACTCGAGTATGTTAGCGTGGCGGGTGTCAAAGAGTACCCATCCATGGTAGCTTGCTTTCTCGTGCTTTCGGGAGCTTTCTTGCGTGTTCCCGGAAGAGGCTCGAAATCGCAGCATTTCAAATCCTTGAACCGGCGGGCACAGTTCCTGCATAGTGGATGCGTTTCATCGCACTGTCGCAGGCGCGTGAGCACATATCGATTCCCTAGGATAGACAGGTTCTATTAATGCTTACTTTCACTTTGCGCTCCTTGCACGTCTTGCAGCCCCGTCTTGATTTCTTGAACGCTCTTGGACGTTTTGAAGCATTTGAAGTCATCGCCGCAGGGACAGATGTGACTGTTAGCAGAGTATGTTTCCCCATACTGCCGGCACGAGTATCTGCCCTCTTTGAGTCTGGGTATCACTGGTGTATATATTTGCTGATCCAACCTACCGCCGAGCTTGGATAAGGGCTGAGCTTTGCTGACATCAGGCGGAAGAGGCGCATCATTAGTGCTGCGGGTTGGAAAGGGCGAGCCCCCCCCACTCCAGGATTGAAGATGAGAGATGAGCAACGAGTCTCGCTATATTGTTACCTATTCGCGTCGGCTTATTCAAAGAACGTGTGATTTGGAGTTAAGGAGTATGTGAGATGGCTGTGTTGATTCAACAGGAAACCCACGGGTAGTGGCCATTTTGTACGACACCTTCACTAGTGGGTTTTGAGTCCATGGCTGGGAGGTGGCTAAGAATCCGGAGATAGGTATACTTACAGTAGGTCGCCTTGCTCATTGGACTGAGGAGCGAACAGCCCTGTGCTAAGAAAAGATGCGTGCGAACTGTTGCACCAGACCTCACTTCACGAACAATGGTACTTGCACATAGAAACTCGAGACATTGAAGCTCCCGAAGACCGTCAGTTAAGGACAACATCCTCAATGATTACAGATTGCTTCACATATGCTCTGCCGGCATAACCAGCTGGGCCATGACACAGGAGCTGATGCACAGTACACGTGGAATCAAGCCGTTTGGAGTATTTAACTCTCTAGCTGCAGTTTTCCAGCAGGAGGTCTATCTGTAGGATGAGTGATTACCTACCAACTCAACTTTTGTTGAATTTGACTCGTATCATTGCAGGAGTTCTTTTCCTTCGTACAATATTTAGTTTGGATCCAATAATTTCCTCTGACAATCCTGATACAGAAGGTAGTATCGGTGCGCTTACGACAAACTGGAATGTCAGCACACGCCACGGCTTTCAATGAAGCTCCCGCATTTGTGTGTACAGGACGGATTTCCTCGGGCAGTGGGAAATCTCCGCAAACTTCCCAAAGAATTGCACGTGGGCATGCCACCAATTGAAGACACGATCGTAAAGGACCAAAGCATAATTTAGCTCTCCTTAGAATACGTCATACTTCTTCTTTGTACATTGCGGAGATGTGTGTCCAACCAATTCCAGATCTGTGGATGTCGGCATGGCTTCCGCGGTAGGGTTTAGCTCTAATAGTAATCATGATGGACCTCGAATCGAGCGTACTTAACCGCTATTTAAGGTTCCGCTGAGGCTCTCCCTAACTAGTCTGGCAACGCCCTCTCTGACGCTTACTCCGCATACTCCGCATACTCCGCATACTCCGCATACTCCGCAAAATTCCGCATACACTGCCACTGCATCCATCTCGGACTTCGCGGCTTGAGATTGGGGAGTTGGTGGTCAGAGAATAGATCACCTGGTGCACGATGAATGAAAGAACGTGGCGTGTCTGTCGGGCTGCAGTACCATCTGTCCTTCAACATATTAAAGCTCCTCTCGCCTGAGTGCTGATATGCACAGGTGCTGAATGAGATTTATACTTCCTGCCACTCGAGTGATGAGACGACTCTGGCGTATCAGGAATTAGGGAGTTATAGTACCCGTATCCTCAGGTCCAGTAAGTAATTCTGTGCATGAACAGGGTCATGTCTTGGAAGCCTTTTTTGGGGCGAATTCTGGAGCTGTAGATGCGGAATTATAACGCTGAGAAAGAAGATAGGTAGGCATATCCGGCATTCACGACTGCCACTTCATTGTAGGTGTTCATTCTATAGACCGAGACAAACGTACGAAACGACTTTCTCAGACCATGTTTTCTCAGCATGGCGACCCAGAAAACAGTCAAACTGTGCTTAGATCGACGGGACTCAACAGACCTCCCCACTGCAAGACCTCGTCACTACAACAGATTGGAGTAGGCTTTTTAGAGAGGCAATAAGACTCTGCATCACGCAGAGGGTGCCGATGACCGAGGTGCAGTTTATCGATCGCGTGGCCCCTCCTCTTACATCCTTGCTTCAGCGGCGTCAATGATGTTCGTGATGTGCGCCTGAGCGCAAGGCTGCCATGCCGAATTCGATCGATAACTGCTCGAAGCAGTCTTGACAAATTTCCACATCCAGCCACTCGTGACTACGCAGGCTGCATTGGGGTTGCCTTCCTTCACGTGAGGCAGAACTAAGCTGGGCTTGGCTTGGGATGATCACGATTTCCACTCCCTAAGAAGGTGCGAGTGAAAAGGGGGAGGGGGAGGGGGAGGGACATTGAGAAGGAAATCGCTGGAGCACAGCACGGTGCAATGCTTGCTAAGGGGAAGTGGGAAAGGAAGAGGAGAGGTTTAGGTGAGTGAGATTGGCACAAGGATCACACCACATACGAAATAAGACCTTTCGTTTAGCTGAACCCTTGGAGAAGTGCTTAGACGCGCAGAAAGGAGGTGTGAAAGGTGCTTTGCGGCTGCATTCCACAGCGGCATTGTGGATAGAAGCTGATTACTTGGGTCATAAGATCTGATCTGAGGGCTGATGCTCGCGATGCGGCGGTGAGGACTGAGGAAAGGACGACTCTTGGACTCCGTCCTCTCTTCCGCCCCTGGAGTCTGGTGTCGGATGAAGCGGAACGAGACTGCGCGGCGGCAGAAATGCTTCTAGAAGACGGAGATGAGAAGATGGGAATCGGCAAAAGTGATTAATGCATTAGCAAAGTAATAACAGAGGACCCTCTTTCCAATATCACCTCTGGCATCACCCCCGGCTAGACCGGACCATATGGATGGAAAGAGGATGCGGCGCCCCCATGTCACGCCAATCTTAGATCCCTCGGCTCCATGATTGCCATTTTATTAGTTGATTGATGATGGAGAGAGAGAGAGAGAGAGAGAGAGAGAGGAAAGTGTACTGATCTTTGATGTGCCTGACGTTGTTTATTTTCATCCCGTCATGTGTACGCGAAAGTAAACAAAAAAGTAAACAAAGTTCTCTCCAGGGGCGTGTGTTGTGAAATCCTTTCCTGTTTGTTTGCCCCTCCCTTTGCTCCTGTAGATACGGAAACTTTGACAAGCGTGATCTCAGACGAAGATCTGGACGTCCGGTGGTCCAAGATCATAGCTGATACGGATTTTCTCGTAGATCATTGCAGACCCTGATAAAAGCAAAAGGCGGGCAGGGCCTATGCTGTGGTGCCGGGACGGGTGCAGGCGCAGAGGCGTCGTCGCTGCAGATGCGCGCACGGACCAGGGACAGCGGCGCGTTCTCATTGGTGGAAGCGCGTCTGGTAGTAAACAGACGGATGGGAACCACCACGCCAGAAGTACCGTACAGGCCACGACGTACCAGGGGGAAAGGGGTGGAAGGACTATACAGAAATAGTCAAAAGAGGCAGAGAAGGATGGAGGAACACGATGAGAACTCTTGGAAGTCGAGATACTCTATAGGTATATCTGGTACGGATTCGTGATGAAGTAATACACCACCACCACCAGTAAGTAAGTACTTTCCCGCATCGACTTACTCACTCACTCACTCACTCACTCACTCTCACCTACATACGTACAGCACAGTATGTGATACTCGTGACATGACCAGACATGACCAGACACGACATGTTCTCCTTCATCGCACCTGCATCCCGTTAATACTTTCCCCCTTTTCCCAATGCTCCTGCCCTGCTCCATCTCCATCTCCATCTCATCTGTCGTCCATGTCGTCCATGTCCATATCCATGTTCCTGCGTGTCCCATGGACCACCCACACCCACCCGTATTACCAGTCCAGTACTAAACCCACCTGCGGGCCACGCCACCCAAACGCGACCAGGGTCCCATCCACCCATCCACCCACCCATCCCGTCCATCCATCATCACCCCGTCCCTGGGGTCCAACCGCGTCGAGAGTAAACACCCAAAATTTCCACTTCTGCTGCCCAATCCATCATCTGTCGACCTTTTCCTCCTCAACCACCTCCGTCTCGTCGTCCATCATCCACCACCAACACGTCCTTCGATACTGGCACTCAACGACGAGATCTCGTTCTTAAAAGGGGACGCGGTGTGTGTGTATGTGTGTGTATATGTGTGTGTGTGCATGCTGCGACTGGTCATGCCGTGAATAGCTAGCTTTTCCTCCAGATCAGTATCCAGAAGTCGCCTCTTCCACGTCACCGCCACACACTTTCGAGCACTTCTTCAGCCCGCGAAGCATTCCCAAACATCCCCCCAAACATCTCGGCGTCCCCAGCATTCCACTCGCCTTGTTCCGCGTCATCAGCGCGCTGTTTAGATCCTGGGAATTCTGTTTGTTGATATCGGATAGCGATTCGCCACTTCCTCCAAAGAGTCTATCGGTATCACGGTTCTACGAGAAGCATCGGCGCAACTCCTCTATTGATAGTATTATCTACTTCGAAAACCGCCAGCTCTTGTGCAGCTTCATCTCTATGCCTCCGGGAAGATAGTCCTTGCTCCAAGACAAGAGAGTGATATCTCTCCCCCCACATCTCCGTATCACACGCGAGCGTCGCCACATTCCAGTCGCTATCATGTCGTACTCCAATAGTGGTGGTGGGACCCTCACTCTACCATCTCCAACTCATGTACACCACGTCGATGTCAGCTCCGCCGTCAGGTCTCTCAGGCGCTCGCTCTCCCGATCTCCATCGAAGTTCAACCTCGTCAAGAAGTCTCCAAGCTCATCACCCCAGTCACCGCTCTCGCCTTCTCCCAAGCGCGCGAGTCTGCCCCCTCCAATCTCTACCAGCAGCACCAATAACCCCCCACATACGCCGTCACCGTTGGCCGTGCCCTTTCCGCCGAGCGCGAAATTGGCGCTGCGCTCCTCTGGACGATCAAAGGCCACTCCTGCACGACCTTCATCACGAACTCGGACGTCGCCCAGAAGCCCCATGAAGCGCGCTTTAAGTCAGGCCTCAGACGCCGGAAACGCCCCTCCAAGCTCGTCCTCTAGCTCTGCAGGTGGCCAGGAGAACAGCGCTGCTACGAGCCCTATCGAAAGGAGAAGTTTCGACAAGAGTAATAGACTGTCCTTCACTCTGGATCTGAGCGCACCTGTAAACCACGCGCTTTCAAGACTTGGCGGTGATGGTTGTAGCGACACTCCTGGCGCATCAACCTCAAGCCCTCTTAAGCGCAGTGATGCGATCATGAATCTCGACCAAGCAAGCCTGGGCAGTCCAGTCGCAAAGCGAAGGAGTTTGCACGGGACGGCAAGCTTTGGCCATGACTTTAATGTCTTTGACCACGGACCAGCGACTTCACCGCAGTTTGATATTCATGATGACTCTGGTCATGAGTATGAGTTGTCAACAACTTCACTCTCTGCGGAAAACGGATCATCCTTTACGTCCATGCCTCGGCGCTCATCTTCGTTACGCAAGTCTACTTTACAACAACGACATGGAGAGAAGACTTCGTGGGGTAGAAGGCATGCCGCGCAGGTCCTAGCAGCCCAACAACTTGCAGCCCAGCAGCAGTCAAGCGTGCACGAAATACCAACGCCATCTCAGGTGAAGAACCGTCCCCGATTATCTTTGGACCAATTCATGCCCCCTATGCCTAGAGACAGTCCCTTTTCTTCGCAAGGCAGCCTTCCCAATGCATCAGTGCATATGGTGAATCAGCCAGCTCATCAACCTCACCCTTTGTCACGAACAATGACCACCTCTTCGTCAACTTCAAGTCTCGTTGACGAATCTCCAACACGTGTCCCGGTAAATTTTGGTGATCAGCCTAGACCGAAGCTGGACTTTTCGAAGTCGTTGCCAGCTGGGTCTCTAAGACCGCGGGGGCCAGGACAGTCATTGGAAGATGATGAAATTGGTACATTTTCAACACCTCAAAATTACAAAGCTGTCAAGCCATTACCAGCCGCTTTTATGTCCACGGGTCTGATTTCGAAGGTCAACAGACACCCCGAAGAGCAACCCGCTCCCCGCGGTGCCAAGGGACATATCCCAGATACTCCGTGTAAGAAGCAGCCCAATATCTTCGCCACTTATCCACAACCGGTTCCGGGGAGCGCGATTGCAAAGGCGAGGCATATTCGGCATTCCTTTGGGACGCCTTCCACACCTTTCAATCTACACGGATCTAAAGCTGCGCAAGGGACATTCGGAAAAGGTGTAGGGGTGTTTGGCAGTGTCTTTAGTCGGAAAGGATTGGCGCGAAGAGGTAGCTTTCTCAGTATTGACGGAGATGATGGTGGATCTCCGGAGGCCAAGGGTGATAGCCAAAACTCTGAGTTCGACCTTCCACCAACACCGACAAAGCAAGCTCTTGTACCTGGTTCAGTTTGGGAAGAGAGCAGTGGAAGTCCTAGCAATCATCGAAGCATTGCCGCTTCCACATCTGCTGTTGGCTCTGGCTCGACTCAGAGACTCCAGAGAGTAAGCAGTAAGTTGAACCTTTCTACAGGACCGAGTGAACAGGAAGCAGAGGATAGTGACGCATCAATGGACATGAATGACTCTCCGAGCACAGCCAGGCTTGCCCCGAATGGTTTCATGTCCATGCCGTCCTCCAGCAAGTCACGTTCACTCAGGAATTCACACATACATTCTCCAACCCCAATGATGCCGAAATCTCATAACATAGCCTGTCTCAGCCCTTCGAGATCATTGAGCTTTACTAAAATAAAGATTGTGGCTGCAGCGAGTCCGTTGGAGCGTATAGAACTTGTCGAGAGGTTTTCACCTCGCACACCGTCAGATGGCATGCTCCCCCCCGACCCCAGTGGTCTATCAATCTCCAACCATCGAGATGGTCAACTTACAGGATCGGGTCCTGGTAGCAGAGCATCTATGCCACCACCAGCGACTCCGACTACTGGCCGGGAATACTTCCCGCAGATTGGGAGCCGACGACTCAGCATGACGCCTATCGGCAACTTCACTGGGACGGATATCGACCGGTCACTATCCTCAAGATATGAAAAGGTGGAATTGATTGGAACTGGAGAGTTCTCCCAGGTCTATCGAGTTACACAAACCTCGCCCGCTCCAAATGCAACAAATTCGTTTTACTTGGGTCAGTCAGGATCACCAGCTCAAAGTAGAACCCCTCCAACGCCTATTCCAGAACGGGTGTTCGCTGTCAAGAAGTCACGACAGCCTTATCAAGGCATCAGGGACCGCCAAAGGAAACTGCAGGAAGTCAATGTGCTCAAAGCACTTGGACAGTCTGATCACGTCGTGCATCTTATCGATAGTTGGGAGGATAAAAACCATTTGTACATCCAGACTGAGTTCTGTGAGGAAGGCAGTCTTGATCTCTTCCTCTCTGAAGTGGGTCGTAAGGGACGATTAGATGATTTTCGTATTTGGAAGATCATGCTAGAGCTAAGTCAGGTATGTTTCTTGTGTCTAGGATGCTGATCAGGGCTAAAACATGGTACAGGGCTTGCAGCACATTCATGAATCAGGATTCATCCATCTGGATTTGAAACCAGCCAACATTTTAATCACTTTCGAAGGTGTTCTGAAGATTGGCGATTTTGGTATGGCAGCTACTTGGCCAGCTCAGCCAGGGATTGAGGGAGAGGGAGACCGAGAATATATTGGGCCTGAAATATTACTGGGCCGTTATGACAAACCGGCTGACATCTTTGCCCTGGGTCTTATAATGCTCGAAATCGCCGCCAATGTTCAACTTCCCGACAACGGTCCTACTTGGCAACGCCTGCGTTCTGGCGACATGAGTGATATCCCAAGTCTCACCTTCAGCAATGCCAGCTCCATAGTGCGAGACGCAGAAGGGATCCCGATCGAGGAAAGCGACATGACAGTGGATTCATTTGGTAGTGACGATGAGATAGAGACAGATTTCGGTTCTCCAATTCTGACGTCTCGCAAGCGAAATGTCGGAGGCTCAAGCAAGTCATTATCCCATGATCCGGGAAATCTCTTCGGCTCTGGAAGACGAGGCGAACTTCACCAAGCGCCGTCTTTCATGACCGACATGTACCACGCGCACGCGTTGGATCGCATGGTTCGTTGGATGATCTTTCCTGCTCCTGAGAATCGTCCTACAATTCATCAAGTCCTCGAATCTGATGGCCTTCGATGGGTGGAGGCTCGTCGCCGCGCTGGTGCAACTGTCTTTGAAGGCAACTGGGGACCAGCTGACGATGTGCTGGCTGACGACGCCGAAATGATGGATGTCTGAATACAACTACTACCTACCGTGTGAGAGCTTGCTCAGCTAGATCGCTCATATGCTCCACCATGAAACTCGCTCGCTCCTGGATAGGACCGGCGAGGGTTTGGATGCACTCCCCCCTTTCTTTGAATTTGGAACCGGTATTACGGCGTTTGCAGGATACATGGCGTTCGGCAATGAGCAAGGGGGCGCACATCACTTTCACCAACCACGACTTCAAAACATACTATACTAGCCTCATGAGCGCTTCTACACATAATCTACAAGAGGCGCCCACCTCGAGCCCCGCTACCCGATAATTTCCACGCATTCACGGCCGTTTACGATCATGAAAAGAGAGATAGCAATGATTATTATGACAGGCAACTCGAAAACTTAAAAAAAAAAAGACGAGAGGAGCGTAATGATCATTTTACATTTTGCACGTGTCTGGGATTATGATGATAGAAGAAGGACCTTTTATTAGCTTACTTTACTTGCTAGTGTCTGAGTGCTGTAGTGTGGAGGGTCGTCATCCTGCTATACTTTGCTTGCTTGCTTGCTATAGCTTAACCAGAATTTTGTCGCTGTGTAGTCGGAGTGCTATATTCTGTGTGGGTGGAGCGGAATGGGATTGCAAGGATGATGGGTCTGGTAGACTTTGTGTACATAGGGGGCGGCCGGTGGCCTTGTCTTGTCTTGTCATGTCCTGTCTGTTTAGAGCATGCGTAGCGTAGCCTCTAATAGGATGTGATGAAGAACGAGAGCAGCAGATGAATGTGTGTGATTTCTCACATTAATTTTTTGGTTTGTTTTAGTATTACGTGGGGCGAATCGGTCTGTCTTCTCTGATGGAGATCAAAATGCACTAAGCTTATAAAGCCATGCGTGTCGTGAGGCTCCTTTGAGAGAGAGAGAGAGAGAGAGAGAGAGAGAGTAGCTTTTAACGCCAACGTCTAGATGTACTGTACAGTACATCTCTTGGCTCACACGTAAGCGAAATGCAGCAAATGGTCGTGGGGGGGAAGGGGAAGGGGAGTAAGTTGGAGGTGGGATGCGGAGATAGACAGCGGTGTGCTCGCCCTCCTTTCTCCCTCTCACATCAGACGGAAGGGGCCTGATGCGGGATCCAGGAACCGGTCACCCGATCCCACCCAGCTTATGTGTCTGTATGTGTCTGTATGTGTCTGTATGTGTATGAAACGTGGCGGGCGGGTATGCGGACGATTCTCGGGGTCGCTGGCATTTCGGTGGCTGCTCCATGGTAACTTTATGTATCTTTTCTTCGACTTTGGTGCGCGGGTCGTAGGGGTGTTTTCCTGGATCAGTTTCTCTCACGACGCTGCGCTGTCTTTCGTTTGATTCCTAACTGGGAGGCCGACCGAGGGGCTCTTGGTACGGTTTGGGTTGCTTGTGCAGAGGGGAAGTTGCCGCTTCGGTCCCAGAGTTTCCCACCTTCCCGGGAACTGTCCAATACATCGGTTTTCAATCTGCTGGAGTACCGTGATGATTGGAAGAAAAGAAAGGCTGTTCGTGGGCTGATACACGTGTTTCCTTCTTCCTTTCTCCTCACATGCGTCCAATACTTCACTCTGTCGATGGTAGGTGGCCACCTGGCGAGATGTGACTCGATACTCGGTGCCCTCTCTTGCCTACGAAAGTATGTGTTTTGTGTCACGGCAGCAGCCAAAAGCAGAGAAAAAGAAACAAGGCACACAATATAGGGTTATTTGGTCATCGATAATATAGTCATGTAATATACCTACCTAGGAAAGCTTTGTTGCTCCGAATACAGGGTTTGGGGGGTGCTTTTCTCTCTCTGCTTATGCAACGCTGGTGTCAAGTGACCTCTGCCCAACTGCGCCTCATTCGCCCTGAGCAAGCCACAGCTCTGAGCTGGAGGCAGCAACTGAGTCTTGTGCACATCGGCAACCTACCCTATGCCTATCCCATCCTATGGATCCCAATCCATAGAGTCACGAGTAGGAGGAGGAGAGCTGCAACGTAGTCGGTGATGGGCATGGGCTACTGGCCCTTTCCCCTGCCGGCCCTTGCGTTTTTGCCTCCTCTCTTTCGTCACCAAGGGCCTGGATGCTGGTGCTGGTGCTGGTGATCAGGGTGGTGATCAGAGTGGTGATCAGGGTTCTTGGCGCAAGAGGGGAAGGGAAAGGCACCGCGAATGTGGATCACAGCCCTATCACCACCAGTCGCGGGGCGTATGCGAAGGAGATGGAGATCTGGAAGGGGGGGGATGAGGGGATTTGATTGGGATTCGAGTGGAATGTAACGTGCGAGAATGAATTGGCGACCCGTAGTACCTCAACCGCGAACACCGACCGTGGAATCTCCAATCTCCAGACATTCATCGATGGACGTTTTGCCCGAGAGACTGGCACGCTTGACCTTAGTACATAGTACATAGTACATACAGTACGTAAGGTTAGTGAGTGGACTGTGGACTGTGGACTGTGGACTGTACTGTGCGAGCCACACTGTGGAGCAGCAGGAACGAATGCTCCGGGGAAAAGAGGCCGCGGTCAGTTTACAGGATCTGTGCTGTGTTGTGGTGTGGCGCAGAATAGAGACGTTGACGTCCTCAGGCAACCAAGAGAAACAGAGAAAGACTGGACGGTGACCTCAAATCAATACCAGATGTTTGCATTCTCCTCATATGGAAGAGGGCATTTGAAGGGAGGATTGAAAAGGGAAGAAAAACCGAGCCTCTTACCTGACGAGTTGACCCTCCCTGTTCCTTCTACACGTCCATGATCCCTTCCATCCCTTCCATCCCTTCCATCCATCACAGATCATCCATCATCCCATCATCCCATCGTCCATCTCGCGCATCGTTCCGCGGTGCCGTCGAAGATCCCTGCAGACCTGCTCTCATTATGCTTAGACAGCGAATGCGCCCTCGACTGCTTCTGGGGTTCTTTGATTTTGGGTTTTTTCTTTTCTGTTCTGGTCCCTCTGATTTGCTGGTTCCTTCTGGGATTTTCTGCTGATTTTCAGGCCCGGTCTCCGTCTCTCAACTGCATCCCAACCCTTCCCCTTCCCCTTCCCCTTCCCCTCCCTTCCATTCCCATTCCCTCTTTTCGGCTACGTAGCAATCCTTACCTTACCTCTCGCTGCTACCACCACCACCACCACCACCCACATCTGCCATCCATACCTCCACCTCCACATAACACTCCTCCACCTACACCACACTTTATGTCTACATTTACATTCACATTCACATCCGCATCCGCATCCGCATCCACATCCACATCCACATCCACATCCTCCTCGACACTTTCAACTCTGCCTATGTAGCTCAACCCAGCGCATCCATTACGCCACTCCATTTCACTCCATTTCACTCCACCACCATAACAACCACCACTCAGCTTCATTGAATGGCCTCTTCCACCCCAATTCCCACTCGTGTTCACTGTGCCTGTCACTCGACCTCTTACATCAACGGCGTTGGGGAGGTCAGCCTGAGCCCGGCATCCCTCCCCGTTCGCGTGCGGACTGGCCCGACACTGGTCCACGCCGACGACTGCCAGTCACGGTCCCAATAGAGTTCGCACCCTCGACCATCTCTCTTACTCCCCTCGACAGCCAGGACTTCCCACGGGGGAAGTCGTCATGTCGTCCTCCGGAGGGCCTCCCAAGACCGACTCTGCTGCGTCGCAGGCGACACCTGAACCGGCGAACCACACAGCGGCTGCTGGCAGTGCCAGTACCCAAACAAGCTCCTCGGCATCAAAGGCATCGCGCGAGTCGTCGACATCGTCAGCACCCACGAATTCAACCTCGACGAAGAAATCTCACTCCAGAGGAGCGCCCACACCCTCAGACTCCGCCGCGAACAGCCCGCTACCCTCGAGAGAGTCCTCCCCCATCCGACCACCGAACAAGTCCAATTCCTCCACATCAGCTCGATCCACAGGTGCTTCTCGTTCAAGAAAGAATAGTGGGCAGGACGTGAGTCCATCACGTTCATCCAGCACTCACACCAACCCACCGTCTGCGGCAGCAACCCAGAGGACTTTGTCTGCCACACCCCTACCCAGCCTACAACGGGGCCACTCAGATTCTACCATACGAGCTCCAACTCCCCAGAAACCCTCTATTACTTCGGAGCTCAAGGACGCTCCTCGCTGGCCTATATCACCAAGGCTCCGATCCCCTCCTCCGATAACCAAACCATCCATTACTTCCCCCCGCAAGACGGATCCAGAGAGTCCCTCGATCAATGTTCAACGGGTGTCACAGGCTCTAGAGCAGCAAGAAGGAAAGCAGGGGCAGGCGGATTTGGACACAGAAGATTCGCATTTACTATCGGGCATGAGAACACCGGCGAGAGGAGTTAGTGGGGCCAGTTCTACATTAGAGACAGTGCAAGAAATCAGTCAGCCAAGCACCCCTGGCAGAAGTCTCGATGGCGCTGAAGAGAGATCAGAAAATGGCTCATTGGCATTTCCCTCCGAGGATGGATCCAGTACCGCGACTATCAAGGCCAAGTCCAGCGTTCCCCCGAGCGAGAGTGGCAGCGATAGTGGTGGCAAGGGCGAGATTAAAATGAGGAGCAACACGGCTCCACACGTTGGCATCGCGCGACCCGGTGGTCCTACCACTAAGTCATTCAGTGCAGGTGCAGGCGCTGGTAGAGGCAAGGCACCAGGAGAAGGCTCTGCCAAAATTATGACTGTAGAGGCAGAGACGGTTAGCTCGGTGCCGCAAGTCAATCTTGGTGGGCCAGGAAGCAATAATACAGTCCGTGCTAAACCGAGCGCCGAGACCATACGACCAAAGAAAGACAAGAAGAAGACCGGCCGGAAGACTCCCTCAATAGCTTCAGGAACAGGTGAGCAAACAATTTCAAGAAATCTTCAGCTTGGTCTCAAAGACATCTCAATTTTTGCTACTAGTCGCCTTTCACAATCAGGTCATGATATCTTCTTGTGTCGGTTGCTATTGCGTTTGGAGGAAGTTTAGAAGACAAGTTGATGCAGTATTCTCACTTGGACTTTTGGGCTGACTAGAAGTTGTTTAGCATCTTCGAAAGCAGATATCTTTGAAGCTAAAGTCGCCAGTGCCGTCGATGAGGCAAACTCCTCAGATTCTGAGGAAACTTTTGTCTACGAATCTAACCCGCCAGATGCAAATGATCAACCCCGGCGCTATCATTCACGAACGCCAAGTGCTACTTCAATGGCAAGCCAGATGGACCAAAGGAAGGGGCCTCGGTCTGCTCTCGATGGTGGTCAGGGTGTGGCTATGAAGAAAAGCATGAAATTTTCACACTCATCCTATAACAGTATTGCGCCGGATGCCACCACTGGCGAGGATGACGGTAAAGGCACAGTAAGGAGTAATATGGGAACAGGTAGAGGGACCACGCATCATCATCACATTGGTCGATGGGGTCGAAATGGCGGCAACGGCCACGCATCACTCTTTGATAACGAATCTCCTTTTTCGAATGCAACGAAATCAAAATTTTCAGGGAATAGACAGTCATCACGGCCTACGAGCCCTAGAATACTGAACAGCAAGATGGCGAGTAATGGGAAGAAATCTTTACCGATCTCTTCCGGGTACGATTTAGATGACGGGGCCGACGACGAGCGTACACCGTTGATATCATCAGTGCGATCAGCGCGATCTAATCGAAACCGACGGCAGGGCGGTACGTCGATACGCCAACTCGAACACCAGGCACTAAGACAGCATCGCTCTTTGCTAGCCCGATTCGCGGGCTGCCTAGTTCTTTCACTCATGATATTTCTAGTTATTTCTGGAGCTGTTGCGTTCATGTTTGCAACGACTCAACCTCTTGCCGATGTCAAGGTGCTAGCCCTCAAGAATGTGCTAGCTAGCGAGCAAGATGTAATATTCGACATCCTGGTCCAAGGACGGAATCCGAACATCATTGCGGTAGTCGTCGACCAGTCGGACCTCGTTCTCTTCGCAAAGTCCAAATATGCCGGCACGAACTCAGAGTGGTGGTCGGGTCCACCACGAAAATTCATACCGCCGAGAGCATTCCGTAGACGCAGTTATGGCGATGATGACGACGATCCGCCTCTTGGGAAAGATCCCTCGACAAACCCGAACCTCGAAATCGGTCACGTTTACGAGCTCGACAGTCCACTGACATTCGAGGGATCTCCTTTCCAGCATTCACGTACTGAATCGATCGGCCAGATTCGTATCGACAACCCTGGTAACCTGACCATACCGCGCGGGAGTGAACGCTGGGAAAGAGTACTGCAGCACGAATTTGAGCTCCTTGTTCGAGGAACGCTGAGGTACACCCTGCCTTTCAGCCAGAGGGTTAGAAGCATCTCTGTCGACGGCAGGATCACTGTCAAGCCAAACGCCGCAGACCAAGACCCTGATCTTGTGCATAAATTGCAGAGTCTTTCTGCTACCACTATTTACGACGCTTAACGCCTTCTTTCCTTTGTTCTTCTTGTACAATCAGCGAGCGGGCGCATTGAGTCACAGGACACAAGAATTTTCTGCTAGTATCTATCGGTTTGGACACTGGGTACAGTACTCCTCAAAAGAATCATGGCGCGTTCGTTTTCTTTTTGGCTTTGCTTTAACGTTATACTTGCTGGGATCTTGGGACACGGGCGCTACATTAGACAAGACTGAAAATTATTACTTTTCTGCTTTTCCCGATGCAAAGAGGGTGGATGGCACGATACGATACCCGGCTGGCTGTTATCCTTTTCTGCTGGAGATGGGGATACCAAGGAGAAGAAGGGCTGAGAGAGGACTGGTGAATGCCATGTGTAAATTATGGATGAGTAGGAGGCTTGGGCAAGTCGAGAAGAATAGTCGGAGCTATGTATATTCTGAGGACGAGAACAAAGGAAGAGATAGGGGCGGGACTTAAGTGGACGGCTCATTTATATAGCTTGTGGTAGCAAACTATCTATGCAGCAGTCCATCAGGTCCTCTTATCTGAAAGGCATGATGAGCAATAATCGTGACTACCTCCTTATCAAAGCTGTCCATTCTCGCTTTCTGTGCTCGAGATTCTGGAAATCTGACAGTTAGTAAATGAGAGGATTAGGTGATAAGGCAATAGATGTCGGCGCGACTATTCTCGATCACACCTATGCTATGGGAAGTTATAGCTCATCTATATACGATATAGCGGCCACCACAAAGGCCTCACCCCAATACTATGTCCCAAAGCAATTCCAAGGGGACCCTTTTGTACGTCTTCCCAAACCACAAGCAGGATCGGCAATGTCCAGCAGTAGACTCTACTTCAGAGGAAGACTCAGGAAGACATGAATTGTCAGTGAGTTCCCAAAGAAGGGGGCCCCATGCGACACCATTGTGAGGGAGCTCGATTGTGAAGCGTTGCTCCACCAATCGTTCATCCATCCGCTTCGTTCATCCTTCATCTTCATCACTCGTAGCCTCTATATTTGACTTGGCCTCCTTCTTCACCTTGAGCTTCTTCTGCTTCGACTTGGTATTCTCATCCTCCTCCTCCTCTTCTTCCTCCTCCTCGGACTCGTCCTCGACCCCTGCAGATGTGTCAATGTCCACGCCCTGTGCGCGCAACGCTGCATTCAGCTCCGGGATGGCTTTAAGCAGTGCCTTATATTGATCGATGGTCAAGGAGATTCCCTTTTTGTCATGACACGTTTTTAGCCTGGCACCTCTTGTACTGGTGAATTTTGCTTGGAAGAATATTGTAGACTCACCTTCTTGCCGGGCAGGTAATCACCGTCCTTCTCGTAGAATTCCCGGATGCTGATTAGTGTTGCGCGGTTGAATTCTTGGATCTCGGCGCGCCGGGGGTTGCGGCCTGATGATAACTATATACGTCTTTGTCAGAAAGAGAGAGAGAGAGAGAGAGAGAGAGAGGTGTGAAGTGAAAGGGAAAGAGGAGAAGAGCTTACCTCCCAGGACTTGCTGCCGGATTTTGATGAGGACTGCTTGGACTTCTTGCTTTTGGGCGCATTGCCGTCATCATTGGAGATGAAACCGCCATCGGACTCGTAGTCTTCGTGGCCGCGCTTCCCTTTGCCCATTGCGGAAGGATTAGCAGAGAGTGATTGATGTGAGGGGCCGAAGCTGGTTGAATTGTCGATATCCTTTGAAGCAAAGTTCCGAGGCGTATGTTTTGTCCAAATCGTTGGTACTGGGCACATTCAGTGGAGTGGTCGGTGGAGTCGCGATTCTGTTACTTATCGGACGCGCCCAACGGCCAAAGCGGCAGGGTATGCCCCAGTTCAACCCTAAACTTCAAGGGGGAAAGATGAAGGATCGCCCAGCCAGGGTTATTTTTAATAGGAGACATTTCGCGTGCTTCCACTACCTTCGTAACTCGACTGCGAGAACAATTTGTTTCACCGCAAGCATACGCTGAGACTCTTCACAATTGTGCAGAGACAGCACAGCGTGCACCCTTTCGAATTACCGCCCATAATCCATCAACTCCCGAACGTCGACTGATTCCCTTGATTGCGCCATCAAAGTGACGGTCCCGTGAGTACAGCTTCAGAGACCGGACCAGCCGCTGTCAGCATGCGTTTGCGACAGATGCAACCGCGATGAATGGAACCGGCGGAGACTCGAAGCAGCGCGATGGGCTTGCTGCTGGGGAAGAGACTGCGCCTAAAGCGCCCTCGGACTCTACTCCGGCGAGCTTAGAAGATTTTACCACGAAGACGTTGCGCTTCCTTTCTACGGCGTCTCCAGAGACCATCGGCGGGATCGCGGTCGGGCTCGCGGCATCTACATATCTTGTCCTGGGGAGAGTAGGGCTCGTCTTGATCGGTGCTCTAGGCGGGGTAGTACTGCATGCAACATGGGAGGGCCAAGGCTCTTTAGCTGGTGCAGTTGATGATGCGCGTAGGGAGAAGGGGCTGGATGTGGTGAAAAGAATCCTGGATTTACGGGATAGTACAGACAGAGAAGAGGAAGATGACCCGGAGGAACAAATCAAAGCGACCAGCTTTGAAGGCTTCCAACCCGAGACTGGCGCAGCACTCAACGATCTCGTCGATGCTGTCATTCGAGACTATGTGAAATGGTGGTATAGTCCGATCCTTCCAAAGGACCAGTCTTTCCCAGCAGCATCTCGACAGACACTCACACGATTCATCCTCTCGATATCTCAGCATCTCTCTCGGAAACGACCCGCAGACACCTTCCTTGATTTCCTTACAAATTCCTCTTCGATTGTCATAGTCTTCCTGAATGAACTTTCGAGTGCGCTTTCCGCAACACAGGGCACAGGCGTACCAGCTACTGAAGCTGTCTATACCTACCTTTCCGCAAATCCCGAATCGAATCTAGCCAATGTCCTCAACGAAAAGCAGCAGATGAAGAAGTTTAGAATGATTGCCGAAGATGTACTGCAAAACTTCCTGGAGAAGTCAGCATACGATTGTGATCCGGCCAGACTTTTCTTAAAGGAAATCATGGGCGGAGTCGTGCTAGACATGACTTTAAAAAGCTGTTCCAAACCGGAGTGGATAAATGGTTGGATTGTGTATCTTTTGGAAGAGGGCGAACCTGATTTCAATCAGGCAATAGACGCGGGCATGGGCAATGGGCCTGGATCTGGCAGCTCGTATCATGATATAGACGGCAATGTGGGAAACATTGGGCTGGCCAAGACGCCCAAGTCGCAAGCTGAGAAACAAAAACAGGAGTCGAAGCGACATAAAAAGCAATTGAGCAAGGCAGAAGAGGCCATGGAGGAGGCGATGGAAGAGGCCAAGAGGCTGTCTCAACTTATCGCAGAGGAGGACGCAAAGAAGGCCTTCAATGCACAAAAGCCAGTTGATGAGGCCCCTAAGACTCTGGTGGCGGCTGTCGAGGACAACGCACAGAGACTGAACTCAACCACCACTGCGTTGCGGAATGATGGAGCAAACCAGATACTGGTAAAAGAAGAGCCGCTTACGCCCCAAGGTCGCAGCGACTTTGTCGAATCCCCAGTGTCTTCTAAAGCAAGTGCGTCTACTGCGTCTCTGCCACAACAGACTAGGTCATCGTTCACTAGCTTTGACCAGATCATTCCACGGGAGATACCTACTGCCCTTCAAGATGGCTCTCCACCTCCTCGAAGAAAGACGCTCTCTTTGACATTGCACAATGCGAACATTATCATCCACGACGACTCTACTCCCGCCGACAAGGGAAAGATCCGCAGCAAACCAATAGGAGACTACTTGCTACAAATCGAGCCTGCATCATCGGACCATCCTGGGTGGATGATCGTACGAAGATATGCCGATTTTGAAACCTTACACGAAGTCTTGCGGCGGATTGCACAGATTTCTGGTGTTACAGCATTCACAGAGCAGCATCGAGCTCTACCAAACTGGAAAGAGCATACCAAACCATCATTACGAGGCGAGCTCGAGCGCTATTTGCGTGATGCCTGCTGGTATCAGCCACTTGCAGAAAGTGAAGGCATGAAGAGATTCCTGGAGAAAGATCAAGGGCAGGGTACTTCTGGTCCAAACTCCAAAAATGGCTCAACCGGCCTCGGGTTTTCCGCTCCGTCAGCATTCGAGACGATGGGCAAAGGTATGCTAGACGTGCTCACAAGTGCGCCAAAGGGGGTTGCAGAAGGTGGCAAGGCCATTGGCGGAGGCATCACTGGCGTGTTCACAAACATTGGGAATCTGGGCCAGAAAAAACCCAACGGGACAGTCAACCCAGGCCTTCATACTCCTGGGCGAGCCTCAACCTCGACATTGCCAAGGATGGATAGTGGGAGCGCAGTCAGCCCAGGTGGCGTTTCTCGAAAAGCAAGAGCGAGCGAGGATAGCTTGCGAGTCTCTCCCATTGTCAATACTCAGCCTTCAAAGTTCCCTCCCATGGAGCGCCGACCGAGCAGTAATTCGATTGCCGAAGATCTCAATGAGAACGGAATCTCATCTGGGAGGTCATCAATGAGTGGTCGAAGAAGCGCCACCCACAGTCGAGATGCTAGCAGGGCGCCTTCGAGGAGAAACACTCCTCTTTCATCTCCTACACAGGAGCACTTGCAAAGAAGCATTGAAGAAGTCAGACTACCACCCCCACCCAGCGACATCCCCGACGATTACGGCGGCCCATCCGAAGAGTCCTCTACTTCGCACTCGAGAACCGAAAGTATAGCTCGAACATCCACAAGCACAGCTCCGTCCCAGCATTCGCCCAGCCGCCCCTCCCTCTCCGCCACTCGCCAGCCCTCTACCACAGCAGCTCAAACTCCCTCACGCAAACCCCGTAAAGAGTTCAGTCCTCTTTCCGAGACAGAGACCAGGGTGGCCGTCGAGCTCCTCTTCGCTGTCATAAACGAACTCTACACACTCTCCTCAGCATGGAATATTCGGCGTACTCTCCTTTCAGCCGCGAAGACATTCCTATTGAGGCCAAACAATCCATCTCTCGTGTCAATCCAGACTCTCATCCAAGACTCGGTTATTGCATCCAATACCTCCGACTCCGCCATCGCAACACACCTCCACAAGCTCCGTCTGAATACCATGCCTACGGAAGAGGAGCTGAAGGCGTGGCCGCCGGAGATGAGTGCGGAAGAAAAGGAGAGGTTACGCATCAAAGCCCGTAAGCTGCTCGTAGAAAGGGGTGTGCCGGCTGCGCTGTCAGGAGTTATGGGGCAGGCTGCTACGGGAGAAGCCATGGGCCGTGTCTTCGATTGCTTGCAGATTGAAGAAGTCGCCCGGGGTTTGATGTTTGGGTTACTGCTGCAATGCGTCAGAGCCATAACGCATTAGATGATATGATAAGGATGGTTGGTATACATGGGTAGGTGTCAGAGAAAGATGTAGAACACACATATAATTTTGGGACGGGAACGTTCATGACGGCTTTGTATGATACGTGTATAGCAGGGTCTGGGTAGCATCATGATTGGGCGTATGGAGGCTGTCTTTCTCTTTATGATATTTTTGTAATCGGATCCTTCTGATAATGACATGTGTTTCTTTGTCTATTGGCGTTGACTATAGGTGCCCCTTTCTGCCTATTTCGACCCGCCCAGCGTGACCAGATGCTGAGGCAGTCATCAATCCCTTTCCATCCAAGGCCCTCAGCTACCATATGTCCTGTTCGGAGTGGTCGCTTCGTGGGTATGGAGGATAGTGGCCGTATTTGAGGGCGGCCTGCTCTCTTGATCGCCGTGTTCCTGCTTGTCAATGATCCCCCACAGAGTGTCGGGTGGAGATCTTGACTATATCCAGTCCTTCTCCATCGCTCTTGATGATGCTATAGATGTACAAGCTGTTGCTCTTCTTTCGCGTGCTCTGAGGGTAGGAATGGTGCCTCTGGGCTATGCCTTCTGGCTCTCTACCTCGTCCATTGCTCCAGCATCGCGTGTCCGCATGTCGTCAGGGTGGTTCATCTCTCTATTACTGCTTTCAGATTGTGTCTAGACGCTCACAGTAGTGCTTCTGAGCGTGCGGGGCTCAAGTGTTCTCTGTGTTGTTTGCCTATTGTCCACTCAAAATCCTGTTTGCTTATATCAAGCCCCTTGACGTCGTTCAAAGGGCCTTGCCATCATAAGTCTATCACACTCTGTCGTCTGCTGCCCCAGATGGGCTCTATATCGTCGGTGTCGCGACTTGCGGCCGGAGGGAAGATCTTCGAATTTCGAGTCTTTCATCGTCTCGCATTGCATTTCGAGCGTTCTCTACAAGCAGGGATTGCTTCAGGGGTGTTCAAAAGGGGGTCAAAAGTTTCTGACCGTGCTCTAGAATGATTCACTCGCTCATCTAAGCTATCTGCGCCCTGTAGCCTTCTCCCTGGCCGTTTCCTCTGTTTTCCCACCGTCTGTCCGCCTTCCTCAACGCTGCCCCGAAAAGCCGCTATACCCAATCCGGCAGCACTGTCATTGTTTACTTGAGTTACTTCCTCAGGATGCTCTCGTTGCCCTCCAGATTGCTGTGTATGCTTTTCCAACACAACCACAATAGTAAAAACCTTGTTCCAAGGTCGCTGAAGGTGCATGGGAGGTCGGTAGTCGTTTGGTACTCTTTTTGAGAAGCATCAAATAGTGTTTCCACCCCTTTCCAGACACTTTCGGCCGTTGCCCCCCGACTTCATCGTGAGGTACCTACTTCCCAATCCGAGCAACTTCCTCTTCAAATTCCGCCAAGAGGCCACGATGCCATCACTTTTTCACCCAAAGTTTGGTCGACTAACAGTAGCGCCAGAGGGTAGGATAAAAGAAACTCTCCCACCCCCATGCTCCCTCTCTCTTTCACCTCACACCTTCGCAAGTTGCCACTACAGACCTGTCTGCAGTCTCTTTTGCTGTCAAGCTCTTCTTGCCCCGCTTTTGTTGACAAGGTCGGACCAGCCCTCTGTCTTCACCCTCTATCATACTCTTCTATCTTCTGCTTCCGACCCTTCTCATCCACCTTCCGCCTCTTCGTGCTCAGTCGTGATGGCTCCTCTTGTCGCCGCCGTCGCCAGAGCGCCTGGTATCATCAGCAAAAGGCTCCCAGCATCCAGTGCTCGGCGAGTAGCTGAAAGCATATCCGCTCATAGTGAGAGGGTAAGTCCATTGTCTTGTTCTCCGCTCTCTGCTCCGCCCCCTGCTCCGCTCCTCATCCCCCTGCACCCGCGCACCCGCCCCACCTTGGTGTTGAGAACACCACCCCGACACAACATCATGCAACTCAAGTGAGGTGCGCCACATACGTGTTATGGCAGTGCCATGACCTCAAGACACTGATTGCATCGATCTGATGAGCTGTCGCATCGATGCTGAGGTCTTCTTATTGTTGCAGCCACTGCGACGTGCAACAAACCCCAATTGGGAAATCTGGCGTGCACCTTCAGTAAAGTGTGCAGAGCATCTCTCTTCAGCATCAGAACTCACCTGTAGAGATTTTGAACGCATCCGGCCAATGTTTTTGACTTCGCAACTACCTGTGTTTTTGGTCTCCTCTTCGTTATCTCTCAAGCTGAGAGGGCAATTTTCTGAGGTGCGAGCTCGGAGAGTTTGTTTGTTTTGTTTGTTTACTTTCCTCTTGCAAGTGTAAACAAGTGTTGAGTCGAGCCTTCCCCTTTTATTCTAAGCGATAATTAGCTTAGTCACGTGGTATTGGTATCACGTGATGGTTATCTCCTCCCGCAAGTCCAAAGCACCTCTTGTCTTTCATGTACACTTAGGCCACTACGTCTCTGTTGAAGTGTCTTGCTGTAACATCGCTTGTCGTGTATCAATCATCATTAGTCTCTACCTATCCATCCTTCTTATGTATTCCAACCTTCACTTGCTATACGTCTCTTCTCCTTCCCGTCGAGCTTATTGCTAAGCCTGTTGACCTATATCCTCAGTCTCACAAAAGTTTTTCCATGTGGCTTCCTTCTCTCTGCTCTTACTTCGCCGTTCAAGTTCATGACCTTATTTTCTACCGCAGAAATATCCACTAACCTTCAATTTCCGTAAATCAAGTCCTCCTATCATTATGTCACCTCACCTTACCGCTTCATTGACCTACGTTTACCTTCACATCATTTGGTCTGATATTAACATTTCTTAGATTAAGAAGGCTAGAGCATCGTCAATTACTGCTCAAAAACCATCTCCAGTCGTTGCCACGCGACTTCAGCCAAAGTCCTCTCCAGCAGCACCCACCATTGCGAGTTCACTCGCTTCTCTTCGGATCTCCCACCCCCCCAGGACCACCAGGACTACTGCCCCCAGGATTACCGCCCCCAGGATTACCGCCCCCAGGACCACCACGGGACCAACGCGATCTTGCCTAGAGAAGTCAGGACTCTCTGGACTGCCCAAGCGAGTCCACTTTGAGCATGACAACAGGACCGTCGCTCGCCTACGCTACTACGTAGCATACAACCTTCCTTGCGAATACATCTGTTGGGAATCGCAGAAAAACATCCCACACACTCCAGGAGCCAAAAGAGTGTACAGTATGAACCCTTGGGCCTTGCATTTTACCCTTCCCAATTTCACTTGTTTCATATTATGTCTCCCGCCTACTGTATCGACTTCTTTGAAGTGGAAACATATGGCTCTGTCACTCCCGAAATACTCTTGAAGAAGCCAAAGCTGACTGCCTGTTTTTGTAGAGTCAAACGGAGCGCTCTTCCAGGTGCGCTTTGACGGTACATACGACAATCCCAGCTACCCTGGAATGCTTGGATCGGATGGTCACACCCCGGAGCCCGGAACTAAGGCATTTGGATCCCATGTCCATTGTCCTTACTGTATCGTTGATGCATCCGCTGGACGCTGGAACCTGGAGGAATTCCCAGAGGAGGAACTGGCCGCTATGTCCGGATCGGATTTCCAGGCCCACTGGTACCAAGCTCAGGAGAGCTATCTCTGCGAAGACCATATTTCATTCTGACCCACATAAGAAAATGGAGCCTGGCTCCGTCAAAAAAACCAACAAAAGAAAGGCCTTTGGAAGTATGAACCTGGTTTTGGTCCGCCAGGTCCCATCCATCCTAAGGTATCACCAAACAATCACCAATAAAGCTGGGTCTCGCAGGCTCAGAAGTGTCCGTCGACTTGTCGGAGGACTACGACATATAATTTGGTTTCCAGGCACGTTTAGTTGCCTCGTTCAG
This sequence comes from Proliferodiscus dingleyae, assembly GCA_003988795.1. NCBI lineage: Eukaryota > Fungi > Ascomycota > Leotiomycetes > Helotiales > Lachnaceae > Proliferodiscus > Proliferodiscus dingleyae. The sequence continues at coordinate 303,348 of QYAK01000005.1, forward strand.
ATGGGCAGAATACTGCATCTAAAACTAATCTTTGGACCAAACTGGTCATATGTTTTTGTATAACCCCCCTCCCCGCCTTTTGAGCTTACTGTGTACAGGATAGGTCCCCGTCTTTTGGCATTCCGGAATGCCAAATAGATGCAGAGCAGAACAGGTGAGCCCCCGTCGCTTCTCATTATTTACTATTTGTCGGATGAATGTGACTGACACTCTTGATAGGCAACGGTCCATTTTAGAAGGATAGCACAGGCTGAGGTCCCAAGAGGTTGTGGATTGGGAGAGGTAAGTCACTATCAGGCTCTATCCGACATATTCACCTTTAGATATCTTACGATACTAGATAGGGCGGGAGGGGGGAGATGATTACCCACGGACACTGGACCCCTGGACCCTGGACCCTGGACCCCTGGACCCTGGATGCTGGATGCTGGGTGCTGGGTGCTGGATGCTGGGTGCTGGGTGCTGGATGCTGGGTGCTGGATGCTGGGTGCTGGGTGCTGGACATCGGAATTTGGATTTCTGGATACTGGACTCTTGCACTGGACCCTTGGACCCTTTGGATATTGGATTTCTGGACCTTGGAACCTCTCTCGACTTCGTGAGGATGCAAGCCATGGCTGTGGTAAGTTCGTTCTGACTGGATGATGCATTCTGCTAAGACCTCCCAGTCCTCATTATCGATCTCTTCAAAGCTGCTGGCGCGCTCTTTGGACGACCAACCAGAGCATATCGATACTCTCTTTACCCTCTTGAAGCGTCCGACCATCTTCAGTTCTGCCGCTCCCTGAAAGGCAAGCACGACTTCCACAGATCTTCATCAGTAATTACCTCTCCTATTCAAAGCATCCGCCATCATGAGTCCGCCGCTCCCTAAAAGGCCCGCGTGACCTCCACGGATATCACCTCTACATGTCAACTTGTCAAAGCATTCGATCACCACAAGTCTCGCAGCTCCCTAGAAGGCTAGCGTGGCTTCCCCAGATCTTGCTCTTGCCGACTTACAAGAAGCATCCGACCATCATCTTTATCGCCGCTCCCTAGAAGGCCAGCGAGCCTCTCACGGATCTTCATTTCGACTTATTTCATACCTAGTCATCAACCTTCTTTGCCTTCTCCTGCTTGGAAATTGGTGTGTGGCACTGGATCGCGCTCTAGAAGACATCCGGTCACCTTTTCCCTCGCAGCTTCGACTCACCATCTCGTCGAATCTCGTCACGGACAAGCTGTGCTCCCTAAAAGGCGACACTTCGTCCACCAACCTTCACGACGACTCCGGCGCTCTCACTCACTCCTTCGCCAACCTTCCTGTCGGGTCAAGACAGGGCTCTTGAGAGTCCCATCGAGAGACAGAGGCGATGACGACTCTCAAGGGCGGCCGGTGACGATTCAACACCTCCACGTGGTGCCGGCTGGATGCGTAGTTCCTCAATTGCTGCGTAACTAGGATTGAATCAAAAATTAGATAGACAATAAATCATTTGACCAACCGCTCTGATCGTAGTTCTGAAGCAACCATAATAGTGAATATACCTTCTCAGATGCTTCCATTCGCTACGTCTAAATTATGTTCGAAGACGGCGTTCGTGTCGAGCTGTTGCTTTCCCGTCAATTTGTTCTTCCCCTTTGACTGCGTTATCGTTTACTCTCTTCTAACTACCGCTGCGTTGTGGGAGTCTTTCTCTCACGGTGCGGGACTCCTTTACTCTCTTCACCGGAGACATGTATATTACTACTGTGTCGAACGACTCTATCATTTATGGCTCGCTGATCTCAATAACTTACTATCCTGTCAAAGCTCGTGTTTACGCTCTCGGAGAGTTCCTTGGCTCCATAAGTACAGCATAACCTTCTAAGATCTTCAAGCTAGAACTATCTTAGAAGATTGCTCAGTTAAACTTCTCACCCAAGCCCTCCCATTCCAGCCAACCTTCTCATCCCTATTACTATTATGACCCGCTCTTATTCACCCCTAACGGAGCGCTACATGATGGATGAACGATGCCGCCAAAGCTCTTCTCACAGTGGGCTGAATACACCTCGAACTTCCGCCAGAAAAGCCTTCCATACTGGGACGATTGAGGATCCTAGCCGCATCGAGGTGACTGCCACGATCAAAATGACATCTTTACTCGCCGAGCACTAAAAAATCGTTTCCCTGAGCAGCGCTACCAAGATTACCTGCCAAAGGTAGCTAGTGGCAAGTTTGTCCATGAGTGTCCTATCAAAGAGTGTAATTATGGTATGGAGATAAGCAGCGACTTGTTGGCAGCTAAAATCATTGAACGACCTCAAGAGACGAAACACAATGAATGATCAGAAATAAAAACAGATCACACAATATGATTCATGTATTTAAAACGCAAATTTTATTCTCAGTCCGCAACTAGCCCTTTGTGTAATTGCGGAGTGCTCCTAATGAGACGTACATGATCATCTCTTATCATAACCTTTCCTTTCGTTGTAATATCACGGCCAATACACGTTCTTCATGCCTGAAGCGCCAATTCCTCTCGACTAGCATGACTGCCCCCTCTCCAGGCCCTTTGATGGTCATCTCTAGCTTTTATCTCTTTCTTTTCTCCGATCTTTCCCCATCCACCTCCACCAGGCGTACAGACAATGATCCTCTCTCCGGACTTCATAGCAGCAGTGTTCTTGCCGCCCATATTGATCCTCCTCTCCTCCCACACCGCGTCCTCTATCTCTCCCTCCTTGCCCGACCCATTCAGCATCCTATCGCTCCGCTCACGGTTACTAGTCTCCACGTTGCGTACCCAGACATTGAGCCCACATTGTGCATCCTCGCCTCCTTCCAGTCCATAAGGGTGGTAGACTCTTCTCTCACTTAGGATAGATACTTGTACCGGAATCCTGAACTCAATGTCGCGAATGACTCCATCGCCGCCTCTATGCTGACCCCTACCACCAGATCCGGCTCGTAGAGAAAACTCACGCAAGATAACAGGATAGCGCCTCTCAAATACCTCTGCATCCGTGATTCGCGTATTCGTCATATGTGTATGCACCCCATTCGTACCGTCCCAGTCCTTGCCAGCTCCACTCCCTCCAGCAATTGTCTCATAATACCCAAAGCCCTTCTTCTCCTCTTGTCCCTCTACGTTTCCTCCGAACCCGAACGTTAGATTATTGCAGTCGCCTTGGCTGGCAGCACAGGCTTGGAACGCTTTCAATATGACATCTGTGACGCGTTGGGAGGTGAGCACATTGCCGCCTACGACGGCGGCTTTATCGGAGGGTGAGAGGAAGGATTTGGGTGGGATGAGAACTTTGATGGGTTTCAAGCAGCCTTGGTTTAGGGGGATGTCTTCGGATATTAAGCAGCGTAGGCAATAGATTATTGCGCTATAGGTGACCGCCTGAGGAGCGTTGGTATTGGCTGTGTTCACTCATCAGTATACAGATTTATTAGGAGAAAAGACGCTCAAGTGAAAAGGGTTCGTGTGGTTGTTGACCTACCATAGACTTCAGGACCAGTACCGTCAAAATCAAACACTGCCTCGCCTTTCTCAGCGTCAATGGTAATTCTTAACTTGATCGGACTTCCATCGTCCATATAATCCACTGCAGAAAGATCCTGTCCTTCAAAGCGCTTACTAACATCCTTAAGGAGATTCCGCACGCTCATCTCGGCATTGTTCTGTATATTGACCATGTAGAAATGAACCACTTCCTCACCGTACTCTTCAATCAGAGAAGAAATGAGGTTGATGCCTTTCATGTTACTCGAGATCTGAGCTTTCAGATCCGAGATGTTGTCTGCTAGGCATCTTGTTCCACTACAACCTTGATATTTTGCAGGCTCTTTCAGCAGAAGCTCAGTGATACGCTCCTCGTTGAATTTCCCAGCACTGACGAGTTTCTCGGACTTGATTGCCGCACCTTCTTGGAATAACTCACGAGAATGAGGTGGCATACTTCCTGGAAGAATGCCACCGATGTCAGCGTGATGCGCTCTCGAAGCGACGTAGAACAGAATCTTCTTCCCGGCCTCGTCAAATGCAGGAGTGATGACTGTGATATCTGGAAGATGAGTTCCTCCATATTCTGGATGATTAGATACTATCACGTCGCCTTTGACGAGCTTGTTCTTCCAGATCTCTGCTTGCCGTCTGACGCAAGTTGACATCGACCCCAAGTGGACTGGAAGATGGGGCGCGTTTGCCACTAGACCACCTGTTGAATCGAAAAGTGCACAAGAATAGTCGAGGCGCTCTTTGACGTTCGTGCTGACACTTGTTTTCTGAAGGGCCCTTCCCATTTGCTCTGCGATAGCCATAAATCGATGAGCGAAGATACTCAGCATGATTGGATCGACCTCTTTGGTAATGTTTGGCTTTGAAGATCTGAAGTATGGTCAGCCACTGCGAATTTAGGATGAAGTTGATACATACGCATCATTAAGCTCCTGCTCACCAATGTTGATGACAACATGAGTATCAATGATCAATGCCGTTGCGCTCGGCGTAACAACAATAGTTTGAGTTCCATCTGCTAAAATTGCAGGTCCCTTTAGCCTATCACCAACCTCAAGATCTTCTAATTTGTAAATCGGAGTATCTTGCCGACTACCCTCAAAGTACACATTCGAACGCTTGTACTCCTTCGCTCTAGACTCCACATCCTTTGTTTTGAGCTCTTTTAGTTGCTGATCGACAGTCTTGCCCAGTCCTTCAAAGCTCTTTCCAATCCCACGAACTCTAACGTCATCTACGATAATGTCTCGATCTGGTAATGTAAATCCAAACTCCTGATGATGCTGTTTTACAAATGCTTTTCCAAAGGCCCACTCATCACCCTCAAACTCCTTTTTGATATCTTCCTGATCCGGCTTGACAACCATGAGTGCAGATTCAGTTCCCCGATACCGCATATTTAGATACTCTTCGTAAACGATAGCTTTGTCTTCGAAACCTTGCTCTTTCAAGGCTTCTCTAGATTTCTGTTTCAACACATCAATCTTCTTCTTCAAATCATCCTTCACCTGCCCGTCAGCCCAGACTTTAGAATCTGGCTCTTGGCGCTCGTCGACTACGTCTGCTAATGCCATACCGTAAGCAGAGAGTACAGATGAGTATCGATGAACTAGAATTTGCCGGATGCCTAGACTCTCAGCGATAGCCACAGCGTGCTGTCCGCCAGCGCCGCCAAAAGTCGCCAGACGATGTCTGGATGTATCGTGCCCTTTAGCTTCCGTCAACGACCGAATTGGTCTCGTCATAGTTTCATTGGCAACAGTCAAGAAGCCATAGGCTACTTCATCTTCACTCATAATTTTGCCGGTCTCTTTATTAATTGTGTTGGTTAGTTCCTGAATGAGCTTCTCGCTCGCTCGAACATCAAGACCTTCATCCTCATTCTTGCCAAAGATTTTAGGGAAGAAATCAGGGAGCAGACGCCCAAGGAATAGATTTGCGTCTGTTACGGTAGCTGGACCACCTTTCCGGTAGCATCCAGGGCCTGGATGTGCGCCAGCTGATTCTGGGCCCACGACGAATAGGCCGTTCCGGAAGAACAAACGTGATCCGCCTCCTGCTGCAACGGTGTTGATGTCCAATTGAGGTGATTGGATGGTTACTCCAGCTGTGGTGGTCTCAAAAACGTGCTCATATCTTCCAGAGCCATACCTCGAGACATCTGTTGAGGTACCACCCATGTCGAAACCAATAACAGGTGTCTTAGTCTCGGCGTCGTAAGATGTGAGAGCATATCCAACAACGCCTCCAGCAGGACCTGAAAGGATAGCTTTCAAGCCTGAAAAATTGTCTACGTCCACAAGGCCACCATCACTTTGCATGAACTCGCACCTTGCACCACTTGCTCCCTTTTCGTTCTTAACGCTTTGGGTGCCGAGGCCGCCCGCGAACCCTTTCTGGAAACCTGCAATGTATTTCCTGATTGCTGGGGTGAGATAGGCATCAGCACACGCAGATGTCGCTCTTGGTACCAGCTTGATCATAGGCATAAGCTCATGGCTAAGGGAGACGTGTTGGAAGCCGATGTCTCTTGCTATCCGCCCCACTAGGGCCTCGTGATCTGGAAATGTATACCCATGCATCAAGCATACCGCAATGCTTTTGATTCCTTTATCAAATACTTTCTGCAATTGCTTCCGGATAACATCATCTTCTGGTCGCCGCAAAATCCGAACGGCTTCAGAGGAAAGCCCCGTGACAAGCTCTGCGTTCTGTCTAGATTTCGATCTTTCAACATTTGTGATATTCCTCTCCGGGTCCTCTGCATAGTCCTCTAATGTAACCCTCTCATCGATTTCCACCACCTCTTCGTAAAGCACATCGGGCTTCTTGATTGCCAGATCAAATATTTTAGGGCGACTTTGGTTTCCGATCTCTAAGCAATCCTTGAATCCTTTCGTTACAACCATTGCAATCTTCTCCCCCTTTCTCTCTAGCAATGCATTTGTTGCGACTGTTGTACCCATCCGGATTGATTCGATTTTGGAGGTGTCAAGGGGCTCGCCGCGGGGTATGTCTTTTGAGAGAAACTTAGACATGAGGCGGCGGATGCCTTCCAGCGGTGCATCTTCGTAGTTTGAGGGGTCTTCAGAGAGGAGCTTGATTATTACATCATCTTCCATCTTGGCCGTGCCTGGATTGCCGACGCAGTCTGTGAAGGTCCCGCCACGCTTGGGATAGTGTTAGCTGTGCCATTGAGGAGGGAATATTGATGAGTATCAAGAATGCAGCTGAGTCGTATCACATGGTTTATATCTCAGAGGGTGCTGCGTCCGGCAACACGACTCCAATCCCAGTCGAAAGAGCTTAGGAACTCACATCTATAGCTATGCGGATACCCCGCAGTGGGCTTTGTGAACCCATTTTGGAAGTGGGACGAAGTTATCAGGTATGCTTTGGAAACGCAATACAAATACAGGGTATGAAGCAAAGGACTGAGAGAAAACTTGTTTAAATAAAATATGACAGTCATGAGAATATCGCAAAGAAGTCGGGCGGACTTCAGCCACCGTGACGACAGAGATGTTGATCCGCAGCGGTGGCCCGTGGCAGAATGCATTGAGAAAGTGGGATGTCACGCGTGTAGGTGGGGTTGGTGAGCGTAGTACAATGCTGTAATAGGTCATTCTCGAAGACGACTGCCATAAGATTTTCATAACTGGCTTTCAGGATAGCTTTTTTTATTAGATTAAAGTGTAGACTTCGAGTTCAATTAGCAATTAGAAGTATAAAAGATTGTTCTTGGGAGAGCTAGCCAATCTCAGCCCTGCTTCAACCACCAAATTCTGTATGCTGGCATTGTGTGCGACGCCTCTTACGCTTTTGATATTGGGTCTCCAGGGATATTTCGCTGCCAGAGAGCTTATTTGATGTCACACCAGATTCATAATATTTTCCAGGGAGCAGGAACTTGACAATCATGGCACAATCACTCCACATCCTATGTTTCGGGGATAGTCTCACAGAGGGATTCATACGAACAACCATGACTTTCCACCCATACGCCTCTGCTTTCCAGACTGCTCTTAAGACTGCCTTCCCGTCCGTCAACATCTCTGTAGATGTCCAAGGAGCCAGCGGCGATCAAGTTCTCACTCCCCCAGGCAGATTCCTCACGCGGATGAACTCATTATTCTCAAAACCCCGCTACCATACACCCTATACCCACGCTGTCATCCTTGGCGGCACCAACGATATTGCACAATCGCGTTCATCAGCAGAGATCTACAGCGCCTTGCAGCTAGTATGGAACCTGCCACTGGAGCACGATGTGAGTGTTCTGGCGATGACGATCCCAGAATGCCCAGCAGTGATCAACGTGCCTTGGAAGGAAAGGAGAAGAGAATTGAACGAGAAGATTTCTAAGAACAATGGAGGGAAGAGATTCCAAGCTTTTGATTTGGGGGCCAAGATTCCATTTGAGAGCATGCCTGAGGAGGAAAGAGAAGAGATCTGGGATGATGGGGTACATTTTACAAAGAAGGGATATGATCTGATGGGAAGAATTATAGCTTGGAGATTTGCTGAGATTATTGCTGAGGAAAGGGGTTGGGAGATTGCGAGTGAGATAGATGAGGTGGAGAGGGTTGAGAAAGAGCTTGAGAGGAAAGCCGGATTATAGTTGTGCTATGAGTCTCTTTCCACTTGTGTGACAGAAAGTTGAGCGTAGACAAAGTGGGATGCTCCACGTGATAAGAAGAATCTGAGCATCGATATGGCTCATCAATTCTCATTTGGTAGAGATCGATACACCATTTGAATAGACTATCACTTATTCGATGAATTTCTTAGTTCTGGCTGAAAGATCTGTACACCTCATCATCCTAAAAACAGCAGTTTGATTCTACGACTAGCTACATCTGACGACGACGAGTCATATAAGGAATAATGATGGTTTCTCAGATCTTTGTTAATACAAGAAAACATCCTCAGGCGTCATTGCCTCCTCTGAATCCAAAAATCGGAGCATTTCACCGCACTCTTCCTCACTACAATCCAACTCCTCTTTTGTCTTTGCCCGAAGTAGTGAACGGCCTGGGTATCAATCACCTGGTTTTAAAAAATGAGAGCTCAAGATTCGGTCTTCCCGCATTCAAAATCCTAGGGGCTAGTTGGGCAACAGCTCAAGGAATCATAAAGAAGCTCGGGCTCGACCAAGAACGAATCTCCCTAGAGTATCTCTCAAAAGCAGCACAACACGCAGATCTCACCTTATACGCAGCCACCGATGGCTCTCATGGCCGTGCAGTTTCGCGAATGGCAAAGTACCTGGGCATCCAGGCAAGGATATTCGTCCCTAACTTCGTGGACGAGCAGGTAATATACAACATCCGCTCAGAAGGGTCCACAGTGGAGACACACGACGGAGACTATGATCAGACAGTGCTTATTACAAAGCGTGCGGCAGAGGAGCATCTCGAGGGGAAGGGATTGTTGATAAGTGATACTGCGTTAGAAGTTGGAGATGAGATGGCTCAGTGGATTGTGGACGGATATCAAACAATGTTCGATGAAGTGGAAGAGCAGATAGCTGATATTAGTCAAGGAAAAGAGATTACCCATGTGATAGTACCCGTCGGTTGCGGAAGCCTGGCTCAAGCGGCGGTTACTTTCTTCGGTAGGAAGCCAGTCATGCCACAGATGATCAGTGTCGAGCCAGAGAATGCTGCATGCTTGAAGACTAGCCTCGAAGCGGGTGAATCGAAGAGCATTGAAACGCGATATACTATTTGTACGGGAATGTGCTGTGGGACGCTCTCGTCGAATGCGTGGCCGGTATTGAGGGAGTACATTGATGTGGCGATGACGATAGATGACGTGAAAGTGGATGAGGCCATACAAGAGCTCCGACAGTATTCTGTACATGCAGGTCCTTGTAAGTCATGCCTCCTAATATGGAAGTCTCACAAGTCACCTATTTGCAGACCAGCAGTCAAGGGTTGCCTCATTTCTAAATGCTTGCTATCTCTCACAAGAGCAGAGCTGACATGGACACTTGAAATTTAGGTGGAGCTGCGAGCCTTGCTGCCGCGAGACAAATTTGCCGCACAAATGGCTTCAATTCGAATTCTATTGTGCTGTTATTGTGCACAGAAGGACAACGACCGTATCATATGAAGTCACAGTATCCTGGTACTTCATCTTAACACCAACACCAGAATTCCCACATGGAACAGCAAATCAACAGCCGTCGAGAATATTTGATAGGGTTCACTGGCGCAAGTTTCGGGATTTGTCGATTCGAAGTTGAGGTGCATGCTGTACCAAGATACTGGTGGTTGCTGGCTTAGCCAGCCGGTTCCAGATGACTTTGACACCAATCCGTAGTAGAGATTACCATACTTCCTCAAATGATCACCTCATTTCAATAACGGATAATATTGCTCAAACAGGTACTGACTTCAGGTATCTGACGAGGCTGGATGCCTTGCCCAGAGCTCCCTGCTGGTTGGCATATAGCCGTCCATCTATTCACGTGGTCCAAATCCTCGTGGCGACGACCTCTTGTGAGACTTTTTCTTTGATAGTGTGGTGTTTGTTTCTTCTTCACCGGGTGAGCCGAGTTCCGACCCTGGGACTAAGGGGAAGTTGAGATAAACCGATGCTGTCACAGAGCAAAAGGCTGAGACAATGAGTCGCCTCAGGGATCGCTGCGCTTTGTAGATCAGGACACAACTAACAAGGATAAGACGCAGTAGAGCCCACAAAGGAAACGTATTTGAAGTGATTTCTTGGCTCAGGCACTTGCTGACGTTGCTGGAAGCCACACAATACTAGACACTGCAACGTCTCCTATTCTTGTCGACAAGATGCATGTAGTAGACGCTAGAAATTATGGTCTGTGGCGTTATCTTATGCTTAGGTACACTAGGACATGCAGTACTTCTTGTGAGACGTCGGAAAAGATGGAGGCAGAATGATTCTTTTGTCAAGAATATAGCCTGCATCGGTAGGGGCAGGTTAAGACAGTTGGAAACAGCCACGGTACTGTGACTGTGGTACCGTTCGCCCAGGAATGGCTTGCATGGCCAGGCGCACGATCAGCCGTTCCTGCATGGTGGCCTCATGGACTTGGACACCGCAAAGTCTGGTTCCGAATGGCGATCCCACTTGATCTTCGTATGATTGCCCAAACAACTGTTTGCGAAGGGGCGACCTGAGCGGCTTTTCGACACAAGCAAGGCACGAGTGTGAACAGTCTTGAGGCGATTTGAGTTGTCCGTCTCCTGAGCACTGCTCTGTTTGAGCTGCTTCCTGATTTGTATCATACCTAGAGCAGGAGTGGTGGGGGCAGGCATTTGCGAGCGAGCGAGGACCATTTTGTTTTATCGATAGCGAGCTCAAGTAGGGCTGACAGCAGCCATTACTGGCCACGAACCAATCCGAAACACAACCTCGCAACACCATTCGCCCAAGCAGTCCTATACATTGGTGTGATATACCTGAACAGAGGATTTGAAAGGAAGCAGAATTGGCGGTACCATGACGCACTACGAGATGCGTTAGCCCAGAGGAGAGCCAGGAGAGCCAGAAGAGCCAGAACAGCACCAAGAATACCAGACCAGACCAGACCAGAACCCTCATCGACTACCGAGCCACCGAGATTTAGTGAGCCACGCCACGTTCCACACCACTCAGCAGAAGCAGACATTCCACTCCGCCCAGGTGGTCTGGGTCTGACGGCGCGGATGTCGAACAGGGGTGCTTTGGTTCCACGGCTGCGTCTGTACCTCTCGACGCTGCAGACTCGAGGAAAAAGGAGGTGAGAACACAGGGCACAGGGGCCGAGGCGCACCACTGGAGAGCTGGCGGGAGATGCAGCTAGAGCTCACCGTCGCGTTGACCTGCAGCTGGATGCAGCTGACGGCGCCCGCAGCCAAAAATACCAATGGAGGTTGTGGTTGGTAAGCCATAGTCAGGACGAGGGTACGGTTCAGCATCGAATTCTTCCGTCCTGTACTGTGCGAAGAGAAGTCGAGTAACCTTAGAGGACGTGGGAAGGACGGATCGCTATCAACGGAACCAGAAGCGCCCAGTCAAACAAGCACGCCAGACGCAAGCCCGACGAAGGCAACGAGCGTGCTTGTAGACATTGATGTCGAATTTGACTCACTTGTGGGAAATACTACCGACCGACTTTCCCCTCTCACCTGCCATTTCTTCCATCTCACCAGCTTGCCATGCCATAGGCCCCCTATTCCCTGAAAACATCTAAAGCCCTATCCCAAATGAGGGGAGAGTGGAGCGAGCAGAGGGCTAGACTGGCTCAAGGAGCACAGAATCGTAGAATAGTAATCCCCATAGAGGCCGAAGCTGCGCTTGCCGCTGCTACGGGAAGCCGAACTGCTGGTTCCTGGGCCTGGGTGAGGACTTTGCGCGCAGATGTAGTGTGGTGGAGCTACGCTTGTGGTGTTGTCTGTGCCTGGTCTTGGTGCCTCTGGAACTCTAAAGTCTCCTTATTATCCTCACGACTTCTATCTACCGATAGAACCTGGAAACCTCTGTCCCACGAGCCCTTCCCTCCAACACCGTCCTCGATCGCAGCGAACAAACACCTGATGCCCGGCAGGTCCCCGGATCTCTGCTTGTGTTCCTCCATCTCGCGGCACAGTTGACCCGCGAAACTCGCCTTGGTCTTCTTCTACGATCCAGGGTACATACAGACATTTGATCGCGGCGGTTACAGGATTCGAGCGTTTTGAGAAAGACCGTCTAGACTCTGTTTGAATGTGCATGTTTTGACCTTCTTTATCTTCTTACCACGGAGACATGGACATTCCCTCCAAATCGAGGCTCTCATAACTTCTCATAGAAATCCCCCGACGACGCAAACTTGTTTCGTCGAGTCCTGATTCGTTCGCATAGCAGCATCATATATACTTGGAGAGGCAGAGGCAGAGGCAGAGGCAGAGCAAGCAGCAAGCCGTTGCAGACGAGTGCAGGCGGGAGGTTGCGTTGAGACGGGACTCGAGATTCGCACACGGGGCCCGGTCCAACCCCAGACCCTAGATCCTAGAATCTAATTCCACAATCAAATCATCGACTCGATCAAGAAGAGAGTTCTGACAAGTTTGTTGCGCCTGATTATCTGACCCCTTGGCGCCCTCTATCTCGTATCTCAAACGACCGCGGGGTGGCAATAGCATTTAGCATTATTACGTACGAAGGGTACTGTACTGTACAGCCAAAACTTCTGCTGCAGACGAGTAAGGGGAAGAACAACTTTGTTTCCGACCACCGGTATACCAGCACCGTATACCCAGCAGGCCGGCTGATTGTCTCGAGGACGGGACAACTCGATTGCAACATTAACGTCTCGAGCAATTTCTCATGACCCACCACCTGACGGCGTTGGTGTTCATCGTAGGAGTTTCCGACTCCTGACGACAAGGGGTCAAGCCTCTCAATTATGAACATGCAGCAGGACGTCCCACTGCCTTTTCATTTCACCAAAAAGACCGCCTCTGCTACGAATAACACCAACGGCGTCGCATTCCAGGGAGAACCGCCTAGAAATCGAGGGCCGACTGCGCTTTCGCAAGCAACGCCCCAGAATGCATCTCCACCCCGACGGCAGCCTGTAACGACTTCGAGCATCTCCCCCGAAACTGCGCGGCGGCCACCCACCCACGCGCATCGAAGGTCGAACAGCTTGACTGGGATAAATCAGGGGGTGAGGAATCTCAATCGATGGTCAAAATCGACTGTCTCTAGTACGGAAAGCACGACGGGTAAGAAATCCAACTCCACCCGGCGGATGTCGCTGTCAGGCTCGACGACCTTTCTGCTGGGCGCCGATAATTCTACACCACCGAGGAGACTGCAGAAGGAGCGCCCATCGACCGCGAATTCGCCGCGAATCCAGTCCATCCCACAAGCTTTCGAGCCGCCTCTGACCCTGCCTCCCATCGTTACCCTACCGAGTTTACAGACGTCCGTGAACGGCTCCTCCCCATTGAACGCCCCCGGCACCCCGTCCCCTTCTACTGCTGCAATTCTATCTGCCGCAGTGCGTACGACTGTGCCAGACTACTTCGGTAGGTCTTGGGAGGATTCGCCGCCTAGAGTTGTCGCTGCCAACGGGGTTCCTCCTTCGATTTCACAATTCAACGGCGAGAGCAATAAGACTTCGGGAACTGGAGAAGAAAGGCTTCGTAGAGGCCATTCCAGGAATCGCTCGCAGGCTGGGAAGAGCAGTACCAGTACGGGCTCGAATAGAAACTCAAAGCAGCCTTCACAGAAAGCCATGCTGTCCAAAGCTCTACAAAAGGCTAATACGGCTGTATTACTCGACAATGCCCAAAATTTTGAAGGCGCCATGCAGGCGTACTCGGAAGCTTGCGCGCTGCTACAACAGGTGATGATGCGTAGTTCTGGTGATGAGGATAGGCGGAAGCTAGAAGCAATCGTAAGACTTTCGACCTGCAATCGCTGTAACATTACTGATATGTCACCAGCGTAATACTTATACCAGCCGAATTAGCGAACTGAAGAAGATCACACCCCAGCTGCGAGATGACGGAAGTAAGGCATTGCCTCAAAGGCCCGAGAGTGAAACCTATAGAGGTGAGGACATTCAACTACAAGAGGAGGAGCCTATAATTATCGAAACCGCCACTGTGACGAGGATAGTGAACGATCAGTCCTATATTACCGAGCCCAGGCAAGTCCGATCGACTTCTGCGTCGCAAGTACCAGTGCGAAGAGAATCTCTGCTACCGTCGGCCTTGGACAAGACGCAATATCGGAGTCAAAACATGCTCGTAGTAGATGGAGACCGGTCACAATCTAAGTCGCCTATGAGGGAGCGTATAAAAGAGACTAACATTAACCTTGCTCCGCCGATGGACAGCATTTATATGCCTCCACCTCTTTCTCCACGCCGCCCATTATCTCCCATGACCTATGGAAATCAAAACAGCAATTTGGGACAACAGCAGCCATCAAGCCTGTATACCGAGGGGAACACAAGAGCACCTCCATTGCAAGGCCATACAAGGGTTCCTAGCAACGAATCTATGTCATGGTTGGACACCATCGATGAATCTGGCGGCTCGGCTGCATCATCAATACATTCTAGATCATCCTCTATCGGGGTACGGAGGAGGCGCATTCGCGCTGCTAGCGGCGCTACAGAGGCGGAGTTCGATGCTGCGTTGGATGCTGCTGTTGAGGCGGCCTATGATGATGGGTTCGAGCCAATGAATGAGTCGGAACTCAACCGATTTGACGATTATGATGACGATGATGAGATTGTAGCGAATGTGCGTCGCAAGGTGGAATTAGCCAAAGAGAGGGTACGCCAGACGGAACGAGAGGCTGCCATTCAAGATGCGCGGGAACGAGAGCGGAAACGATTGCTTCAGCAGCAGCAAGTACCTCAAACTACTTTCCGAGAGGACTACGGCAACGAGTCTGAAGAGGAGGAGCGCATGCTAGAAGAGATGACCAGGGAATATGTGATGGACGATTTTGAATTCGGCCTACACACCAAATCGGCCTTACCGAGAGGATCTGACTCCAGTGAGTTCTCAGGTCGTACCTGGAATAGTTCAATTGGATCAAATCCCACTACAGCCGGTACAACGCTATCAACAGTGGCCGAAACAGTTACACCTCAGTTACCTATATTACAGGCAAAGGCTCTGAACCAACCACCTCCTGCCCAAGCATTACCTCCACCTCCACCGCCACCCCCAGGCTCTGGACCACAGCAGTCTCAAGGAGTACGAAGTCGGCGGTTATCTGGGCAAAATGCCAAATTATTAAAGATTGAGACTAGTTCAAGGACCTCGAATGGACCTTTGACTCAACCTCCATTGATGCCACCACCGAAAGTGTCAGAGAGCATTTCTCACCCAAAGACTGCGGGAATGCCTCAGCTGCGGCCATCTATATCAGGACCTGCGGGCCGCCCACCTATACCTCAAGGTCTTCGACAAGCATCATCTCCAATCCCAGGGCCCAATCCCGCTGAATTTGTGTCCCCTCCAACACCTACGCTCACACAAGTAGCAACAAATGACAGCGATGGCTTACCACCTTCTAGCTCCCCCATACGTGCGCAGTCTAGAACGGGGCTTCGCAAGAACTTTTCTTCATCTAGCTTAAAGAACACGAAACAGCGGAATTTGTCAGTGTCTGGTGTGGAAGACGGAACTGAAATATCGCCAAGCACACCAAATTCGGCGGCTTTCTATTCGAGGGACATAAATGGCAGGCTGCCGGCTATGCCAGCCTTGCCGACGCCAATCGCGGCTGCTTTCAAAGACAAGATGAACGGAGCACCAACAGGCGGTCTATATCTGTTCAATAGCGACATCCGTTCTCCAGAGAGCCCCGGTTCGCCCAACCCTCTCAGCGCAGGGGCGCCCATACCCTTGGAACCATGTCCGACTGAGTATTTGCTCCGCCCATTCTGGCTCATGCGAGCTCTTTATCAGACCATCGCACATCCCCGTGGTGGATACCTCTCGACAAAGCTGTTTGTCCCACGTGACGTTTGGAGAGTCAAAGGCGTCAAGCTCAAGAACATAGAAGATAAGATTGCTAATTGCGATTATCTTACTGCAGCTCTTATGAAACTTGCTAAGGTCGACACATTCGACGCTGATGCTGTACTAGAAGAAATGCAGTCTTTAGAAGGAATTCTAGAGCAAGTCCAAGCCATATTAACGAAGAAGCTAGGCAATGAAGTTGGTGTGCAAGGCTCAGGAGGAATGTTCAAAGACGCACCTGTAAGTACAGATGCGGAGACCAGTACCACAACATCAAAGTCAGGTAGCATGTCAAGCAAGTCGTCTTCATTCTCATGGCGAAGACTGCGGTCAAAGAACTCTGGCGTAGCGCTGTCAAACTCGTACACCAACAAGTCTGCTGTCAACACAGACATACCAAAAGAAGGCCTGACAATGGGTACGCTGCCCATGACATCAACAGCCTTGGCTAAAGTCCGCTTTTCCAAGAGGGACGTCAACGAGGTGCAATTCTCGGGACCGAACGCGAATTACATGAGCGCGCTGGCGAGGCTTTTTGACGCCGCGCAGACGCTTGGTAAGCCCCTTTCTTCCGCTCTTGTGATTCTTTCAGCGTGAAAAGCTAACGGCAATAGATCAAATCGCGCGCCAGGTGGAAGACCCTGGCCTGCGCCACGCAGACAAGACACAAGTCGGTCTCGAACTTTGCACCCGCCACGCCGCCGAATTCTTCGGCTTCTACATCTGCCGTTTCGTTCTTAGCGATATCGGGATGCTACTCGATAAGTTTATCAAGAGGGGGAGCGAGTGGGTTCTTGTTTGATACTTGTTACTATGTTATACCCCATCTGTACCGTCGTTGTCTTATACACTTTTTCATTTTTGGCTAGCTGGCCAGCTGTCGCTACTATAACGCGTCTCAGTACTCGAAAGAAGACATGGCTTTTTCACGAAACGGAACGGCGCTTTTCTATATCTTCTTGTAGTTCTTTTTATGTTTATGTCTTATCTGCGCCCAGCTTATACCACACTTTATACCTCCGGCGGGTTGTTGCTTTTTCCATAGGCACGGAACAGGCATCTGTATAGCGAAGCGAAGCGAGCGAGCGAGCATGGCGCGTTTCTATAGAGAAAGGGACCTTAGGGACTTACATGTACACTGTGGAGGAGCAGAAGAGTGAATAAAACATAACACTCTTGTCGCACAATGTGTCTCGCGTGAATATGAATATGAAGTAAAATTTTGGCTGCTCGCATGAGCTATGAACATGACTTCAGCAAAGCTTGTCGTCTAGTTTGGTCTCAAGGTCTCGCAGCACTAGAAGGTTCGAGAGGCACGATGAGCGTGCTTCGCGAAGTTAATCTCATTGTTCGTAACTCCTGGCTCTCGCGAGTGAAACTTTTCTTGCTTTATCATGCACGCCCTAGAACTTTCATCCCCAAACCTCGACCTCCTCATCTCATACGCTCACTCAATGCATTTTCTCATGCGTCGCCATCAACGAACCTAGCGAACATGTTAACATATGTTCCCAACTGATCTTCGAGGCTTTGAAAGAACTTACCGATGAAAGTAGTAACCAGTCTCCCCCGAACCTGGCAAATATCCTCCGGCACCAACCAAATCGTGGCGCCCATCTTCCGCGCAATGCTGATACTGAGCTTAGCGTTCAAGTACGCATCGTCGTCTGTCCTTCCCGGCGTAACGAGCTCGTAATCTACATAGCTGCTCTTCATCCCATTCAAGACATCAAGCAAGAAGATACCCGTGCCAATCGTCGCATCCTTGAAAGAGCGGATCGCCGAGCTCTTGCCTCCCTTCCGCGACATGTCGTTTGCCCACTTGACCATTTCTGCGTCTGAGATCTCGCGCTTTCCTAATCGCTGTGCGAGAGCGGACAGCGTCTCGGAGATGTCTTTACGCATGAGCTGCCAGACTAGACCAAGTGTCAGGGTCCGCTGGCCATCAGTGATGTCTGCACCTTGCACGCCGACGAGGGAGAAGCGGTTCTGCTTGCCGAGTTCGATGGCATAGTTTGTGTTTTCTACGGCCTTGAAGCGCGACATTTCGCCACCGCTTGCGGGGGCTTTGTTCACGTGGCGCCAGTTGACGGAGCCTTTTACGACTTTGTCGTAGGCTTGGAGGAGGACGGTGCCGTCGCGGAGATCGTCGAAAAGAGAGTTGACAGCGGGTTGGACGTCGAGGCTGTTGAGCCAAAGAGTGAAGACTCTTGCTTCTCTCTCACCTTCGGCATCGAAATCGTCGACCTGGAGTTTCTCCTCTTCGGTGATGGGGTCTAAAGCTGGCCATGTATTGAACAAGTTTGCGACGAAAGCCAAGTTCAGCTTTGGGTTTCCAGCTACAAGGGATGTTGGCGTTAAGAACTTTCGGCATCCTAAGGTATCCGCATTTTGCAGGACCTGCTCTGCTCTCTGCAAAAGATCTCGTGTTTGTAGGGGACCTCTCGTGCAATGCTCTGGCGCAATTTGGGCTAGCAGAACAGCGTAATTTTCTGCATCCTTTACATCAGAAGAGAAGTTTTGTACTCTGAGAAGTGTTAACAATAGTCTCACTTTACCACCTACAAAACTTACCTGCGAGGCCAATTGGCCGCTTTCAAGTGATAGTTGAACCATCTAAGCAATATCTGCTCTGGCGGTAATCTTAAAAATTGCTCCAACGTTTCGTCTTCTTCCAGAAGTCTGTACAGTTCTGGGTGCAACTTGATATCGATCTTGCCCAGCAGACCTCTCCGGATTATCTGCCAGATCAGTCCTAGAATAAGATGTTCCCGAACCTCAATAATATCTCCGCTTCCAATATTGACAACTGAGCATCCGATGCCCTTTGCAGATTCAATAACAATATTATTGTTCTCCGTCATATGAAAAGCGTTAAGCTTCTTGATCTTCTTGCCCTCACGGTTGAGCACACGCTCATCTATGGTATCCGGCACCGAGTCATTGATGAGCTTTGCCAGGACCAGCCCATCCTTGCACTCGTCGAACATCTCGAAGGTATCTGTAGGGAACGGCAGTCGTGATCCAATGTCCGGATCGCCGGCTAGCACCGCGTTGATATGGCGAGTAAACTCGGTTCTCTCATCCTCATTAATGGTATGGGTAACGTTCGAAGACGAGCCTTGGACCTGGATACGTCCACTAACGCTTGACTTGGAAGCATGCCCCCCACCTGTCTGTTGTGATACCGGTCCACCGCGAGCTGGTGATTTGGGTCCTGTAGACATGCGCTGCTGAGCGGGAGAGGACTCGCGCAGTTTTGATACAAGCTCGACGGATATTAGCCAATCTGGCGTATAGAAGGCTCATTCAGTCCGACTTACTCCAACATAATCATCCAACTCGACTCTTCGTGAAGAGTCCAGCTCCACTTCCTTCAGAGCTTGTCTGACCACATCGTAAGGTTGTCTCTCGCTCGCCTGGGTTGCCTTGATAGCAGTGGCCTCATCGAGATATCCCTTATCGTCGACGTCAAGCCTGCGAAAAGCATCTTGCAGACCGAAGATCTCGTCTTGCTGGAACTGAGGATATTTCCTGGGCCACCATGTCAGCAGGTGCCGAACCTGCTACACCCCCTCCGACTTACCTCTGAAGCTTTATCACATTCATGTTTGCGCACTAAATTGACTGCTAAAGGACGCTGCGAGGCTCGGGAGGAATCGATCGTGGGTATGCGCCAGTTGAGAATGCGCCGAGGAGGGGTAGTGGACGTCAGGTATTGTTTGCAATTGATAGTCGCCAGAAATCAAGGTTTGATCCGCAGTCCTAGGTCTACACAGGATACTGCAGACAACATGAAAAGATCGTATAGTATAGTATTGTGATGTACGGTGTTGTATTGACTTGCAGTCGTTTTGGAGTAGAGGATGAGGATGACTTAGACAAAGAGGGAGCGATTACGTCCCCACTCATACGGTACTGTACAGTTGCTGCACAGCTAAGTTGGCTTGGCCCCGCCACGACAAATTTCAACCTGCTTGGCTTGCGGATCCCGTCAGCCCAACGTGCGAGGAGGCTGATGCACCTTATCCAGGTACCTGCTCGCATTCGTACCCCAAGAAAGAGGAATCCTTCAATCCACCTTCAATCCACATTCGCTCAAGCATCGAGGCCCGGGACTAATCCATCAGCACCCAGGAATAGACTTGCCCTTCAATCGCTGCAGCCTCTCGTCGAGCCTCTCTGCTGACGACGACCTGTCGTCCACACGTCACACCAATCCAGGCATCTACAATGGTATCCTCAACCGAACTAGAGCACGTCCAAGGCGTCTGGCAGCGCATGCAAGGGAACAGTCCTATCTACGACTTCCTTCTCACCTCCGCCAATATAGTAGCTGCTTCGAAAGGACTTGTTACCGCGCGCTTGACTCTTGGTCCCAACCATGTCAATTCCCGAGGAACCATACATGGAGCAGTGAGTGCTGCGCTTGTTGACTGGGCCGGAGGGCTCGCCATTGCTACTCATGGCCTCGAGAAGACGGGTGCTAGTGTTGATATCCATGTCACGTACATTGGAACAGCCAATGTTGGCGACGTTATTGAGGTCGAGGGCACTGCGAACAAGGTGGGACGGTCCATGGCTTTCACAACCATAAGGATATATAAGCTCGTGGATGGGAAGCCAGGGCCTATGATCGCCACTGCGAGCCATACAAAGTATATACAACAGACTCAAACTAAGCCTTAAGGAGAGCAGACAGATACTATCCAGTTTCTGGATGGGTCAATCACACTTCCAGGCCCAGGGAATCAGCTGCTGTGGATTTTTCAGCTTCACCAGATCTCCAATGTGCTCAGCGTGAGATCTTCACGTGGCTAGGTTTGGTTCTCATCTACTTCTCTCATGCTCTCCACGCCATCTTCTTTGAGCCTGGCATGGCCATCGCTCTCCTTGAATGCTTGGGCTCACTCGGATGGCGGAAAGTAAGCTCCTTTGCTCTAGCTTTAGATACCCGTCCGTTGAATGATAAAGGCATGGGTAATTAGCGAACGGTAGACATAAAATAGAATCAGATAGACAAGAATAAAGAAGTTACGATTTATATCTAGCTTTCCCAAACAGTTCAGTGAAACTGTATTTTGGGCAACACTGCAGTGAATTGGGCTCCTCGAAAAGGGGAGCGCGTGGCCAACCGAGGAAATTGTGGGAATGCTTTTTTTGCCTTCTAGAAAATCATTCTTGCCTCCCTTATTCAAAAGTCACACTTGGGTCCTAGAACACCAATACTAAATCCGCTTCTCACAATTCATAAAGATGGAAACCTGCAAGATCTGCTCGCAAGAACTAAAGGTCGATCTTGAACCAGACGATCCTGTTGAGGCGACTTCATCGACTGCAGCGAGTCAGACGGCTCCAGATGACCTGCTGCTGAGCTGTGGATGCCATTTTCACTGGTACGTTCAATCTTTCATGATCTATGTCCATCAGTTCATTCCTATCACAATCCGATATGGAAGCCTGGGCCTGTCGAATGCTCGTCACTACTTTTGTGCTCAGTATACTCGAATTGTATGTCTAGTAGTTAGTTTAATTATCTAAGAGACAGAGTTCACCAGTCTCTTCAATGCAAGCTGAAAGACCTCACAAAGCTTTGCAATCTTGTTTCTTGTCGTCGAACGACTATTTAATGTTGTAAAAGAGTATAATTGACGCTGTACTCTAGGCAATGTCTGCTAGACGAGTCTCCCCAGGTTGCTGAAACATTACAATGTCCTTCATGCTCTTCTTCAATTGTGTCAACACCATCTGGTCCTTCAGCAACCAATATCATGCTTCCCCCAACTTCGCGCCAACCTCAAATACTGACTAGATACCACAATGAGGGTGGTGTTCAAGAGAATCTCGACATACTTCTTCTCATTAATGAAGAAGCTTATCTAGATGCCAATCCAGCAGCCAGACCAGCAAGGGCCTACCTGACCATGTGTGCTGAAGGGGATGTATCAGGAATCGTTGAGCTTCTATACGCCATTGCAGAGGACAGGGACGAAGACGATATGCCACCTACAGAGCTTCTTCGCTACCAGGACCCGCTCGACGGTGGCAAGACCGGGCTGCACGTCGCCATGGAGAATAATCAACAAGAAGCTGCCTGGCTGCTTCTATGGGTGGCTTCGAGCCTGCCTACCGACGTCTTCCCTGAGGAAGTAACGCAAGCCGCAAAGTTGATGGGCGCTGGAAGAGAGACAGCAGAAGGTGCGGATATCAGAGGCCTCCGGGATGAGCATCACCAAACCGCAGAAGATCTTGCGCGGAAGCTAGGAGGGATATGGGCGGCCTTGGTCGGAGCTGGTGTTCTTAAAGCTTGAGATCATCGAAGGCTTCAGTTGCTTATATCGTTTCGCCATATCTGATTGAGAAATGCGTCAATATTTGAGCATATCATCTTGCGCTTTCGAACCAGGCCCACTTTCATGCTTAACCATCTCTTGACCAGAGACTGATGGCCACCTTACTCATACTTCAGGCCACACGGTTCGGCATTTGGCACGCTTCCGTCCAGTCAACAAATAGCGCAAATTATGGGCGCCTCTCCACGCCACGTACAGTGGATAAGCTTTGGCGCCGGCCGCCTCGGCCTTTGAGAGCTTCAAATCTGGCAGAGTGCCGTCAATCCGAAAGAAAACATCACAGATTACCAAATGATGTATCTCTAACGTAAATAGAAAGAAGAAGAAGAATGCGTCATCTGGACTAAACTGACTAAGCATTGGCTATTGTGGCTCATGTAGAATTCGAGCACCCTATTTACCTATTCTATCACGCTTTCCAAGTTAGTAATATGTGATCACCACACCAGAATAGGTTCAAATAGAGGGACAAGTCAGATCGCGGTAATGGTGACCATTCTAGGCGATCGCGTTGCGGAGTTCAAGCAAACAAAACACTTTACTTGCTAGGGCATCCGAGGAAACATACCTGGCCCTGGCCTGGCTTTGCCGTCGTGCATTACCTCACCAGGTAGAAATAATGTAAATTCTCGTACAATGGTCGATCAACAACCACTCATCCATCTAATACGAAAAGACCATGGCCCCCGCGTCGACGTTTCGTGCGAGAGTTTTCTAAAAGAGTAACCGGTAAGGCTGACAGACACCACTCCGTCATAATTTAGGCCAAGGTACAGTATTGCGTGTGCCCAGCATTCCGTCGAGCCATTTTCTTGCCCGCAAGTGTCTCTCTCTGTCCTTTCGCATTCTGTGCTCTGGTACCTTTGCTATGGATTCCGAAGGATCCGGCTGTGCGACTTCTCCACGTATGACTGGCTCCCCTTCATGTCACATTCTGCTGGCTTGACGTTGTGTTGGTGATCGCATATGGCCCGATGATCTACTCGCCCTCGGAGCCTCGCATCGGAATCTGTATCACCTCCGGACCGTTGTAAGCACACATCTCATGCACATTTTCCTTTTTCTCCTTTCCTCCTTCATAAACAAATTTCCCTCTTCCAGAGCCTGGCAGCATTATGGCGCATTGATTGGTTTTGTGCCTAGCAAAACACACATATTGGGTGACGCCTGGAGCAGCGATCATTTTTCCAGCTGTGAGCTTGATAGGTGGTGGGTTTATAGCTTCAGCTCTTCCGGCAATTGCGCCCCTTCCTCATTTACCTAACATTGGAGTCGAGCAGGCCATTTAGAAGTCTCAAAATGACTCGGACTGCATCTGCAACATCCTCGCCCAATCTCACGACTCGATCATCATCCATTGAGAAAGTACCTCAGTTAGTAGGACATCTGGACCATGACGGGACTGCTGTCTTAGACCCCGATCCATTGTTCGATCCCGCAGACCAGTCTCAGCCTGCACGCTCGCTCAAGAAAGCTTTAGATGCAGCAGCAAACAGACGGAGCAGTTCAACAGACGACAGTGAGGAAGACTACGATACTCTGAAGCAAGATAGTAGTGCTATAGTCGAAGGAGGCAAAGGAGGAGGATATAAAGATGAGACAAATGGAGAAGTGACGCCCGAGTCAAATGCGGAACAGTCTCTAGACGGAATAAAAATAGCCGGTCTTAGGAAACGCCCTGGCGCCCCAAGATTAAAGAGTATCCCAATTACCCTGAACAAGCTGCAGGAGGACGGGAGGTATGTGTTGACGGCGGACGACAAAGCTGTCAGAGAAATTTTGAGGGTCGGAATTGAAAGGGTTGGTAGCCTCATCGACTTGTATTTGTGTCAGGACTTACTCTTTACAGAAGAGGAATCCCGAAACAGCGAAACGAAAGAGCAAATTTAGTGATCTAGTCTTCACCCGTCGATTCACCGCTTTTGATAGGCAGAATGTAGAATCTGCAGATTCGCCTTTTCATGGATTCTTTACTCTCTTCTGGTTAGGAACGGCTATATATATGATCCAAATATGTGCGAGAAACTATCAGAAATATGGCAACCCGCTTGGGTCGAATGAGATCATGGGGATTATGTTCGATCGAGATGTAATGGTACTTGGATTGAGCGATGGCGTTATGTGTGCTTCTACAGGCTTTAGCCTACTTTTGCAGAAAACTATCCGGAGAGGTTGGCTTTCTTGGAACCGGGAAGGCTGGATAATACAAAGTGTGAGTTACTGTTCACAAACTCATGTTATAACAAGTGTCCAGGGTATGAAGAGGCTATGTTACTACTTATGTCCTGAGCCTTTTGGGACATTATTTGACTGCTTAGAGCAAATACTTTGCGGTTCTATTTTGTTGACCTTTGATGGTTATTTGGTATTGTGTCTCGCTGACAATTGTCTATAGGTATGGCAAGCGGTTTTCATGTTTGTCGTCTTGAGCTGGACTTTAATTCGAGAGTGGCCTTGGACCCATACAGTCTTTTTTGTGCTTCACTCACTAGTAATGCTTATGAAGATGCATAGTAAGTTCTCTTCTGTGTCCCCTTGTGCCTTGTCTTGTGTTCTCTTTGAGAACAATCGTCTGTGCTCTGTGCTCATGAAGGGCCCTAAAATCTTCACATGGCAGTGCTAACTTACAATATTAGGTAACGCATTCTGTAAGAAAACGAATGATTTCGTCTGTTTGCCTGCACTGATATGATGTATAGATAATGGATACCTCTCTGAAGCTTACACAATGCGGGAAAAACTAGAAGAGAAACTTAAACAATTGGAGTGCATCGATGCCGTGGCATCGCCCTCATCTACTACACCAAAAGTATCATCATTACCAACTGCATATTTAGACTTCAAGCCGACCGCGAAAGGCATGATGCAACGTCGCCAATCCAGGAGTCACTCTGTCGATGATGGAGACTCAAATGTGTCTCAAGTAGCTGCGGCCATCGAATCTGGTGAGCCGCTGGATCTCGACCAAATACAAGCATTTGAACGTATCATCAAATGGGAGATCGATGCTTTGACCGAGGAGCTGAAGGGCAAATGTACAACGAGCAGGAATGTCTATCCTAGAAACCTCACCATGAAGAATCACTTTGAGTATATATGTCTACCGACACTCGTCTACGAGCTCGAGTATCCTCGGTCAGACAAGATCGATTGGTACTATGTAGCCGAAAAGACTGTTGCGGTCTTCGGTATCCTAGGAATCATGAATCTCGTCTCACAAACATTCATCTATCCCGTCGTCGTTCACACAATCGAGATGAAAGACGCTGGAATGTCGCTACCAGAGCGCCTTAAAGAATTTCCCTGGATCCTGAGCGATTTGATCTTCCCATTCATGATCGAATACATGATGGTAAGTACTCACTCTTTTCTTTGCTATGTCTCTCAAACCCCAAAATCATGTAGTAACATGCCTGTGAACATAGACGTGGTACGTGATATGGGAATGCATCCTCAACCTCCTCGCCGAAGTCACCTACTTCGCCGACCGCGGGTTCTACTCGGACTGGTGGAATTCCGTCTCCTGGGACCAGTTCGCGCGCGACTGGAATCGCCCCGTGCACAACTTTCTCCTGCGCCACGTCTATCACTCCTCCATCTCTGCTCTCAAGCTTCCCAAACCTACTGCGACACTCATGACCTTCTTCCTATCCGCATGCGTTCACGAACTGGTCATGTGGTGCTTGTTCAAGAAATTGAGAGGGTACCTCTTGATCTTGCAGATGAGTCAATTGCCGCTTGTGGCGTTGAGCAGGACAAGGTTCTTGAGGGGAAGGAAAACATTGGGGAACTTGATTTTTTGGATTGGTATCTTCACGGGGCCGAGCCTCTTGTGTAGTCTTTATTTGATCATCTAAGATCTAGAGATGCTTTATTAATGTTGTGATTAAAGGGAAACGGATATGGTTGGGGAAGGTCAGGTCACAAAGGAAAGGAAAGTGTACGATAATCGATACCCCATCATGCCCTCACAATTTGTAAGATATCTACATGTACAGTAAATACGTAAAGGTATGAATTTTCGTGGATTACATGTACAAATTGTGCACAGCGTACATGTAAGGTGAGCTCAACAGCTCAGAGATGAGGTGCCTTGCAGCACGCATTTCCCTATCCAATTTCCTATCCGCTCTACTCCTATTCCCCGGTGCTCCCAGCTGCCGAACTCCGAAAATGACTCCCAAATAGCGCCGTAACCTAGTCTAATCTATTCTGGTATATTTTTATTGCTCCTCTGGCGGGAACGCGATAGTAATTGGGACATAACGAAATGCGAGACATCTTCGTCCGCCCAGTAACTCAAATGGCTTGCAATTGTACTAAGTTTGTCAGCGTTGCTGCCAGCTTTATGTAGTAAACAGTACTTACTTGATCGGATTGAAATCCAGAACACTTCTATTGTATCGTTAGTGGCTGCCCTCAGGGTAATGTACGTAGATAACACATACTCTTGAATACTGTAATCCACTCTGCCATTGCTATTCAGCGCCCGAACTTTCATTTCCTCCTTCCTTAACCTTCGTCCCCTCGCCTCTGCCTCATTACGCTCCATGTCCTTCTCTGCACCATCATGCCTTCGTTTCTGAAAGCCTGCGTACAGCGTTTCTATTTCATCATCAATCAAAGTCGGCGCGCTGCCTCCCACCCCTTCCCTATCCTGGGCAGCCGTATCCTCCGCTAGCTGCCTTTTTTTCTCCAGTGTGTTCTGTCTCTGCAAATGTGGTAGACTATCTGAAACAGAAATCACACCACCCCCGGAGATGTTGGTACCAGCGCCAACGGACGTAGGGATTATAGAGGGAGATGGGCGTGGCGCTTCCAGTTTTGCGACGTCATCTGTGGTTAGGCCGAGACTGCGATTTAGAAGACTGGACGCAATACCAGAGGACAGAGATGACCAGAGCCCGCTGACACTCTGTCCAACTTTGGCGCTGATGCCGCTGACAGAGGCTGAGATTGTTTTCTTTGTGTATGGTAGAAGCTGGGGTTTCATGGACGACATTGCGGGAGAAATGAGCGGCTCGAGACGATAGGCGATAGGATCGGATGGGTGGAAAATATTGTATAGTTGCGCGATTTTGGGAGAGGAGACGGTCAAGGGCAAACCTGTGATGTTGGAGATGTTGTCTTCGGTATAATTCGAACCTGATGGAGCAAGAAAGGGATCTTGCATGTACTCGGGGTCCAGCGGAGATTCTGCTGGTATTGCGTTTTCTAGATGTCTCCCTAGAATATTCCTTCCCTTCAACATCTGGAACAAGCCAATCGGCGAGCCGAGACAGTAAAAGTCTTCAACATCGAAGTCAAAATCTAAGTCCTCCCCTTTAGTGGAATTTGATACCTGGCGATGTCTAGTGTGCTTCTGGTGCTTGGTAGGTCGAGACTCTTTCTGCCTGCATAATAAGTCGAAGAAGATCGCCGATCCCAAGCTATGACCCATGAGGCTCACTTTCCCCTTAAAGTCGGGATTACGTTCTCGAAACAGATTGTATATACGGTTGACCTCTGCCTTCACAATGCGTATGATTGGGTCCCGATATGCACTCTGGTAGAGCAAGACATCCAGCGCCAGGTCCGAGATCAAGCCACGCACGAATGGCACTCCTTCGACTGTTATATCCTCTAAACTTGGATATTCATCCTCATTGTCTTGAGTAGAACCGAGGTCATGCTCTTTCCGCGTCTGGCGTTTCTTAGGAAAATCTAGCAGGTGGCGCCAGCAGACTGGAAGTACTTGTACTCGACAATTCTTCGGTAATTGATCAATTTCAGAATTGAGGGCTTGGAGATCCGCTGAGCCTTCGTAGACGCCTTTCAAGGTTTTCCGCAGAACATTGACATCATGAATGAAATTGACACTCTCCATCCTCATTCCCAAACGCTGGCCAATTCCATGGGTAACAAGAATAAGATGTTCGATCTCGCGATTTTGTTCTTCGTCACCAGAATCATTGTAGTCATTCTGTATCTCTGCTTCATCACGCTGTCTGACAGCTTCTGCTTCTTTTTCGGGATCTATGTCACCTTTCAACAGAGCTGCAGTTGCAGCATCTGCCACTGCTCTATCTTGCGGATCTTCCAGCCGAGCAGTACTGGACGGAGGAGCAGACCTCCGCTTCAACAACTTTTGCTGACGCTCATCAATTTGCAAACCTGGAGGCACATCCGGATGCTTTACTGTTGTATTCGTAGGAGTCGCCAGTGTCTTCTCACTTTGGATAGAAGCGTCTTTTGATTTCCCTGACTCAGAGTATCCTCGTACCAGCTTGACACCTCCCAAATAAGCGCCACCTGCAAATCGTTGATACATGGAACTGCTGACCCTTGACATGAGACTGTCTGCCGAGAGCCACTAGTTCTGATGAGCATTTACTTAAACAGACCAAGTACAATGCAGGATGAAGAAAAGTGAAGTTCAGACAATTTCAGGACAAGAAAAGATAAGAAATTTCTTACCGCGATGGTTGAATCCTGATATGTTACAATAGAATTCATATACGCCCCGAAAAGCCGATGTGTCTGTGGCTGGAAAGAAGCATCATTTTTGGGACTGTCCGCCATCTCATCTTTGGCCTGCTGCCTCAAATTTTCGACAGATGCTTTTGGCGTAACCTCTCCAGACCCAGCCCTGTTCCGCCCGAAAGCTCCTGAAGCAGCTAACGATTTCAGATCCTCTCCAGGTTTCAGAGACGCTGGCCTTGAGGATGATCTCTCCGGAGGTTGTGGGTATCGGAAAGGCTTCACCTTTAGATATCCTTCTTCCAGCTGCGAAGCGAGGTTTTCGTCGCATGGTCTTAACATTTTACCTTCGTCGAAGAACCAGGTACCTCTCTTGACTTCGAAGATAGGTCCGAGCCAGTATACTGGGGCAAGTTCGCGGTTGATGATGTCCACATCAAAGAGAAAGTCCTCGTGCACTGGCACCTTTACTCCCGACTGCTCGTCTTTCCCTGGTCCATTTAGACTGGTATTTGACTCCCGAGTTGTGTATCTGCCTCCCAAATTATGATCCTTATGCCTATAACCTTTATTGGCGTCATGGTGTTCGTCTGCGAGTTTTTGGAAGGCTGCTTCTATGGATCGAGAATCGTGGACAGAGAACGTGACCCATTTTTTCGGAGGAGGCTGACTTTTGTCTTCAGAGACACTATTACTGTTGAGAAGCTTCGGTTTCCTCTTGGGGATCTGCCATGTAGGGTATCAGCCAAAGCGCCCAGCATGGCAGAGTTATGAACTTACATCCACGGCATAATACCACCTTGAGTTTAGAGGTGGACAGTCAGGCGGGTATTCCTTGAGACTCAGTCCGTTCCAGGGCTGAGTAGCATGATCTCCTCCAGGTTGATTCTTAAGTCCTGAAGCCCCAGCTAAATCAGCGGCAATCCCAGATTTTGACGTAGATGATCGAACGGTGTTCCAGGGATTCATTGACTCTACGGCCGTCGTCAGGTACGACTTCTCAGCCTTCTCAATTTTACTATCGGGCTCGTTGTCCATTTTGGCCTGGCGGTCAAAATGACCTGCCACGCCCTGTTTCTTCGTCCAATCGAGGTGGGATGTTGTTCTACCAACGCCTTCAGGGAGGTACTTTGGTATATTTTTGGCGTATTGGGCGAGAGTCTTTAGATATCCCGCCAACGTGGAAGAAACAGATTCGAATGCAATTGCTTAAAGGACAGGATGGCAATAAGCCTCAAAGACAAGAAATTTGGGACCAGTCGAACATGGTGTCACAAGGTTCAGCACGCTCACTACCTGCGGCAGCTGAGGTTGTCCATGCGGCCGCCTCGCTGATGTCACAGCTCAGCAAACATACAGCATCCTCAGATGACATATCCTTGTCTCCCTTGATGTTAGGTAGATAATTGACAAAGGGTCATGATTGATAGCATTTAGTTGACTTTTGATCAACTACAGATTTGAGTCCGCCTGCTTCAAGATGTACGTAATGATTCAATAGTGTAGGTTGAGTGGCCCTTTCACATGTGATCATTCAAAGTAGTTAATTCTTTAATGTCTTTGATCATAAAATAGCTCGATTTTCATCAGACCGTTCTTCTGAACCATGGGACAACGCAAGAAAAGATTGTCAATTTAATATAACTACTGCTATGCTATGTAGAATTAGACTGCTTATTCGGGATGTATCCATGGAGATCTGTGCAACTGGGTAGCTCGTTCGACCGCATCGAGGGTGGGACCGAATCTAGAACAAACAAGAGTAAATCCAGACAAAAAGAGATATTAGCAGCCCAAGACAATGTCAACTTTTTCCCGTCATATGTACTCCATGAAAAAAAGTCTACTCCGCAGCAACATCCAAATCATCTTTGTAAAAATCAGCTCTATGAGATCAAAAGAGAGTAGCGGGAAGACATACCATGTGTAGGAGGGGGAGAATCCAAGGCAACTATAGTTGAAGCATTAGCAACCGTGTGACGACGTTGTATTGCAGTGTTGAAAATTACCTTTCCTGTCTTCGCCATTGGTACCATTCTCACGACCTTCATCTCGGTCGCGGTCACGTTCGCGGTCACGGTCTTCCTTGACATCACGGTCTCTGTAAGAGTGTTAATAGATGTATAGAGGGATCCTAGAATTCCGAACCTGTCATCAGGGCTGCGAGAGCGATCGCGATCACTACGGTCTCGGCGATCATAGTCACGGTCACGATCGCGGTCACGCCGGCTATCCTTACGTGGAGAATAGTCCCCACGGCTGCGTCGAGGGGATGGAGAACGTCCGCCACGGCGAGGGGAGCGGCGTCCAGCAGGAGCACGCTCACGCTCACGACCAGAGTCGAAGCGCCATGAGGCAGACGGTGGAGTCCGAGCCCACTTGTATTACTGTTAGTATATTTGTGGTAATTTGGGCCAAGGGAACCTTATACTTACCTCGATCTTCAGCAAGTCGTCATGGCCAATACGCTTGTTGTGCATTTCATGATAGGCATCATCGGCATCCCGACGACTCTCATACTCGACGAATGCAAACCTGTCCTACGTGTCAACAGTATTGGGGGTGATTATATTTTGGATGAAAGTTTTCTTACAGACGACTGGCAGCAGTCCTCGGGGCTGGGATGTCACAACGGACAAGGCGACCATAGCTGCAGACTCCAATGTCAGATTCAAATTCGGCCATTTGAAGGTATCTAGGGTTAAGTAGAGTAAAAGAGAAAGCAGGATCTCAAAGATCAAGCAGCCGTAATTCGAACTTCTACCACGCAATAAAGGTGAATACAATTTTCGTAACATTGTGCGACCGCTCGATCGACGAAGAATAGTATACGAGGTAGGAAGCGCAGGTAGGCAGGTGGGAGACGAGTTGAGGTGACAGCGAAGTCTCGACGAGGAACGACGGGGGAAACGACGAGGAGGAACGACGAAGGACGGGAAATAGGTGGATCGTCGCACTCGAGGACGTTTATCGAGATATCGACGTTTGGCTGACATACCGTTCGAATTCGTAGGCTAGGTCTCGAGCGCGTGTGCCGTGTCCGAATCCCTTTGGAAGACCGGGTTAGTAAACTTCTCTTGCTGTTGGAGATGCGATGACGATGGTGATGGCAAAGGGAGAGCCCAGCTGCCGAAGAGCTTACTGTAACATAGAGAGTGGTTCCTCCGCGAGACATCTTGGAATTTTGATCAGTGTGAAATCAATCTAGGGGTTTGCTTGAAAACTCGAGATGCGAGTTGTGCTTGACAAGAAAGTCGATCTCGGCGATGTTTCGATCGACGAGTTGGACGAAATAGGTAAGGTTCTGTCACGTGATATTCATCTCAGCCTTCTTGCTAGTTTACATCCCCATTGCGTCTACATTTCTAATCCTAGGTAAGACAAGTCCCATGAATAATGCAAGTCTTGGTAGAGGTATAGATATACATTTGTACAGCATTTATCGACCACCGTCTACTTGCGACAGTCTCGGCTCGCAACTCTCATCCAGTCTACCCCTTTTTAAGCGTCTGCATGGACGCAGATGTACGTCTACCTGTCTTTCTAGAAGATTCAAGTTCAGCATGCGCCCGCTCCAGATGCCCTCCCAAATGCGACCATTGGCTTATTGCAAGGCAATCTGCTTCGCTTGCTAGCCTATCCAACCGTGACACCAATTCCAATCCGAGAAGTATAATTGTAGAGGTACAAAGGCCATGGGGCTCAGCGGTATTGTTGTAGTCATATAACTCGGTCGTCGGGTCGGAGAGTGAGTAAGAAATCCCGAGTCATCTCAAAGCTCAGCCAGCTGCTAGCCATGCTCGGTGCCACTTTGAGCAGGTTCGGTACAATGCCTTTGTATAGCCCTTTTACGCCCTCTTGGGTTACAATGACCCTGACGGCATCAAAGACCGATTTGTATTGGTAGCCCATTCCCGACATGGTGTTGATTTGAAAGCGGCGGCGAAGAACATCACTAGATAGGATCAATTGAGACGCTCGTGACTATTGACGGATTTTGATTTGACTCACAATGGGTATGTACAAGTTTGAGCAACAGCACCCGAGATTGCTCCAGCTGCAAGCTTACGGAGAGCGTTGGGATTTTTGTCTCCTTCAGGAGTCAAGTATTTTCGGACGAGTTCATAAGTCATAAAATTCATGCCCACCTAGAGGACTGTTGTCAGCATGGCTTCATGAACAAATTCTTAGCAAACTCACATATGGTGCTACCCCAGCTACTGTTGGTATTATGCCTCTATACAATGCCAAAAAGCCACCTTCCGTCCTATACATGATGAGCAGCGTCGCCCACATTCCTGGTAGTCTCGCTTTTTGCGCTTCGCTGAGCGCCGCAAATGAAGCAGATTGGATGGAGAGGCGGGTTCGAACTATGTCGAGAGGATAGGTGAAGACTACGGAGGTAATACCGGCAGCACCACCACAGATCAGACGCCGGAAAGAGCTCAAGTCTGCTCCTGGCGACGATTCGAAAAACTAGAACGATATATTAGCAACCAGCGCACTGTTGAGCATTTCTAGCACCTGCGCGAGATGCTCTAGGATGTTGCTTACTTTCTTGTAGAAATTATAACTTCCGAACTGTACAGCGGAATATGGCACAATCCGTATGCAGTTTGTGCCATTGCCTCTCATGAATCCCCTCCATCCTTCATCCTTCCACATTTTCGCGAGTCCCTTCCCGACAGAAAGTTTGTATTCCTCCCGGCCAGCGCTTTGTATTTGGAAGAGGATCTTCAATCTCTCTAAGGGTGACACGACCGTTCGAGAGACCGCGCCAGCCACTCCGCCAGCGCAAAAGGCTGCGAAGACTGGCTGAGCGATTATCTCGCGGGCTTGTAATACTTTGGGCCCATATTTCGGCGGGAGGGCATCGGATCTAGGCTAATTTGGCACAGTTCATCAGTCTTCGTCCGCATGCCACGATGCACAAACTCACAGCAGACATTTCCGAATATGTATAAGCTCGACTTGGTCAGGGCTAGCTGCTGAGGGAGTTTCCCGACCTCAACGCCAGTGCAGAGCCAAGAAACACCCTCTCCAGCAATAGCAGAGAGCCTATACCGTGTTAATTAAGCAGTCCCATCCGTCTTCGCTTTCGGTTGTTCCAGATCGTGTGGAGGATTAGCTCGTGGTTGCAATCGCGCAGGCTGATTGATGATGGAAACGAAGAACTACAACGGGAGAGTAGAGGCTCTTGGGGGTATCAATTTCGGGTCCATTCAATTCAAGAGGAGGATAAACATGTAAGGAGACTTTTCGATTAGTGATTCATGGAATTCAGGAAGATGCGTTTCACAGTAGGTCGATGTCGATGGTTTTCGTGTTGTTAGCTCGGTATCTGAGAGCCCCAAAATTTTAACGATCCTTGACCAAATTCGGAAAACCTATTAATATTCCCCGCGCCCTTACCGGCTGGCCTCCCCTACACGTCAGAAATCTAGAGCTTTGCAATCTACAAAATTGTGCACTGTAAATGCAGTGCAAATGTTTAGATGCGTCGGTATAGTGTCCGGTGAAGATGTGGCTTCTTTAAGGTCATTTCCTTGCACTTGTTCCTACATCGGATCAATGTCCCGCGAGCATAGGAAATCGTCGGAACGGCAAGGGAAAGCACGTTATCAGTGTATCACGCATGAAAGATGCTGTCTGGATGCGGCTCCACGTGTGATGAGGTTTTACTCACATGTCGCAAGCTGACTGAGAAACTGACTGACAGGGGATTCGTCTGGTCTTGAGGAAGGCATGCTGACAAGTCTTGGACCGTCATTCAGATCATCAGATGGTTTCTTGATCGTGAACCATGCCTCCACGTGATATGACATTAAGACTGCTCAATTCACAGTAAGGTACACCAGCCGGCAAGGCGATATCAATGTCTCACACCCTATAAAAATAGGAAGCTTTTTCTATCCTGTTAGTGTATCGTGCTACACATATTATTAGAAATTTTCGCATTATCTGATTTCTAAATTTTTGTTCTACGTTGCCATGTGGACAATCCCAGTTTTTTAAAATAGAGAGATTGAGTAACGCTTCAAGAGTATCAAGATTTTAACCACATAGTGATTCAATCATATACTCTCCGCCTCATGGTAGATTCATAAAAACCTCTCGCATTTTCGGGTAATCTGGCGTACCCAAGCCCGTCACTGGATCCCAACCGTTCGTTGCACTGAATGCCGGCGCGGCATTACATCCTAAGTTAAATCCCTCCGTAATATCATTGAACATTCCCGGATTGCTGTACAATATCGGATTCAAAAACCCTACAGGGCCCTTCCCAGCTAAAATGCGCTCCTCATTCAAACGATTGATGATAGACGCAAATATTGACGCTGATGCTGATGTGTCCTCTTCAAGAGATCGTCCACCAAACGCGTAGGTCAGGATTTTATATGACACGGCTGATACATCGGGGAAAGCACGTCCAGAGCTATTGTACGTATTGCTCACAGGTAAATTTGGAGCGCTGTCGAGGTATCCAGAAACTGCAGAGTCTTGATAGGAGGGCCTGGAAAAGACATTCGAGAAACCACCACCACTTGAGTAATCTGCATCGATTGAGAACGCATCATTAACTGGGTTCACGGCGACTTCCAGTTCGTTGACTGAGGCATTAGGTTGGATCTGCGTTCCTCCGACAGAAGTCACTTTTGTCTGTATTAGTATGAAGGCCACAGAATAAATCGATTACTGCAAAGATTGTCCCAAAGTAAGCTTGACGTTAAAAAGAGCAGGGGCTTGGCTGGGACCTGGGCCAGACGAGTATAGCCATATCTTGAGATCAGTAAGTGCATACCCCTTATCATCTCCGTTAAAGATAGTTGCAAGAACACCACGCATGCATCCTAAATTCAGTAAGATAGATGTGTATATCTTTCAAACCATCTTTCTCACGGAAAAGCCAGAAGTCGTCGCCCTACTAAAGTGCGACTGCCGGCACTACCGAAAGTTGACGCAGAGGATCAGCTAATCTCATCTTACAACTTCCTATGAACAAACAGGACTCTTCTATATCGGTATTTATTGAAGAGAAAAAAGTTGTCTGACTTGACAAGAATAGATATCGGAAATCAAGCACCACAATGTAGTTCCAGACCACTGAACATATCGGCCTAGAAACATTTAGGGAAAGTGGATACTGGGGATTGAATTCCAAGAATAGAACCGCACATATCCAGCTGATAAGTATCATGAGTATGTAAAACTTTGTTTCCCGCACAAGAAACGTTGAATACTTGAGGGAGTTGCGTTTGATACGGCCGCTCGGCAACCTGTAGTTCTCCGCCGAGACTTGCGCTTGCTCTTGCTCTTGCGTTGCCCGCGCTCGCTTCGCTTACACTAGCGTGAAAATCCAAAGCTCGCACATTTCGACTCAAGATCGTGAAATTTGATTGACGACCATCAACCACCGCCGTCGACAACAATCAGCAACCATGGGTATGTCACCCGTCCTCGCCTTCGTGTGCAAGTGGGAGCCTTGATCTCAGCGATGATCTCTTCTCAAACCATTGAGGCAGAGAGAGTCGTGGAGATTCTGGCCCTGCGTGGCATCTCGTGTCGCTAGACCCGAAAATGCAAAGAGCATGCTTGATCATAGGCTGACGATGGGATTCTCACTCTAGGTATCGATCTCGACGCTCATCACGTCCGTGCCACGCACCGGAAGGCACCAAAGAGCGACAATGTCTACCTGAAGTTGCTCGTAAAGCTCTACCGCTTCTTGGCTCGTAAGTAACATTCAGAGACTCGTGCGCACTGAGAAAATACCAATGCTGATGACATTGGCTCTATAGGCCGAACCGACTCCTCCTTCAACAAAGTCGTACTTCGCCGACTCTTTATGTCCCGCATTAACAGACCACCGGTGTCCATCTCGAGAATTGCTTCGAACGTCTCCGAGAAGTCTAACAACAAGACTGTTGTCGTTATTGGCACCGTTACGGATGACAACCGTCTTTTGACCGTCCCTAAGCTCAGCGTTGCCGCTCTCCGCTTCACGGCTACTGCTCGTGCTCGCATCATCGCTGCTGGCGGTGAGGTCCTTACTCTCGATCAACTTGCTCTCAGAGCCCCCACCGGAAGCAACACCCTTCTCCTTAGAGGACCAAAGAACGCCAGAGAAGCCTTCAAGCACTTTGGTTTTGGGCCGCACAAGCACAAGGTAAGGATAAGTTTCGGTTCCGAAGTTGGAGCATTGCTGACGTGTACCAGAAACCATATGTTGAGTCTAAGGGTCGCAAGTTTGAGAAGGCTCGTGGACGTAGGCGGTCGAGAGGTTTCAAGGTGTAAGCTTTAAATTGTGTGGAATTATGCTGCAAATACCAAATATTCTCTGTGGAGGACATGCTGTGCAGTCTGGGGAGTCGTGAAAAAGCTTCGGGTCTTTGATGAGGTTTCTTTGATGTGCATTGGCAAGGCGTGAAATTATGGCTTTACCCATCATAGCAAACCAACAATTGATGGCATATATCAAATCTCCCGATCCCTATGCACAAGTCACTGACGAATTCACTTCGAGGCAAGAAGTCTGCCAACGCAAGTCTCTCTTGATTACACTTTCTATTGATCTTATAACGACTATAATGCCCTACCCAGCTAAGGGAGCATATCATACAAAATATGGAGGCTTGTCTAGCCGCTTGGATAAATTGGTGTTTGCTCAGAGCCCGTGATATCTTCCAAAGTAACATCCTTCCTCCTGCGCAAAGCTACGAAATATGCCTCTTTGGATTCCTGCATAATGTCAGCTTTAGCTTTAGGCATACTGTTATTAAGTTCTGTACTTACACTTCTAGAACTCTCCGGCTTCTCCCGATGTACGCTCCTGAACAGCACTCTAAGCTTGCGCTCTAGTTCTTTG
The DNA here is from genome assembly GCA_003988795.1 of Proliferodiscus dingleyae. Classification (NCBI taxonomy): domain Eukaryota; kingdom Fungi; phylum Ascomycota; class Leotiomycetes; order Helotiales; family Lachnaceae; genus Proliferodiscus; species Proliferodiscus dingleyae. The sequence goes on from QYAK01000005.1 coordinate 341,017, forward strand.
CTCTCAGCTCCATCATAGAATTTTGCCACGAAGGCGCCTCCGGTTTTCAGGGTATCGAATGCGAAACTCAATGCGGCAGCGCAAAGATCCTACACCGCCAATACACCCAGAATTAGTATTTGCTATCCAATTTCCGGTGATAAGGGAGGCCAAGGGGAACAGAAGAGAAGAACGTACCATAGAGCCAGCATGATCCCTAAATGGTATCCCACTCACGTTCATCATCCTGCGATAAGGGTCACTCAGCGTCCTCTTCCAAAAGCCAGTCGTCTGCTCCCAGGGTGCGGACATGTCACTCAGCACGACATCTACCATTTTCATATCCCCCTCGCCTTCGCCCCCTTCTGTAGCCTTCTCATGCCTCTCTAAATCAATATAGCTCGGCCGATCCTCCACAATAGCTTCTTGCGAATCGCCGTCGAAGAGCTGCGGTCGGGCGCGTCCACGGTCAGGGTCGGAGAGGAAGCGCTTTACTTCTTCTCGCACAGAAGAGGAGAGAAAGTTGCCCTGGATGGTGGAGACGCCCTTGGGCGGCTGTGCTGGGATGATGTCTATGCCGAGGATGCGGCCAGCGGGTTTGGTGCGTTCTGCTGCTACCTGTTAAGATCAGCATCTCTTTAATCTAGTGTTCCTTCGCGTTGGAGCGTACTTGTGACCAACTTCCCGGTGCATATCCCTTAATTGGTAGATCGAATAAGCTTGGTGACTACGAAATGAGATGATATCCTACAAGATCTACGACCGTCTGGCCCCTTTTGAAGATTCGGTACTTGGCATCGATCTTATCGTTCGTCAGTTGTTGCCTATAGACTAGTCGCAGGACAATATACTTCTAAAAGTTTGAAGGCAGCTCTGCTTTTTAAACCTTGGACTCTAGCCTCCCGTGCATACGAGTCCCTAGCCTGTCTTTGCTTCCATCTCGTCGAAGAAGAGGAAGATGATAATTGTGGAGTAGAAACATGTAAAGATCGACTCGGAAGAAAAGACGTAGCAACTGGAAAGCTGCTACTAATTGTTACAAAGCATGACAACTGCAGATGAGACCATCTGGTCTGTCCTCTGCAGAGTGCACGCAATGATAGCATTCAGCCAAGATTGGGGTTGTGTAGCATGAAGCAATAGATCAAATGTCGGATGCCTTTTCGCGAGGCGAAATGCAAGGCTACGAGCTCGGGCCAATACAGTACAAAGTACGACCTTACGTAGTCAATCTCAAGGTTATCAAAAACAAGAACACATTTTCCCCTGATTTCTCATACAAAACATGAGATCCTACAATGCCCCGATAACTCCATCTAAACCAATAACCCTACACAATACAATACCGGCCACAAACGCCACCAGTGTCCATTGTCAGCCTTGCTTTAATACCACAGTATACTATCTCAGCCTCATGCAAGAAAGCTGGCCCCAATTCCTCTACGATCCTTCTTCAATGGCGAAAAGGCACCAAATCCAGTCGCTCCCAATCCTCCTTTCAGACCACCAGCTGAACCAGCTAGGCCGCCTTTGCCAAGTAGCTTAGGAGCGCCGAGATTTACCTTTGTTGGCCGCTTTGTAGCCTCGCCATCCTCTTCATCGAACAGTGTCTTTCCTCCGAGCAACTTCCTCTTTTTCTTGACTGGACCAGACTCCGCAGCCTCGCTAGGTTTGGTCTGTAGCTTCACTGGCTTTATAACTCCAGTCTTCCGCTGAGCTAAAGATTTGGACGGTGCAGCATCTGGGGCAGTGTGACCCGGCTCTTCATTTTCATCAGTAGGTTCTTCAGCAACCAACTCTAATGTGCTGAACGGCCGTTTCCCTGGTGCAGCTCTCTTCTTTTGCGCGTTGGTCTTCGATTCTCCCAGGACTTTACTGCCAGCTGCAGGTTTGTCTAGGAGCTTCTTTGCCTTCGCTTTGGGGGCAGGAACTGGCGAGGATTGGTTGGTTGCGGTGGGTGCCTCTGGTTTTGCTTCATTTCCTGCTTCAGAAAGTGCTCGATCTTCCTCATCTTCTTCCGCGATATCAGGTACAGAGCCTGTCTCTGGGGTATCAGGAGCTATGTTGACGGTTTTATTCAAGAACGGCGTGATTGAGAACATCGATTTTTCTCCTACTAGGGTCTGGTCTTTCCTGCCTCTCTTAACAGTAGGTCGTTTCCCTCGAACAGCAACTCCGTCGGGTGTGCCAATGTTCACGTCAGTGCTCATCTCCAAAGCCGATCTCTTGCGAGAATTTTTCGTGGGCACTTCTACACCCGCGCTCTTCCTTGCTGTGCTCATTGTTGCAGTACGTGCTTGACTGAGCTCGCTCTGACATACTTTGAGCTGATCCTTGGTTTCGCGGAATTTTGTCTTGATCTGATCCAGCTTACTTTCAAGAATTGCATACCGGGTTTCTGCAGCTTTCATTTCTTTCTCGGCTTCTTTTTGAGCTTTGGTGGCCTCTCTCTTTTCTCTTGATAGCTCTTTCTGTGAAGCTTCCAGCTGTTCTTGCAAGTCTTCTTCCCGATCTGTCTTGGCCTTCCCACTGTCCTTCTTCGCTCGCGCCAGGTCTTTTTGAAGAGATTCAACTTGACTTTGGAGCTCTGATTCCCTCTCGTGCTGTGCCTTTCCACTTGACTTCTTTCCTCGCACCAGCTCTTTTTGCAGCGCTTCCAGCTCGTTCTGAAGCTCTGCTTCCTTTTCTTTCAGAGCTTTTGCAGCCTCTTTCTTTTGACGTGCCACATCTTTCTGTAGCGCCTCCACTTGACTCTGAAGCTCCAGTTCTCCATCCTTATTGTCATTCTTTGCTGCAGCTCTCTTCACGGCCCGTTTCTCGGTCTCAAGCTCGACCTCCAATGTACTAACTTGACGCTGCAGCGCCAGCTTTTCTGCTAGAACCGTCTGCTGGTGTAATACCTGGGAACGGAGGTGCTCAAGTTCCGGCTTCAGCGTGGCCATTTCGCGTGCAAGTGATAGCTTTTCAGTCAGTATCTTTGTAGTATCCGTATTGACGCCGTTCATCGAAGTGAGCTCAACCTGGAGATGATCAGCCCATATACAACAATCTTCCTAGTGAGACATACCCGTAAGTTATTCAACTCTCGAGTTTGTAGTCTTGCATCGGCTTCGAATCGCTGGGTATCGTCCCGGGCGCGGTCCAAATACTCTCGTAGCTCGTCGGCTTCTTGCTCCAAGATATCGATGCGGTCGTCCCCTAATGCAAGCTGCTCGTGCAGATCGTCATTCTCATTCTCTAACATCATAACCTGTAATCTAAGTCGTCTCGCGCCCTCATCCTTGACAATCAAATCAGTGTTGCGTAAAGCTTCTTGATATGCCGCTTCCAGAGCCTGCGACTTGGAGAGATGCTAATCAATCAGCATAAGTACAACAAATCAGTTAAAATGACTTACGCTTTCAACATATTCATCATCATTATAAGATATAGAGGAATCCATGATGGTAATTATTCAGTTTTGATGACAAAATTGAGGGGAAGTAATGCTCACCCAACGCGAATTTGGAGCAAGTCAACAAATAGCCGTAAGCGGATTAGCGCCAAGCTTTGCTGCTTCGGAGCGGCACTACCATCTTCCGCCGAGAGGACAGTTAGCGAATAGCTCTCAGGTTGCGTAACCCTCGAGTTACCACCTTTACAATCTCAATTTGTCGGCCAGTCTCATGATGCATTTCTTGAAAGGCCTCTTTTTCTCTTTGCTGCCGGCAGCAGCACTAGCAGCAAAAGTGACAGCCGCAGATAAATTTCAGCAGTTTCACACGAAAGCTCTCTCCTCCACCCCGCTGAAGCTCGATGATTCCGTCTATGCGAAATTGACAGCTGCCCCAAGAGATTACTCGGTAGCTGTGTTGTTGACGGCTTTGGAGTCCAGATTTGGTTGTGCTATGTGCCGCGAATTCCAGCCAGAATGGGATCTTTTGTCTAGAAGCTGGACCAAAGCAGACAAAAAGGGAGAGTCGCGGTTGATCTATGGGACGTTGGACTTCAGCGATGGCAGAAACACATTCCAATCGGTCGGTGATGTAATACTTACTCGAAGGCTATAGCTGACTCTCCTACAGATGGGTCTCCAGACTGCCCCAGTCCTTCTTTTGTTCCAGCCAACTACTGGCCCTCACGCGGTTTCGGACAGTGCGCCTTTGAGATTTGACTTCACCAGCGGGTAACTATCTAGCATGAAATTCAAGAAGGTGTATATTCTAATTATTGACTAGACCTCAATCTGCAGAGCAAATCCATGCCTGGATTGCTCGTCACCTGCCCGACCGACCTCATCCTGAAGTCCACCGACCCATTAATTGGATCCGCACCATCGCCGTCACGACTACCCTTGCAGGAACCGTGACCTTCCTAAGTGTGGCCTGGCCCTATCTCCTGCCAATTATTCAAAACCGTAACGTGTGGGCCGCAGTGAGCTTGATCTCCATCCTCCTGTTCACCAGTGGACACATGTACAACCACATCCGAAAGGTCCCATATGTCCACGGTGACGGCAAAGGAGGAGTTAGCTACTTTGCTGCAGGTTTCTCCAATCAAACTGGTCTTGAGACACAGATCATGGCTGCTATCTATGGTCTACTCTCATTCGCTAGCATCTCTTTGGCACTCAAGGTGCCGCGTATCACTGATCCCAAGACTCAACAAGTTGCTGTCATTGTCTGGGGTGGCATCATCTTCATCATGTATAGCTTCCTACTCAGTATCTTCAGGATGAAGAATGGTGGCTATCCTTTCTGGTTGCCTCCTTTCTCGTAGATCACTGTTGTCGGAGCGTAAGAAGGTGGTATGGAGTAGATCTCGAACATCAAAAGCCAATTTTGTATCATAGTGTCATGGAGGATTAGCGTCGAAACACATTTCCTATGTTATACTACTGGAGAAATGGAAGTAAAAGTGATCATGCCATTCTGTGCCCATATGGTGTCATTGACATGAATGTGATACAGTAATGTGCAGGAGATCACACGCCAGACCTACATACGGCAGAAACTTGCGTTCACATCCCTGGAAACATCTAGGATCTAATGGAACAGACAATGAATGCCATAGTAGAGAAGCATAAATAAACTAGGAGATTATTGTATGTCACCAACATGTTCGCTTGGTATTTACAAGCTTTAGCGAAAAAGGCGCCAGGGACTTCTCTTTAGGAATTGTCCTCATCTTCAAGTATAACACCTGAGTAAAGATAACCACGTCAGTACAACTTTATATGTCAAAAGCATCTCTTGATAGACTATGCCTATAGCTATTACACCGTACAGAATGCGTATCCCGTCTCCTTACCAACACACACCCAAAGGGAAGAGGGCATTAGCACAGCCTATGAATCCCTCATCCACTCTTCGCTACCGCACAGAGGAGAAAAAGGAAGACACGCAGCACACAAAGATCGATCGCAGAGACGTAGAAGAAATAGCGGGCAGTACAGAGGGAAAGCCCCGTGCCCAAGATGTATTCGCGAATCAAGAGAGGATGGATTGTTGGAAACAAGGAGGTCGACAGCGTTTGTGATGGAGGTAACAGTTGGAACGAAGTCTCAGAGACGGTGCTCTGTAGTAGATCGAGTACCGAGACGAGGAACCCTATACCATTTCTGCAAGCATAAATCGCGTTCTGGAAGCAACTCTCAACACCCCCAGTAGTAGAGCCGCAGGTAGGATAATCCGATTCGCATTAGAGAAAGAGAGGTCGATATTTGTAGCTTTACAGGACAATGCACTTCTTCTCCTTCTTCTTCTTGGTCAAAAGAGCGGCACGTGTGGCATGTTCGAAAACCTCGCGAACACCCTCGTTGGTCTTTGCTGAACATTCAAGATACTTGTAGGCACCAATCTTCTTGCGGACCTCCTCACCCTACATGCCACGTCAGCAAAGTTCCGTCAAAATTTCTTTTGGATTTGTAGATCTATGTTGGGATGTTGCAGCTAAGGTTGGGTGTGTGAATCTTACCTGCTCCGGTGTCACTGGCTTCTGGCTCGTCTTGTGGAGCTCTTCGATAGTCTTCTGGTCGTAACGGAGATCCTTCTTGCAACCAACGAGGATAATGGGAAGACCGCTGCAGAAATGCAGAACTTCAGAGATCCACTGTTGAGCACGTGTCAGTATGTTCTTATCTGGGTGGTGTTGTTGGGAGAGTCCGGGTTAGCCGTACCTTCTCCTGGACGTTATCGAGAGAGTCTGGAGAGTCGACAGCAAAGCAGATAAGAATGACGTGCGAATCTGGGTATGAGAGAGGTCGAAGACGATCATAATCTTCTTGTCCAGCCGTATCCCATAGAGCTAGCTCAACGTGCTTTCCATCAACCTCGACATCGGCAACATAGTTTTCGAAGACTGTGGGAACGTAGACCTGTAGATCCGAAACATTAGCATACTACGCCATCATATGCCTGCATTTGGTTCCGAGTGGAGGTGGTGTTATCGTAGGAGAGTTGACGCGGTCTCGGAAGGCCGCGCAAGATCAGATATTTCGTCAAATGGAAGAGTCTAGACGCAGCCTACCTCTGGGAAAGTTCCTTTTGAGAATACACTACAATAATATCAGTATCTAGGTCACTCTCGGATAGTATCTGCGGAAGCTGCGGAAGTAACGCTGATGGGAGACGTACATCAACAAGCAAGTCTTACCACAGGCACCATCGCCTACAATGACGAGCTTTCGACGGATTTCCGCCATCTCGACGGACTGGAGGTAGTAAAGTGAAAGGGAGAGACTGGTTCAAGAGAATAGCTGCAGGAATGTGCGATTCGTTGGCTCGCAGAAGGCAGATGGGGGAGATTTCGTGAGTTGGATGGTGTTGAGGAAGTTGCAAGGCGAGGCAAAGACCAGAGGTTGCGCTAAGGTTTAAAGCACGAGCGAGCCTTAGGCGTCAGCAGCGTCAGTCATGTCGGTGGGCGGGAGCACCGAGATGTTTAAAGGTGGAGCCGGACAACGAGAACGAGAACGAGAAACACGAATTGTAATATCTTTGATCGCAGATTCCCAAAATGAGAAGAAGAATGTAGGTGAATACTTTCAAGGTGATTGGGGGGAGACAGTCGCTTCAATTCATCAGATTCCTGCCATCACTCGCCGTGGGCTGCGGCACAGTGTGTTTCTATACCAGTCCAGTCCTGCTGTCCAGTGATGCATCCAGCAGTCAACTGCTACTCCTGTGGCATTGGCTACTGTATTGCTCTTGTCAACAACTCATTGCCCGAGCTCGACACAAGAATTCTTCTACTTGCTCATCTCCATTGTTCCCAAAGATAGATCCTTCGCCTTGAGAAAAGCTTGCCCTGCATATCGCTACAAAGAAGGTCCGCGTAGAGGGAGAGACTTGAGTATCAACGTCCGCGCACACACCCCCAATGTGTGCTTCGCTATCCTCTCTCTCATGTGCTCTAGCATTAGCATTATGGTTCGAGTCCTTGCACAGCTGAAGCCAAGGGATGTCAGTATCGACATATTTGCCCGAGGAACACAGCCAATAGCAGATGGTCAGTTGGAGCCCCAATGCTCAAGGTACATCATCCGAGGCGCAGTCTCGCACCGCCCTCAGTCCAGGACTTTTCAGGACTCTCTGCGAGGCCAGATTATGCGAGGCCAAAACGAAGCAAGCCGGCCGACCGATACGTTGATTGCAGAACCAAGCATCAACGGCTGATCATGAGACAGATCATGGGATGACTAGTTCGACTTGCTGATCTCAGCAACTGCACTCACTAGCCAACATCAGTGAATGCCGTCAAGGAGCCATTTTCTCACATTCCGTAAACAAAGCCGACGTGGACATCCCGCAAGCCCAAGCCCCTTAGAAAGTGAGCGCCACAACTCGGCAATTTATCACGTGTAGAGCTACCCCTATCTAGACTAGCTCAGGTGCTAGCGTGCCAAGACAAGAGCTCGAAATCCAAAAGTTCGTCTCGATGTCGAACAACACTCGACCAGCCTGCATCTCCCATCTCTCTCTCTCTGCAAAAATGCAGCAGGTGTTCAAACGGACGGAGCTAGCCATACGACAGCATGCTCGGCGAGCTGCTCGGCGGAGAGACAAGAACTTCCGGGACGGCAACAAGAGCAACCGGGAGCAGATCAATTATGTCCGCAGAGATGAAACAAGTCAATTGAAGCAGGCGCGGCTGAACAGGAGAGAGGACCATGAACTGGGACCTCTAGCACCTAGGAGGGATGTGGGAGACCAGGCAGACAAGTATGGGACAATACATCAGCAGAGAGCGCAGGGACAGATACTTCCCGCAGCTCAACGGGACAAGCTGTTGGAACCCTGGGGTGGAGCAAAGTTCCTCAATCTTGTGAAGGGAGACCGAGTAGTATTATTAGAAGGTAGAGATAAGGGAAAGATCGGGACTGTCGAGTATGTCTCTCCCAAGCGGGCAGAGGTCAAAGTCAAGGGATTGAACATGGTAAGGCTACTCCATACCCCAAGGGCGAGTTTCACCCATACTCACATACATTTAAAGGCCGATGTCGCTATTCCTGAATGGATGGTCCAAGAACAAGACGCAGACAAGCGCCCAATTCGAACAGTAGAAAAGCCTGTCCCCATAAACAGCGTACGCCTCGTCATACCGCTTCTCGATAACGAAACAGGCCTCACCCGAGATGTGATTGTGAAAAAAGTTGTTTCCTCCAAATTTTGGTTTGAGAAGCATACCGGTCTCGCAAAATGGCACCGCATTATCCCCGGCCTGGACATCAGGATCCCTTGGCCAAAACAAGCACCCTATGAATACCAAGACAAGGCTGATGACACGCTGCGTGTCGATGTGGATACGAAGACATATGTGCCGACACTGCTGCGACCTCCAATGCCAGGGAGCGTGATCGATGAGTTACGGAATAAATACTCGGTGTTCAGGACGAGACATGAGCCAGAGTATATTGCTGCGAAAATGGAGGAAGATAGGTTGAAGGAGGAAAAGAAGAAGATGACGGAGCTGATGCGGACGCCCATGCAAGAAGCCAAGAGACAGGCGAGAAAGGCTGCCAGGAAGCAGGGCAAGGGTAAGCTGACGCCTGATATGTTGGAGAAAATCGGGAAGCTCGTTGCGCAGAAGAGGCAGATACTTATGGATGCAGCGGGCGTGTCGAAGGACGGTGCTGCGCCTGAGCCAGCAGCCATTGCGACATGATGTCCTGTATGATGTGTAAAGAGTGTATAATACGTACTGCATATGGCATTGTGGATGGCGTTAAAAGATCTGTCCGATCACATACGTACAATATAGACATCAATCACTTCTATTCAACACCCTCTTTATTTCGTACATCCAGACAACGCTGCCCCATTTTTGACCAGCGATTTTCTATCTAACTCCCGCCAAGCAGACTCAGTCTCTCGAAAGCCTTTACAACTGGAATCTCTTTGTTCTTCCCACTCGCCTCAATACTCTCCGCCAGCACAGCATCAGCACCAACAGGCTTATATGCCTCTGGAGCTCCTTCCACCCTCTCCCCATCTGCTTTCCCCATCTCGTCCGCCGCGCCGAAAACTTCAGGCACACACGCACCACACATCCCCACCACCTCCGCCATACTCGCCTCCACAGCCCTAGCCCTCTCCCACATCCCCCTCCTCACAAGCCCCTCCACCAGCCTTCCCACTTCCTCTCTCGTCCTCTCCACCCTCTCAATCAACCGCGCAACAGAATTAACAAGATATTCCTCCTCATACACACTCCCTTTCTTGCCCCTGGCGCGCTTCCTCTCCTCTCGCCGCCGATTCTTCGAAGTCGCACGACTCACGCCCGTCCCCACCGTCCCCTCACTCCCCTTTCCCGTGTACCGCGTGAACAGACTCCTATTCGTACTCAGCCTGCTACTTGCAGCCACACTGACATCGTCTGGCACCTCTGCTCCCCCTCCCCTTTCGCCTTCGTAGAACGCCAAAGGGTCGAGACGGGCTTTTTCGCGAAGCTCGCGGATCCGAGGAACTTGCGCGAGAAGCTGCGCTTTGCACTCCGCGAGTAGTTCTGTGGAAGAAGCGAGTGCATCTGCAAGGCCTGTGTCGATTACTTCTGATAATAGCTCGGGCTTCTGTTTCAGCGCTACCAGGTGCAATGCATCTGCGAAATGATATCCTTTGCACAGCAGCTTGGCCGCGAAGGTAACAGAAGAAAGGTAACCTACTTGTATTTGAGAAGCAGAATAGTAATCTTTGGACTCAACCAGCGCTTCTGAGAGATCGCTCGCCAGAGATGTGAGGGCAGTGGCGGAGATAGATGGGTTCTGTGATAATGCGCAGAAGAGCGTTTCGCGCCACTGCGAGGGGCCAGAGGAGAGGAAAGAAGAAGTTGCCGCTGCGTAATTTCCTAGAGACTCGTACGCTAGAGCTGCTTCTTTGAACTGTGACTTTGATTCTAGATGATTCGCGTAGAGATTCGTGAGGATAGCGTGCCGATCATGGCTATAACGGTAGAGGGCCAAGGCTTCTTTGTATAAGATGTGTTTTTGTGTGTATGTTTGTAGTTCAGGAAAGGAGTCGAGAGAATAGAGATGTGTGAGCGCTTTATGATACCGGCCTAGGTGATCATCGATTGTAAATTCTCGGCGGAGAGGAGGTAACTGTGAGAGGGATTGCATGAAGGGGAGATATTCGCGAGGATCTTTCTGAGATTGTTGGGCTACCAATAGAGCAAGCTCTAGGTTGTAGAGTCCGAGAGCGTTATCATAGAGCTTGTTGACGTCGGCAAGGAAGCAAATGTGTTCGACTGCTTTATCGGCCAGTACTTCATCCTTTTCCATTAAGGAGGCTACCACGTGAAGCCCATCATCAAGGGCTGGTGGTGATTTACAGACGTTAGCCGTAATTATATTTTGAAGGTTTGTGGCGGTCCTTGTCTTCAGGACTTCGAGGAAGGCGTCACAGATCCTGTTGACTTTGGAGGCTCTGACGAAGCCAGAATCTTTAGGGGCAACAACGTTCGAACCATTGACAGTATAATCAACTTGATCAAGATTGGTCACCACACGAGTCTCTTTGTACATACTTTGAGTGACATCTTCATCTCTAAATTCTGTAAGCTAATGATTAGTGTGTCAACAAGTAACATACCTCAAAGATGAAAGAAACAAGTCAATATAGCTTATCTTTTTGACTTGTTCGATGAAAAGAGTTACGTTAGACAACAGCTGCTCTGGTGCATGATCGTAAAGGATATTCATATCAACTCTATGCGTTCTACAACGAGTGAAAGCTCTCTTATAGTTCTTTTCGGCTATGAGCTTTCGAATTCCAGCAAGAACCATAGCGCGAGGATAGATAGTCTCGAGATTCCCTCTTGGCATCTGAAGCACAAGGCTCAGGGACGTAGGCATGGCAGTCACTAGCCGAGCTCCGCGTTCGATACTCCTACATCTTTCATCCTTTTCCGGATCATCTGGTGGCACTTCAAGATCTGCCTAAGATCAGTGACTAAAGCTGTTATTCTGGGAAGCTTATATTTACCATTGACGTTTGTTATATGTACAAATTTAATCAAATGAGTGGTAGTCGTGAAAATGAGATGAGCTGGCGTAGTGATAAAGGATGTGCAATTCTTGACCAGCAGGCGAGCATTTGCGTATAGATGTCCGTTGGCAGACATCCCGAAGGCAATGTAGTCCTCCCCATGAGATATTATCTGGACCGATGGGAGATATATAGGGAAGCTACAATGCGAGAGGGACAGATCCGTAGATGCAAGTCCCTTTAAGGCGCCCGAATTCCCCTGCACAAAGGGGTAATCTGATCCGTCGTGGCAAAAGCTTGATAAGGTATGGAAGATCGAGTCTGTGCCAAGACCAGGGACTAATCTGTCACCCTCTCCATTGTCGTTATCAAAATTGTATCGTCTGATGATCGAGTTTGATCCATTTGATTGCAAAATCAGTAGGTTGTTCTCTGCAAAAGCTATTTGCTGTATGACAATATCGTCGAGCTCCCTTTCCTCGAAGGTGATACATCTACTGAGCGACGGCGCTTCGGACGATGCTTCAAGACCTGTAGATTCGAATATTGATATTCCTTGCTGATGTAACACAGCTAGGAACGAGGCATCAACATTAAAGGCAACGTCAATGACATATGATTGTACCGACAGGTCATGCAACGCCATGGGTGGTGGGACCGTCGCTGTTCGAAAAGGAGTTATTTTGACAGACTGACCGTCTATGACACCAACTATCCCATAATCATGGGGAGGTGCCGTCGAACTGCGGGCTGTTGTGAAGATATATTCAAGTCTTTTGATAGAGTCTATTGACAGAAATCAGTCGTTTACCTCCTGCAAATAAAGAGTGGGATTCCTACCTGGTGCGATAGTCAAAAATTGCAAGGGCTTTTCTGGATGCCATATAAGGTGTCTCATCGGCAGCAAATTACTTGAGCCAGTCTTAACTTCTTGCTTCAAATACCAGTGATAATTGCCCATGGTCCATAGCTGAATACAGTTGGCAATTATGACAGCCAGTATAGTCGAGTCAGAATTCCAAGACAAAGCTATATGCTGGTCTGGTAATCGCATCTGCTCAGGAGTAAGGCGAAGACTGAATTGGCCATGCCGTAAACCATTCCGCTCGAAAAACACGACGTCGACCCTGTTCTCAAATCGCTGAATACCAGCAATTACATTTCCAGCCGGCCTCCAGGACAGAGTACCTTCCAGACTATCAACCGGCTCACTCGCACTGTCAAGAACACCCTCGCGGGAGTACACTCGAATAAGACGTCTTGCACCTCCTTCAACAGTTGAGATGGCTAGAAAGGCACCATCTCCTCTCCAACTAATGCTGACCTTCGAGTCATCATTGAGACTTAACACCCCAGCATCGATCTTTTCCGGCATCGTAGGATCTTTCAACGCCTTCGCTCCTCTACCCTGAAACTGTGTCTCTTTCTTACCCCACCCCACAGAAACATGATTCGACGCCTTCAAATCCTCAGCAGTCATCGTAACATCCGTGATCCCCTCAAAGCTTCGGCTCATGAAAACGACGGTATGTGCCTGGGTGGTAATGGCAAGAAGCTCTTCGTCAGGTGACCATCTCGCAGCCGTAATACCAGCATCCACAGATCCTACAATCTCAATACGGTCTTCTCCCGGCATGGGTTCTTCTCTAACGACGACAATGTCGCCACCGGCAAGGATGAGACATGCCGTAAGACTGTCCCCAAAGTACTGCAGATTGAGCACTTGGTCGCAGTCGAGATTGGGACTCGGACATGGCGCATCCCAAGATGTAATCAAAGTATATTCTCTGTGAAGTAGGTCAACAAGGAACTTAGGATTTTCAACGACCGTGGAAGATGTACTGTAACTTTGTATTTGTTTTCACCCTCACAAGCTCTATAAGAGCATCACTTTTGGTTGGTCCAAAAGTGCACAGAACAGAGTCACTGGCGAGATCCCAAGTTGAGGCAGTAAGAGGTCTGCCATCAAACTGAGGTGGAGGACTCCATTGTTCATAGCGAGTATTCCTGAGATTCCGCATCGTAATAACTAGTTGACACTAGACTTTTGAGTCTCACCTTAACCCAGAGGCCATCGAGATTCGTGTAGACCCTTGCCAGCCGAGTAACTTTCACAAGATATTTTTTATGCAGGGCACGGACTGTCCAGTGCCCCTCGCCAGTAGAAATCTCCCCAGATTCTTAGTTACCGGAAGCTACCGATGGCCTCACCACTCACTCCACTCCCCTCACCTTTATCGACCGCAAGACGGAAACGTCTTGCGAATTAGCATCACTCCACCACGCAGATAAATACTCTGTCCCTCCTTTCATTGTCTCTCATCACCAGCACCATGGACACGGCATATAATCAACACTCTCCCTACTCCCGTCACCACTCCCACACACGCTCCTCTACGAACCTCCACCATCTTTCCCTTGCTCCCCTGACAACTCGCATCCCTCTGACCGACCTTCCAGACCACGATCACACCTATATCGAGAATCGCTCACTCCCTACTACACCTTCCATTCTGTCTCGCTCATCTTCAAAGGCGCCCCTCAAGCGAAAACCTCTCGCCGACCTCTCTCTTCCCAAAAGCAAGTCTTCCACACATCTTGCGGCACATAGGCGTTCCGGGACCATAACACCAGGCGCTACGAAATTGAAGAAAGTCTTAGATAAAGAGAGCCTTCAATTGAGCGGCAAGGACAGGAATGATTCCGACTGGCTCCTCCGTGCGGGCGCATCAATCACATCTTCAGCGCGCGAATCAAAGGGGCAGGCATGGCTCGTATCACGCGCCTCTTCCACTTCCCTCACTGCTCAACGTGATGAGGAGGAAGAGGAGCTAGAACGGGAAAGAGAGGCGCTCAGTAGAAGAGAGAGTCGACGAGGAAGTGCTGTAGGCAGTGTGGACGCCGATGACGAATTCAGTCCCGTTACGACGCGGAGAAGCATGTCATTCGGGCTTGCTACGGCTAATAGTAGTCGACCCATGAGTAGGTTGCATAGCCGGAGGGGAAGTAAGGCGCAACTTTTCACGCCATTGTCGGCGGTTGAAAGAGATGGGTACTTCGATCACAGGGAATTCGCTACCGATGAAGCGTTCATTACGGAACCAGATTTTGTGGATGTAGAGGAGGAGAATCCAGATGAGATACTAGAGGATGAGGCCACGGTGAGGAAGTTAGCGAGGGCGAGTAGCCTTGGTCTCGGTGGCTGGGTGGAGAAGATGCTGGGATGGAGCTTGTTTGCTGTAGAGGAAGATGGAGAAGAAGAGATGGAAAATGAATGGGTTGATGAGAAGGGTGAAGATTCAGAGTTATCGTCACGGCCATCAAGAGTAAAGCTAAACGGACCTGAAGACACTGCAACCGAGGGTATAATACCACCCCTAGAAGGTGGTGAGGTAGCCGGCTGGCAGGATGCCGCTTGGCTATTGAGTGTAGCTACAAAGGTGCTACTATGAATGTTATTTCTCGTTATGAAATTGACCTTTTTTAGTCATTTAACAAATGCTGGTCTATAATGACAGAGCAAATACTTTATTCTAAGGATATCCTAAGAGAGGGAGTTGTGGCTATAATATGCATGACGCATTTTAAATATCGACACGTCAGGACGCCTTACAAGATGGCGGACAGAGCTGAGCCAAGACATGATTTCCTGATGCAGAATTCTCCTGATATAGCAATTACTGTAAATTCATACATAAAATTTGTACTGCTTCTTGAAGAAATCTGATATTTTGCACAATAAATATAACATATGAATAAGTCTCTAAGACTCTGTAGATTTTTCTTACCACAGCATGCTAGAATAGAAGCCCATCGAATTAATAGAGAGTTTACTTCTCTGTGACCTCTGTCTCTCATATTTCATGCAACGCCATGGGCAAGGTGGTAACGAAGGTGCATCGTCGCCATCAAAGAGAAGAAAAGGTAGGTACGCTTCTGAGCCTGTCCGCGGCAGCAATAGCCTTTTCCGTGACCTTCGACCCTACCCTAATAGACATTGAGTCTTCCCATAAGCCTAAAACCCGTCGAACTGTGCTCCCGACGTCTGACTTACCTTTTCGCTACAACATCTTGCTATCACTTCCCCGAAGCTCGCATGAACTTTGGGCTATAGCTACTGGATTGATCATTTCAACATTAGAAAAGTGTTGAAATGCTCACATTAACCTCATTCTTCCTCTTTGACCTCAGCGTAGCAGTAGATCGCTCTCATACGACATATTGCTGCTGCCATTGCACTCCGTACAGAAGATACTATCAGCAGTAAGTAACCTGATGCACTCTTTCCAATGGTCAGCGTACCTTCAGACTCTCTACGTCCAACTGGCTAACTCTTACCATTGAAAGGCCTATCCTCTCACCATGATCTACGCCGCATGGCCGTGGGCAATCTCAGACATGTACAGATATCGATTGACTCTGCCTAAGTCTCGCATCAAAGCTAGCTTTGGCAAGCAACTCGAATGTCTGACGACGTCATCACTGATCAAGGGCCTTGTTACGCCTTTGAGTCTAAGTCCGCCATTCGACATGATGACAATGTCATCCCTGACGAAGGGACGGGACTCTCCTCACGGGGAGGGGGTGCTCGGCAGTGCTGGCACTCGTGTTTTGATTCGATGGTGGCTAACAAGTTTCTGTGGGGTGGCTCGCCATCCCGATGATATCTTGTTACGCTCTGAGGACCATCTCACTAACCCGTATTATGTGGGCAGAAGCCTTTTTATAGTTCACGAAAACCTTCGAGCCCTAGCCGAGCCGTTAAGCGCCATGTTCGAACCAAGATCCGTTTGGCGAGTTCCAGAACATGCCGGAATTGGTAGCCTTAGTCAGAGTTGAAAGGAAGCGGTTTTGGAGGTTCATTGTGGAGACTTGGGAACAGTATTTCGAATGTGTAAAGATGATATAATCGTATTGGGGCGCAGAGAAGAATTCATGATGTTTTGCCATATCTTCACCATCTGTAGTTCAACTGGTGTTCACTCCAAACTGACTACCCCAAGTAGCAGTTAATGTGAAATAGAAGGCTGACTGATCAGCTGCCAAAGGCATCGGTCTACGATGATGAGCCTACCAGATGAGTCAAGAATTTGGACTTTAGACAACGAGCAACAGATATTGGGAAGTTCAGAGGAACATGGAAAAATTCAGATTTTGGAAACAAATTCGATTAATTGGAGCTATGGTGAGATATACGACATACTAAGGGGTTTGCACATTCAATAGATCCACCTTCACTGGGATTTCTTCGCCTGGGCTTTGTTGAATTCGGCGTGCATGGTGCCGGTAAAGACCTCCTTGTAAAACTTCGAATCGCCCCAATGCGTCCAGCTATTGCCCTCCCACTTTCCGTGACGAATGTACTGTCCAGTATCGAAGCAGTAGATTTGAAAGTTGACTTGCTTGTTCTCGGCGACATCTACTTGTATCAACGGCATCTCAATGAGTCCATCGGGCTATATAAGATTCAATCAGTTTTCACGGTCCAGCCTTTTTTTGAGAGTGTGGTAGGGGTGACTTACACCAGGCTTGTCATTCCACCACACGTCATGCTCTTGATCTGTGCAAATAATAACGTTATATTGCTGTTGTGTCATATCCTTAATGCGGATCAAAGCATTATCGATAAAGTTCTTTGCGGCGTTGTACTCGTTGTTATCTTTAATAGCTGCATCCTTGGCTTTCTCGTTCTCCTCGCGGAGAGCGTCTGCAATGTGTATGCCTGCGTCTACGATTGAAACTGCGCTTTGCGCAGCATCACCCGCTCCTTGAATGCCTGTCAAGAGTTAGCCAGTGAATATTTGTTTAAGATAGATAAGACCTTTTAAGAGCACACTCATCGTTTGAAATTGGTAGCTTGATACCAAAAGCTGGTAGGAGAAGCAAGAAATTGGTTTTATACCTCTTTTCCGCTCGTTAGAGACTTGGACTGTTGAAAGTGACTAGTATCGCCGCTGACTATAGGTACTTGAGCCACAAAGCCTCTCGGCATGATAATTTAATCGGAAATTATGAGCTTACATCCACATCACAAGGTCCTCCTACCAGATCCTTGGATATTCACAGCTGTCACTGAGAAGCCAATACCCCTCATTGGTAAGGCTTACAATCGCCTCCCCGCTGCACATAGCGTCTCAGCCTTACAACGCATAAAATTAGACGTTCTTAAAATAATATAACGGTTTGACCGAGATGACACCTCAGAGCCTAGAGAACAAAGCTGAGCTCTGATTAATCATGCTGCATTTACTAAGTGCAGCTGTTCTCTTGAATAAGCGGCTATCATCAGATAGCCGAAGCTGACTTGATGTGGAGGCGCATGACTAATTCTACCAATTCGCCGTTCAATAACTAAGAAAGCTGAAGCTTGATTAATGGCGGGAAGTATGAGACTAAGCTTATTCCTTTAGCCTTGATCGATATTTTTGCATGGTGGAAGTCATGCGGATGGGACATTGGCAGAGCTTAGAAGCGGCCGACACCCAGCCATATGCACATAACTAAGTGCGCATATTTAGATACGACAAGCTTTTGGGAAAGCGCTTATTTTGAGCAAAACGAGCTTAGATAATATGAGCTTACTTCAGCTAGGCAATATTCAGCCGTGATGGCAATTTTAGACCAAGGGCGGGATGCTTGGGCATGTGAAAGAATTGGCGCCACATAAAGTAGTCAAGACTTAATCCCTTAAGTACTGGCTCTGAGTTCATATCAAGCTTTGCAATTCATTCTCACGCGAAACCAAAGCTTCAGAAAGTTTGAAGACTTCCCAAACCACGACTTTGACTTTAGTATTTGCGAAAAGTAACGACTCTGAGCACCAACATGGCGTTGAAGAAAGCCGAACATCCTGCCAAGGGAAAGCACGCTGAGGATCCAGAGGAAGAAGAACAAGAAGTTTGTAGCGGCAGTTTTTGTATTGTAAAAGTTTTTGAAGCTGACTTGAGCGATTTAGGAGGAGCATGAAGAGGGATCCGAAAACGAAGAAGAAGAAGGCGAGCAAGAAGAAGAGGGTGACGAAGAGGTGTGTATTTCTGCCGTCAACAAGCGCCTTGGTCAAGAGCCCGCTGGTTCTTGAGCGAATTCCGCTAGGAAGTCGAGTTAACAAGTTGTAGGAAGAAGAGGAAGGCGAGGAAGGCGAGGAGGGCGAGGAGGGCGAAGAGGGCGAAGAGGGCGAAGAGGGGGAGGAAGAAGAAGAAGAAGGCGGAGAGGAAGATGAGGAGGAGGGCGAGGAAGAGGTATGTCTATATTAGAAATTGTTGCTTGTTTGAGGACGCGTCTTACTTGCACACAGGAGGAGCACGAATCAGGCGAGGAAGTAGAGGAAGAAGAACATGAAGGCAGCGAAGAAGAGTAAGTATCTGCGAAAACCTTCCTGGCTTTGCCAGGATACTTGCTGTCGTAGCTCCAGCCAAGTTCAGATGGCTGAGATCTGACCTGGCATCTGGGACTCTGCGCTAACCACGACGCTTAGAAACGAAGACGAGGGAGAGGAGCATGAATCTGGCGAAGAAGAAGAAGAAGAAGAAGAAGAACATGAGGAGGAGCCAGAAGAAGGTAGGTTCCACATACCTGCCATTCTGTATTCCCACAAGTATATGTTGGGCAGCTTAACGCTCAAAGATCGAGCTATAGCGTAACATTTCGGAATGGTCTGCTAACGAAAGCTACAGAAGAAGAGGAAGAGGAAGAGGAGCACGAACCGCCTAAGCCAGCCAAAAAATCAGCCTCTAAAGCTGGCTCGAAAGCCCCTTCAAAGGCTGGATCTGTTACTGGCTCCACTCCAGGAAAGAAGCCAGCCTCCAAGGCAGGTGGCAGTCTTGAGGAGCCTAAGACGGGGAAGAAACCAGGCTCTAAAGCTCCTTCAGTTGCCGGTTCGGCAGCTGGCAAGAAGAAGCCAGCCCCTAAGGGCGCGAGCCATGAGGAAGAGCCAAAATCAGGCTCTAAAGCACCTGCAAAGAAGAGCACCGGCGCTGCGAAGGGTGAACCTGGTAAACCAGCCAAGAAAAGTGTGGCGACTGGGGCCAAGACAGGCACGAAAGCTGGTGCAAAAGCCAAGGGGTAAGCAATACTTGCTTGTTGATAGAACTCGGCTAACAGCATAAAGTGGCAAATCGATTGAGAAGCCCTGGAAGACCGGCGAGAAGAAGGAAGAGGGAATATCAGATGAAATGCGCGGCCTGCAAAGAATATGGCCATTCATCACACACATGAAGATGGCAGACGGCAACGGAAGCAATGACGCTGGCCTCTCAAACAAGCACGTTCTCGCCATCGTCGGACGACTTTTCGAGAAATCTTGGCACGAGTTCATGAGCGAGGTCGAGAAGGCTAGCCCTGACGTTCACGAGGACGAAATCACAATTGCGGAGGTGAACAAATTCTTGCAGAAAGAGAAGAAGCAAGTAGTGTAAGTGCACTTGCAATACAGATTGTGGGACTAGCGCTAATTGAGAGTTAGCTTCTACGAGATACAAGGTGAAGGCTTTGACTTTGACTCCTTCGTCGAAGAATCTGACATTGACCACTGGGGTATCCTCTACATGCGCCCGGACAAATCAGGCTACTGCGTATCCTGGGTCAAGGGTAAGGGCTTCCTCGACTACAACAAATCCAAGTCGCCCAAGCCCAACGACAAGGACGGCGGAAAGGAGATCAAGACGATGATCGAGTTGATGTTCACGATTGAGGACAGCGACTGGAAGAGTGAGGAGAAGCCGAAACCGGTCCAGAAGCCTGGACAGGAATCACCCGCTGGGGCCAAGAAGACTGCTGTAAAGAAGAAGACTGCTGGAACTACTGGTACGGCAAAAACAGGAGCCGCAAAGAAACCGGCTGCGAAGAAGGCTGCTAAGCCGGCTGGTGGTGAAGAGGAGGAAAAACCGAAGAAGAAGGTTGTTGCTAAGAAGCCAGCAGCGAAGAAGGCATAGATCATGTTGTGTCGCTGCTTGTAATGGTTCCATTGTTTTGTAATTCTGTTGGTAGGAACAATTTGCTCTAGATTTTAAAGCTAAATCACTTGATTCTTGTGCTCTCCAACCTGGTTGAACCATTTATAGAAGAACCCGATACTTTCGACCCAGCTATACTTGATTTGTTATCCAAAGTATCCCTGGAAGCTAGCCGAACTATTCCACGAATCTGATTGTGCAGGCATCCATCGATATATATTAACAATCGCCATAAAACTTATCACACACAGACGAGGGCGTCTAGAGTTGTACAATCCTTCAAGCTGAACCGTAGAGAAGTAAGCCATGATACGTGCCTAGACTTCTGAGTCCTTGCTAGCTAGAATCCGAAGGCAACAAGGATCTGGTCTCGAACCAGGGATGGGAAGTCATCAAGTCATTATATTCTACGGGTTTAAACTTACAATCTAGCGTTTAGTGACACTCTGTAGCTCCTCCTTCATTCCGAATTATTTTTGCCACAGCCTGTACCAGACTGATCCCCATGACCGCCACGCCGAACGCCACACATACCATGGCCGGCACTGTCTTCCAACTCCTCGTACTTAGCTTGATATAACACAATGGCGGCAAAATATACGCCAGTGCGCAAGCACTCGTCGCGCCTATCAACTCAAATACAGCACCTAGGTCGCACGTAAAGAGAGCTAAAGTCATGGCGGAGACGATGAGTGAAGTGGAGAAGATGAGATGCAGGTTCATATTGAAAGGTTCGCCGGGAAACCAGTAATTAAAGATAACTTCCCGGCAGACGAAGGCCTCGAGTGGCAGGGTGGTCAACATGTTGAGACCGAAGCAAAGTCGGGCGATGTTGACCATTGTATTGTCGGAGGCGAAATTATTGAGGACGTTGCCTTGGGTAAGGGAGCCGAAAGTCAGGAAACCAGCAAGGGCCATGAGAAGACAAGCGATCATGGAGATGCCAGTGCTGTAATGAGTGACGCGGGCGAAACGGTCTATTGTGGGAGTTTTGAGGGAGCCGTATATGAGGAGCGAATTGTGATGGCAGACAAAAGCTTATGGATGTTAGCTGCCACCAGCCAAAATGATGAAGATAACGAACCAAAAGAAATTACTCCAATGGCTTGGAAGACCCCGTTGTTGATAGTCAGTAGAGGAAGAGTAAACTCCCCACGGTCCTCTTTTGAAACAAAAAATCCTTGAACAATAACTGTAATCAAAATGACCATCATGCTGATGAGGGCAAGGGTGCTCGCTTTTGCCAACTACTCCGGTCAGCTGCCATTCTATCCTCGAGCAAAGAGAACATACCTTCGCAATATCCCTGTACAAGCTCAAAGGATAACTAATTCCCAAGATAAAAATTACAATGACAGCCCGTCTATCAGCCAGCAACCCCAACACCGGTATCTTTGCAAGACCTGGGAAGATCGCAGTGAGAACATGCGGAATCGTATCTCCCACAATAATACCAAACGCCACCATGCCTCCAAATGCAAACGCCCACTGAGCTACAGAAATGGCAATTAAGCCCGTCTTCCCAAAGCAATGCTCCACAGTACCTTGAAAGCTATTGCTCCCGCTCAGCTTACTATTGATCACGATAAGCCTGATGGTCCAATCTACCGTTACCGTGAGTCCCAGCAACAAAACAATGCCTGTCAAAAGGCCTGCTTGCCGAAACGCATACGGCTGACCGATGATACCGGCGCCAATGATAGAATTCGCCATGTTCATGAACGCGGACCGGAGACCGGATTTGGGGCGTGAGCGTTCTCGCTCTGCCCACTCGTGAACGTCTTCATCGCCCCAAGGACTGTTGGCTAAGCTCACGGAAGGGGCTTCGATGTCTGTGAGCAGAGGCACGAATTGTTGGCGGGGCTCGCGGCGGCCAGAGACGGGGGAGTCATTGTAGGGAGGAGGGGCGCCGTTTTCGTTTGGTGAGGTGTCGACGGGAGGGAGGTCGAAGCGGACACGATTAGGGGTTCTCGGTGTTCGTGGAGTTCTTGGAGTCTGAGGTTTGGGTTCTGAAGAGCTTTGTCCTTCTTGCTCGCCAGAGTGGACTATGATGTCGTCCTCTTCTTCTGAAGAATTGCCGGAGAGAAGACCCCGGTCTTCCTCATTCGTAGGCGGATTTGTATTCTCGCCATCTCTGCGAATACTACTCGTTTTGGCCTTGGCCATGCTGTTATCGTGGAAGCATTGTGCTGGGGGAAGTAGTTGTCCAGCTCAGCTTACGAGGACGACGATCAGGGACAGTAGACCCGTACTCGCTTATTCTGCAAAGGGTCTGATCCCTGGTTTTGGCCATGCCGAGTGAAAGACACTTCCACCTATCTTGTGTACTGGAATAGTATTATACGGAATGAGAACCGATTATAGCTGTAGCTTGATGAGAGTTTGTGACAAGATCACTAGGTTGTTTGTGATAAACCACGGCTGCCCTTGTATATTTTAAATACATATTGATAGCGGCAAAGCTGGTCCGCGTTGAGTCAATTACTACAAGGCGCTAGGCAGTCTTAATTTGGATAAATCAGACTCCGTTCCTCTGGTCAAATTAGAGGTAGTAGGATCACTTGAGGAGCTGAGAGATATGAATGTGACTGTTAATTTTCTTCTGAATCTTTTCTTTACCTGGAAAAACCCGTGGTATATCTCTGCACAAGGAGGCAAAGAGCTGTCTTTCATGATTTTAGGCACGGGGGTGCAGAGTACGAGAATCCAGCAGAGGAGCAATCCTATCGTGTCAATGGGACAACGACTATAACGACGACAATAGAGCACAGTGGAATTTAATTCAAATCCTTCGCTATTCCTAACGTAGTATTTGATTGCTAAATGTCTCCGCAGTGCGAAGAAGGCGAAGCACATCTGATACGAGGTACAGACTGCCTGCTATGGCGATAGGGCCACCATTAGCTACAGTGGCAGCCCATCGTAAAGCCCCTGAAATATCCCCATCTGCGTTGTGAAGCTGGGTGGTATGCACAGATTCAGAAGCAGCAGCTAATATATCTTGAGCGGGCATAGGTTGAACCCATGGCATTCCATCCACAGGCCCAAATTGGACCGCTGCAACAATATCCCCGGAGTGAAGTAGAGGCTTGAGGATACCTTCTAATTCTTTACCTTGTGATGCTGCCAGCACCCAGGTTACCCTGTTTCCTTGTTTTCGTAGCCTTTTGTCGACATAAGATCCAAGAGCTTCCGCTGACTGGACGTTGTGAGCACCATCCAACAGGACCGGCTCGCGCCGCCCGGTGAGATTCCTGATATCAGCGCTTTGAAGGCGTCCGGGCCAGTGTGTACTTTTTATTGCCGATGTCAATCGATGTAATGGAGATTCCACCTTTGTATATGCCAGATGAAACGCTGTGTAGGCGCAGGCCAAGTTGTGCCATTGATGAGGCTCGAAGTCTTCTTGAGAAAGCTCATCTAAAAAAGAGGATTCCGTCGAGCTCAGGATAACATCAGTGCCGATATCTTTAGCATGGTCCTCAACGACTTTCCTGACAGCAGGTGGATTGCTTTTATCCAAGACACAGGGAACTCCAGGTCTCATTATACCTGCTTTTTGAAGAGCGATTTCTTCAATCGTATTTCCGAGGAAAGATTGGTGGTCTAATCCAATTTTCGAGATGACTGTGACAGCTTTGTTTTGTAGCACATTTGTAGCATCCAACCGGCCTCCAAGGCCTACTTCCACCACACCCATCTCTATGTTTTCTCTGGCAAACACTTCGAATGCAGTCGCCGTGAGAAGCTCGAATTCGGAGGCTTCGATACCGTCTGCATGATTTCTCTTCAACACTAAATCCTCTGCCTCTCGGAAAACAGACTCCTTGACGGGTTGCTCCTCAACGGAGATACAGTCCCAGCGGTCGATCAAGTGCGGAGAGTTGAAGCGTCCACAACGCACCCCGCTGGCGTGAAGCATTGCGGAGAGATAGGCACATATTGATCCTTTGCCATTGGTACCTGCAACGTGTATTGCTCGCCACGGCTGAGGCGTTTGTCGGACCAGGCGGCTGATGCGCGCCAACCCGAGCTCGATCATGTCCAAGGCTGCGAGCTACCGAGCTTGTGGCAGCTCCGGCAGCATTGTTTGCTCAGTGCCGCAAGCACTCTCTTCACGCCCTGCGATCCATGGTCGATGGTCGATGGGACAGGGACTGGTTGTCGTAGAGATAGAAGGTGGATCGTGGATGGCGATGGCGATGGCGATGTCTCTCGCCGATGAGTCAACGTCGGTCGTTTGTCGTCGATGGAAGCCAATCTGATGTGCAGATTCTCAGCCTCTCGTTATTTTTATTGTACAGTAGAACCACCCACACCCACCTATGGCTGGTGGGCCCTGGTCGAGTGCCAGATGCCTTGCATGAAGCGTCCCCGTGCTTCCAGCAACGAGACGACGCTACCGTGTGTCGGGCCATCCGCCGGCCAAAGACCCATCTCGCTCTCGCCCCAAATCCGCTTCCGCCTCCATTTTTCGCGAGACCTGAACTGGACATCCATCAACAAATCCAACCCCCCCTATTGACATAGGCGCATTCCATCCTGAATATCGCCCAAAACCTCTTCATCGCGATCGCAATAGCTTCAAAATCACTCTTCGCCATCTTTCTCGCTTTCGAAGCCTCTCCTGCCGTCGAAAATGGGTCTACCGTGAGCTGGGCCCAGCCTCCCCTCGTTTCGCCGTCCAATGCTAATATCTCGCAGACTGTTTGTCGCCCCTGTTGCGCCTCAGTTGCCATCCAAGGCATCAGAAAAGCCCACTGCGACACCACGATCGGCTATCAGGAGGACACGCACGTTACGTGGTGCACATGCGCGACCGCATCTCGCGGACACTCGTCGGCGCCGGATACTTTCATTAGTCGCTGATACCATGCCCTCAGAATATGAGGTTTGGGAAATGCACCGACCAAGCCCTCCTGGTGACGGAGAACTGGCTTCTGGTACGCAGCCGCAGGAGAGAGCACATCGGTCATTCGAGGCTGGCCAAATGCGCTTACGCGACACTGTGAGCTTTGAGCGCCAACACTCGCGTTCTGCTAGTTTTGAAATCGAATCGCCACAGATGCCCCCTGTTCCTGAATCAAGGGACTTTTTCGATGTAGAGGACCGACGGCAGCGGTTGCGCCATATCAGTAGGAGAATTGCAGCCCGAAATTCGGCCCCCACACCCCCCTATACCGAAGCGGATGCCCCCTCTCTTCCTCGCCTTGGCTCTGATTCTCCAAGGCCTGCGACACTGACCCCCGCGCTCTCACCAGCGCGGCTCTCCTACGATGATGGGGCTCCTCTTCGAGCCGTTCGCAGGGATATGGGCCTTCCTTTGGAGCTTGGAGCAGGATCTGGAGATAATGTAAGTACATGATTCCGAATATCTTTCCCAGTATGATCACTCCTTCTGAGTATGATCTATCCCCATCTATTGCTCGTCATATTGATTTTTGTACAGCCAGCACCCGGGTCCACTTTGTCAGAGAGAGTACAGGCTATCAACAGATCTTCTATGAACGCCCGCCGGAGGGAGCGGCCCGCTACGGCAGCCCGTTTTGATGGCCTAGGAGATCGGGATCGTAGTCTAAGTCCTGAAGGAGCTTCGGCATGGGATACACTTCTGACGAGCATCACACCTGATCCTCAGCCACCGAGTGCCGGCTCATCTTTCGCATCGGCACCGTCTGCAATCGCTGCAGCATCTTCCAATTCTGCTCCAACATCGGCTAACACATCTATGACCAGTCTGGCCCCGGCGGAGATGGTGCCCGTTCTTCATGATTGCGATATGTCAGACTCAGCCTCTACAAGTGAAGACGATGAAGAAGATATTTACGACCTTCGGGAATTTCCCCGTAGAAGCACCCGGCATTGGAGGTCTTATGCAGACGCCGTAACTGCCCGAGATCATCGTGCACATGTCCCTGACAGGCACAACTCAGGAGAGCTGGAAGGTATGCATATGATCATCTCACGTCTCGTAGAATCAGACGAGATCCCAGATGAGTGGTGGGCCTCAGCAGGACTGACCCGGAACCTTCGTCGCGAACCATCTGCTTGATGAGAGAGATTTTGGACAATTCTACCATACACGTATGCGGAGATGGATGGCCTATGTCTCGTGTTGTGATACCATGTACTTTAGCTTATATCTGCTTTGCATTTGGAAAAGCTTGTGTGATGGCGTTCAAGGAAAAAGGCTGGGCGTTATACAGTAGATCACTTAGGGGCTCACGATGCTATCTCTAACGCATTAGTTACAGTTTGCCAATAATGAAATTAGTAAGACTCGTCCTTGAAATTTGTGCTGAGTGAAATAAATTAGGAACCTGAGTATAACGGGTAGAGATCCTACGATCAAGGCTGATAGCCTCAGAAGGATTGTGATGGGATATAATGTGCTAGATAAACAAAAAAACCAGGATTCAAACTGCAAGTTGATCAATTGCGTGCAAAGAACTTAAGATTTTGAGATACTCATCTGCGTCTCCGCTGATCCAATTGGCGCGCCGGCGGCTCAGCCTTACTATGCAAGTCGCGTGTAATCCTAGCAACTCTTAATTGACATTCTATCATTGCCAATTTCACCTCTCGACCACGAACACTTCTTACAGAGCATTGATACACAAAGCCTCTTAAGAAAATGAATCATTCGAGCTGCCATAACTATTTCCCTAGCTATAAATAACAAAATTAATTCGCAGCCTCAACGCGGGAGAAAAAGCAAGGCAGGGCCCAGCAACTGCCTATTCACAACCTGGTCTATACCCCGCGAGACCGAGCATACTTTGAAACAAGCACGAACACGAGGGATGAGATCCTCTACCAGCCAAACCATCCGACCTCCTGCCACCATCCTCTGAAACCTGCTGGAGGGTCGAGACATCGCCGGCCATGGTCTCCCATCCTCCGTCCTCGTCCTCGGACCGCCAACGAGAGAGCAAATTAGGGGCAGGAGGCAGGACCGAGAGGACACCTGGTACACCGAGGAAAGAAGTTCTGGGGTCGGGGAAAGATAGAGCTGTTCAGGACCCAGGCCTCAAGGACTACGTGAGTGTTCTCTTCCTAGGTTCGAAAAGCCGACATCTGATATCTGTGGTAGCGGCTGGGGGAATGTCTAGGCAAAGGCGCATTTGGATCGGTCTATAAGGCATTCAATTGGGGCACTGGAGAAGCCGTAGCAGTCAAACAAATCAAGCTTGGGGACCTGCCGAAAAGCGAGCTGCGAATGATTGAGGTATATACGGATTTCCCATTTATGGAATTGGGGCGCTAACATGGTGTCAAGGCCGAAATTGATCTTCTGAAGAACCTTAACGTGAGCTTCCTTCATAGCCTGAAGAATATAATGGCGAAGTCTGACAGTGGTTAGCATGATAATATTGTCAAGTATTTGGGTTTCGTGAAGTCGTCCGATTGCTTGAATATCATATTAGAGTAGGTCTTAGCAACACCCCAGATCTATAGTCCTGCTGATTTATGGAAGATATTGCGAGAATGGATCACTACATTCGATATGCAAAAGCTACGGCAAATTCCCCGAAAATCTCGTAGGTGTGTACATGGGCCAGATCCTCCTCGGGCTCCAATATCTTCATGACCAAGGTGTTATTCACCGAGATATTAAAGGAGCAAATATTCTCACAACAAAAGATGGGAAGGTCAAACTTGCAGATTTTGGAGTGTCGACTAGCACGCTAGCTGGTGATAAAGAAGCACAGGTTGTTGGAACTCCATACTGGATGGCTCCTGAAATCATCCAGCTTTCAGGAGCTACGCCCGCGTCTGATATCTGGAGTGTAGGCTGTACAGTAATTGAGTTGTTGGATGGGAAGCCACCATATCATAAATTGGCTCCCATGCCAGCACTGTTTGCAATCGTCAATGATGACCACCCACCCTTGCCAGAGGGTGTCTCACCGGTATGTGAAGTCCATCTTCAGCATCGGTGCAGTTGATTAATGATTTTACAGGCTGCTCGGGATTTCCTTATGCAATGTTTCCAAAAAGATCCTAACCTCCGAGTGTCAGCTCGAAAGCTGCTCAAGCATGCTTGGATCGTGGGGTCTCGACGAACAGATGCTCCTGTTGCAAAACCTCCTGCAAATTTCAGCGAAGCCGTTGAAGAAGTCAAGCAGTGGAATGAGGCACTGAGGTCACCTACTGGCCCTGGATCGTTTCGTGCTTCAACAAGATCCAATGTTCCCAGTCCACTCCCTCCTAGGAAGGATCCACCTCTTCGAAGCGTGCATAATGAGCAGCAGCCTACAGGTCTGGTCACACCTGCCAAAGGTCCTCTCTCATTAGCAAAGCCTAAAAATCAAGCTGAGGCTTTCAGGTCCCCAGAAAGTACCGGTAGGTCGATATAATGATTGAGAGAGTACATGTCTAATGACTTGTCTAGCTGATGACAATTGGGACGATGACTTTGCAACTTCAATTTCACCAAGTGCCCTTCATCTCCCACAATTCAAGCCTCAGGACAATTTTGGTGGATTGCTCTCAGCTGATCGTCTGAAGGCTTTTGCTTCCTTTGATATAGCAAACGACGAGAATGACAATTGGGATAGCAATTTTGAGGGTGACCTCATAACGATCAAGGGCCCTAACAAGAATGTCGTTCCGGATACTCATGACCTCGAGACAATTCGTCCATATCGCGTCAAGCCCACAGTGATCACCCAAGACTTCACCCTTTCGCCCCCAAAGAAGAGCCATTCGAGAAAGACATCAAATAGTGCACCACCTCGGCCAAAATCTCCCGCCAAGGCTCAAACGACGGCCAAATTTGCTCTGCCCGCTGGACCTGCTGCACTGCATAGGGAGCAGTCAGTAGAGGATTTTTCCGATTTACACATAGACAATGACAACGTATTTGATCGACGGCTGGATATCGTCAAAGATGATGCCCTCTCGCCGAAGCTATTCCATCCATCAGATCTCACTAGCCTTCCCCGCTTAGCTCAGTCGCCTATCGTCAACAGCAATGGAAGCATGAGGAGGAAGACAATGCCTCGATTAAGGGAAGATCGGTCAATGCGTAGATCTAGATCGTCCGTAGAGATCCTTAGATATGCGGAAGACGAGGATGATGAGGACTTTTCAGATGTTTTCGGAAAAGACAATGCTATAGTGGAGAAAGATGAGAGCGACCGCGGGTCTGAGGACGGAGTAGGAGCTTTGATGCTTCACTCCAAGTTATCTAATAACTCGTGGCTTGGTGATGAGGACGACGAAGATGATCCCTTCGCGTCTCTTGAACAAGGGTTCGATGAGATGGACTTGCAAGCTAATATTGCTCGGGACAAGCATGCTAGATTGTGCACGATGGTCGAGGGCCTGGTGAGCTCTTTGAAAGTAACAGAGGATCCTGATATCCTTGCGGATCTGTCCGAACAGTTGGTACGAAATTTCACATCGTCGGACTCCTTGATGCTGACATAAATAGCTTGATGTGCTCTACGAATCTGAGGATGCAAAGGGTCTCATCATCAGTGCTCACGGCATGCTACCAATTCTAGAGATATTGGAACCTTGTACTGTGAAAAGCCGCCAAAGCATGGTCTTACGGCTTCTAAAAGTAGTCAATACCGTAAGAGCACACAGGTTTCTCTCGTATCCGTGCTGACTCTATAGATCATTTTAAATGACGTAGAAATCCAAGAAAATTTATGCTTCGTCGGCGGCATCCCCATTATCACAAAATTTGCTGCTAGACAGTATTCGACTGATATCAGATTGGAGGCAGCTGCTTTTGTACGGCAAATGTATCAAACATCAACATTGACATTGCAGATGTTTGTCAGCGCTGGTGGTCTCAATGTTCTGGTTGAATTTTTAGATGAGGATTATGATGAGTCAAGAGACTTGGTGTTGATCGGCGTGAACGGTATCTGGAACGTGTTCGAGCTCCAAGTAAAGTGCTCACATACATTTGACAACGTCACAAGCTAACACATGCGTAGGGTCCAACTCCCAAAAACGATTTCTGTCGTATCTTCTCACGAAGCAAAATCCTTTCTCCCCTCGCACTGGTCCTGGATCGTGTTCTTGACGAAGATGATGAGCTATCGGAACTGATCGAGGGCCGAATCGTGAACATCTTCTACCTCTTTTCACAAGCAGAAAATTATGTCAAAGAGGTTGTGGCCGATCGCGTTGTACTTAAACGTAAGACTACCCTGTTTCTACCACTTAAGTCTAACCTTTGGCAGGTGTTCTCAAGGATCTAAGACGGATGACACCGGCGCACCAAATAACAATGCTTAAATTCATCAAAAATCTTTCGATGTTATCAACAACACTTGACAGCCTTCACGCAGCCAATGCCATTGAGCTCTTGATAGATCTGTTGAGCTCGAGCATGAAGAAAGCTTCTGCTCACTTCAGAGAGATCTGTAATCAAGTGCTTAACACTATGTACAACTTATGTCGTCTCAGCAAAGTACGACAAGAGGATGCTGCAATCAATGGTATCATTCCCTTACTTCAGAAGATCATGAAGACCAAACGACCACCAAAAGAATTTGCTTTACCTATTCTCTGCGATATGGCACACTCTGGCAAAGTGGGTAGGAAGTACCTGTGGCAGAATAAAGGTTTACAGTTCTATGTGTCGCTACTAAAAGACCAGTATTGGCAGGTTACGGCTTTGGATGCAATCTTCATATGGTATTTGCTCAACGTCTTGTCTAGATAGTGAAGGCTAACCAGGTTCCAGGCTACAAGAAGAAACTGCAAAGGTCGAAAAATCCTTACTAGACGGCAACTTCATAGAAGCGATTGTGCAGTGCTTCAACGCACCGAGAGCGAGCGCCTTCGATTACAATCTCCTCGAACCATTACAAAAACTACTGAGATTGAGCTCGCCAGTTGCAATATCATTAGCGCGACCTGACCTGTTCACTGGTATCTTCCAGAAATTAAATCATAAAAAAGCAGTAGTTCGATTGAACCTCCTTCGTATTGTTCGAAGCATCTGTGACCCCAACGACGAAAAGCCTGACAACATCCAAGGTCACCGTCTTTTCGACGCTATCGAAAGCCTCGCTGAGAATGATTCTGCAGTCCTGGTCCGCAACATGGCCAGTGAGCTCGTGAAATGTAATCACGAGAGGGAAAATGACAGTTCCAAGAGATCTAATCAAGTTGCACGGCGGAAGAGCTCTTTGACACCTCCAGGCTTACATCAAAGCGTTTCGACACCAATTACACCAACTCACGCTAGTAGAGCTTCTTTTATCGATGATAATACCACACCTAGACGCACGGCAGCCAACGGTGACTCCATCCTCTACCGGCCTCGCAACGGAGATGATTCTCTGCCAACAACACCACGACGCACGAGCTCGGAGCTCGCCAGCAGCAGTAAGAGCCGCTTACCACGAACTTCAATGCTTCGTACTTCAAGATCTTCCATGGCTGCGCCAACCATTACACAAGACGAACGTCCATCTGTATCACGAAGGTCGAATACCAATGCATTACGAGAGCAAAAAGGGTCCTCGGGGCCGATCCTAAACTCGAAGAGGAGATCGAGAGCACCGAGTGGAGATATCAAGTGGTCGTGACGTACGCGAATTGCAAGAAATATCGGACTGAAGTGCGACATTGAATTGGATTAATCGTTTCATGCATTCGGGACTGGCGTTATGCGTTTATATCCAGGTACACAAAAGAGGGGTTTGCATTGTTGCATAGTTTGCGGGATGGGTCGAAATGAGCATATATATGCTGAGTGCTTTTTTGTTTGGGCGGTACCTTCATAGCATAGAGCTGAGGAATGAATACGAAGCAATAAAGGGAATTGTAGTGTTACATCTGGAAGTGCCCGCAATATACGTTATTGACAATGAGTGCATCTTGTTTATCTAAAATTCTTTTACATTAGGGCTTTATTTCTTCACTAGTCTATCCAATACTATACCTATGCTGTTTTTTAAAATGCTTCGCACTATGGGATTCCCGAGTCTCAGCCAAGAAAGAGCGAGAAATATACACGTGAGGCTCACGTTCTTCATATTCGCACTGCATTGAGAACCAGGCAATTAGTTACCAGGGAATTTCGTCCCTTGATTTTACTTGCCAGACTTGACTCTTAGATTATATTAGATCCCCCAGAACACATGCTCTTGATGGTAACTACTACGGAGATAGATTTGGCCTCCAGCTATCATATTAACATTTTGTTCTCCTAAAGGTTCCACTAGAATGTAGCCTTCGCCAAGTTATTCTGGAAGTTTGCATCAATAAACGGCACAATCGCACTCCCAAAATCCGTATCGCCCAACGCCGTCTGCGCTACTGTCGGCAGACTCTCCCACGCAATCATCGGCTGCTGACCCCCCTGCGTGCTCGTTAACCCGCAGCTGTGGTCGAGAGGCCAGATGGACTCATAGTCAATGAGAGCGCCGGTGCCAGAGAGTGTGTAGCCGGAGGTTGAGCAGTCCCAGCCGCCGTGCGCGGAAGGGCAGACAGCGAGGATGTTAGAGGCGGTGGTGGAGCTGCCAGAGGAGAGCCAGATTATTACGCCTTCCCAGTCGTGGCGGTGGCCTAGGCCTGTAGAGGGCTCATCTTTGGGCATGTACCTATGATTATTAGTTGATGACTCTCTGGATTAGAAGCAATTCTCTAGATACCAGGAGTACATCACGCCATAGTAGCTACCGTAAGTAGCACCACGGACGTATATCTGTCCCGTGCTGCTGCTGCAATCACCGTTCGTTGCGCCTGTGGGTGCCAAGCCGGCGCTGGGAATATGTTAGATATTTTGGTAGTAGACGCTGCAAATCTGAGAACATACTTTGTATTCCCCTCGGCATCAACAGCTGGAAAAGGAACACAGCCGTTGACCACGTAGAGATATGGCTGGTATGCCTCGTAGACAGTTCCTACTGTACCACTAGGCACCGTCTCTGGAAACCCGACGACAGCATCTGAATCTATAGCTGCACGGCGATTGAGAGGGGTCGCGTTGACGGCCAAGGCAGCGATGCAAAGCTGGAGGAATGTTGAAAGGACGGCCATCATGACGAAGTGCAACGGGGACTCGACTGCTCGTCGAAAACATCAAAAGAGGGAGACCTAGGAATAGACTTTATATTCCCACTCTGAATAGTTACATGGGTACAGACCACCTCTCGGACATAGAGATACAAACCGGGATATAGTACAGCACATCGCTAATGATGCATTATTTTCCAACAATCAAGCATTTATTCTTCATCACGTTGTCCTTGTTAACGCGGCTGCCCTGGCCTTGGCACACACAAAAAAATCATACATGGGGGACAACGTGCTCCTTTGGATCGTCATTGCGTTTTGATGCAAAGCATAATTGAGATATGGAAAGCGGGGCGGTGGCTGCAATGGGAAGGAGGAACACGGCCCCAAATGCCCTAGCTACATTATGAAAGCGGGAATCTGTACAAATTGAGTGTAGAACGCGGACGGAGAACATACGCGTCGCGGGCATGTGCTTGGGAGTGGGGATGGTCATAGTTGACTGAGATATAACCTTTTAAGCGAGCCGTGAAAAGGGGTTAGGAGCTGGGGAATTCCGGTGGCTTTGGTGGGAACAGAGCAAACGATCATGAGATCTCGGAATATGCCCTGCTATACTTCTACGCGCAGGAGTAAATTCTTCACGAGGCAGAAATGATACTTTACACGCTCATATTGAAGCACCCATTAGCTGCTTGTTATAGATAAAATGCTGTGCAGCAGCGGAAAATGTGCTGCGGAGAGGATACGGCGCTAACACAAAGTCTATCTATAAGGTGTCTATGTGGTCTATGAAGCAAACCGCTAGCCTCAGACCAGCCATCTATCAAATCTTCACATCTAATTACGCCGCTCCCACAGCTCTTTTCAAACTCAACCACATCTCGAAGACCTCCAGCTTGACTTCGACTTTGAAGTATCCTAGCCAGGCCCCGAGGAGTCCAATCATATTCCTCGGCCACAGCAAGCTACCCCTCTCCCTCAGTCCCTCAACCTGCTCTTCATATACCGTCCTCGAGCAGTACCTCGCGAGGATCAGAAAGGTCCTCACGGGCCCCTGACGCGTATGCAGATTCTCATCCAGACTCCTCGTCAGATCATTCGTTTTCAGAATCAGCAAAATGATCCTAGGGACTTGGCCAAGTAGCTGGACGAGTTGTTGTAGCATTCCTTCGCCTAGAGCCTCGTTTATGTTCTTCTTCTCTTCAGCGGTCCGCTCGGCTGAGACGGAAGATGTCACGATGCGGTAGTCCCGTCCTGTGATTGCAGAGGCAAAGAGAGGGAACTGCTCGTCATTGATATTAGCTACTTCTTTAGCGTATTTGCGCATGCTTTTCTCATCGGCGTCGAGCACTGCTAGCCAGAGTTTGGCGTAAGAGCGTCGGAGCTCAAGGGGGATATCTCGATATAATCCATGGTCGTAGAGGACCACATCGAAATTTGCACCCCGTCTGCGAGTGTTCTTTCTGATGGCAATATTTCCGCCATGAGGATCGCAGTGTAAGGGCGCATTATGACCAAAGATCATTTCGTTGAATATACGCGATAGAGCAGCCGAGACCTCGTCTCGGTCGATGCCGTTCGTATCTAGGAATTCGAGATCATCAGGCCTGTGACCTGATACATTCTCCATGACTAAAATCCTCTTCTTTGCCCATATAACGTCCGGGATAACCACAGGTAATTCAGAAATGTGGGAGAAATACTCCTTAGCTCTCATAGCGTTCTTTCCTTCCATCTCAAAATCCAGCTCCTGGGGTAATGAGTATTCCATCTCTGAAGACAGCCATTCCAGGTCGTATTCAGGGAAGAACCTCTTTAGTGTAGAGAATGTGAATGCAGTAAGTGATAGATCTAAGGAAGCCCATTCTGCTAATGCTGGATGCTGTACCTTCACGGCAACATTCTGTCCACTGTCTTTCACCGTGGCTAGGTGTACTTGGGCCAAAGATGCAGCACCTATCGGCTCTGGTGCAAACTCCGAAAAGAAGTCTGACAGTGGCTCGCCTGTATCATTTAGAACCATAGCTTCAATCGATTCAAAACTCGAGACAGGGCATTTGTCTTGCAGGGGTATAAATGTCGTCGTCCATTCGAGAGGAAGGAGGTAATTCATAGCACTCTACGTTCTCGTCAGAAATTGTTTCCCGCATCCATT
The DNA here is from genome assembly GCA_003988795.1 of Proliferodiscus dingleyae. NCBI lineage: Eukaryota > Fungi > Ascomycota > Leotiomycetes > Helotiales > Lachnaceae > Proliferodiscus > Proliferodiscus dingleyae. The sequence goes on from QYAK01000005.1 coordinate 376,557, forward strand.
TTTCTTTTGAGAAACGTACCAGGTGCTGACCCAGCTTGATGAATATACCTCCATTTTTCTCTAGCACCTTCAACGTCCTCTCAGCGCACCTCTTATGGCATGCCTTCAAAGTCTTATCTTGCTCCCCCTCATCTTCCTCCTTTTCGTTTTGATTCAGCGCAACCCGATAACTGCCTGCTCATCAGCACTTATCCTCCATCTTCTTCTATGACCATGTGCTACACTTACTCATTTATACAAACGGCAAGCGTACTCATCACCCTGCCCGTCCTTTCCATTGCCTCATATGCATGCTTCACATCATCTCCGAACGCCAGCGCCGTCGCGCCAATTGTTCCTGTCGCCGCTGCTGCTAAGTACACCTGTCGTTTCGGCTGCGGACGCTTGTGTATACGAGGCTTAAAGTCTGAATATGTTCGTTGCTGTCTTGGTATCCTTGGGCCGAGGTTGCGACATTGTCTGCACGTCCAACGAGCAGGAGCTGGTCGCGCGACTGCGGATGCGAAATTGAGGACTGTCATCATTCATCTGTCTAGAGATCGAATTCAATCTCTTGATACAGTATTATAAAATCATCATGAGGTTAGTAGAGTGGAGTTGGCCTGAAAATTGTTGAGAGCTCCGAAAAGGTTTGGGCTAAGAAAAAAGGGCTCCGATGACATCGGCGCGGCAGACATGTAGATCCCTGCATGGGGAATCGCATGATCCCGCTTTTGAACCAGAGCTTCATCTCCTCCTCAATTGTTCCAACGAAATGTAGCATAATCACTCAATTTCTGCCGGACTAGTAGCAATATCTTCAAGATGTCTAGAAGATTCAACCTCAATAGCAAGGTAAAGTCTTATTTTTTTGCTTCTGTCCAGCTCAATCAAACTACATAAAGCCCTCATCCCTTCAACTTATACTAACCAACCCCACAGACAATAACTGCCCCTCTCGCCGCCTTCACCATGGCCGGTCTCCTCTACGTCTACTCGCGCACCTCGATCCAAGCCGCGAAGCGCAATGCCCAGAGCCACAGGGAAGCGGACGGCGGGCAGATCAGCTGGCACAAGGAGAGTTTGAGGAGGCATGGACAGCTGGAGCCGCCTGAGAGGCAAGACACGATTAGTCAGATAGTGGGAACGATGAAGGGAGAGGGAGCGGCGGGCGAGGTGAAGGGGGAAGATACTAGGAGGGAAAGTGAGGCGGAGAGGAAATTGAAGGAATTAAAGAGGCAGAGGAGGTAATATTAACGATTATTAATTTTTCGGCGAGAGGCGCTCTTACGATTTGAAACGAGGACCACATAGACTTGGACTTGGATATTTTGGGTGAGATACTACTGGGGCAAAGGAGACTCTGCAGTTACCAAGCCTCGTTGGATCTTTCACGATAAGAGCAATTACTGCATAACGAAAGCAGAGCAAGATGCTTCTTCAAAGCTTAGAGAAATATCCGCCACACAAAGGCGTATCTCTCATCTATACATACACAACCACCCTCAGAAGCGAGGGTGCCGTCAGGTATCATTTCAGATCTGAACTATCAATAGGGACCCCCGCTCTTTGAATCAGTTCAAACAAAAAAAGACACGCAAGCCATCCCATATGCTTTGAAAATCTCAGAACAGGTGTGCCGGACGCCAAGAGCTAAGATAGCCCAAGAAGGACAAACGTACATCGCTAGATGCAAAAAACCATATCCAGGTCGCTCCATTTGCTGAATCCCGTTTCCATTTTACCCTGCCGATGTGGGCCGTTGGAGAGATCTATACAATTCATACCGTCCCCTGTACTCCTTTGCTTCACCTTCTTTTTTGCAGATCACCACCCATCGCCTAGTGCGGCTTCTTTTGCCAAAGCGTCTGCTTTGGCATGTGTAAGACTCCTCATGACGTACTCATACGTGATTAGGGTCGTCGTGGCGGCAGGAACCGCCCGCATCATATTAGTGCCCATCCCAGCATAGAACGCTTGCCATCCCTCTTCCCGTAAAATCGTCTTGAAGGTAGTGATGATCCCTTTATATCGAGGTATTGCAGCCTTCGCGTTGGCGATAATAGCAGAGGGCCTAAGGTTTTCGGCGTTCTCTAATCCGCCTCGGAACGCTGTGTATTCGGACGACGCGGATGGCATTGTTCTTTGCTGTGTTTGTAATCTAGTGCGAATGACTTCATGCGGGTACGTCGCAGAACTAGCCATCGTCTTGCTAATAAGACCTGCGGAGAGGATACCGAGCACGTGGGAGCTTTCATCGCCTTCGGTAGACCGTCCCATGCCTTGACCCGTAAACTTCGTCTTTAGATACTCGTAAGCGGGAAATTGTACTGCAACATGCGTCAAGCCGAGAAGTGCTGGTGTGAGTCCAGAGTAGAAGGATAGAAATCCTTCTGTTCGATACATCTTTTTGGCGGCATCTAGTGTAGACCGGTAATGCCAAGGAGGTCGATCGGTGGAGGAAGATTTTCTGCTGACTTGTGACATGAGTCGAGTTTTGATTACCCAAATCGGATTCGTGACCATTGTCGAAGAACATCCAGCCACTATGGACGACCAAAAGTTGATGAACCAAATATTATCTAAAAGCAAAGGAAGTCAGCAGAATTCTCTCATGGCTGTAGTGTTTCAAACGTACCTATATTTTTTGAAAAGTATTCCTTGGACTTCCCATATACTGTAAAATAAACAGCCCACGTAGGCAAGTACCCAAGTATTACTGGCCCAAGACCTCTGTACATCCCCTTCAATCCTTCCTCCCTCCAGATAACTCTAGCTGTCCCTAGCATTCCTCTATATCGAGCCTCTGAAGCAGGTCCCCGGTGAGGTGCCCCATTTGGTGTCCTGAACCCTCCTTGCGCCTGCAACTTCGTTTTTATGACATCCAACGGGCAGGTGATTATTGCCGACATGAAACCCCCAGTAGCTCCAGCGATAGCTTCACAAGTCGACTTACCCCTTCCCATGGCAAATCTCTCGAGAGCCGTGAGTGGCACATGTTGTGATCTATTAGCGAATGTTGCGAAATGTTGTGTGGATGAGCCGGGAGAAGGCAATTCCTTGGCCCCGGAAGATGATGGCGTGCTGCGTTCATGTTGCGACATCGTAAAGGACTCCCTGGCACGGATCTACTCGGGGTAGAGCAAAGGACGGCAATGCTCTGTTCGGCCAAGTAAACAAGCTGTCGTGGATGTTCGCCGTGCTGTGTCCCAATCTCGCGGTGTGCGGGGAAAATCCCACGCAGCACGCCAGATGTAGAGCTAGCGGTTGTCACAGGCCATTGGCGATGTCCCCGAAAACAAAGATTGTTGATCTGGAAGAAAGAGGACGCTTCAGAGGGGGTAGGTAGCTCAATTCGCAGGCGGCTTATGTCGAGATTTGCTGCTGCGTAAAGTGGGTATGGGTTCCCGGAATTAGGTCGTCAGTGACGGAGCGAGCTCTGGTGAGCTAAGATAAAGAAAACCGCCCAAGACTTGACAATCACGGAGCAACTCTTGGTCCGAAGTCGGGGACGATGCAAGAGTTTGAGGAATTGAATGGATACGGGGGTCGTGTGAAGGGCTGGCAAGGAAGTGGAAGCAGACTCGGCGTAGAGTGATCGAGTGATCGAGTGGTCGAGTGGGGGGTGTGGTGTTTCTCTCTCCTGTGCCCATTCTGCAGCTCTGGACATGAGGCGGCCCTCCGGTTGGCTGCCAGAGTGGCATGCGCCAAGCACAAGAGCAGCAAGACGCCGGCTCTTGCGGGTCACCTGATTATTACATAATCAACCTTCCGAGGACTTTTGAACCTCAACTCTACGGCCAGCGCAAGAGATCGATTTGAGCTCTCGTTCGCACTCACCCCACCAATACAAAATGTCTCAACCGTCCCTCGCCGCCGCTATCTTGAAGCGGCCATGGCTCAAGAAGAGACTGATGCCACTCGCCAATTGGTATGCCAATGCTGCTGGGTACAGGCAACTCGGTTTGAGGTAAGAATTCCTCCCAGAGCTCGATGACACCTCAATGGGCGCTGTCAAGCTGCGTTGCTGACATACATTGTTTTCGCAGGGCCGATGATCTGCTTCCCGAAGAATCTGAGACTGTTCTGCTTGCCCTCAAGCGTCTTCCACCCAAGGAGCAGTACGACCGCGTGTTCCGTCTTCGACGGGCTGTCCAGGCCTCGCTAGCTCATCAGCTGCTTCCCAAGAATCAACACACGAAGCCTGAGGATGTACGTTGATTGCAGAGTCGTGGGCTTGTATTGTTAAGCTGACTCTTTTACTAGGACTACCAGTATCTCTCGCCGATCATCAAGGAAATCGAGGCCGAGAACAAGGAACGCGCTGATTTGGACTCGATAACTTTCTCCAAGAAATGAGGGGCAACTAGAGGCGTGTGAACTGTAGATATGTTACACTGGGGCATAGGTCGGGCAGCGTCTAGAGGGGCATGAAGAATTTCAAGTCGTCCGTGTATAGTATATCAACGAAGCATCCAATTCACCATCTCGCCAACTTTTTGCAGAATAAGCAAGATTTGATTGATATGATATGTATGAATTGCCTTCCAGATTATGTACAAGAAGAAACAGTGATACTGAAGGAAGGTAATGATCATCGAAGTATTCTGAGACCACATGATCTTATTAGCTTCCCCGTCCGTGTCCATACAGACTCATGACCCTCATGCTAACCTCAAGAAACAAGATCCATTCTATTACAGTGATTGCATCTCCACATGCATCCATTGCCCCTGAGACTTTGTAAAGTCAAAAGTTAAAGCCAACCCTTATCGAACTCCATTTCCTGACAAAACAGACAAAACAAGGCGCAGCCGGTTCACTGAATCGAATAAACAGAATCACTGTCATCGATATGCTCCTCGACTCACTATCTCACCGAACGCCGTATATGCGTGTCAACATGGTCGTCGTCGACTGTGAGCCTGGGTGCTCTATTGCGTGCACTGTCCTTTCATGCGTTTCCTGGCTTTTCCTCGGTATCTATATGCCAAACCACATAATTTGGAAGGCCATAGACGCCATATCCTGCTCGCTTCGCCATCTTTGCGAAGCCTTCTGTTTCGGCTTGGTTTTCGAATGGATAGCAGGGAAAGTTGATTCCTACATCTTGGGTTAGACTAGGACGATGGAATGGAGAGCTATAAATACCAGATCTGTGTACGTCGGCTTTCACAACGATATTCACTCCTCCAATACCATCGAGCTCAAGCTCGTCATCCTTATTGTGCCTCCAATCTCCCATCTTTGCCATATACGTTCGGCCAGTATCGAATTCTTTGTACCCTTTAAATAATTTAGTCTCTACAAGTCAGTCCCGGCGAGTTCGGATCCTACCTTCGACGATAATAGTATCCTTGTCAAGTGAAGATGCCAATCGAAGAGCTTTATCCGATTCGACCCAAGAGTTGTAGTCAACTAAACCGAATTAGCACCTGTTACTGGCATAGTATGTTATGCAATCTCACATCTGCCCTCAATGTCTTTTCCATCCTTGTAACGATGGAACCAGATGTCTGGAAATGTTAGCAAAAATTTATCATTTGCGTCATATGTCACGCACTTGGAACAACAATATCCCTATCGTGAGCGACAAAGTCCTCGAGGATCTTCTTCGGGCTGTCCACAATATCCGAGTCTCTCCAGTACACCCATGAATGCTCTGGCTTCAGTGCCGCCGATAATAGATAGTTCCTAGCCTTAGCCATGAGCCTCCTGCGAGGCGCTTGAGCGGCAAAACCATGACGCTGCTCAACGCTCTGGCCCGTGGCAGCGCCGAAGTCTTTCTCCACGATCAAGACACTGTTGAACGGCTCGCTGAGGGTATCACTGGATTTCTGAATTCTCGCAAGCTCTGCAGAGAGGACGGCGAGGGTATCATCGGTCGAATCGCCAACCAAAAATCCGAGGTCAATGAGGTGATGAGGATAGGTCAATTCCGACAGGAGATCGAAGTATTTGGGCAGATAAGCAGCAGCGTCTCGGAGGGGGGTCAAGATCAGGACACGTTCCTCGTTTTGTACCGCTCTAGGAGTCGATTTTATGGGATTGAGGTCGACTCGTTTGATGGTAGATTCATTTACCTCCAGGGGTTCATGGTGGTTAAATATGACGGGGGTCTGCAAATGCGCGTTCCAATCCACTGCCTCATTCGCTGTCATACGCATTGGAGGTTTTGAAGGGCCCCAACAGTAGAACCTGCAGAGTTGTGTTAACCACTGCCCATTCTGGCCTTGCCCATCACAAGCGCGGCTCTGTATCCGCAGGAGAGGATCCTGACCTTTGCATCTCCGATGCAGATGTGCTCACTCCCCTCCATAGCAATAGCACTATTCCTACAAGGCTTACAAACAATAAAAATCGCGTCCGGGTCAGGAACACCCATATCGCCCTCGTCGGTGGCAGTTGGGCCTTTGCAGACTTCCACGTAACGCCGCCTTTAGGGAGTAACATGACGACGCAGATCCCCCGGGTGGCCTGAGCCTTAGCAACCACCGGCTGGGAGGAGGTAACGCTATCAATTCGACGATGGTGAGAGGGCGAGGAGAAGGATACGCCGCGGGGGGAGACTGCGATTATCGCCGTTGGGAGAGCAGGAATGGCAAGCTTTGGCCGCTAAGATTGCAGAGGAGGTAGAAGAAGTTGCGATGGCGCGCGCCCAGGGAGGTCGAGGTTCGTAAAGTTTACTGCACGCACGCTCACGCTCCCGCCAACCGAATGGGAACCAAAGAATTAGCGAGGCCGTGGCCGTGGCCGTGTGCATCGCATCTGTCAAATACGAGGCCCGCTCCCAGCAGGTATATGACACGCAACACCTTATGATATCTCATGGCATGCTTTTATGATCAATGGTCAAATCTATTATTCAGAGTCTGTATCGAACATGCTTGATTGACGTTCCCCCAAGTCACGCTCAAGTGGCCGGAGGAAGTACGGGACATGGGACCGGGATGGCAGGAGTAAGCCTGGCCCTGCAGTCTGACGGTTTCAGGCAAGCTCCTCCTCCTCTCTCCTCTGTTGCTACTGGAGCTTCCCCATCAGACAGGAGTCATCCCTGCACGTGACTGTGAAGTAATTACCAATGTTTTTCCTACAGCCAGTGCATCTTTAGCAAGTGACGTGAAATGCTTTGAGGAGTTCGAATACCTCCGTTCGCCAGGAAAGGTAGCTAAGGACTTTTGGTCTAGGTGTAGAGCGGGATTTCCGTTGGTCACATCCATCACAACGGCATCCATCTGGATCCCAATCTCTAGGCTGCAACGGCCTTGGCTATCCAGACACACCTCTACCCTTACTCTGCCCCTTCGCTCAAATCTTTCTGGTGTACGTGCCATGGCTTCTCGAAGGTCTTCTCGACTAAGCTCAAATGCCGCCGCCCTCAAAGAGCAGGCTAGCATACCAGACGGGACAGCCCCGCCAAAGACCGTGAAGGAGAGCAAGAAAAGGAAAGCTGCGGTCAAACCTGATCCCGAAAAGGTTCCAAATGGAAATGGTGCTGGCCCATCAACTCCAAAAAGGAAGAAAACAGTAAAAGTTGAGCCTCCTGAAACGCCGACCCCAAGGCTCGTCGGCTTGATGTCAGGTCCCGAACCACACGGCGTCCCTGCCCCAGCTCTCAACAGACTTGCTGTTCCCAACGGTACAAACGCGGCTTTGGTTTCTCCAGAAACACATCGTCTGATAGCGAGCAAGCCCGTAGACCAGGTCTCTCCATCCAAGAAGTCGGAGATAAAAACTACCACCGACTCCCTGCTAGACGAGGCCGTAGCATATCTCATCAAAACCGAGCCCAAGCTGAAGCCCGTCATCGAGCAGCATCCATGTCGGGTATTCTCGCCCGATGCTCTACTTGACCACATCGACCCCTTCGCCAGCTTAGTGAGCGGTATAATATCTCAACAAGTAAGTCAGCCCAGCCGAAAAAAAGACCCCCAAGTCTCCTTAGAAGGGAAAGTCGTATGAAACTTTGTAGAATCCGAATATTACTCTATACCAGCTCAACCCACCTTTATTTTGTGTTTTTTTGCTCTCTGCTTTATTATGATGATGCTTTACTAACATACGTACCCCAGGTCTCAGGAGCAGCAGCAAAATCCATCAAAGCAAAATTCATCGCCCTCTTCAATGACTCTCCAGACGCATCCACCCACATCTTCCCGACCCCTTCCCAAGTCTGCACTAAATCTATCGAGACGCTGCGTACCGCCGGTCTCTCCCAGCGCAAAGCCGAGTACGTGCTCGGCCTGGCGCAGAAGTTCCACTCGGGCGAGATCACAGCCGAGATGCTCTTCTCGGCCTCGTACGAAGAAGTGTTCGAGGAGCTGATCAAGGTGCGTGGGCTAGGTAAGTGGAGCGTCGAGATGTTTGCCTGCTTCAGTCTAAAGCGGATGGATGTCTTTAGCACGGGGGATCTGGGGGTGCAGAGGGGTATGGCGGCGCTTATGGGGAGGGATGTGGGTAAGTTGAAAAATAAGGGGGGTAAGTGGAAGTATATGAGTGAGAAGGAGATGGAGGAGATTGCGGATCGGTTCAGGCCGTATAGGAGCGTGTTCATGTGGTATATGTGGGTAGGTCTGCCTCCAAGCCTCTAAATCCTCCTGAGATCCTTATGTCTGGAAGAAGGAAAAAATAAAGAATAAATGGGCGTAGCTAACTTTTCCGGAAACAGAGAGTCGAAGATGTCGATGTTAGCTCGTTCGATCAGTATAACTAGAATTTGCATGGGATGTACGAACACAAAATGTACTATTTAGGCCTCGAGCCTTGGTGTGTGAGATCGGACTTCACACGTGCCTGTAGCACTTTCTTAAAAAGATCGACACAGCAGCTATATGTTGTCGTCCTATAAGATGTTATTAACGAGTCCACTCGATGAAATAAAATCGAGAATTTCCATGACGGCAAACGAAAACACCATTGGAATGCAGTTAAATCACAACGATGATAAAGCTACTGGCCGTAGCCTACTCCTCCAATCAGACTGTTCAGAGCCTACAAATCCTTTTATCAATAGTTGTACAGTAATTAATTCCAATTTCATCCCGTCTATCTATGAATGAGAATGAGCACCCACCCTTTGTCTACCCGAGGGGAGCTTCAATCCTCTAAAAGATCCTAAAGGTTTTCTTTTTTTTTTTGCCAGCTGCAGCAATTTTATTGCCAGCCTCTTGTGCCTCCTTTACCCAGTCCCCAGCCTAGCCGATGCGCGAGTATGCAGCTGCTATTGCACGCGCAGGACAGGACAGATCGAGATCCCGAGTATGCAAAGCAAGCTACTACTACTACTACTACTACTACTACTACTACAGTGCCGAGCCGAAAGACACGGCCTGCGAGCCTGCCTGCCGCCAAAATGAACTGGATATGCAAAAGGGGGTTTCAGGCTGAAGTGGTTTTTCTCGAGAAGAAAAGGTATTTGCATATATATATGTGCATGTGCAGATGTACAGTACTGTACAGATGTGCAGATAGATAGATACGAGATTGTTCAAGACTAGAAGGGGGAGGGCCATAGCAATTGTAAGATTTAATTCCGTTTAATTTATCATTGTTGGAAGAAGAAAATAATCTTATATTTGTGCATGATGAACTCTTAGAAAATTACCTGGAGTGCGATAAGCAAAAGAAGGACTATTTGCGAGTCGAGGCTGGGCTGGGCAGTATAGGTAGCACTGCTATTCACTGCTATTGCATCTCGAAAATATCGTTATGCATTTCTCGACCTGCCTGCCTGCTCGCATGAATGACGAAAGATTTTCGTGCCTTATAATCGGAAAATTACTGAAGTCAATGGACATCATCATCGTCTGCTGGGAACGAGCGTGGTTCTTTGATTGGGTGCTGGCTTCTTTCTCGCTATCTGCCCAAGCCCAGCTAGGCGCAGGAGGAATGCCAGGCCAGGTCCTGTACAGGCCAGGTCCAGGTACCGACGGCCCTTTTCTCCCCCCCCCCAACTACAACTACCGCCATGTGCTGCAACGTTATCGTGCAACTCTGCCACTCTGGCGAATTAAGAAAAGAAAAACAAATGCTGAGAAAGTTTGGGGTCCGTTGATCGCAATTCGCTTTTTTGAGGGACGAATGGGTCTAGTTTCGAGGTCCACTGAGGGGAGGTAGATCAGATGGGAGAAGATCCGACGAATGCTCACTTTACTCACTGACTCTCTACTTAGCACATGAAAGCGCCGATACCTAAAAGGTGACATCTCTCCACCACGTCATGTCTGTCGATTTGGGATGTTTAGGCGTGCGTGCCCAGGACACGGACACGGGCTTGCATCGATTCGGATCATTCGAGAGAGCCCTCAGGTCCACGGGGCGTCAGAGTGGCGCTTGCACGCACCATCAGTAATTTCGAGATGCAGGAGTGATTGGGTGTAGTAGCTGCACCGCGACCAGGCACCCCGTCCCTGTCATAGTGTTGGTGGTGGTGGAGTTGAATGGCGGCTGAAATGGAAAAGGAACGCCAATGAGCACCAGCAAGCCACTGGGCCTGGGCATGGGCGCCCATTTTGCCCCTGAGAGACCCCTGGCATGGCGCTGGATTGGATTGGATTGGGATTGGGATTGGGATTGGGATTGGGATGGGATGGCAGCTTCATTGCTGTACTGTACTGTACTGTACAACACTGTAGAGATGACGAGAAAGCTCCTGGGACACCCAACACCCACTCGGTGAAATCGCCCAGTAACCTTCCAGTGAACAATCCGTACACTCTTCGTAGAATCCCTCGTCCTTCTCATATAGCAAGCAGCCCACAGATAAAGGAAGAGACCAGCCCCTTAGAGGAGGAACAGCGAATGAAGAGCCACTGAGACAACCTGGGGCGGCGTGCGGCCGCTGCCAGGTGCAAAAGCTCGAATTTCGAATTCCTTGGGTTGCAGCAAAAGTCGATTCTCATCTTCCTAAAGCGTCCGAGGGCGCAGATCATCCCTCCATGAATCCGTGAATCCATGATCCATGGGACCACCAGCACCGTCACATCCCCCTTCGGCCTCCACGGCACTACCGCTAGCCTGAGCCAGCCATGTCAACCTCTCTGTTGCTCCTCCTCCGCCGTTCCCTCCTCTCGAGCTTCAAACCTCACCTTCCTCTCCTGCCCCAGACTCTTCACCTATTCCAGCAGAGAGAGAGTCTTTCTTAATTCTTGCTTTCATTTTTTTTTGTTTGTTTCCTGCCTTTGTTAAATCGAACCCAAAAGTGGAATTCATTGCATCGTCTTTGCTGCATTTCTTTGTGCCTTGCACGCGTCTCGACCAAAAGGGAATCCTTACACATCCAACGGCCGTACCAACACCATCCATTGAGCAAGAATCGACGACTTGATTGTCCTCGAGTCTGCTTGTTTGTCTCTGTTTGCCCCATGTTTGCGACACAATTATAATCGTAATCCTTAAACCTCCGAGTCCGGTACTCCTCGTCCTCCGCATCCCTGCCCGGCCACATCGATATCCCAATCACTGCTTGAAAGGAAAAGGAATTCACAACAGGGAAATCTGAGACCGATCAGACAGCTAACATTAATATCGATTATTCACATGCGGTCAAGCTGTTTCCAAGGGTCAATTGAGGTGGACAAAGTACATAAATCGGAATCTGCATCTTTCTTCTCAATCCGCCGACATGTTAATCACGAATCTTGCACTCGTGGCATCTACATTGGCTACTAGTGCTCAAGCTGCTTTCTTTTATGTTCCAGACTACCGGTGTGACCTCAATGGGTCGTGCAAGGAGGGGAAGCGGACGGTAGATGCTGATGTCCAACCATCAGCTTTGAAGATCGTACAACGGCTTCCTGAGGTAGGCGCGTCAGCAAATTTTAGTTGGGTAAAAATGCTAACTTCCATGGCAGAACGGTCTGCCCCAAAATGTCAAGCGTCTTGCGGAGACTTTGAGACGGAAATATCAGAGAACAGCTCCTAGTCCGGTTGAGCATGTGGCAGACGAGGGTGTAGTGAAGCGGGCAAATACACACTCAATTGTCACTGCGGCGATACCTTCACAAACAAACAGCGCTGGGATCGATCAGGATGGAACAGACTACTCTTATTTCGTCCAGGTGGGTTTAGGTTCTGCCAATACACCCGTGTACCTACTGCTCGATACTGGGGCAGGCACTACGTGGGTTATGGGGAAATCGTGCACGACGGATCCATGCAAAACACATGATACATTCAGTCCAACCGACTCAACGACCTTCAAAGATCTCTCAACTCCATTCAGTATCGCCTATGGCTCGGGCAATGTTTCCGGGAATTTGGGGCAAGACTCACTCTCCGTTGCGGGAATCAAGTTGACCGCTACAATCGGCGTTGCTTCGACTACAAGCAATCAGTTCAACAACTTTCCTATTGATGGCATCCTCGGACTATCATTGTCAAAGTCAGACGGAAACACGTTCTGGGATACTCTCGCGACTTCAAAATCCCTAAAGTCTAACTTAGTTGGCATTTCTCTTAACCGTAATGCTGATGGACCCAATACTGGGGTAATAAATTTTGGCTCGCCCGACACCTCGAGGTTCAGTGGCTCGCTGGCCTACTTTCCTTCTCAGCCGAATGATTCAGATGACTGGGCAGTCCAGATCAATAACATAGGGGTTGGAAGCAGTCAGACGGGTATTAGTAGCCTTGCATACATTGACACGGGTACCAGCTTCATCTTTGCTCCTCCAGCCGATGCTCAGAAACTCCATGCATCCATACAGGGTGCCAAATCGTCAGATGGCTCGACATATACGGTTCCATGTACCACGACAACGCCATTGGTTTTCTCGTTTGGGTCCAGCAATTACTCGGTCTCTTCAAAAGATTGGGTGTCACCAATGGTCAATGGTGTTTGTACCAGTAATGTCTACGGAATGTCAGTCGTTGATGATCATTCATGGCTCGTGGGGGATACTTTCCTCAAGAACGTAAGCATAACAGATTGCCGGCTTATGGTAGTATAAAACTAATTGAATTAGGTATATGTTGTGTTTGATTATGACCAGGCGAGACTAGGTTAGTACTTCTACTGTAGCGAGACGAGTTTGCAACTGACAGATTTATAGGCTTTGCCCCAATCGGTGGTACAACATCCTCCTCAACGGCATCCTCTTCTACTTCTACTGGTGGGTCCTCCATATCAACACTGCCTTCCCCTCCGGCTTCCACTGCGGCTTCGGCTCCTGGACCTCCCACATCCACATCTACCTCCACAACGGAGACGCTATCTAACGGAGTCTCCTTAGGAACCTCTACTGCTACCTCTCAAACCTCTGCAACAGGCACCTCTGCTTCCAGCACTGGATCTCCAGGCCTGAACGGACACGAGACACCCAGCAGCACCACCGGCAAATCATCCAGCGCTGCTTCTGCCTCCGCAACCCAAAAATCAAGCGCGACGATACTCCTAACTCCGAGCTCGTACTTCTACACCACATTCATCACCACAGGCTCTCTCATTGCCTACATACTCTACTGATCCCTCGACATCTTCACCTGGGGAATATCTCTAAAAGCCCGATGCTTCTTTGTATATATATCATGACATCCCACATCCCGATACCCATTCTTACCTTTACTTGTATTTTATTAGCGAAGCATAGCATGCGTTCATTGAGGAAGCTTGGTGGGATCATCCGCGTGGAAACTCGTACAGAGAGATCCCGTGGGCCTTGTATAGTACATAATTTTCTCGAGAGTCACGTACACAGTTAATTGGACCACTACCAACTTTGAAAATTTTTGTCTCGAGCACGTTTAATGTGTTATATGTGATCTTCAAGCCCTCTGTACCCCATTGTCTGCTTTCAATCGGCTGTGCAGAGTTACCTCATTCTACCAACCCCCTCGATAAAATACCCTATATATGTCTTCATAACAGTTCATGTTAAATCTCCCTTTCTTTCCCAGCGTGATACATCCATCTGCTACTGCCACAGGATAGCAATCTGCCCATCACGCAACAGGACAAGGTCCCTTTCAATCTTCCGGCAATGCACTGGCACTAAGTAGAACTACTTTTATTTTAATTTTTGGCTTAGCGAAAGGATAGAATAAAACTACCATAAATACATGAAAAAGATCAGTTTTATATAACAATCTTTTAAAGTTTACCCGTGTGAGAGGTCTGCTTGATCATACGAGAACAGAAGAAAGGACAAAAATGGGAAAACAAGCTTATAAAACCGAATGCGCTATTTATCAAAAGGCAAGAAGTACTCAGGATTGTACAAAAATGCGGTGTATGAAATTCATTTAGCTCATAGAAACCCCCATACCTAAAAAAGAAGCTGAGAACCACGGAGGCAAAAAAGATGGCGAGGTTCAGACCAGACAGATCTTGGAGGAAGTTGATTTTCCACAAACGACAGGAATAAAATTTTTGTCTCCTATCTTAACCGACCTCGTTAAGTATATTGAGTCGATTCAAAGTAGTTTCTGCATCTCTTAGAAGAATGCACTTTTGAATGAATTTGCGGATGGGGGAATCAAGAACAACATTTCGTCTTAAAAAGAGAAATCTTGTTTGAGGTCATGCAGATGATTTTCCTTGTGAAACATTGGAATCCACGCTCATTAAAGCCAAATGAGCATAAGCAAGAGACGTAGTTTAGTGCAACGTGATCGAAAGTTCTCGGCCCGGTCGGTGTTAAAAAAAAAAAAAGTCAATAAATGGTCTAAGATTGTAGACAGATCTAGTGGTAGACCGGGTTCGCTGATGATAGATTCGCTTTTGATCCTGTACAGGACAGTAGGCAGAAGTTAAACCTAAGAATTGAGCCCAAGGCCACGGGGGATCAGATGACAAATGGGACGAAGAGGAGCTGTGGAAAATCCAACCGTAGTCTTGGACTATACTAGTCCAGTTCTGCCTAACTTCCCAAAAAAGTGCGTCGAGAGGAATATCGTCATAGAAGAAAAGTTTTAAAATCTCTATATGCATGCTCATGGTTCGTATGTACAGTACAAAGCGAACTCCGTCTTCCCTGCCTTTGCCATCATCTACTGGAACGTCCGACACGGATACCTATGATGAAAACATTAGCTATTGCATCCCCCCTCCTGCAAACCAAAAACCAAAGAAGAAGAAGAAGAAGAAGAAAGAAAACAAGGAGGGACTCTAACACACCCCGCAGGATAAGGATTCTCCTTCGTCAACGCATACTTATCCGCCCCCTCCCTCAAACTGGCCCCACTAGGCAGCGGCGGCAATCCATCCTTCCCCAGCGCCGCCAACACCCCTTCCTTGCCCATCTTCTCGAAATACCTGCTGATGCCCAGCCCGCCCTCTTCCCTCGCAGCAACCAGCTCCTTGCTGCCCGCCTCGCCCACGAGCTCCTTCTTCGGCGCGCTCTGGCTCCCGACGCTCAGCAGCGCCACCGCGTCGCTCTGGCCCACGAACGAGAGCTGCGGGTACGAGCGCCGCGCGTCGCGCTTCCAGTACGGGTTCTCGGCGATGTCGCCCGCGGGGACGGTGACGGGGTCTCTGAAGGCAAAGGGGTCGTTGGAGCCGGGTGGTGGGTTGCGGAACTGTGGGTTGAGGGGTATGCCGTTGGAGCGGGTTGGGTCGACGGCGAAGAGGCGGCGGATGCGTTCCCAGACGCCGGTGGATTGGACGGTGTATTTCTGTTTTTTTGAGAAAAGGGTTCGGGGTCAGTCATGTGCGGCAATTCGAGAGATTGGGAGATGGGAGATATGGGAGGGAGGTGGGGAAGGATGCGTACTTGATGGACCGGGATGACGCGGTTGACTGCTTGAGCAGCTTTGGCTGCTGTTTGAGAGGACATGGCTGCAGCTTCGAGTGCACAATTGACTCGTTGCTGCGGTGGAAATGCGGAGAAGAGATAAATACGGATGGTTGTCGTCGGAGTTGAAGTTGAGCTCTGGAGGTGCGCGCCGAGGTTTAACCGATAGATGTCGAAGAACACTTTCCAACCGTTGGTGTTGATCTGGCGTTGATATCATACGTGCTCTTTAAATCTTTAAATCTAAACTGTGATATATTATCCCTTCCTGGGGAGAGGCAAGCGGGCTAAATATCACTGCATAATCGTACCAAATAAGCAGAACCACACTAGTATAGATTTATTGAAATTTTATATCATTTTGAGAAACTCCTTCAATGTGTAGAACACTTCTTGAGTAATATCCTTCCGATCATGCTAAACCTGCTAGCAGACACGCTATAGCTCGTTTTTTTTTTGGCGCCCAGTATTCAATCATATAGCAAAAGCTTCTCAATAATTCGTGGGTCCCTGTGTATTCCAAACCAGTGAATGAAAGTGACAGTCGATCAATAAGGCATTATCATCTTCTTGGTGAAGAACACCTCAAGCTACAACTGGCTTTGCCTCATTGCTGTCCAACTTCTCAGCCGTGTCGGCAACCTGAGCAGCAACCTCCGCCTGCTTGACATCCTCTGCAGTACTGGTAGTACCATTGAGACCGTCGGTTGGTACAATAGTCTCTGTCTTCGGCTCTTCTGCAGCAGGCGCAACTGGCTCAGTAGGGGCCGCAGCTCCGCCGCCTCCGACAAGCTTCTTCACAACCGCGACCGTACCGGCAGGCGAGCCAGGCTCAGAAGCTAGGACCTTTCCGGACTTATCAACGACAAAAACACCTCGGGTAATGCTGCTTGGCGCCTTCTTCAGGCCAATGGCGGAAATCAGGGTGGCACTGGGGTCGCAGAGAAGAGGGTATGGGAGGCTTTGCTTCGTCTTGAAGGTGGAGTTTGCCTTTGGTGAATCTTTGGAAAGGCCGAAGATTGAGAAACCGGTAGCCGTAAGAGGAGCGTATGAATCGCGGAACAGGCAAGCTTGGGTAGTGCCTATGATATCGTTAGCACTCGAGTCCAGGTTCATCAATAGCATCGAGGGAACTCACAGCCAGGGGTGGAAGCTTTCGGATAAGTGAAGATCACAACACCACCTTTGCTCTCGTCGACAAGCTGCTTCAAGGTGACTTTCACACCATCATTTGTTTCAATCTCGCCTCCGAATCCTTCGAGAGTGAGGACATTGCCAACTGCGACTGCAGAAGAGCTTGCTTCGCCATTGGCCTTGGAAGCCTTGGCAGATTTGGGGACGATGGCGTCCTTGACTTTCGCGACCACTTTTGCGACCGGACCCTTCTTCTTAGCTGGCGGAGCTGCAGCGGGCTCAGAGGCGGGCGCCTTGCGCTTTCGCAACTCAGGAGGCATGATCAGGACTTGCTGGTGTTGTGATTATGGGGAGTGATGTGACGTTGAATTGAGCAATCTGATTGGCGCAGACGGTTACGTGGTCCTGCGCGTGGTGTTCAGGTCTCGGTACCAGTGGCTGGACGGGCGGTAGAAATAACACACTCGTGCGTGCGACGGTGTGACGGGGAGGAGAAGTTTGAGTTGGGGAAGGGGGAGGAATGAACGAGAGAAGAAGTGGAAGAGTGAATGAGGGATTTGGGAGATGGAGAGTTGAGGAGCTGGGGAGATGGGAGGAGGTTGAATTAAGAAGCTAAGCAGCGCAGCGCAGCGCAAGCTTGGTCATACTCTGGCTCTCGCTCTCTAATACCATGGAAAGCCAGCAAGCAAGCAAGCGATCAAGCCATGCACATCAGGCCCAGGTCCAGGTCCAGGTCAGGGGGGGAGGAGGGAGGAGGGAGGTTGGCGCAAGGAGGAAGGATCCGCTTCAGCATTGCAGCACAGGCAGCCAGAGAGAGAGGGCGGATCGGGCAGATGAGAGGCGCATCGACATCGACATCAACAACCGCCACAGAGGGCCGTCATCATGTTTCGTACTGTACACCGCGAGTGTCAGGACTGTAAACCATAATCATGACCATGGACATGGCCATAAACATGGCCCATGATGGGCAAAGCGAGCAATGACTGCATAGTACCGTACCGTACCGTACAGTACAGTACAGTATTAGGAGGCCGGGGAGGACATGGGGCCGTGACCATGGCCGTGACCATGGCCGTGGCCAGTCTGTAGCACGACCGCCGCTTTCCCGCATCCTGAGTGGCTGATGATGGCTGATGATGGCTGAAGATGGCTGAAGCGCAAACCTTTCCATCAGAAGCATGAGCATGAGCATGAGCATGTCAAAAGATGCAACCCAACTGGCATGCTCTCTAGATTTGGATCTGCTGTGCCATCATCCTGAAAGAGAAGATGTTGAAGGTGTTTGCGACGTCCTCAGGAGGAAGTCTTGTGGAGTGCAGGTCACGTTTTATAGGTCACGTGGCTGATGTCACCATTTCTTAGGAGACATGGCAAAACACTTTCTATCTTCCCTGCGACGTGGTGATGGCCAACTTCACATCAACATTGTGAGCCCCAAGTGAGACATATGAGGTATATCCACACTTGATCTACGTGCGGAGAAGTTGATCCTTGTGTAAGGAGACCTCCTCTTGTGACGGAATCATGCATATGGGAGGCCCAGAGGCGAAGGCGAGGCGTTTGAGAAGAACAAGCTCCGACGACTGTGATTGAGTGCTCGATTTGATTGATGGATGGATGGATGGATGGATGGCTCGAGACCAAACCAAGGCAAGATCCGAGGGCCACCAAACCAAAGGACCCTTCCTTTCCTTTCTTCATTTCTTCCACCCATCAATCATCCGTGCACTGTGTACTTGCGCTTGCCCCCTTGCCCCTTTCGGTGGTTGGCGGAGATCGGCATCTGCTAAGCGAGGGAGGCAAATTTCTGTTTCTCCCCGGCTTTTCCCCGTATCGCGAGAAAGATTCTTTGACCTCCACTATCGGCCTCTCACTCTTCTACATCATCCACCAGACGTCTGCTCAGCCTATCTCTCCTTCACGATAGGTGTTCGACAACAATCGAGGACGCAGCCTGTACACCACCACTTCCCATACTCGTTCCTGCGGACATCCGTGCAACAACGAGGAACGCGTCCATACCGCCAACTTGCGTGAGCTTGAATCCACAGCGGGCCCTAGTCCTGCAACACGCACACGATCAAAATGAAGGTGTTTTCAAACCAGGAAACCTTCAACTACTCTTGGGAAGAGGTCTCGACTGCCAACTGGCGGAAGTACTGTCCGTGGAACGATAAGTCGACGCACGTCATTGCTGTTGACACACTTGCGCAACACGTTGACCCCGATACTGGAATAGTATGGCACACACTGATCCTGTTCAACCGACTTTCATTCTAACAGGTTGACAGTTGCGAACTGAACGGTTAATCACATGCAAACAAAGCGCTCCAAAATGGCTGGCCTCCTTGATGGGCGGCACCGAGGTATCTCACGTCTTCGAAACCTCCTACGTCGATCCTGAATCGAAGAAAGTCACGATGGTCTCGCACAACTTGACATGGTCAAATATCCTGAATGTCAGGGAGACGGTTGTGTATCGGCCGCTATCGGAATCAAAGACACAATTCGAGCAAGAAGCGAAGATCACAGCTTTATGTGGAGGCTGGCAAAAGGTCAAGAACGCTGTAGAGGATGCCACCATCTGCCGATTCAGCGAGAATGCTCGCAAGGGCAAGGAAGGGTTCGAGGCTGTGCTCGAAATGAGCCGCAAAGTCTTCAGTGAAGAGAAGGAGAAGCAGAAGATAGACTCGAAGATGGCATTATAGAACCAAGATCCGGCGGTACATTCATGAGTTACGATACCACTTCCACTCGATTAGCGATCCTTGAGCATTTAGAGCGTTAGATCTGGGTACAGGTTGATTACACAAAAGTCCAATTATCGGCGTTGGGGACACAGTTAGACAAATCAGGAGTACTAGGGAGTCTGGGTTCACTAGAGAAACGAGCATTATAGCTCTGCTCTCTGCGCTGTATATAACAGATAACACATAATCCTCACCTGAATAAAGGTGGATAGATCTCAAATAAAAAAGAATAAAGAATTCAACAAGAAACGAGCTCCGCTACCTTGTCAGATACTCCGAGAACAGTATAATTGAATAGTGAAGAGGTACTCCTAGCTATCTACTTTACATATTTTGTCATTTTGGCTGTGCACCTTTCTTGATAACCGGAAACCACCTTCCTATACTCGTCACTTAAATTTCCTTCTAGAGCCTTTTTAGTGATGTCCCGTGCCTCTTCGTATCTTCTGAAGAAATACAGCTCCTCAATGGCATGTAGGATCGTCTGTGACTCCTGCTTCGTCGGGTTATCAAGAGGGAGCTCAAGTGTTTTCCAGAGCTTCACACGCAACAGGCGATTAGTACAATTAGGCATGGGTCGATGGGAACAGGAACGAGCAAATTTACCTCTCCGGTCTCGATTTTCGGCTTCCAGGTAGCTTTCTGGCGTTGGAAATCTTCCTCGGATTGGAAGTCTCGTGGGACTTTCTCAGATGAGTTTGTCGACTCGTCGTCTTCAGAGTTGATGTCGATGTTCAAGAGACCGCCGTCCTCGTCTTCCATCTCCACCCTGATCTACCCTGCAATCGAACGGCTTGTGTTGCTGCCGCCTCAATCTTGTTGACTTGTCCGAGTGTCATGAGAGGTGTGTTATCGAGCCGATAAAGAATTTTGATGTCACCCCGCATCGCGAGGTCGGAGCGTACCGTACCCCACGATTCAGGGTCCAAAGTCAGCTCACTTCCTTTCACTCTTCACTTCAACACCTGAAATTAGCGGCATTGAACAGGACAACATGGAGGAGCAGGTCAATCGGCTGGTCGAGAAAACTTGGTGTAAGTCTCCCGCACCAAAAAGGAACAAACTTACTGAACCAGACTGATCACTCAGTCCAGCAAAATTCCAAACCATTCCCGAATCCGAACGTCTGTTAATAGCCATCTCCGGCATACCTGGCTCTGGTATGTACAGTACAGTATTCACAGCTTCCTTTCATTCCTTTTGGCCTCTTCCTCTCTCTCTCAAAGCCAGTCCATGACGATCGCTAACGTATTACAAAAACCAAAAAGGCAAGACAACCCTCGCCCAGACCATAACCACCCGCCTCAACGCCCTCTATGGCAGAGAACCCCCCATAGCAACATTCGTCCCCATGGACGGCTTCCACTACTCCCGCGCCGTCCTCTCCGCCATGCCCGACCCCGTAAACGCCCACGCGCGCCGCGGCGCAGCCTTCACCTTCGACGCCCCGGCCTTCCTCTCCCTCGTCCGCTCCGTCCGGCATCCCCTCTCCTCCTCCTCCCCGGAAACGCTCTACGCCCCTTCCTTCGACCACGCAGTCAAAGACCCCATCGAGAACGACATCCCTATCCCTCTCTCTGCACGTATAGTCGTCTTCGAGGGCAATTACCTGAGTCTGGGCAAGGGTGAGTGGAAGGAGGCGGCGGCCCTGATGGATGAGCTGTGGTTTGTGGAGGTGGACTTTGATACGGCTGGGAAGAGGCTCGTGCCGAGGCATGTCAAGGCTGGGATTGCACCGAGCGAGGAAGAGGCGTGGAAGAGGGTGTGGGAGAATGATCTTGTGAATGGGAGGGAGATTGTGGAGGGGAGGGTGGAGGTGCATGAGGTTGTCGTTAGTACGGAGGATGGGCGGTGGGCGCCGAAGGAGTGAGATGAAGAGGAGGACTGGATTTGTGGAGGGTGAGGAATAGTTGGAATTACATATTGGGAGAATCTGACGGGCTGAGATGAAACAATGAATTTTTTTGGTTCACTTGGATGTATTACGTTGTGTCTCTTCAATGGCTATAGCCGAAGCCCCATTGACCTCTGTTCCCTATTTTCTGTCTGGGTTTTCCGCTCTATGTAATGGTATCAGCCCGTTCTCCTCCTCAGTAAAATACGGAGACCTTGGTTTGTGAGCCGAACTCCTGATTAGACTAGTAAACAGAGACAAAGCTGTCTTTCTCTAGTCTTTAAGGATTTGAAGGATCAGTGACAAAGGTGTCCTAGCTAAAGATCATCTTTGTTCTTATGCTTCATGCCTTTTTCTTACTTGAATGTCGTATAGATTAGTGTCTCTCGAAGTCCAAGATCGGTCTATGTAAGCCACAGCGAAGAAAAGCAGGCTTGAATGACGATGGAGATCATAAAGATTTCTGGCACTCCCATCCTACCACAAGCAGACGAAGCGGAAGATTTAGACGGGCTTGCACTTGGCGAAGTCGCCGCAGCTGTTGAAGTACTTTGGATTGTTGCAGACGCAGAGCTCCCGAATACTCCAGTAGTCAGCTGAGCCGGGCTACTCATCGTCTGGCTCGTCGTTCCCGTCGATGTAGCTCTTGACGACGAAGCAGAACTTCCCCCTCCAACTGCTGTCGGCTTCGCCCAACTATCCGTACAACCAAGCGAAGAATACCATATCCCACACTCCCCCGGCGCAAACCCATTGGCTTCCGTACAGACAAGCCCTCCAAAGAAACTACTGTCGCTGTGGAGACAGTTGATAAAGTTGTTGGCAACGACGTCGTCCTGATCACTATAATACGGCTTCAACAGTATGGCGCAGTAGGCCAGGCATGTGACGGGCCAGGAATCAGAATATGGCCCCGATGTTGGAGCTGGTGAGGTGATGTTCGTCACAGGGCCTTGGCAGCATTTTTGTAGCAATGAGAGATTGTTGTATGGATTTACACCACAGATGTATGTGTTGTTGATCCGGTATGGGAGCTCACCTCCCACACCCCAAGAGCGATCGCAAGTGCTTGACATGCTTCACGATCAAGAATACTAGGAAGCTCCCTAGCTATTGGGGTTCGGAGAAAGGCCGGGGGGATGGAGAGTGGGATAGATGCAACCCGTTCTCCAACTGCTTCGAAGCTGGGAGAGGAAAGCGAATAACTGGTGGATGTCTAGAGCTTAACATGGTCTTTGTTTGATTAGATGCTGTGCCTTCACGTAAAATGGCAGGTAGCAATGCCAGGCCAAGCATTAAGGGGTCAGGGGCAACAAGCGAATGGAAAATTGAAGCTCCGTTCCGATCGTCGAAATCTGTCTCTAAAGATATACCCAAACAAGCTTGACTTACTACACCTCGGCGTTTCCGTCATGCCTTCAAAAGAAGCGCCGCCAGAAGAGACAAAAAAAGACAAGACACGGTCTTCATCTGCAGGCGGTGGAGCTACAATACTAATAGCCCTCCAAGTAGGGTCTCGAGCCCTGACATTCATCGTCAACCAAGTCC
Source organism: Proliferodiscus dingleyae (assembly GCA_003988795.1). NCBI lineage: Eukaryota > Fungi > Ascomycota > Leotiomycetes > Helotiales > Lachnaceae > Proliferodiscus > Proliferodiscus dingleyae. Next base: position 399,596 of record QYAK01000005.1, read on the forward strand.
TACTGCGCTACCTCTCTCCCGAACTCTTCGGAATCTCAGTCCAGCTCGAAGTCTACTCAATTTCCGTTCTATTTTTCGCTAGAGAAAGCTTACGTGTTGCTATCCAAAGACAATCTGATGACGAGCCGCTGGACGGCAGCAAGGGGGGAGATGAGAGAACCCCAGAAGATCACGTGGATGGCAGGACACCAGCTGGCAAGACGCAGGCTATAGTGAACCTGGCTCATATCTCTATATACCTTGGTGTTGTATTTGCTGTTGTTTTAGCGTGGCTCTATTTCCGGTATACGGATGCTGTCGTTTTACAAACGCCGTATTTTCAGGGCGCATTCAAGTTGTATAGCCTGGCTGCGATATGGGAGCTGCTCGCAGAGCCGTGTTTCGTCGTCGTGCAGTATAAGTCCTTGATCAAGATTCGTGGGCGGGCTGAGGCGGTTGCTACGGTACTGAGATGCCTTGTGACGTGCGGTTCTGCTATATGGGCTTCTCAGAATGGAGTTGATATTGGAGTCCTGCCGTTCGCACTCGGACAGGCTATGTATGCGGTTTCCTTGGCATTAGTATACTATGGCAGTGTCTGGAGTGTATCATCAGCTGGGAGATTTAACCTGATGCTAACACCTATATTTTCCAAGTCCGTTGCCCATCACCGCCTGCTACAAGAACAAAAGCTGATGTACCACAAGTGATCCAACCGCCTTCATCTTGACCTATTTCTCACGGCCCTTGCTCATACTCGGGACCAGTCTCTTCATCCAGTCAGTAGTGAAACACGTCCTAACTCAAGGCGACACTTTCCTCATCACCGCCCTCGCCACCCCCGTATCCCAAGGCGTCTACGCTCTCGCTGCCAATTACGGCGGACTCCTGGCACGGCTGATCCTCCAGCCCGTTGAAGAATCCAGCCGCAACAGCTTCGGCAAGCTCCTCTCCACCATTTCCGGCCCGCCTTCTCAAGCCAAAGTCAGAGAAGCGCAGAAAGATCTTAACATGCTTCTTCGATCTTACGTTCTTCTGTCCGTCGCCGTCGTTTCTGTAGGACCAACAGTCGCTCCCCTCCTCCTGAAGCTTGTAGCAGGATCTCGCTGGGCGTCCTCGGGCGCAGGCGACGTTCTGGCTACATACTGCTACTACATCCCACTCCTTGCCTTCAACGGGATCACCGAGGCATTCGTCTCCTCCGTCGCTACGGAATCAGAGGTCAATGTGCAATCGATCTGGATGCTTGGGTTCTCTGCTGGTTTCGCAGGCTCGGCGTTTGTGTTCCTCAGGATGCTGGAGATGGGAGCGCAGGGCCTGGTGTGGGCGAATGTGATTAACATGGGGCTAAGAGTCGTGTGGAGCACGGCGTTTATCAGACGGTATATGGGCAGACACAGCGAGAACTTTGAGATTCGTCAGATTGCACCTGAACCTTTGAGCGTAGCGGTGGGTGTGGTAACGTATGCTGTGCTACGACAAACGGCTACGACATTCACTGGCGGTTTGATGGACTTGGTGAAAAGCGGGGTGGTTGCTGCGGTGTTTGCAGCTATGCTGTAAGTTGTAATTCAATCTCTCTTCGTTGTCTCGTCTTGTCTATCTCTAGCTGACCCATGCAATATAGCGCTTTCAGCGAACGAGCCTATCTGCTCGAATGCTATAAACTTTTGGTAAAAGGACAGGCCAAAAATGACTGATCTAGTTCTAATATATTACCACTTAATCGAAAACGATTTTCTTCGCTGCTTTTACCTCACCGCTCGTCTCTTTATAAAATGCACCGTAGGCGCTGTGTTCCTTCTTCTTGACCGTCGTACCAAACTTCAACAACTCGTCAGGCACTGGTTGATTTGCCGCTTTGAGGACGTTGATCAATCTTTAGATTCTGGTCAGCTTGACAGTCACGAGGGTGTAGGATGCCAATACTCACGCTCCACTCTGCGCTTTATCGTGTTCCGTAAACAGTGTGATGGCTAAGCCCTCTTTGCCAGCTCTCCCCGTTCTTCCAATCCGGTGCACATAATCCTCAACGGTCAGTGGGAATGTACAATTGATCACCAATTTCACTGCTGGAATATCCAAACCTCTAGCCGCCACATCTGTGGCTACCAGGATAGGAGTCTTGCCTTGCTTGAACGCCTCCAAACTTCGGGTTCGTTGTTCTTGGCTAAGATCTCCGTGGATTCCTGCGACACGGAAGCCCTTAGAGCGAATGAAGCCTTCGACACGTGTGGCTTCTTTCTTGTAGAGCGCGAAGACGAGAATCTTATCATCTTTCTGCGCGCCAGACTGATATTGCTTGAGAAGCTGAAGGAGGCGATATTCTTTGTTTCTTGGGTCAACGACCTCAACTTTCTGGACAATACGGGTGTTTGCACGAAGATCGCCCGTTGGGTTGTCGCCGATAGCTATTTTCAAGGGAGTCTTCATAAACGTTGAAGCCAGCTCGCGCACAGATTCGGGCCATGTGGCGGTGAACATAAGAGTTTGTCGTTCACTTGCTGTGGTCTTGATGATCTTCCGAATTTCTTCTTCGAATCCTTTGTCCAACATCCTATCTGCCTCGTCAAGTACGACGTACTTGGCTTTACTCAGGACCGCGCATCCTTCATTGATCAAGTCATTTAAACGTCCGGGTGTCGCTACAACGATATCTGCAGACTTCAAAGCTTTCCGCTGCTCGTCCTTCGGCACGCCTCCATACACACAAACTGCTTGTAGGCCAGAGACCTTAGCTAATAGCATGATTTGTTCATAGCTTTGCATAGCCAGTTCCCGCGTTGGCGAGACGATTACGGCTCTGGGACCCTTATTCCTCTGCTTCGCTGGGAATGAAAGAATATGACGTACACAAGGTACCGCAAATGCCATTGTCTTTCCAGATCCCGTCTCGGCGACTCCAATGACATCTCGTCCAGCTAACAAGTATGGCCAAGCGGCTGCTTGAATTGGTGTAGGAGCTTTGAAGTCCTTGAAGGGCGCTCGTTGCGCAGGGTCGCTGACTGGAAGGTAGGAGAAATTGATGATGGGTCGGAAGGTGAGTGACGAAGACTGGGGATCTGTGATGGATATATAATTGTCTTCCAGGAACTTGTCGATTTGGGACTGAGGGAGCGCTGCTAAGTCGCTGTCTTCTGTATACGAGTCGTCCAATGACTGCTCTGATACTCCGTTACTTGTCTTCGCAGCAGCTGCTGAAGTGCCATTCGATGTCTCCTCTGAAGGCTTAGCCGCCTTCTTCAGTGCTTTCAGTCTAGCCTTTTCCGCCTTCCTTTCTGCTTTAGCAACAGCCAAGGTCTCTTCCTTACTATCTGCCTCTTCCTTAGGCATACCGTCAGTCCTGCCTGCTGCTTCTGTTTCCGCTTCTAGTTTCCTCAACTTCTTTAAGCGCTTCTTTTCTTTTCGTGCAGCTTTTGCTTCCCTTTCGTCGCTGGAGGCATCTTTGCTCGCGTCATCCACGCCATTTGCAAGCCCGTCACCCTTTCGTTTCTTCGGAACAGAATTTATCTCCTCTTCGATTTCATCGTTGCGCAAGTCCGCATCCTCTATCGTGCGTTTGGGCATATTGGTGTCTTGCTCAAGCCAAAAGCTAGTCTCAATTCCTCTGATAAAAAATAAAATTCTCGATAAGATTGGCCTTGACAAGTCATCCGAGGTTTATCCAACTAGTTTAAGCATTAGTAGTAACATGAGCTATAATAAGCATTACTCTGCTTACAAATTCTCTCTTGAGTTTTGACAGTTGAGTTGGCCGAGTGGTCTAAGGCGATGGTTTTAAGCTAGCTTATTCCACCATTATCGAGAGATGCGTGGGTTCGAACCCCACACTCAACAGGGCAACTCTAAAGAGTTCCTTTTTGCCATTTTCGTATGAAGTTTGAGTTATATCGTGGTTTCATGAGTAGAAAGAACTGTGAGAGCACACAATAGCGTGGCGGAGCGTAGCGTAGCAGGGTGGCCCGTGCATCAGGTTAAGCGATAAAACATGGTAAGCGAGAGCCGGGGCGCCAGGGCAGTACAGTGTCGTGTCCAGTCCCAGCCTACCCAGCCCAACTTTTGACGTTTCCCTTCGCTGTTCTTGGCTAATTCTATGAAGATGTATTCTTCGGGAGGACTGAAAGTCGATCTGTTTCTTTGCATCCTCTGACTATCCTCTATGGTATCATCATACACGAGGGTCGTTCCTGAGCTACACTACCTTGGTAAGGTAGGTACTGACCTGCCCCTCTATTTTACGCTTATCGATGAAGTGGGGTGGGCTTTGCTCGATAACCATAAGCCCCCAACACCAATACTCCTACTCTTCTTATTCTTGGAACATTGTGATCCTTTATTCTCTACAACACAATTAGAATGGCTCCTTCGAGGACATCTCCAGATCCTCCAAATGTAGCTCAAAGTGGCCTGTCAAAGGAGCAGCTAGCGACATTTGACAGAGATGGCTACCTGATTGTCCCAGATGCTTTAGATTCAAACACCGTCTCTTCCTTACTCTCAGAAACATCTTCGATGCTGGAAACTTTCTCCCTGGATGATCATCCTATGACCAAGTTCTCGACGGGCGAAGGTGATGGTGTGGAACATGTTGGCGACGACTACTTCCTGACCAGCGGCGACAAAATTCGGTTTTTCTTTGAAGAAGGTATATCTTCTATCTTTTCCTGCATATCTGACCTGACAATTGTAGATGCATTCGATGCTACCGGCAACCTCACAAAACCCAAAGCTCGCGCCATAAACAAAATCGGTCACTATCTCCACGCGCTCTCCCCACCCTTTGCATCCCTTTTGTCGCCGTCCTCCACCCACTCCCCGGGTGCTATTGCCCGCTCTCTCGGTTTCCGCCAGCCACAATGCCTACAAAGCATGGTTATCTGTAAACAGCCTGAGATTGGAGGCGCGGTACCTCCGCACCAAGATTCTATATTCCTCTACACCGATCCCCCAAGCGCGGTAGGCTTCTGGTATGCTCTTGAAGACGCTACGGTTGAGAACGGCTGTCTTAGCTTCCTGCCTGGTTCACATAAGACGGAGGAAATCAAAAAGCGCTTTGTTCGGAAGGAAACCGGGGCTGGAACCGAGTTTATTGATAACGATGGGATGAGGTTCCCTAATGGAAGGGCACATCAAGCACAAGAGCCGACAGGAGAGTATAAACTGGGAGAAGTGAAAGCAGGAACACTGGTATTGATACACGGGAATTTGCTGCATAAGAGTGAGAAAAATCTTAGCCAAAAGGGAAGAATCATTTACACGTTCCATGTCATTGAGGGAGATGGAGCAGTCTATGATCAGAGGAACTGGCTACAACCGCCGAATGGTGGCTTTACGAAGCTATGAAACAGCATTGTTCTATTGAGAAACGCCTATGGATAGTTGTGTTATCTGGCCAAGAAGTGATATTTACCATTTTTGCCAGAACCATGGGTCTCGAGTCTATTATTCGTGTTCCCCTGGTCGCCACAAGCACAGCAGGACGATGCTCTTCAGTGTCAATGAGCAACAATTGATTCCGGGACCTTGATTTATCGGGTGACAACAATCGATGCTATAGTACCGATTCGGAGGTTTAGACATGCCAAGTATCGTGGATGGTGAGGCTTCTTCTTGACAACTCGGCATTGCCCAGCTTCACGAAGACATCCGATCTCTCTCTACACTTCCCTGGCACACTTCCCAGGAACGGCTATACTACTTATCCATGTTACTATCCTACTCTTTGGCACGTAAAATCTCTAATGGGAAGGTCAATCCTAGGAGGAAATTTCTCTCGGAAATACTCACCTGTGATTTTGTGTTCACTATCATTGCTTGCTTTCAGTCACCCGTGTCCTTACTGCTTGCCATTTGACTATCCACGTATCTAGTTAGATATGTACACTGACTGACAATAGTCTCTGAGTTGAACAATAGTCATACTTATAGTATTGTGGACGATTGATTATGCTGGTTCGTGGGTTGAGGTGCAGCCCATATTTGCAAGTAGGCCCGAGCCAAGCCTTTCACAGGGACCAATAGCCTCAATATTTCAGTATTCACACTTCGCTTATGACTTCTTCTAGCACTTTAGTACCATTATCATTGCAGAGACCACTCTTATTGTCTCTCGCAAAGTGGTGAATGGTGGGTTGTGTTCCACTATCCACCGTCTCGTCTCGATTCATTGCTACCAGAACCAATCATGCCCCCCTCATAGCAACAATAGAACCTCTCCCTCATTACCCTATCCAAATGTAAAGGTCTCAGCCACAGATTTTCCATTATTATCTCGCTCATTGCTTGCCAGCCATCATGAGTGTTCTACAGTGGCAGAACATCCTGGCTAGGAGTCATGGCGACAAGTCTGCCAAAAATGGGCAGAACAAGCCAATTTCGCTATTTTTGTACGACCGAAAATACAACTTATCAGAGTTTCGGAGGGAGTTCCCTATGGCCAATATGCTTGGAGTTGGTTGGCTCCGGGGATGGGAGTGGCACATTCAGACCACAGGTAAACCTTCAGCTTCGCCATATCAGTCGCGTGTAGCATGTTGATCGCCCATTCAGGAAAGCAAAATATTCGTCCAATTTACCAATACGAAGCAGAGGTCATGGGTCTCACTAAAATAGAACAGGGTCGGCAGGGTACTTTCGGATATGTCATACACATTATGCCAGCGGAGTTAGAAGCTATTCGCAAATCATATGGCTCCTCACGCATCATCATTCAGACTAAAGCTGAGGTAGCTCTCAATATTTCGAAGCAAGAGAACCTTGACGTTGTTGCTTTGATTGATCCATACAATACGATAGGATCCACCGAAGACTACTACAGCGATAAGTACACCTTCGAGGAAAAGCATGAATGGTGGAAAGGCATTATGCAAATGAGAGCCAACGGATGCCCTTATTGGTACTGTGAACGGATGTTTGGTCTCATCCGTGGGCAGGAGAAACTCCCAATAGCAGTTGGGGCCATCTACGTCAAGCCAGAACTGCGAAGAGAGCAAGACAAAATATCTGACACAGAACCTATTGATCACGTACGACGTATTAGATCAACAAAGCTGCAGCAGTATTATGTACCTGTCCTGAGATCGAGCATAACCAGTGGCCTTATCGCCAATTCACAACGCTCGAGTGAATCTGTCAATGACATAGGTGGTCCACTTAGCGGTCCTATTCGGGATTTGCAGTCACCAGGGTTCTCGGAAAATACTTCTCTAAATGATTCGACATTCTCAATAAGTAATCCTACCAGCTCCTCATCACTACTATCGAGCGACTCTGCGAGCAATCTGGGAGCTGCATCAAGTAGCACAGCTGCAAAGCGACCCATCTCCACCTGCGACCCACCCAGCTTTACGGAAACGTCCTATGAGCAAACAACCAAGAGATTCAAAAGAGATCTGTCATCTGGATGATGGGCTCTTTGGGTGAGACTGCAGTCGCAGAATAGCAACCTTATTCAACGATGTTACAATGACGCTTGTGCTATTACAGCTGGGGACCAGAGAACTATTCACAGATGGAGGTACAGGAGACTGTTGAATGTCCTCGTCGCGAAGGCGCAAGTGACTCTAAGACGGTATGGAGGAAGATTTTGCGGTACGGCTCGGTCTAACAGGCAGTGGATGTTGCTCTCTATAGTCCGATCTATATTCTAAGCGAGTATCTAGGTATCTAATGATTTTAAAAAACATGGGATCGTGTCGTACCACTATATTCTAATTCTCCCATCGCCAGTGTGGTCCGGGTCACTGACAAGAAAATCGTCCATCAATGTTTGCGAGCTAGCATAATCATCTTCGTACTCCTCACCCAAGCCCATCTCTTCGCGTTGTCGCTGTTCCCTCGTTAGTAGTTCGAATGACCATAATCCTAGAGCGGCCACGAAGCATATGAGGGCGACACAAAAGAATGGAAGAGAGATCCATGAGCCACCTTTTTTCAAGCCCACCGAATATAGCACGCTCAAGGATGGAATAGCAGTTAGTGAGCCGAAAGTCTCTACCACAGAAATGGCAGCATAAAGCCTCCCAACATGCTGCTGATCTACCATCGTAGTAACAAGGGACCTTGCAAAAGACGTGTACCCACTTCCCAGCGTCCAATTCATCATCCCGAAAATTGTCAGACCAGCCCTCCATCCGCTAGCTATGCATAGCATCCCAAGCACTTGCATCCAAATAGAGAAACGGGCAAAGAATAGATCCTTTCCTTTGGATGAAAACTTTAGACGGTTCATGAGCAATTTTGAGACTAATGGAATAATTCCTAGGACGAGAACAATATTGATGAAAGCACGAAGAGAGAGCAGAAATGCGGCTTGGCGAAGTTTCCAGTGGAAGCGTTTGGAGATGTAGCGGAGGAAAAAGTCGACGGAGTCTGCTCCGAAGCTTTGGGATATGAAGGTGAGGAGCAACAAAATGATTGGGAGCGAGCGAAGAACTTCAATTGAGCTGTACATGTTGCTAAGGCCTTCTTTGGCGTGCGCCTTGAGGCTCCGAAGATATGTGCCTTGGGGGTCGATGTTTTCGCTTGGAAGACCATTTCTCTCTGAGGGAACGAGTATGCCGGCCGATGAAGGCCGCAAATTCAGCGTTTCTGGTATGATTGTGACTATACCGCCGCCGAGGGCTATTAAGAACCAGCCTAAAATTAGTGACACCCAGGGATCTATAGCCATAAGTCCTGCAGCGATAGAAGGTGATATCAGATTGCCCAAGAGTCCTGCACCGTACCCGTATAGAAAGACGTTTGTCCTAGAACCGAGTCAGCTTATATTCGACAGAAGGCTAGCATTAGTCGTCACCTGTTTGCTTCGGTAGTAATGTCGCAGCCAATTGTGTAGAGCATGGTAACGGTAACACCTGTGCCTCCACCAATGACCCAAAAGAGGGGCCCGAGCCATAATAGATAGTAAGACAGGGTTTCCCACAAGCTCATTACCATCATATTATACAATGCCCCCAATAGCATCCCGGCCATAGCCAGGAGCAGCACTGGCTTTCGGCCAATTCTGGGAAAAGATCAGCCTAGCATTCTTTTGGAATCGATATTGATCAGAGACGCATGTAAGAAAGAACGTAGCATAGACCAACTGACTGTCAGTGCATCTAGGCATGAGGGATGAGCTTACCTGTCAGCAAGTAGTCCATAAGGAATCGTCATCAAGAGACCTGACACGACCCAAGTCAGTACCCCACCCAATCTTGCCATAGTTTAGCGAAGACCTACTCGGTATAGTAGCTACAAGTCCAAGTACACCTATAAATATGTTCATCCGGCTCTGAACCTCATCTACCTTGCACAGCTCTTCATCAATGTTCTCCTTGAAGCCCATATGTTCTGTTCCCTTCAATTCATTGTAGTAGTGATGGCATATGATATTTTCGTACATTCGTAGGTGGGGAGTCACCATCAGTCCTCCACCCAAATTCATCACGAAGATGATTGTGAAGAGGATGCCGACGACTACTTGAGGGGATCGGGTCCGGTTGGGGATGAAGGAAAAATGCGATCGTGCCCATTTTGGCCGTAGGTTTGTGGGAAAGAAGGACACATCTGCCTGGTTGGATGACGAATGTGTGTTTGTTCCGCCCGTTGAAGGATTCGCGATAGCCATTCTGGCGGCTCGTGGTGGTCAATTGCAGATCTGAGGAGGGTCTTGCATAGCTGTCTATTAATGATGTAGTTTCCCGTATGATAGCAAATGCGCCAGCACAATTGCAGCAGAGGTAAGATAGAGAAGCCTTTAAGCAATTGAGTATTCTGTGGATGACGTAGTACGGTGCGGCTCAGCGATGAGATCAAAGGTTACGAAGATAGCACAATTTTGCGAAGAAGCCTATCAAAGAGTGTGGATCAAAACGAGAGGACCATTAATGGCAAAGGACATGGCAATGTTTTTCTGCCTTTTGCGCGGCGAATGATATGGTTAAAGAATGATTGTTCTACGAGTATTTGATCTTGATGCTATTTTGAGGAAGGAGGTGGTGAGGCTGAGGCTGAGGCTGTGGCTGTGTGGCACGGATTCTGTCCAAGCTCGGTGGTTTCCTCACTTGAAGACTTGAGATGGGGTTTAGAAGTTTGGACAATCTGCTCCTCGCGACAAGGGCTCTGGGAAAGACGAAGAACATGTGCCGCGACATACGTAGTACTGTAAAGGCCATAGAAATCAACCAGTGGTCCATGAAGACTTCAACTTGAGAAAGTTGAAGTCTGTGACACCACTTCGACCACTGAAAGGTCTCTCAAGAACGCTATTCCATCATGTCTTGAATCTCCATGGCCATCATTACTTCAACTTTGGTCACCAATCGTCGATCCTTGGTAATTTCGACAAGTCAAGCATCAGTCGGCTCTTTGCTGCGTGCGTCCAGTTACTGTATTTCTTGCTTGCTCAACTGTTCCCGGCAGATCATTCTGCTGACGGAGCGATTCGTGTTGGCCAATCCCATCTGTTGCTACGCACACACGGCACTGCCGATCCTGCTTGGATTCCTGTACCCGCTTACATTCAAGCATGTGGAGAAGTCCATCCAAAGTCTTCCAACTACAGGGCCGGGTGCGATATCTGGCTCGAGATGGCATTTCACGCGCATTAGTGAATTGATCCTGCGGAAGCGGCCGGCGGGGGCTGGAAATAGTATAGACACTGTAGAAGCCGAAAGTGTGGTCCAGCCTATGAGACTCTGTACCTGGTGCCTCTGCAAGACGTTCGTAATCCTGTATGCTTGGCAGTTTTCCCCTGCTAGTTCAATGAAAGAACGGGACCAGGGTGAACGGACTACAGCTAACGTAGGCAAGTGTAAGGTACCAGTATGCAGGAGGATCCGCATCCTCGACCAACATTTGAAGGGCAGAGCTTGTCAGATCTTATAATTACCAATGGGAAGCTTGTCTTGCGTAACGTTGGTGCAGCGTCGATCCGGTACTTCAACATCTACGTAAAGCACAACGGCCCGCGGTTATCAGAATTTCAGCAACGTCCTCTAGACCTTGTCCGGAATCCTACATCCGGAAGCCTCTCTTTTATACTAAACTGGTAGGTTTGCAGCCTCGTCAGCAATTTGCTGCATGAATGATCTTAGTCAGGGACAACTCATTCAATAGAACTCCTAATGAGTCTCAGCAAAAAGACATTCTCGCATTGGCGGAAAACACAAGAGCCATTGTACAAAATGTAGGTCCCGAACCAAAATCGTGGGCATATGGCAGACAGTATCAAGCCTGGAACTTTGTGGGTGACCTGACCTAATGTTAGTGTCTGATGGACACTCTGGTCAGTCCGCTGTAGTACTAGGCCCAACAATCTTAGTTCCAGACCTTTTGGAAGCCTCAACCCTGGTCAAACAATTATTCATAACCCTCGTAAAAATTGCGTACTTGCAAAAGGATGCATATACGCGTAGTGGGGCTTGCAAATTGTGAGGAGCCAAGCATGCTCGATTCCCTGAACATAGTGGCTGCCCAATGTACGTGTAACGATAGGCTCTATTCGAAGGGTTGTGCTGCCTGAAGTGGCACACGATGCGTTACAGTGCATACACTATTACGGAAAACCTAGGCAACTGGTACTTACGGCCGAAATTGTCATTAATACTGGTGCCATGTATGATCGATTGCTGAAAGACAATCGGCACAATCTCTGTCGTATTAGAAGCTGGAAAGTCTTGTAATATACCACTGTGTTGCTGAATATTATGATTTGGTTTAGTAAAAGAATCAGCCGGTCAAAATTTCTTCCATCTATAGCCAACTTCCGAAACCCGAGCTGCGATAAACAGCGCTGTTCCAGTAACCATTGTTGCCCCACAAAATACCTGTAAGTACTCAAATTGGCCATCTTTGCGCGATACAAGCGCACCTGCAATAGGACTGCCGGTCAGTGCTGCAATAGATACAAAAGCATAGACTGTGCCAGTGCGAACTCCAATCTCTGTGATCTCAGAGATCTGACCGATAAGGGCTGGACCGAGAGACACAAATGCTCCTGAAAAAAAGCCATAGAAACCAGCAAAGGTAATTATTGAAGTGTTTCCACGGGCTGGGAGCCATAGTGCCAGCACAAAAACGGATGAAAAGGCCGTCGTGATAATCATCATGTTGAATCGACCGATTCTGTCTGCGATCATGCCTGGGATAACACGCCCGCAAAAACTGCATCAATAAGTCTTAATTGTATGATTGGCTATAGGCCAGCGGGACTACATACCTCGCTGCATTGAGGATTGGAAGCAAGTAGCTTGACAGGTCCTTCGACATGCCCTCAGACTGGCCTTGGAGAATGAGGAAGTTGAAAGGTATAAATGTCCCAAAAAAGAAGAAAAAGCAAGCAAAGGTGACTAACAGAAAAGTCGTCTGTTTAAGTGGAACTATGAATTCCATGACCGTGAACGCTTTCTTCGTGTGGACAACGTGCGACTTGATCAACAAATTTGCAATGGTGAGAAATCCGAGTACAATGAAGGCCACAACCCGCATCGTCCAACCAAACCCAATCTTTGGGATCAGCTTGCTCACCATTATGGGTAGAATAACACCACTCAAGGACGAACCAGAGGCAATAACACCCATAGCTGTTGCTCGCCTTTTCGAAAACCAAGTCGAGACTGAATTCATCGATGCATAAAAGACCGCAGCTGCTCCGGCAGCGCTGCAGATGCTTTGTGCCAAGAGAAATTGATAATACTGCGAAGACAGTGAAGTCATCATGAGTCCAAACACGTGAAGGAACGAGCCCACGAGCAGAAGGTACCGAGGCCCAAAGTTGTCGAATAGCTTGCCGCAAATGCTGCCGCCAGCGAATAACATGAAGATCTCTGTCGATGGAATCCAAGCTATCGTAGATGAGGCATAGGAGGAAAGTTGGTGTTCTTGATAATATGTCTGGAAAACTCCAACACTGTACATCCAGCCGAAAGTAACGAAGAATCCACACCAGGCACCCAGTACCACCAGCCAAGCCTCAAAGCCTCCATCTGGCGGAGACAATACTGGTGGATCTAAGTTTTCCGTCCTACTGTACCCAACGGGACTTCCTGTTCTGTTGCCAGTTTCGTCAGTATTCTCGAGGTCGATAACATCTTTTTCATCGGTGCTGCTGCTAGCGCTCGTGGTGAAACTGTTCATGTTCATTTTTAGGCTTGAGATTGACTTTAACAGGAGGTAGCAGAAACAACTTTCTTGGGATATTTAGAGCTCGTAGAATGCCGTTAATAGCTGCTTACGTCCTTGTAAGCTTTCTGATACTGAACATGGATATGGCTTTACCATCAAAGTACCCTTGTACGCGTCTGGGGGTCGGGGAGGATAGATCCAGGTAGATGACAGCCTGAAAAAACACCAAACCGGCAGGTGCGAATAAGACATTTACTGCTATCCGAGTACTAAACTTGGGAGCCATATAAGTAAAACTCTGATCTTGTGTCATCCAGCTGTAACCCAACTAGTCCACCAACTTGATGTTGCAATGAACGTGACTATACCTTGTAGGTGTGATGCAATGCAATGCTAACCTTGGAGAGACCTTGCTCCTCTCACTCTACTACGTAGACTACGAGGGATAAACGGTCCGCTGTGAAATCCGAGGTGTTACATGCATCTGAGTCAGAAGTTATTGGTCGCTTTGAAGCTGGGGCAAATACGGGCGAGCCCGCTACGCGAGAGGAAAAGGGGCTCTATCTGCCAGAGTGAAATATACCTGGAACCCACTTAACAAGACCCATGGATTGTTAAACAACCTTATTTGAATTTCCTTTGTCCAATAGACTAGAAATGTGGTAAGGAGGCCAAATGGATGTAAAATACAAATCGTTTCGAGCGATTTCCTAAAAGTACAGTATGTGACAGGATGTACTACTAACAGGGCACGCTTTTCGAATCTCTATTCCCCACAGATCGAGACAGAAGATTGTACACTTAGCGATTCTTAACATGTTCGTATCTGTAAATTAAATGGATTAGAACGTTTTTCTTTGGGAAAGGAGAGAATTTTCGGCACCTATTCTTCGCCATTATCGGAGTGCGATTATAAAAGTATCTCTCAACAATCTCTGTCCACTTTCTACCGTGCATCTCAACAGCTCTTCGAAGGTCTTCGTCCTGAAATATATATCTCATGAGTACAAAGTGTTCTACCATGTTTCATCGTGCTCCAAGCTCTACTCACCTCTTGCAAGGTCCAACGTGCGTGACTAATGTTGGGATTCACGGTCTCGTGCCATCTTCGAGAACATTCTGTATGAAAGCTCAGCCTGTCTTGTAGCAGAGCAGAACGCAAAAACAGGGGACCGCCACTTACGGTCTGGTTGTCTTGCTCCGACAACTTGAGCAACTTGTGCCCACCTGCAAAGTATAATTTAGACTGTCATCTCTGACTCAGACTACGTCACTGACTGGTACCCATAAGTTTGTGTTGCCTCACGCAATCTAGCATCTTCATCTTCGCTCCAGCGCCCTTTCTTTGGTGCAAGTGCAAGACTGTAGACCCATCGCTTCCTGCAATCTTTGTTGTTCCGGCCGGGTATTTGAGCAGCGACATCTTGCCAATTTATGTTGTCCTCATCTGGGCATCATTAGCTTTGCCAAGTTTGCGGGAACCACAATCTACCTTGAAGCGAGACTGCGTCTCTAAGAAGATCATCCTCTTCCGTCGTCCAGCGATTGGAACTTCTTTGGCTCATACCTGAAGATCTGATCAACTTCAGATAGAGATATCCACCGTCGTATATAGACCACGTCTTGGGTGCAGTTGGTAGCACGAAAAGTCTTGCGTTCACACATGAGCAGACATGAGGCAACCAGAAAATGTGTCAATGAGCAGCCCTATCTCTACCTCGCCTCCTGGTCTGACGCAGGGTGAAGACATGGTACAATCGCGGCGTACTCTCGTACAGGGGCAAAGATGCCTGGAGTAGGTAATCATGGCTTGTAAAAAGTGTAGGGTTATTTCTTTTGAAATAGAGTGTGGCTAGAAAACTTTTTTTTAATTAAGCTCGGAGGAGGCTCTTCGGGCTACGTCTTACTGATTTGAGAAGGAGACAATAAGCAGCGCCTTTGAAACTAGGGGCCAGAGAGAACCAACAAGCAATATTCTCTAGTATCGCCGGAGGTTTTCTCCAATTAGACAGTGTATACATGTGTCGTACGCCACGGTGTGATTTGACACTTTTGACCAACGGTGCAGGAGAGCACATGGGGGCATTGGCGTCCTCATTTGGGGGTGTATCGCGGCTCACCAAATCGGAATCATCACTTCCAGCAGGGGAGGGACGGGAATGCGCTGATCATTAACATACTAGTCAGTGATTGGAATGGTATTGCAAGAACGACTACAGATGAGAATGGCAAAGACTATACCGGTATACCGAATACTGTCTGATCTTGAAACAAGCACGGGCCTTGGCACCATGAGGAGGACCAGGTGCATAGGAGGACGGCGGCATGGAAGCTTCTTTTTGCTGTTATCTACGCCGCATTGCTACATAGGCCGCGTCCCGGGTCTCTGCTCACTTCGCGATCCCTCCAGCATCTACCGTGCAGAACCTCGACATCGGTAGAATTGCTCTCTTCAATCCCCCCCCGCATCCCATTGATTGATGCCCTTGCAAAGTCTTCGTTCACTAGGTGAATCTCATCAGGGTTCCTTCGTTCTCCGGTCCGGATATTGGTTCAGCGTTATGCAATACACGTCAATGCGTGACGCTTCGCCGTATGCATGCTGTGTAATCACCGAGCTAGTAGTTTCCCCTGGTCACGGCTTTCCAGAGTTCGCATTCTCAAGGTGCGAGATTGACGTGTTAATAAGCTTGCCAAGCGAGACATGGACATGACCTTGAAGACGGATTTCCAGAACCCTTTGGAAGCCGAACAAGGATCTTGAAAACATACTGAGTGAACTGTCGTGCAAAATAATGCAAGATCCACGATTCCGGTTGTCTGTTAATTAGTGGTTCACCTCTCAAACAGATATATTCACGAATAGCGTATAGCAAGAGAATGTGCTACAAGACGTTCTTTCGTGGAATGTGGACCAAAAAAAGAGGAGAAAATGTTACATACGCAGAAGTTTAACTACAAGTCCAAAATTCTAATTCAAATGAGCGTCTCTTGGAGGTCGAAATGCAAGAACTACGAGTCTAAGGATTCCAATCGAGGGAAATCGCATCCTCAGGTTGCCTCCACACATATCCTTCCGGCTTTTCTACTGCTCGATCTTTCATCCAACTCTGTAGTTTATTCCAGTCTACGCATTTATGAACCGTATTACCGTTTGGCGTTGGGTTCTGGTGGTTTAGAACCCAATTGAATGGAATAGCAGTAGTATCAAACTTGCACATGATGTACTGCCGCATGTAATCAACGCAATGCTCGTAATGTCGTTCATACATCTCTGGGATCTCCTCTTTCATGTCTTGTACATCTGTTAATTCATTGATGTAGTGATCCTGCCAGATGTAATGCAGACAGTGAATGGCATGAGTGCCAGATGCGAAGACTGGATAGCCTCCTCCTCCAATATGTTCAGGGTATCGAACAGCAAGCGTGGTGTTGTGACCCATCCGACGTATGTCAGATTCCGTTACGCTGATGACACCACCTGAGTGAGAAATAAATTTAGACGTTAGCTTATCTGCAAAGGAATCATGTCTACGTACTGTCCATAATAGAATGCCAGGCTGCATGTACTTCTGGTGTAGGGGGTCCTTTAAATGGCGACTCATACCACAGGGAGTACTTGAATTTGACCTCTTGTACATGGTCGTCATCCACAGCTCCTCGGAATGGTGCTTCAAAGCTGATCAGTTTTGTGTTTTCATCAATCTGATCGTGACTTACTAAATGAGTTGAACTTGTCATAGCAATTCGAGGGTTCCCGCTTATAGAGGGCCAGAAAGCCGCCAAACAGAGCTATGTTCAGTAAAAGACTGGCGGCTGTGAAAATGACGAGAAGATGACGTCTTGGAATGTGCTGGGACCGTGCCTTTGAGCCTTCGGAACTTTGGGAAAGCAGATGGCTTTCTTCAACTATACCATGTTCATCTAAGGAAGCTTTCTCGATCGGCGTGTAGTGGTTCATTGCTGGAAAGATGAGCGTTTGCAATTTTTGATTAATAGAAGTCAAGGACAAAGCCCTATGATCTGTCTTCAACACTTCGTGAGCATCTATATGAGTGATGGGCCAAGATGTGTGGAAGTAAATTGAGCGTGGCCAGGTGTTGAAAGGTCTAAAATAAGACTTGGGCACTTAGAGATGGGAGGCCTCGACATGGACAGATTCTTTGCATATGTAACGGCGGCAGATGACCTGATGACTTGGCGTCAATCGGAGCATCTTGCGAATGCATGAGTGATAATGCAAGGAAGATGCATGAGATATCATTTGCCACTTGACCATCCCATTCTTTGGATGGGTTCCGGCAAATCAAGACGTGGTACGGGGTCTCTATATACAGTAGTGAACATCGTCAACGAGTAAGTAATAACATTCCTCTCCACTACTTTACATACGATTCCCTCGTGAACATACTTTTACGTCAACTCTCTGTTCATAAACTTAGTGACCTCTACTTAAGAATGGAGCATCATTTCATTTTGGCATGGTTCCAGAGACCCCTCATTTAGCCAAGGAACATCGGGAGAGACCAGTCCGAATGCAATGCTGGACACAGAACATCGTATCTCTATCCAAACTGCATCATTAGGCAGAGACGATGCCAATCGCTGTGCTCTGATAACAGAATAATTGGACAGTAGTTCCAGCCAGGGCAACGCTAACAAATACCGGCATCTTCAGGGTAGTAGATTTCCCGATTAACATGAGTAGATGCAATGCAAGTCAATCTCAGTGAATAATTGTATACAGATCATGCATATGCAAGAAACATCCTTGAAAACTAAACAAGGAATGAATAGACTTTCAGACATGTTCAACATGCAATGACTGTGCAGAGAAACAGATATATAGAGGTCCGGGAAGACCTTTATCCTGTATCAGTCCTCAAACTATCATCAAAACGTCCAACATCAGAACAAAGCATTTTACTCAGCCCAAAATTTCTAAAACACAATGGCCCATACTAGCATTCGCGCTCTGATTGTCAGTGGACTTTGTCTACTTGCGACAGCAGCTCCCGCTAGTAAGTATTCAGTCACAATATCAAACCATATACATGGCTGACACACTTAGACTTCAATGCCGACCCCATGCTTGCTGTTGGCAGTGAGGAAGCAAGCTCATATGCTTCCAAGAGAGCCGATTTCAAAGCCGACCCCATGCTTGCAGTAGGTGATGAAGCCGCCAGCTCTTATGCCTCCAAGAGGAAGAGAGCCGATTTCAAGGCCGATCCTATGCTTGCCGTTGGGGATGAGAGTGCCAGCTCTTACGCCTCCAAGAGAGCAGACTTCAAGGCTGACCCCATGCTTGCTGTGGGCGACGAGAGTGCTAGCTCTTATGCCTCCAAGAGAGCCGAATTCAAAGCTGACCCAATGCTGGCTGTGGGCGACGAGGCTGCCAGTTCTTATGCTTCTAAAAGAGCTGACTTCAAGGCTGACCCCATGCTCGCTGTCGGAGACGAGAGTGCTAGCTCTTATGCATCCAAAAGAGCCGAATTCAAAGCTGATCCTATGCTCGCTGTTGGCGATGAAGCGGCTAGCTCATACGCGTCGAAGAGAGCAGAGTTCAAGGCCGACCCCATGTTGGCAGTTGGCGATGAGGCTGCTAGCTCTTATGCTTCCAAGAGGGCTGAATTCAAGGCCGACCCTATGCTAGCAGTTGGTGATGAAGCGGCTAGCTCCTACGCCTCTAAGCGTGCTGAATTCAAGGCCGACCCAATGTTGGCTGTAGGAGATGAGGCAGCAAGCTCTTATGCCAATTAATCTTGAAAGGAGCAAATATTGGAATGATTATAGTTTGGGGTCGAGTACATCGCTTTGTTGCGTACAGGTAGAGGCGCGTGGTAGTTCAGTGGAATGTGTTTAGTGTTCAGATTGAGAGAGTCTTTCTTGGATTTGCGATTTGAGTTTGTGATTAGAACTTCACTCGTTATTCAATCAACTTATTTGAGCTTCGAACTTCGAGCACCACTCATCATCCAGGAGATATGAAATCATGTGTGCAAGCTCAACGATAAATTTCCATAACTGTAACCTTTTGCCATTGCTATAACGCGGAATTTTGTACCTCCATTTAGAATTCTCTTTGTCAGAACATTACATCCCACTTTCGGTATCGCATGTATGTGATAGATTGTCCACCAAGTGACCAGAAGCGCCATACTTGGTAGTATCAGAGTCAAGGAGAAGCAGATGATCGTATCTTTTCACCTGATGCTGCTCGTCTTGGCCTGATATCCTGCATCTTAGCGTTTATGTAAAAGAAAGACTAGCGCAACGATGATGTGCGAACTGTGCATGCATTGCGCCGAAGCATAAAACGATGTGCAGACCACTAGGTTATTTGGAAGCGCTTGTGCATACAACCACACTTGTGGAGGGCGATGGCCGGTAGGAGCCATGGCCAAAAGAGAGGACCAAAAGGGCAATTCTGAGTTTCTTTGCCCGAACAGATATCAATCAAGCCAGAGTTGAACGTCTGAAATATCTTAGTTGCGATATAAGCTTTGCCGTTCCACCGCAAAGTGTCCAAAGAGCCCGCCCAGTCTAAGCTTCCTGGCCCTGGCCCTGGTCCTGGTCCCTGTCCTTATGGGGTTCACCTGCAAGCCACAACCCCGGCCCGGTAGCCGGCAGTAAGCAGACACAGACCAGACAAAGACCAGACTAAACCCTGTCCAAGGCGTGGGGTGTACCTGCTCAGGTCAAAATATAGATAAGAGCTTTCGGCAGATACGACATGCTGGTTAACATGCTGGTTAACATGCTGGTTGACCTTCTGAACTCCACACCGTATCTGCATTAATGCTGTGGAACAACGTTCGTCTTCGGAACCGGGTTGAGTCTGTGTTTAGTCTGGTTCACGGGAGCCAACTGCCTGGTCTGTCGACAGGAAGAGGGATTCTTCACTGGGAAACCTTCGTCTCCCCCGGATTGCTGTTCCACACGGAACTGCGCCGTTTGGGTACATAGGCCCAAACGGCCTTCTCCCAAGAGACTTCTGGTCCATTTTTGTCGTCTGGAGCGAATGGTAGGTAGAATAGATAGGGCCTGATGCCGTCTCCTGAATCGATACCCTTGCCCAAGCCTTCGGAGCACATCTTCTGGTGTTTGGCCTGTGCACCCTCGCAATGTGAAAACAGCCACCTTTCTAAAGCTGGACTTCGATTTCGCTGATCTCCTTTAGTACAGGTCCAGTATACTGGAGGAAAGGGTTAGGCCTGGCCTGATCTAGCCCTGCTGCCCTGAACATCATCTGTCTGAGAATGGCGTAGACGTAACACTAGAGCTGAATTGGACAGTAACTCTGCGTATTGATATGCTATCAGTAGTAGTAAGCCTCCACTTGCTTGAAGGGTCTTCATCTCCTTTGCTGGTTCGTGGCAAGTCTAGGGTATCAACAGACTAGGCACGTTGAAACTTACAACTAACTGAAACCCGATGTAATCGGCAACGCAGACGTTTAGATCGCGTCACACACATGACGATGGGACACTCCTTACCTAAGCTCAGGGGCTCATATGTCCTTCTACTGGTTCATGTATATATTAGAAGTGGCGGCTGTGGTAGCGCCTCGTGAGCTGGCTGGATCCACTTGTTGTTACCAATTCAGTCAGATTGACCACTGAAGTGTTCTTCCAATCCGAGCAGCCCTTATTCAGACAGGACCAAAAAATCAACTTGGTTTTGCTGATTCATAATGTCTACGGGCACTTCGGCGGCTGCTACACCAGTTCCATCGTCCGCTCTCCCACCACCACCTGGTGTAGTTTCCAATTTTGTTGATCCTCCGTCGCTAGCAGTCTATTCCAATCTCACTGTTGGAGTCTGCTTACCGCTGGCCACGGTTTTTTTCCTCGCGAGATCGTGGGTCCGGCTATGGATTAAAAAAGTCTGGGTTTTGGAAGATTGTGAGTGACTCGAGACATGATGCGGAACAAATAGTAACAAATTATAGGGCTCGTCTTGATTTCATATGTATGATAATTTCTTGCTGCTAATGGAGGCCCGAATACTGATTGAACGTGAAGGGTGGAACTGCTGTCTTCTGTGGCGTCTTGACTGCCATCACGAATAAGTTCCACGGCGGACAACATGGCTGGGATATCACACCGGCTCAAGCCGTCACTGTGTCCTACGTGAGTTTCTGTATTCTCCTATCCTCTAGCATGCGACTGATTTCTCCAGTGGTTCAATGTGGCTGCTTCAGAGTACGCTTTCATCATTGGAGTAGCTAAGATAGCTATTCTCGTCCTCTACCGCCGCGCCTTCTCCCCAAGAAGAGGCAGTCCTTTCGAAATTGCTTGCTATTTCATGATAGCTGTATTTGTCTGTTTCTACGGTGGTACTGGTCTAGCCAAGATTTTTGAATGTACACCGAGAAGAAAGATCTGGGAGGCAACAGTCCCTGGTACTTGTATCGACCTTTTCTCTGTACTTTTAGCAGACGGTATTTTCAACACTATTACGGATTTCATGATTCTCCTGATGCCAGCATGGTCTGTCTATCATCTCCAATTGAGCCGGAAGAAGAAGATTATTGTTCTCATGATCTTCACATTTGGACTCTGGTAAGATTTGCCTCGGGGTATCAGATGGCGTAGCTAATCTGTTTCTTAGTGGACCTGTGTTTAGCATAATGGGGCTTTATATGCGAATAAAGCTAGGCCGAAGGGCGGATGCGTCATGGAATTTGATCGAAATTCTGCTTTGGGCGTAGGTTGATTCAAGTCTTTTTTGTTACTTGTACTAATGGATGATACAGAGTTGCAGAACTTACCACGGCCGTTATGTGTGTCTGTATGCCCGAACTTGGACTGATTGTCAACCGCAAGAAGCGTCCTAACAAAGGACCAACTCAGAGTATTCTGCAAGGAGCTAAGGTTGCCATCGCAAAGTCTCGAGAGCGGAGCAAGCTGCAGAGTATGTTCTCAACCGTACATGCCACTCATCCGGACAGCGACGAAGAGCTCGTGGGACAGAGGTCATATATTGAACTCGAAGATCAGTATAAGCATGCCACCACGGCCTTCTCTTCTCCGCATCATGGACATAGCAGTGATGATGTAGAAGGAGGTATCCATGTCAAATATGATGTCAAGGTAGAAAGCAAGCATCTAGAATAGTGGGCGGTTGTACAATTATGGGATAGCTTGTACTGATGTAACACTTCAATGGTACTGTAGACTATGGGCGGAAAAAGTTTTGGCTTCCTCGAATATGGTCATAGACAAATAAATACTCTTGTAGACCACGAGAAAGAATTCTTGAAGTGACGGTGTGAATTCAATGTGTGACCGAATGCGGTTGAGGCGGTCAACTGCAGGTGCGGAGGGGCTAACCCCTGTACACCAACACAATCATTTAAATCCGGGGTCTCGCTCGACATGTTCATTATTCCCATTCTTGATTCATTTTCATCTCTCTACTTGTGCTTTGCTATTCAAGATGCATCCTCCAGAGCTTGATGCATATAAGCCAGAATTCCATGGGACTGAAGCGTCCTACGTCTTACCCAATGAGTGCGTTGAAATATCCCAAAGTCAATCTTGGTGCTGACATTAATACTTCTCCCAGCGTTCACGAAGTCCAACGCCTCAAAGAACAGGCCGACGCTTGGAGAGAATTGATGCATGGCAAGCCCTTCCACGCTCCAGTTAAAGATCCCAAAAAAATTGTCGACATCGGCTGCGGTCCAGGCAGCGCATCCCGCGAGCTAGCCACATTATTTCCCACCGCACAAGTTTGGGGCATCGACTTGTCTGTCCTGCCGGAACATAAGGAGAGACCTGCAAATCTAGAATATGTACAAGGCGATGTGATGGACCTGATGGCCCAGGGTGGAGATCCACGCTTTGGCCCAGGAAGTCTTGACTATGTCTTCCAGCGTCTGTTAGTTTGCGGCATGAAGACAGCCGACTGGCCTAACTACGTAAAGACTGCTGTTGGGTCGGCCCGTAGCGGTGGCTGGGTTGAAATCCATGAGTGGAACTTCCAGGTCTGGGAGAACGGCAAGAACGTCTCTGACGAGTGGCAATGGCAACAAGACATGATTCGTAGTGGACATGAAAGGAACGGACTCGACCTTCGATGCGGCGAGAAATTGAACGGCTGGATGCGCGATGCTGGACTCGTGGATATACAGACAGTCACCTACAGGGCACCTTTGGGCTTGTGGAATGTCGATGCCCATCCAGAAACTAGGAACATTGCCGAATACCTGGCTAGGTGGTGGCCCACTGTGAACTATGTTTTGATACCCTCTCTGATGGGCGATTCTGACCCTCAACTCATCGAAAAAATGAAGTCGGACATGCTTAAAGACCTGAAGATCGCACAGGCTGGGCAGAAAAAGGCTTATGACATAAATGTCTGCTATGGGCGAAAGCCTTGATCAAGGAGAGAAAGTCTGCCTCGTAGCATTCACCTGCACTCATTTCTCGGATAGAGCAAGATAGCTAGAAGACAAAAAGTCATACGTTAAATTATCAAACTATTACATAACTCTAGGATCTCGAACCATATGCGCCATCCTCAAACCCAGCCGAATCTCAACTTTAGCAATGTAGCGACTGATACGGTGCTTATTTCGGCTGCTTGAATCTATCTTGAGTGGGTCAGCATCCATGAAAGATGGATGCAGACCTAGAAGACAAACCCCAGTCTGGTTTCTGGTGGCGTTTTGTCTCCCGCATAATGAGGCTGGGTGTCCTTTCTCCGGGCCCACCGCTGGTCTATGCACGTACAGGGCACCCCTTCTTACCTGGACCGGCCGGGGAAGCTGTCCGGGGACGAAAAGATTCCCCAAGGCTTAATGTCCCCAGTCGAAGGAGCTTGTTCCCTGAGGTTTATCGGCACTGATCAGCTCCTTGTTAGGAAAAAGAGTACTAACTTCGAGAGGCTAGGTTATCTTAACAATGCTACTATAATCTTTCGTCTATCCGGTGTACTTCATGAGAAACTTGCGTCTAGTTCTGCTGTTATCTCCCAGGACCGTGGATAGAGTAGAGAGATTCGAGAAGTAAGCATACTTACATATATGCTTGTGCAAACATTTATCTCGATATTAACTGACCCTCATGACTACCGTGTTGGAAGTCAATAGGCTACCGACTTGGTGGGTGCATATGCAACTCGCAGCATCGTGGGGGTTCTCTGAGAGCGCCCTTAATCAGTAATCTGCTTTTGCCACGAGGAAATTGCTCCGAGGTTGGATGAACTGCTTCACCATGCCACCATGCCACCATGGATACGATCGTCCCAGACCTGCATATCTGCAGTGGACGGGAACTGGCCCTCGCTATTAGCTATCCTTGAGCATGAAACGCGGAGATAGGGTACAGGTTAATTGTTCAGGGACTCAGCTACGCGGGAACATCTACTAACCCAATTATTGCAACAGAAGGCACAGTGATAAAGCTAAGCGACAGAAAGCCTCGAAGGTGCTCAAACCGTGTCAATAGCTGGAGACGGATGCAGTGTAACCCCCCCGCTAACTTGTTTCCATTTGGGAAAGGAAGCGTCTTGACATGTTCTTATTCGCTCTCAAGCTCTTCCATTGCAGGCAATACTTGCTGCAGGCGTCTCCAATTCCATCCAACCCTAGTTATTCCCGGAGTCACATACCGCTCGAGGAAGGCACAATGGGGCTCTATTCCTTGTTTCGCGTGCTTGCCGCGTGGAAATCCCTCAAGTGCATGCTTTATTAGAGACCCCTTTCATCCTCCATATGTAAGCTTCTGGAACAGGTGTTCTTCGAGGCTTTCCATTTCATTTCTCCTTTAGTACTTCTATATCAACAGCCAACAAAACTTCTCTTCTGCACGCAGTCCTTGTTATACTCTCGACTTCACTTCGGACATTCACTGAAGGTCATTTATCCTGATACTAGAAGTACTTCTGTTGAGGATAACCTAAGATGGGTTCCTCAGAAGTCTTCACAGAAGAGCGGAACGGCAAGGAGAGTCCGAGTCTCGATGGAGGGGATCTCGCCGACAGTATCCAAGCCCCACCAGGAATTGACGACAGAGCCTTGACGAGGAAAATTGATTTCAAAGTCATTCCCATACTTTTCATGACTTACTTCGTGGCATTTTTGGACAGGTACTACTCCAAGAGCATGCAATCATCTTGATAGGAATCTCTAACAGCATATACAGAGTCAGCATTGGCAATGCTCTTACTATGGGCCTACCGAAAGATCTGCATCTGACAGGCAACCAAGTTAACACTGTACTTACCGTATTCTTTGTTCCTTATGTTCTTCTCGAAATACCATCCAATATGTTCCTGAAGAAGGCAAAACCTCATAACTGGCGTAAGTTGCTATCCGCCCGAATTCGTTCGTTGAAATATAGCTAAGCCACTACTCTAGTAAGTCTTTGCATTTGCGGATTCGGTGTGAGCATGTTATGCCAAGGGTTCACGCACAATTTCGGAGGCATGATAGCTTGCCGCTTCTTCCTGGGATTCTGTGAAGCCGGTGTCTTTCCAGGCTGCTTCTACTTGCTCAGCTTCTGGTACTCAAGGGAACAAGCACAGAAACGCTTCACAATATTTTGGTGCTCTGTGCCTGCCGCCAGTGCAGTTGGTGGTCTCCTAGCCACTGGTATCGCTAAGATGGATGGCATCCGCGGCCTTGCCAATTGGCGCTGGGTGTTCATTCTGGAAGGCATCTTGACCGTTCTGGTTGGCTTTACTGCATGGTTCTTCATTTCTGACTTCCCTGAAGACGTAAAGTGGTTGAGCGAGGATGAGAGAGTGTGGCTGGCTACCAAGACTGGTCGAGATCAGGCACCGGGCCCTCGACCCACCCTCAGGGATGTCGGTATCTTCTTCTCAGACCCTAAAAATGTTCTTGGTGGGATCATGTACTTCTGTGAGTGGATACCAATTCGTCTTTGCTTCAAAGCTATTAGCTTTAGTTGAACACATACTGACTAGAGATAGCTGTGGTGGTGCCAATCTACAGCTTCTCCTTCTTCGGCGCGACAATCATCCAAACCCTTGGCTACTCGGTCGTAGAGACTCAACTACATTCCGTTCCGCCAGTTGCTGCAGCTATAGTATTGGCCCTTATCTTCGCTTTCGCCTCAGATTACACTAGGATCCGATCCGCCTTCGTCTTCCTGAGTCTTGCTATCATCCTTATCGGCGGTTGCGTACTCATCTCAGTCCACGACAATTTCCACGTACAATACTTTGCTCTCCACTTTGTCGCCATGGGTGCTTTCGCTGGAGGTCCAATCATTGTGTGTTGGTTCGTATTAAATCTTCGTGGCCATGTCGAGCGAAGCATAGGTGCCGCTTTTCAGATCGGTTTTGGAAACATTGGGGGTATCATCGCTACTTACGCATACCTCGCAACAGATGCACCGGAGTACAAAAAGGGTTATAGTGCTATGATTTCTGTCGTCTGTATCGGGTTCCTGGCAGTGGGCACGTATCTTGGAATTCTCATGTATAGGAACAAGAACAACAAAGTCTTGACGGCTGAAGGAAAGGTTTTCCACTACCACCTGTGATTTGGTCATGTAGACATAAATAGAGTAAGAATGGACATAGGAGAATTTGGTTATATACCCTCCATGGCTAGTAGGATTTCCTATAGCCAGGTGGAATTTGCAGCATTATATGTTTAATAAACCAAAGGGTTCAATGTAAATTGTTGAGAGACTTCATACCCATTACTTCCTTCCTGTGCACTTCCTGAAGGTGATCAGTGCTACTCAGCTAAGATGTCATCTCTAATCAGGCTCCTCTGGGGATAACATACTTGAAAAGTGACAAGATTCAAGTATATCGATCGAAGTACAGCTACTGGCGAACGATTATTGAAGAACCAAAATCCATAATTGAATGTTCAGTCCGCGCCGTCTTGCATGTAGTTTACTGTATCCCTCCATATTAAGCTCAAAGCGGCGAAGCTTCCAGCTCCTAGGGAACTGACCAGCCGTTCGCTGGTAGCTAGATAAGTCCATTAGATGGTAGATAAGATGTCCTAACTTTCGAGCATCACATCTTATGCTAGGTGGCAGGCTCTGGATAGAATGTGACGTAGTCACTGCATTCAGCTCTATGGATTGGAGTACTATGCTT
The DNA here is from genome assembly GCA_003988795.1 of Proliferodiscus dingleyae. NCBI lineage: Eukaryota > Fungi > Ascomycota > Leotiomycetes > Helotiales > Lachnaceae > Proliferodiscus > Proliferodiscus dingleyae. Next base: position 426,773 of record QYAK01000005.1, read on the forward strand.
CTGACAAGAATCTGTTCCGATCACATGAAGGCACGCCTTGTGTGACTTTCTAGAAGGTGTGGTGTCGCTTGAGAGGACTAAAACCTGGTGCCTGAGGAAGCAAGACCTTTTGACTCCACTAAAAATCTTCAACGTACATCTGAATTTCGACAATCAGACCCGCATTTCGTTTCGCAAATATTGCAAAGGACACGGAAAGTATTGAAAAATGGCACAGGGGGCCATCAAATCTAAGAAACCTGCGGCTCCAGCAAAGTCAGCTGGTCGACGTCAGACAGCTTCAGGACCGAAGAAAGGCTCCAGGACTATTGCGCCGCGGAAGCAAGGACTGGTCAAGAATGCGAAGATAACCAAGGTTTGTTTCCTATTCTAATCTATTTCTCTCATTATGAGCTGGCAGAATATGCATATATAGAAATTTATCGCTGACAATTTGCGACCAACAGAAATACTCGGCGGGCTTGACGGCGATGACCGAACGGACGCTTGGTGCAAAGGCAGGACATCTGGAGCTACTGAAGGGCGGAAAGAAGAACAAGGATAAGAAAGATGGCGATGTGAGGAAAGGAGGCTCGAAAAAGTTTGGATGATAGAGAGGCAATATTCGTCAATTGACAAATCTACGAGCAGCAGAAGGAAGGGGTCAGCGTGGAACCGACTGTGAAGCACAAGAGTGGCAGCTGCTAGGCTGAGGCGAAAGTTGCGCCAAGCGGAGGTCTTACCTACTACCGCACCAAAGCCAATAGTACTAGGCAACAGACCAGGAGCTGATATGGTGGACCAATTCTCAAAAGAGGGGCGGGGGAATTCTGAACGAATGAAGAACACAGCGATTGGCAAGATCGAGCTACATTTGTTGAAAGATCTAAATCATATTTTTATCACATGTTACTATGGTCCCTTGACGTAGTACGTTGAAGCAAGCAGAGAATTACTGCAGTTGTAATCAATCTGTGCTGCCAATGAATATGTTTTTATTTGTGCTGCTATGTTCTGTCAAGTTCTATCATTATCTTCAAACCACTGCATTCGAATGCAAAAGTCGCCATAGTGTCCAACATCGTATACAGCAGTACAAGAGACATGCCGTATTGTCAAGGTATATCTCGGCATCGATCGATGAGTACTAGTCGATCATGCATCATCTAATATTATCGGCCCCAAAACCCGAAGTCAGAATTATGCTCTTTTCAGGAGGATAAATAATGTTTCTCTGAAGTGACATTGAGCTACGCCCCGTCGTGATGGCATATTAAGAAACCAATCCAGCTGGCTGACAGCACAAACGTGCTTGACAATGTATGTCTACTGGGCAGCAGGAGCTTGCCCGCACTCAAGATCTTCTATCAGTCATGATTTAATTAGGCTTCATATGTGATGGCTTGCTGATTCTCAAGATATTGAACTCGATAAGCGTGAAGTAATCGTTGAGCTGGTCGTTATATTACAATCTTTCTCCATACGTAAAATCATGCCCGCTAAGCCTTCGACATTTATGGAGATTGATACTGTTGTAAGCACTATCAGTCCCACTCCAAGTCCACCAATCATATACCTCTATACATTTGGTTATGGATAATGTTTGGTGTCATCAATGCTCAGACAAGTGGGCGTTTTAGACCTCGTGGCCATGCGTAGACTAAGAGGCAGCATATGAACTACAAATAACCTCGAGCAGTTCGTCTACTATATTGTTAGTTGCGAACTGCTTGAATAGCAAGGTGGCGATATTAATTCCTTCCAATGCTATTTTATGAACGCCCCCCTCGTTCCTCTCGTTAACGTTGTATATGCTCTTATTGGAAAATGCAGTAGCGTCTTCTAAAGCTACTTTGTAGAGGACAAGCCCAGATCTCGTGTGGATATGGTCAGGAGATATAATTTGATGACAGCAGATATTTTTGTTATAGTGGCAGAACTGCTAATGGCCTGGCACTAGAAGTCTTCAATTTCGATGTCCCAGTCAGCCTCGATCAAATGTTTTAATAAGTCGCGCTATCGATCCAGCTGATTTGAGATCTAACCTAAGAGGCTTCGAGGATTGTTCTGTTATATATCCTCAGCTGGTAATCTGATTTAAAACAATGACTCAATTCATCACTTCTAAAACTCCAGGGTGTCCGGCACCTCAATCCTTACGTGAATGAGATGAACTTATGTACTCAGGAGCTCACAGTGCAATGGATGAATATCAGTGGAAGTTAGTGTTCAGGGCGCTCGAGACTTTGTATGATCACTTCGCGAACCGGTCACCTACTCAATCTAAGTATGGGTCCCTTGACTGTGTTTTGGTATGTCTTGATGATCCCGGCGCGGCGTATGATTAGTGACCAGAATCTATCGTTTCCAGAACTCAATGATGTCTAAGCTAGTCATGTATATTTTGTTAGCAGCCGACCTATTCCAGCCTGCTGCAGGAATATCGCGCTCGATCTCGCTCTCATTATGACTGAATATGCTTATATCGACAAGAAAGGTTTGCCGTATCAATGAAATTGAAGTAGAGATAGCTTTTCAAATCTTAAAAATTCAGTTAGGGCCGTTGGATGATGGATAATAATGGCAAAACCTCGATCTGCTGAGAGTCTCTGCTGAGAGCAGCCGCACCAAGCCAGTAGACAATTAAAAATTGAAACAAGATCATCGGCCCAAATTGATGCACTGGGTATCGATTCATCATAGTAGAATAAAGCAAGCGGAGAGAAAGATAGTCCCCAATAACACCAAGCCGCGAGCTGCACAATCCTAGCGCGAGCATCGCATCAGCCAAAGTAGAACCCCGAAGTGTTTCCCCCCTAGAACCTCGCGCCAAACCCAGCCCCCCATTGTCATGTATAAAAAAGAATCGTTTCCACATCTTCCATCATATCACCACACTGCCTCTCACTTCACATACGCTTCCTGTGGCTGTGCCACTCCACCCGACTGCCCATAATACCCCGCATTTGCACCATACTGCTGGGGCGGGGGACCAGGCGGCGCGGAATACTGTTGGTAATTCCCCGCCGGAGGCTGCTGGTACGTCATGGGTGTATTGTTCGTTGTGTACCTGCGGCGTCTACGGCGTCTGGCGAGGCATCTGTCGCAAAGGAAAATAGACTGTTAGCAGAGAAACTAGGGCGGAGAATGTGGGAGGAGTCTCTTACGCTACGAGCAGAAAGAAGACGACAGCGATGAGGACTAAAACGCCGGCGAGGACCCAGCGGCCCCAACGGTACCAGGCAGATTGGCAATTGTAGTTGTATCTATAGCTGCCAAGGACGTTAGCTAAAAGTGGTTCCCAGAGCTTCCGCATTGGCCGCGAGTATGGACGAACCCAGAGCTGTATCTCGAGCAATAGCGCTTCGAGAGAACCGCAGCGGCGCGGGGGAGGATTTCTTCGACAGACATGGTTGAGATTGGTGGTGGAGGAAGGAAAAGATGAGATGTGTGCGGGAACACAATGGTGTGGTTATGTAGAATGGTTATATCGACGCCAAGGTTGCCACTACCAGGCTTTTACGTATAGTTCGCAAACATAGTCGCTTTTGGGGTTGACAAGTCACGGTCACGGTCGTGGTCTTGGTATTTGCATCGCCGCAATGCCAATGCTGGGCCGCAGAAGTCAGCAGGCAAGTGTCGTGTAATGTAATCGTGTAATCGCTTGATTCCTCAGCTGTGTGGCTCAGGCATGTCATTCCGTATATTCCATCTATATGGACGTGTAATCTCTCCGTAGAGCTATTTGGAATATCATCTACCGCTGCAAGTATATCAAATTTCTCTCTTATTTACAGTATCGCCATACCAATTGCATGCCTTTTTGCGACCAGCGAAAGCTCTGAGGCTGTGGTTCAAATATGCGGAGATCATGACGGTGGAACCTTGCATTCAGCGCCGATCAGCCCCAAGCCCAAGGATCCTCTCTCGTGACGTCAATGTCTCGACCCGGCAACAGCGAGCCAGGCAAGTCAGCCCAATGTGCCAATAACAACCTAATGGAGCCGTACATCAACTTTCTCGAGTAATCTAAACTGCTATTCCTTCTTGCTCTAGCACTTGCACTTGACATGTCGAACAATCCGTCTATACCAATGGTTACATAAGCTACAATCCCAATCACCTATACCAAAAGTATCAATTGAACGAGCGGCGCAAGTGCGCCTCTAGTCCGTCTCGGAACCAAGACAATTATAGACAAGTCTACAGAGACATTCGATACAGCTGTGTTGTCTAATGGTATAGACCAAGTCAAAAGTCATGACTCGATTTGATTCAAAGGCTTCAATCTCGTCTTTCCGCTGTTCCTAAAATGTCTACATACAAGTCATTTAGTTCAATTATCATTTGACCCCTCAAGCAGCTCTCCGTTGCTTCCCACTAATCAGATAGATCGCAGCACGCATCTCCAACAGCGGATCATCCGACGGCTCAACACCCTGAACCCTCGGTATCGGATCAAAGATGATATACTTCTGCTCCTTCGCATTCTCCGGCACAATCTCATCCAGCCTGAACGAGCCCAGCTCCACCACCTGCCGCGAATCGGGCCAATGCACTGTCGCATCATCCGTCACGTCCCCTTCCTCAGCCACCTGAGCCAGAATCTTGAAGCCGATGCTTCCTCCCCCTTGCAAACGACTCCCTAGCTCTTTCTGTAGGAAATCTGCATCTTTGTCCTTCAGTGACTCTGCGGTCAGAGTCGAGACGCCGGCTTCGGGCACGATGTGGTAGCGGATGAAAGTTTCCTTGCCTGCGGCGCTGATGAGTTTGAACGCCGACACGCTCCAGTACTGCTGTGTTGCGAAGCTGGCCGGCGTGGGTTTTGGCGCTGTCACGAAGGCGAGCGCTGAAGGGTTGGCACCGAGGTATTTCTCAATGGGAGAAGGGTGCTCAGCGTCAGGCCCTGACGCTGCTATAGCTTGCAGCATCTCCAAGAACTGCGCGCCGGTGTGCGTCGGGAAGAATGGTGTTGAGTGGCTAATTATGTCTGTGTGCTTGTGGTCGCCTAATATGAAGCGGATGCCAATACCTCGGGGGTCGCCGTTGGCGTCGTTGTCTGGGATATTTGGGATGCCGGTGGAGTTGGAGAACCTGACCCAGACGGGCGTGCTCGGGTGGTTGAAGTGAGGGGCGCTGGAGAGTTTGCTTGCTTCGGGCGAGGGAGTGAAATTCCCGCTCAGTAACTCGCCCTTGGCATGTGCTTTGAGTTTTGATATTGTCAGCTACTTGTACAGTACCAATTTTGAAGTTTGCAAAAGGTCTACTTACCTGGACGGAAGCCAGGATGCTGTCCAAACAGCGCTTGAAGCTGAGCGACCAAGTCGCCAGCAGTCTTCATGAGCACTTCATCTGACGGGAATGGCATGGTTTGTTATCTCGATATCGTTTCAATCTAGGATTTAATTCTGCCTTTGGGATATCTACTGTTTCGAAATGTATAATTGATCTCAGGGCTCATCCCACCCTTATATCTTTCAAGTGTACGGACGACCCGATATGAATTGATAATCATCAGGGCCATGAATTGCAACATTTGCGGCGTTGGAACAAGTATTCCCTATCTGACCGGGCCTAATGATTTGCATTTCTGAAATAGCGTCGCTCTGACTGGTGGTAGTTGCAAGGAGGCGCTGGCTGAATCAGCAGCCCTGCATAGATCTGGTGATTACAAAACAAGGTACAAGCGAGTGAAACGGAGACGGTGCTTGCTTTGGATTTAGTGAAGTTGGTCAAAGTGAAGTTGGTCAATGTTTAGTGATACACGAATGATAATGACAATTTAAGAGTACAAAGCAGGTCAGGAAAAGTTTTCTATTGCTCTTGGGTCGAGGCTTTGCGAAATTACAAATTCCAAATAGTTGAAGCAGCTCTTGTGCTGGTGACCAAGAGATTGACGCCAGGGTCGTGGTGCACAGCATCCTGAAGAACACATACTTAGATAAGCCCGCCCAGATCGTCAATCGGCAGTACTGGTACCGAGTTGGAAGCTTGACGTGCGTATGTCTTGCAAATGCGTGATTGCTTAAGGCCGAAACAGCCATCCTGTGAAGGGCCTGCAGGGTTTCTGAATTAGGAAAGAGGGGTTTCCTATTACCCCGCACAGCGAAATCTCTCAATAGCTATTCTGTCTAAACAGCTGTCTGAAATGCTGGGAAACCATAGCACGCGCAGGAGAGGTTCATTTTCGTGTTATTATGTTCAAGCGTTCATTTGATATTTCACACAAGACCCTCACTTGGGGCCCGACTTACTCTGCTGCCGGGTAAGTCACTCAGGTCTCTCAACAGACTACCCATATTCTCCACCAGTGGAGGCAGTCCCTCATCCCGAACAGGAAAATTGCTTCTGTAAATATTTCTCACAAAGCCCAAAACACGATTAGATGTCGTTAGAGGCACAAACTCTTCGATCCCGTTTGTGATAGCTCTCAAACCAGGAATCCCGTCTCCGCTCGACCTGAACTCCCTCACTTGTGGCGTTTCATTCTCGTTAAGCGCAACTTGTCCACCATCTAATCTCTCGGCACCTATACCATACAGCCCGTGCTTTACCGTCGGACGAGCCATCTGCCCGTAGACCCACAGTGCGAGCGCCGCGTAGTATACAGCAACGGCATTGAAACCTCTCAGCTGAGCTGTCATATGATTCTCTGCAGCTCTAAGTACCTGTCCTGCATGCCAGACAGCGATTCTAGCATCAGCAATTCCAGCCCAGGTCTGAAAATCAGCACTGGCTTTTCGGGCCTCGTCTTCGCCGAATTTACCAGCGAAGCGCTGTAGCTCTTCTGGCGACACGTGCAAGATCATCATGAATAAGTGGTAAATGAGGATTGTGCGGTTGGTTGGAGAGGAGAGCACTGCAGAGAAAGATTTTAGATCACGGTATATCTCCGTATGTGTTGTCAAAAGACACAAGCGATGTGTCGCCTTCGACGCTGGGTAGAACTTTTTGGCTTCGAGAAGGGAGTATATCTGGCCCCAGAAGCCATGGAGGAGGGTTAGGATCGTCAATTGGACATCTATTTGAAGATAGTGCTGAAAAAGGATTTCGGGACTGTGCATTGCCTCCAAGAAAGTAGGTAGATTGCTGGAGGCGTGAGAGGAGAGGTATAGATCACGCCAAGAAGTTGCTGATTTCGCTAACCATAGCTCTCGTGAAGAAGGAAGATCAAACTTGAGCTCCGTGAAATTTATCAGAGGTGGATTTTGGAGCGCAATTGAGGAGTGAACAGTGTGAATAAAAAGATGGAGCACAAGCCTATTCCATTTAGTTCAAAGCCTTATAGCGGATCAACGAAACAGCTTGCCTCTTGTAACCTTCTCTCTCGGCCCACTTTCGCCATTTTGATTCCAAACGGGCTTCGGAGTCCGTCATCTGGGGTGTAAACTCAGATGAAGACCGTGTGGGAGCAAATGCACCAGCCCGTCGTAGCATCTAAAATGGATCAGCATATGATCGAAGACATGAGGTTGTGGATTGTTCCAAGTATAAAACTTACGACAGTTACTGGCTGACCAAAACTCTCAGCAATCTCCATTTTCCTTTTGAACCCGCTCCAGAGGCCCATGTCAAGGGTGATTACAAATGCTTGAAGCGTTTGTAAGTTGCGGGTGTTGGAGTTGTTTTTCTCCCACTAAAGCTATTAATCACGGTGGTCTGCAGAGATGAGCAACCGCTTACAAGTTCAATTGTTGTATGACGAACGACTTCTTGAAGGGCGAACCCCATTTTCCATACTGCAGGCGTGGATATCAAATGCGAGCCTCGTGCAACAATAGCAAGGTACAGTTCAGGAAGGGTCCGGTTTGGAAGAGTGGATGCAGGGTGTATCAGGCTGTCGATTCTATAACTCTCCTGGACGAAATATATCTGGACAATGTTGTTCAAGAAAGATAAAGACGGCAATGACAAGGCCTTCTTGGCAAGGTTGGGAAGACTGAAGAGGAGTCCAAGCATTTGATCTCGAACCTTCGAATTCATACAGCATGACGCAAAGTCATCTAAACCAGTTGCTGGTGAGGACGGCGTGAGAACCGATATGCTGTCTTCGTCAACTTGTATGTCACTTGGTTCACTAAGAGTTTGATCCTTTGATGTAGGGGTCCAGAGCCACGGAGACTTCTCAAATGCAGCATATCTCTTCGCTATGGCCCTTTGTTTGCTGTAATTACCATTATCCTGGGACTGGAGAAAGTTTTGAGGGGTAGGATCATTGTTGAACTCCATATATGAAGGTTCGATGCTCTCAAGGTCAATATCCCACATCTCGAAATCAAGATCTTGACTGAAATACGTGTCCGGAACCATAAAATAGCCATCAGCCATGGTCGGGACGGAGCCTATGTTCGAACTGGGGAGATCCTGAAGAGGGGTGTCGAAGAGAACTCCAGAGCTGGTTCTCGCTTTCGGATCCGCTTCCATGATCAAAGCTTGCTGTGGAGTTTCTCCGGACTGCTCTGGCTGTCCTGTATTTCTGGTTCTTACTGCGTCTTCCGCATCTGGACTCAATTGTCCAGCCACGGTTTCCAACGGACTGGAACCCGCATTTTGGTCCTCATTCTTGTCAATAGAGGAATCCACTAAACTAAGTGAGATATTCTCAGCACGTAGACTACCAGCTTTGCGCGAAGACTTGCCGATCTTCGTCGGCGCCATTTCACAAGAGATGTTTCGTTTTCGGCATCTGGTGCAAGGCTTGTCATCCTGGCATTTGGTCTTGGAGGCTATACAAGCAAGACATGCTGTCAACACTCTGTCAGACTTCTCATGCCGAACTCCAGCATTGCGGTCATGGCCGGCCTGGTGCCGGTTCAATAAATCGGCACGATTGAAACTCTTTGGGCACCGGGAACATTTATGTGGTCGGGCATTCTCGTGACTTTTTAGATGTCGGTTAAGGTGGTCGGGCCTTTCGTAGACGCGTCCACACAGGTGGCATCGATTCACGCCGTCTGGGGAACGCGGAGCAGACCGAGCTCTTGGAGTAGTAGACACGGGTCGAGAGGATTGTAAAATATCATTTTGTTCCCGTACAGGCGAAGACGTATAATCAATCGCATCGCAGAGTAAATCCATCCGATCAATATTGAAAATAACCAAACATACCCAATATTGCTGCTGGAAGAACGGAGAGGCGGGGAAGGAAGGATGTGGAGGCGGAGGTGGGGGATCTGGGGAATATAAAGGAGCTCGCTAGACATGATCGAAACGTCCCTGCCGAGTGGGGGGCCCAAGTCCGCATTAAACACTTGTGTGGCGCTACGAACCTAGTGATGTGGACGTGGTCTAATAATTGAGTTTTGAAATTGTAGCTCTCAAAATAAAGGCTTTTGCTATACTTGCTATCTTGGTTGTGATCGTCATGGCGAAACGCTCTCCTACGCCTGTGCATTTCTTCTCTCATGGCTCGACTATGATGTTGGGCGAAGAGTCGAATTCGGCGACATACTGGAAGAAATGTGGCGACGAAGCTCTTGCAAATGGTGTGAAACATATCGTAATGATGGTATGTATACTTGCATTTGTTGCTGAAATATTTCTCATAGAATCAGGGAGCACATTGGGCAGTCGTAGGCGACGAGATCGAAGTTTGTGCCAACCCGAAACCAGATAAAAGTCCAGTGGCCTACGTACACCCTTCAAAATACGTGGACTATCAGTTAAACGCTGATCTTCCAATGGCGGATCGTTGTGTCGATCTCTTAAAAGCAGCAGGATTTAAAGCGAAGATAAACACGACATTTGACTGGATACACGACACTTACCTGATTCTCGTCCGCATGTTTCCCGATGGCTGTCCTCCAACAACAATCATTAGCTCGAATGCACGTTATGATCCTCATTACCACATCAAAGTTGGAGATGCGCTTTCGAGTTTAAGGCATGAAGAAGAGAAAGTCCTACTCATTGGGACTGGAGGATCTGTTCATAACTTGTATCGCAACAATTGGGGTCAAATGCTACGCTATCGTGACAATTTTGCGATGGAAAATCCACCAGAAGCAGCTTTGATGGACTTCAGACAAGAATTCGAAGACGCCATGTTGAAGAATTCCGGGCCACCTTTGAGAAAGGCGATTAGCATGTTGATGAAGCTGCCGAACTATCGAGATGCACATGCCACGGATGATCATTTTATTCCAGCGTGCTTTGTTGCCGGTGCTGCTGGAAGACGGGAAGATGAGGGAACGAAAGCTGAGATGGGGGCGGAAGACTGGGAATTGCAGAATATGTGTAACTCGCAATTTACTATTGGATCATGGCCGAAAGCGGTCAAGGTCTAAATTTTCTGGAGAATAGAATCTGAATGAATAATGTAGAATACAATAAATGTCAGTTGCTATTAGTCGCCGGACAATCTACCTCCAACGCCCTGCCAGCTTCCAAGCCTGCTTTCCCGCCTTCCATACGCCCCATCCCAAACTCGGCAGAACAACACTGGCTGTCAAGCCCAGACCTAGAAAGATTCCTTGCTCAAAGAAGCCCAAAGCGTATCCTTTCTTTTGTCCCGTTGGCTTGAGCTCCTTCGTGGCTTCCTCCTGACTCGGGAGTAGAACTTGACTGACAAATTCGGGCTTCGGTACTGAGAACATCTCAGTCGTGTACCGAGGATGAAGTGAGAGAGGATATGTGGACGGGTTTGGAGATGAAGGGCCATAGAGAAGAGGAAGAGGAATATGGTTTGCGAAAGAAGCATGAGTGGGAACCGATTGGGACAAGTATTTCGCAAGTGACGGAATGGCGAAGTTATAGGTTGCTAGATAGTTTGGACTATTGAGGTGAGTAACAGTAAACATGTAGTATGAGATATAGAGCGAGTCGTACGATTTTAATTGAGAAGAGATTGCATCTGTTGAACTTGTGGTGGGGAGAATGATGAGAAACGAGCCGCTGATTTTGGCAGTCAGCAACGGGGAAGCCCTGCATGTTTTGTCAGTCTAACGATGTTTCTAGGAGTACGAGAATATTGTACCGGTCTTGAAGGACAATTATCTTTAGATTAGAAGCTTTAGAAGCCCGGACCTTCACTCCTCCTCTCTTTTCAGCGTCTTTGATTGAGCTATCATCTGGAAGTGATTGCGAAATAGATGATGGCACACTATCAGCAAATTCAAGACACGCATCCACGAAAACGTCTAGAATAAAGTTATTGACTGCCACTAGATCAGGAGCATAGGGCGAAGAATTATAAGGCGGAAGTCGAGCTGTTGTTATTGCTTTCGCTGCCAGATCAACATCTGCGGTCCGGTCAACAATAGCAAAGGTACGGCCATTCGACGCAGAGATGAGTTGGCCTGAGGTCGGAGTAGAAGAAGCACTGGTTTGATTGACGAATAAATCAGTTTGATTTGTGTCGTTATCTTGAAGTTTGGAGCTGGAAACGAAAATTGTGTCTTGATCGAGTGCTGATGTTAGAACATCCGCAAGTACGCTATTGACCTCAGAATGAGGAGTTTCGAGCTGTATTACCATTTAGTGTTTATTCCCATGCTACTGCTGAGAATTCTGATATATACCTCAAGCAGTATACAATTCCCTGCAGCAATAGCAACCACAAGCGGGGTCATTATTGAATAAAAGCGAGTATGTCTCGTTGGTCGTATGGCAACCAGTCCATATCCTACTCTTCTATTCAAATTTTCTTTTCCTTCCTTCACTAAATATTCATCTTTCACTGATCTGTCGAAATCCAGTGTATCGTAGACTTTCCGAACTACATCCAGACTCAGGGAAAATTCTACCTCTGAAATAGTAGCAGAGCATCCTGTATCGTTGCGTATCGCAGAAAGAATGGAATCTGACTTGGCCCGCAATTGCGAGTGAAGGCTGTGTAGTTCATTTTGCCTGTGGCGAACATTCTCAGTTCTGCCGTCTATCACTGTCGCTCGGAGCCTGTCAATGCCATCTTGGAGAGAGTCTCTGGCCGACATTCCGACGAAATAAGTTATTTTGCGCCACAGACCTCAAATAGAGAAACAAACAATAGCATGTCAATCTTTTTAATTTGCTTTAGTCATGTGTACTTCTATAGATCGGCCTGGTCCTCGGCATTCGTGAGCCGGGTAGCGCATCGGAATGTGGGGGACGAGCCAAGTCTGTACCTGGGCCAGACACAATCACCTGAGTGCTCAAGCAACTGAATCTACTGATGTGTATCTCATCTTGAGTTTGTCTATGTCTAAATTGTCATAAACTTGCATAATGAGTACCACGTCAACAGCAGGTACCACCGTGACGGTCCAGGAACTTCAGGGTGTCTTACGCGACTATACAATCCGTCTTACAGGTGACGATAGCATCACTAGATACAATGGACTTGATTCCCCGAACAGAAACGAAGCTCTTGCGCATGGGAACCCGCCAAATTGGCCAACAGATCATTACCGAGTCCCAGATTATCGACCTGTAAATAGAGATTTAGATCTGGAGGCACGGACAAAAGGATCGAATGGCGGGGAGTATGCTTTCCTGTCGATGATGTTCTCTGGAGTTTACTTGAACTCGGTTAGTATTTTTGAACCCTCTGCTGACACCAGAGTTTTCATCGCTGATAAATTTGATAGGCAGCAGCGAAGATTTGGGGGAAAACAGGAGGGCCGTATTTTCCTGGACTGTTTCGCTATGCCATTGGCGGCGAGTGGTGAACGAGAACTCCATGGCAAGAAAATATCTCAGCGAATCTTCTAGGATCGATTAAGTTGGGGTCGAATGAACCTGGCGTCTTCAAAAAGGAGGTTACGTGTACTGTGTTGCCGCATCTTCAAGGAATGATGGGCTTCTAGCGTACTGTACATTTGGAATTGGGCGCCCGAAATCCCGCTGGCTAAATCTTATCGCTACGCTAGAACCAAGCGCAAGCCATCATTGATATTCTGCAATCTTTATGCTATCTACATCCAAACATCACTTGTTCACATTTCCACCACGAGTGAGACCCTGCATTCCCCTCATCTGTAGAGCCTCTATGGGACATAACATAAAGCAGCTCGGGGTCTCAATACTAAGACCCAGCATCGGCCCCACCGATATCAGATACAATGCGGTACCTGAGACTGGCTCTATACGCCTTTTTTTCTTAGGAGGACCCCGCCCCCACATCTCCGTACCAGATATGTGTAGATGCAAAACGTATGCTATGCTTCAGGTTCACTGCTATTGAGATCTTTGCTCCGTATTGCTTCTCCAGTTTGTCGATATGACAACAACACATGCAATCAAAGAACTGCGAGAAGTTCACAACGATACAGAAAATGGGTTGATATTCGAAAAGAACGTGTCAATCCCGCGAGATGGGACTTTCCCCATCCGATGTAACGTGTATCGTCCAATTGGCCCAGAAGATGCGAAATTCCCAGTTCTTGTGACTTATGGGCCGTATGGAAAAGATATTCCATACGATATGTTAGTAGAACCTGTGTTCAATGATAGCCTGAAACTCATATTCCACAGTTTTCACCCGAAATCTTTCAGTGAACTAAATCCTGAGCACAAGTCAAAATACAGCGCCTGGGAGACGCCAGATCCTGTGTTCTGGACCAAGGAAGGCTACGTTGTGGTTCGAGCAGATGAGCGGGGTCTAGGTCAATCGCCGGGCTTGCTCGATACTATGTCACGGGGGACGAGCGAGTGCTTTTTCGATGTAGTTGAATGGGCAGCAGTCCAGCCATGGTCTTCTGGCAAAGTCGGCTTATTGGGAATAAGCTACTACGCAGGTGAGTGGAACACAGTATGTGCACATTTGGTCGCTGCTAAAGGATATTATGACTTCAGGAAGCCAGTGGCGGGTAGCAGCAAGGCGCCCAAAAGGACTGGCAGCCATCGTTCCATGGGAGGGGATGTCGGATTATTATCGAGATAGGTGTAGACACGGAGGGATACTCTCCAATAGCTTCATAAGATTCTGGTGGAACCGTCAGATCATTGTTAATCAATACGGCAGACCCGGTCGAGCGGCGGGTAAACGGGATCAAGATACGCTCGACGGTCCTTCTGGTGCCAAAGGAGGTGAAGATACTTTAGAGGGTGATCTTTCGCCTGAAGTTCTTGCTGCAAATAGACGAGATCAAAACGACGACAATTCAGCAAATCACTTCCGGGATGAGGATTACTATTCCTCGAAGGAGTTCGATCTGGAGGATATCGAAGTTCCTTTGCTCAGCGTAGCTAACTGGGGTGGCATTCTGCTGCATTTGCGAGGTAATGTTGAGGGCTGGACGTGGGCGGGATCCAAATTCAAGTATCTTCGATTCATCACTGGACGGCACGATCTGCCATTCTACTACCATGACGAAGTCGAGATGCAGAAAAGCTTCCTAAACGCATTTCTCAAAGGACAAGATTCAGTCGGATGGTCTGAGCCAGGCAAAGTACCACCGGTCAGTATGGTGTTGCGGAAAGGGAACGTCGGGTTCAACAATCCTGAATTCGAAGCCACCTACGCTCGCAGGGAAGAGCCCACCTGGCCAATACCACGAACGCAATACACAGACTACCATTTACATACTGATGGTACATTCTCCAGCACGCCTTCAGTATCGTCAGGCAAAGTAACATACAAAGCACTCGGGACTCTCGATGATCCCCAGTTGGTGCAATTTACGACTCCGCCTTTCGAATCTGAGACAGAAATCACGGGTCACATAGTCGCACATCTCAACGTTTCCGTGACACCAGAGACAACTGATACGGGGCCGAAAGATATCGACATTTTCGTCACTCTACGCTATCTCTCACCCTCAGGCCAAGAAGTCCATTACACTGGCACAGCAGGTGACCCAGTCCCGCTCACCAAAGGCTGGTTGCGCGTCTCGTTGCGCAAGTATGACTCCTCAAATCCGAAACATCGCTCATATCTACCATATCGAAGGTATTACAAGGAGGATGTGCAGGAAGTGAAGGCTGGGAACGTGTATGGCGTTGATGTGGAAATATGGCCGACGAATGTGGTGGCTGAGAAGGGAGGGAGGTTGGTGTTCGAGGTCTCGAGCGGAGATACACAGGGTAGTGGGGTATTTCAGCATAATAGTGAGATTGATAGGTAAGTTTCTCTGTGAAACAATGTGTAGACAAGATGCTGATGATGTCTAGACCGAAGAATAAGTTCGCGGGCGTGAACCATATCCATTTCGGGGGAGGGCTGGAGAATTATGTTACACTCCCTATTATTCCAGAGAAAGTATAGACTCTGCATAAAAATGGGATTGGTTGGTCATTCTGAATAAAGTCAAATATTCTGGAAAAGCTTGTTCTGTCGCGATGGTCTCGAAAGTTCAGAAGACTTGGTCACGGTCTGCTATTGGAGGTTAGCAGGCTTACAGCTCTTCCAGTACTTTCGAAGCTTTCATCCTTCATGTGCCACTAATCTTGTAATTTATCAGTGTCCCCTTTTCCCCTCCACATTTCCCGGCATCGTGTCACCCAGATCCAAGCCAAGACTGTTACCGCTCACGACAGGAGCCTCTGACGGAAGCAGCACAAACATCATCCTTGCCCATTTCCCACCTTCAGAGACATTCTTCCACGCATGGTTGGTAGCTCTCTGCACACATACATCACCTCTCTCCATCCTCCTAACCTCCCCGGAATCTAGATGACATTCAAGTGTCCCCTCGAGAACAACACCATAGTCAAGGGACGTGGTCCTGTGCATGATTGAGTCAGGACCAGGAGCGAAGTCGACGAATCGAAGTACAGAGCCTATATTATAATATCGTTGTCAGCTAACTTGCTTAGTACTGCGTGGTAGGTTTCCCGATATTTAGATTCCCGACCCGACATCGGAAACATCAAATCGTAGAAGTGGAACTTACCATTATCAACACTCAAAGTCTTGACGGTGTCCAGATCCTTTTTGTAAGCTGCTACATCTGGCGGATTATCGGCAGGATTCAGTGCAATTGGAAAACCCTTGGTGGTGTATGCGAGGAAGAAGTTCGCTTTGCCGCCGACGTCTTCCCATTTTGCTTCGGGGCCCACGGCTTTGGAGAAGACCGCTTTGCCATCTGCGTTGTGATCTGTGATGAAGCGGTTGACTTCTCGGAGACCTGATTGAGGGGCTGCCATTTCCTGAATGTTCCTACTTACGATTTATGCTGGGGATTCGGGATAAGTCTTCGGAGAGAATCAGAGGACGGTTCCGACTTATATAGAATGCGGGGTGCCAGTGTGATGGTGCTACCCCGCCATGACAGGGGTGTCACTTTACCTTATCTAGCACTTTTACAGTATTCGATGAACGACTAATACCTCTTCCGAAGGTTTGGAGTCATTCATTCCCCAATTTACCGAAATATGTCGACTTGGATCTATAAATATTCCTGCTGCCGGTCATCAGCCCCACGTTAAAGTGTTCTGGGATCGCGTTCTTCGGGGTCCGGCTATGGAAGCGGCGGCCCCCGAGAAGGGTGACCGGCCCAGGGAATTGAAAACCTCTTGATTCGATGCGGGGAAGAATGAGGTATAATATAGTTCTGAGATGGATCTCATTTGTCAGAATTCTATGGTGGCAAACACCAGCATCGTCCAAATCGGGTAATCACTGCTCTCTGTGTTCGACAAGCAGGAGAATTCTAATTGAATGTCTCTCCATTTGGTGTAATAACCATTGATTCCCGAAGAGGAAGTGATCACAATTGCTCTTAAATGGGAGTTCCTAGAATTAGAAGAACATTATACTAACGGTTGTTCCCTTGGTATTACTGTCGAGATGTTAAGGCTAGATGAGAAACTAGCAAGGGCAGAGCCTCTTTGTTGTCAAATAGGGTACCAACAATATAGGTAGAAAGCTGTATTTCAATTGAAACTACAAGACGCCGAAATCAGGCGCTCGCTATATTTCTAGACGCTACGGTCCGCTCTACCTCATAGCTAATTTTGCTAACCTTTCGATGCTTATTATATAACCGCTCTATCTGCCAAGAGTGTTTGAATATCACTTCAGATCAGCCTGTGGACTTCTATCGATGGACAACATGCGATGCTGTCATTGTGAATTCGCATTTCCTGGAAGATGCATATGCCTCATATTGCTAGACTTCTGTTGTATCATATGCCCGTGTTCCTATATGCGAAGAGTCTCTCTTTGTTAGGTAAAAGGGTGGCTTCGATTATCTACTTGGGAGGGACTGGTCGACTTTTCTAGCGGAGAAATAAGTGCCAAAGATTAGTACGTGCGCAACACCCGAGTTCTAGTATACAAGATAAAAAATGGGAATCTAAAAGCTACTATAGTTATACGCAAGCTCTAGGTTTAGTCTCAATTTCAAGTCTTTCTTTCTGGACAGAAATCGTTCTACTTCCCAGTGTTTTAATATCAAGGGCCAATATTGGCCACTTATCTCTCAGCCGGGGCCGGGGAGGATTGAAATCTCCATCTCCCTAATTTCTTATCGGAGTCAAGCGAGATGCTACTTGTTTGCCTCTCGAAAAGGCAGCATTCGGGGCAGTGGGCGATAGAGAGTCTAACTCACTTTCTACCCGTCAACATTGCGACTTATCGGGGAACGGCCACACTGCCTTCCTAGCAATCGCCTCTTCAGAATCTAATCGTACTTCCGTGAGGACTGGGGTCGCAACACTTTGCTGGAAGCGATATATTTGTATGTCACAAAACCGGACTATGATTTTGTTTGCATCTCGTATTCTCGGATCGAGCACGCGCATAGAGACGGGAAATGAAAAGTAAGCCTCGTGTAGGGAGGAGATACACTAATTCATAGGTCTGGACGTCAAATGCGAAGTCGCCGGCCTCAAGAAGTCCCTGGTATGTCTGAGTTGCGTACACGAGTACGTGAAGATTTGTTGCCTGGGGGGTAAGTCTCGGCCAACAGGCACAGTCGTGGAGACCCTTGGAGTTAATTTCGAGGTGCGAAGATATGCAAGTTTGCGTTGGCGAGATTTGCGGTCCGCGAGCACGGGACCTAAAATTATGAAACGTGGAACCACTAACTTCCAAATTTAGACGTCAAGCCTTTCTTCACGTACTGTACCCTTACGAAGTAGTACACATTACCAACCCAACAAAGGCAATATAGCCACTGCTTGGATCCTAGCAGCCATAGGCGCTGAGTTGCGATCCTCAAGGCGGGCCTCAGGCCTATCTGTGAGATCAAAACCGAGAGCCAAATGACCAGCGAAGTATAGGGCGTGCTCAACATGCGATCTTCCATGCTCAACGCCTCTCCATCCAAAGTGCTGGGCGTTTTGTAGAACTGGCGTCGAAACAATTGTCCGTCATACTGCCTAGCATCGTTCATTTTGACCAGTATTTTATTCAAGAGAAGTAGGGCAAACCACGTGCGGTCGCTTTTTTTGTAAGAAGCAAACACGAACATGATTTCCTACACGATAAGCAGGCCTGAAATCTATGGAGACGAGACTGAAGGATGCGAGGTGGGTCGCACAATAATTCCTTGTTATGGTGGTATTGCATTGGCTAAAATTACGTTAGGCTCCCAGCGGCTCGCCGCAGCCGGTGGAGGAATCCAGATTGTTGGCGGCCAGCTCTTACAAAACATATTGTTCGACCCGGCAAGTTGGTAATTATGGAACGCTTCCATCCGTTGTCCAAAGATCACCAGCAATGGCAAAGTCAGGACGGCCGATCAAGTCATTCGTGATAGGTGCCGTGATCACTTTGCTTATTTATATCCACACCGTAAGATCGTTCACGTGGCATGCAAGTCTTGAAGGTCCAAAATACCAGTTCTGCTTGTGAGTAATTGCAATATGAACGTGACCGGAATGTACTGAATTTCTTCAGTGGCGATTCCTACACTTCAACAAACTTCAACATCAATGGAACGCAGCCTAGTCTCCCAGACAACCCAATGGGTAACTCAGATCTCGGCGACCATAACACGAGCGCCAATGGACCTGTTTGGATCAACTACCTGACGACCAAATACAATACTTCCCCCGTCCTCACCTACAACTTCGCCGTAGGCGGGGCAGCCATATTAGAGAACTACGCTTTCCAGATAGAGCATTTGTACCAGCCGAAATATACTACCCACAGATTTTGGCAGAGCTCCAACACACTTTTCTTATCCTGGGTTGGTATCAACGATTGCACTTTTTGCTGGGTGGATAGAGCCGACTTAACCGTCATTGAGGAGCGGTTGAGCAAGTTGTCGGAGTTGCTGGAGACATTATACCGGACTGGTACTCGAAACCTTTTTCTCGTCAATGTTCCGCCGCTGTACAGAAGTCCTATCATTATTGGAACCGGGCCGGAGAGCACCGAGAATCACAGGCAGTGTGTGCTGAATTTCAATGAAAATTTACCTGGCCTTGTTCAGGAATGGGCAGATAATCACCAAGATGTGAGTTCCTCCTTTTCGCGTCAAGGGAAGCTGATTGATGTTTTAGGCCACAATCAAGGTTCATGACGTCGATACGTTTTTTGGGCAAGTCCTTGACGACCCGACGGCATACGGATTTATCGATGATACGTGCTCGGATCAGCCAGACTGTATCTGGACGGGAAACTTCCATATCTCAAGTCAGATGCATAAACTTATCGCGAAGAATATGACGGATATACTTTCGCAATATGAATATTCTGACAGGAGTTTAAGTCTTCCATGGGCAAACTGAATGGGCGTCTTAGATATTTATTTAGACTATACCCGGAGTTGGAATATTAGGCTTTTTATAGAGGTTCCGAGAACTGGTAGTCTCCATTATCTGCGCAATTGGGACATCTGCTGTCCCTGTCTCCATGTCGTCAGCGTCATTCGCCTGTTAAGTGTCGGCTTCGGAGCGTGTGTGATCACACTTGGCCTGATCATTCCATTCACTAATCAGAACAGAGCTTGCTATATTGACTTCCAGACTATTTATTCCCCGAATCTACATCTCATCGCATGTGAATCGTTAGTCGACTGCAACGATTAAGAATGGACGACTTCGACGAAGAAACAGCTGCATTGGTCTTCGGACTCCAAATGTCAGACAGCCTCGAGCTTCGTGGTTCATTGGAAGCCAAAGGCGAAAGCCCAGAAGACATGCTCGCGGATGCACAACTTGCTCTGCAAATTTACACGGAAGGCCTTCAGTGCAACACTACCTTCCTTTCTGACAGGCGAATGACCAAGAGCATTGCTCAAGCATGCCAATCTGACGAAAGAGCTCTCAACAATAGTCACTATCAAGAGCATACCGCGGTCAGTGATCGAGAGATTGCGTGTAGCCTGGGAGGAGTTGCGCATGCCGCTATCGAGCCTTTGACAACTGGGTCAGACTTGAACGATGAGACAATTCAGAGGCTAGAGGCATTGTACGTCGCTGCTCCAGTCAAACAGCCAGACGCTGAACGACAACGGCTTCTCGGAAATGGCAGCGATGAATCTGAATCCTCCGGAATGGCTGCTTCACGTCCAGCAGTGAGACTATCCTATGCACAATGTATCGCGTGCCAGGGGGATTTTGGGTTCTATGAAACTGCGCGGGCTGATTGCGATCATCGATATTGTTCTATGTGCCTCCAGGACCTTACTCGTGCCGCGATCACAGACGATTCACTCTTTCCTCCAAAGTGTTGCAGACAACCGATCCCGATTGCTGATATGCGACACCTTCTTACAGAGGATTTGTATCAACAATATGCAGCGAAAAAGATCGAGTATGAGACCGAGGACAAAACCTACTGCTTTAACCCCTCGTGTTCGACCTTCATCCGGACAGAGAACATAGCTGAAGAGAAGGCGACGTGCCCTGCTTGCCATGAAAAGACTTGTACGATGTGCAAAGCAAAAGTTCATGAAGGAGACTGCCCAGCTGATACAGCGCTTCAGCAACTGCTTGCCACCGCGCATGAGGAGGGTTGGCAGAGATGCTCTCACTGTCAACGAATTGTTGAGCTGGGATTTGGCTGTTACCATATAACGTACGTTCTGCTTCTTGACTATGATAGGTCTCTTAAGTGATACAGGCTCAAGCTAACATTCACCTAATAGTTGCCCTTGTGGAGCCCAATTCTGCTACCGCTGTGGGCTTGGATGGAAGACATGCGGGTGTCCGCAATGGGACGAAGCCCGGCTTCTCGAGCGAGCGGGACAGATTGTTGACCGGCAGCAACTCCGAGCCGCCGGAGCTGTCCATGACGCCGAGGGAATGGTCAATGCTGCAGTGCTGAATCTGAGGGAAGGTCATAATTGTAATCATGCAAGGTGGGGATATGTAAATGGACGGCACGAGTGTGAGGTGTGTGTTCGTGAGTTGCCGCGATACATCTTTGAGTGTAACGGGTGTCATATTCGGGCTTGTTGGAGGTGCCGGTCGAATAGGTTGTAAAAGGGGCTCGCGAGGGATGTTTGATTGGGTCTACTGTGTCATAATGTGCTTAGAATGGCGCAGACTCAATTGCAAGGTGGCGTGGATGAACGCAAACCGTTTACTGAATGCGAACTTCGTATATTACAGATTTCAGTTCACATTATACTTAGGAGCACCAGTTTTCAGGGTATGAAGGCGTCTCCTGGTGTAATCACTGTTTCTTTCAACAAGGCTGCCACTTTCACTGATGGAAACCGATGCATATAACTTAGATTGTTTAGACAATTGAAGCTGGTGATAGGGTTCTACGCTAGGTGATCCAATCCTCGTTAGCTGCAGGTATTCTGCAGAATTGTATTTATGTTGTAAACCGTTTCGGAAGTACAGTACACATTGACTAAGTGCGAATGCAATGATAAATGAGTTGATAGTGGTATGGACGAGAACATGAACTTATCAGCGGAAAAGGGATGTCTGGTTCAAGCGTCTAAATGCCACTTCATAACTTATCATCTAATAAGGAAAAGGATGGCAAATGATATCGGCCAACATTAAAGGGTCACGTGTTTATTCGTACCATAAGGGGCGTCACTTGTGGTGTCCATCAACGCGATCAGCCAGCCTCTCTTTCCTTTGAACGGTCGAGACGGTCGAGACTGATAACAATTGGAATTTCTAGGAGTCTTGAATGAATACGAAGTGCAACTGAAACATTGCCAAGTAGTTTCCAATCATGGCGCTATTGAAATGTTCACCACGGCGAGCTAGGGCTCTCCGCTTGGTATCCCACTTTACATATCTAGGGGTCCACGATCGGCCAACTTAGATGAAGGGAGCCAGCCTCCCCATATTCCTTCAACACATTGAACCTGATCGGCCAAATAATGTCTGACGAGAAAACAGGCCGCCGCATCACCATTGCGACAAAACACGGTAGCTCTAGAAATGCGAGGAGTCGTAAAGATCGGCCATGTGATGCTTGTCGGAGCCGGAAATCTGCATGTGTGATAGCAGTCAAGCCTCCTTGTATGATGAGATCCTAGGACGAATGAGATATTTTTGTATTGACGAAGATCATAGGTAGATTCTGTGAGATCAGGGGTCTAACATGTACTTTCACTACCCCGCCACGACCCCGTCATCGCCCTGTCAAAATCCAGCCGGAGGCTGACTTGGAACCGGTTGAGAGTCGTATTCTCGACGACGAGAACCAGGATGCGACCTCCGGTGATCATGTCTCGCCTCAAGCATCTAGATTTCCAGTTACAACTAGAGAGACTGCCGGTTCGGTGACGTCTTCGTCGTCGCCACAATCGGAACGGACTTATCCACAAGTCTCAGGGAGGAAGTATCTTTCGTTGGAGCAATTGACTACAGTGACAGAGGCTCCTTATACTCCTCTTCCGCCCGTATCAAATCAACATAGCTCGACCTTGAAAACGTTGAGAGGTTTGTATAGTGGTGATAACGAGCGAGCTCATCACTCTCTTGAGCTTGGTAGGAACCACACAGCCCACTTTATTGGCTTGTCCGGGGAACAAGATACAAATCTCCTGTCTTCTATCAGGTACAACGTGCTCAATGAGACAAAGTTCATCGATTTCAACATTCGCCGGGTGCATGCTGGAGACCAGTCCACAGGAGCTCCACCGGTACATTTTACGATTCTCAGTGATTATTTCCCCGAACGTGACCAACGAGTCAAAATAGCTGCTTCCGATGCTATCGAGTCTCATATAAGAGGCAATGGAGATGCACTACTTCGATTGTACTTTCGATTCGTGCATCCTGTGATCCCGGTCCTCTCGAAAGCTCAAACCTTGCTTGCATATACGGTCGACAAGTTGAGCATACCAGCTTCCTTGCGCGGTGTGATTTATGGTCTTGCTTGTGCTTTCTGGTTACAGGACTCAGCCTTAAAAGACATTGCTCCCATTACACAAGTGGAGTTGTTCGAACACGCCCATGCAGCGCTGAACCGAGAACTTGATTCGCCGAAGCTGTCTACGCTGCAGACGTGTTTACTTATTCTCCATGAACAACCCGACGTGAGTGGGACGTCTGAGAGCCCCAGGATGTGGGTGTTGGCGTGCCAGGCAACAGCTTGCGCTCAGAGTTTAGGCCTCCATCGGGATCCCTCAGCGTGGAAGCTTCCACAATGGGAGAAGAGACTTCGTAAAAGACTTTGGTGGATAAGCTATATTCAGGATCGGTGGACGTCAATTTGCCATGGAAACACGCCCCATATTCAAGAAGCCTCGTTTGATACGACTGAGTTAAAGATGGAAGATGTGGCTTCAGATGAACAGGTTGTCGGATTACCTGGATGTCGTCTTTTGAACGAGGAGAACAGGATTTTCCAGCCTTCTCAGGCGGCGCGTTTCCTGGAGATGATCAAAGTGACTCACATTTTGTCTCAAGTGGAGAAAACATAGTGAGCCACTCTATTCTCTCAAAATTCGACATTACTAATGGTCTATAATAGCACTTTGCAAGATTATCGACGGGTAGCTCAAAAGCAGGGGATGGACTCTCGAGAAGTAGTTCTATGGAAGCTGAAGGTCGAGTTGGACCAAGCTTTCTCCTTGTTACCGCAGTGTCTTACATTGGGCCCATCAACCGTTGAGCTCAAAACAAACCGTAAGTCTGTCACGGCGAGGGAAATCTGGAAAGGCTAACAAACCAGGGAATCTACATCTTGCTTTCTTCACCGTGAAATTCCTACTCCTCCGACAACTGATGGCTCCAGCGACGCCGGAAGCCAAGTCCGACCCAACTTCGAAGCTCTGCCAGCACTTTCCACTCTCGCTTTTAGAAGGACAAGCGTTCGTTGGTTTTATAGCCACCTGTTGTTCAGCCGACTTGAACACTTTTTGGCCACGTCGTAAGTTGCTATGCACAGATGCGATTATAAATGCTTACCTTGATAACTAGAATGTCGTAACAACCTTATTATTTGCGGCAATTTCTTAATATACCTATTTTTTTGCGCATCTACTGAATCTCAGGTTGCTAAGGCCTATGAGATGCTTCAAACATACCAAGATATCCTTACAGCTGCAGCCAAGAAGTCTGACTGGAGCACTATTGGATTGATACGACCTTCCCTTTTGAGAACTGACTCCTTCTTTCACGGAGCTGCGGAAGGGATAAGACTAGCTGGGACCAAGTGATCATCATAAATTCATGGTACAATGAAGATAAATTGTGTCTGCTGACATGTACAAAACATCAACCATCGACGGAGGTTCAACCAGAAACAGTAGCGACCTGAGCAGGCTTTTCAGGATATTGCAACTTAGCCCTCATAAGCCTGTACTCCCTCTGTCTCACTGGCTCATATTTGACCGGATTGCTTTCATCTGCGCACTCCTTCATACATTCTATTACTGAATCAATGTCTGGGCTGAGGAAATACGGGATCGAGTACCGCGCCCGTGTCATACGCTCTGCACCAGTGAATCGATCTTCAGCGGGTGGAAGGGTCACACGGTGCAGAGTTGATTTCAGATAATCTGCAAATATCAGACAAGCAGAGATTGGCGGTCCACGGGTGCTTACCATTACTCCACCTCATGAGGAGATCCCCGATATTCATCACGATCGCATGCTTCATTGGTTTGACCTTAATGAACTCACCGGGTTTGTGTTGGTTTTCAACCTCCAACCCCCCACAGTCATCTTGGAAGAGCATTGTTATAGATCCCCAGTCTGAATGGGCGGGCATTCGAGCACTCGACTCGTTTTCTAGAAGAGCGGCGGGAATAGGGGGATAGTGAAGCAGGCGGAGTTGGTTGTTGTGGCCAGAATGGAACTTTAGCATGAACTCTGGATCTTTCAAACCCATTCCAGTTCCTATTGCTGTCAGAATCTCACGGGACGCTTTTGAGCACTCCCAATAGAAATCCGTCATGAACTTTCGGAAGCCAGGAAAAACATCTTCAGGCAGCCAGACGTTGGGCTGCTCGTCGTTCTCTTCACTACCGATCTCATAGCTCTCCTGTGCCGAATGTCAGTAATTTTGCCTCTCATTTGATTAGGGCATCAATCACTTTGCAATCTGTCACAGCTCTCAACTTCTCCCCAACTTCGAGATCGGAACTGATGACTTGCGAGACCTTCTCCAAACCCGGCCATGAGTATCCGCGATGGACTGTTGGCCCGTCTGGATGTGGCGCTAACATTTTCTCCTCTGTATTCAAATCGAACAAACGCTTCGACCAGCCGAATGCCTCATCTAGTAGCTCTGGGCTCACACCGTGATTGATGATAGAGACGAAGCCGACATTATGACAGGCATCTGATAACTCTTTGGCAACGGCAGCTCGCTCCTCCGCATTTTTTGTCCACCACTTTGAGAAATCGATGACGGGGATGCTGAATTCGGTGACAGTAGAACCCATTATGACTTTGGCAATATCTGGCGTAGTAGATTACAAAGACTCGATATATGTCCGTCTCTACCCATCCGCCCTTTTCGAGAACCACAGGTGATTAATATTGCTACAGCTCTGCTGCTCCGCACTCGATCGGCTAACAGCCAGCTGGCTCGAGTATCATGAAGTTGCCCGATCTTTCGCCTCCTAGTGCGGAACGGGTCCACCCATCCCACTTTCACGCCTCACCCGATCTCTGATCGGCGAACTGGAAATCTTGTGCCTGGCTCAAACACACGAATCATAGCTGAGCAATTATCTCGGTCCCACAATGGCTTTAGTCTCGATTGTGCTTACCCCGTACCACAGTTCGCGGCAGCTATGGACAAAGCTTCGTCCTAGATATTCTGGGCTCTGGGGCGTCGTTCTTATCTCAACTTCATGTTATCTCAAGAACTCTCTAGAGGGGTCTCAGCTCATAAAGAGAGGGCAGGTCTCTTCGTTTATGAAGGCTTGTGTTAGCAAAAGTTTCTTCACTCGCGTCTTGTCTTTTTGAAGATAGTGAAGAGAATTCCAAGATGGTGTCACAACAGACGAAGAAGAGAGTCGCGTACTGGGCAGCGAAGCTCGAATGCCCCGTCGATGATAATGCCAACTATGAAAACACATATGTGAGTCGGGCCCATACTGTCCCAGTACTGTAGCTTGCTGATCATTTATGTAGTGGTGCAATCGTGATCTTATACCCATTCCGGAGGATCGGAGGACTTGGACCTGGCAGGGTTTCGCGGGCTATTGGATCATCACTGGTATAGAAACCTCATTCCATGCTGAATGAGAACGTATCGTTGAAAGTTTTTCTTATACAGGAGCCAACAACTCAGCATGGACTGCTGGATCGACACTTCTCGCACTCGGCCTAAGCGTACCCCAAGCGATGGGAGTCATCGTCGGGTCTTCATTCATTATCTCCATCATCGCTGTGGTCGCTGGATGGATGGGATCGCATGATTACCTCGGCTTCACTGTCATGTCTCGAGCGTGAGTTTCTATGTCATCACTGTCATAGGCTCTGAACTGATAGATCACTAGTTCTTGGGGTATGATTGGTGGATTCTGGCCCGTTCTGAACCGTATCGTCACAGCTTGTATCTGGTGAGCATAATGTAATACCGTGTATACTAGTTGCTAATAAACATCAGGATGGGTATTCAAACTTATTGTAAGTGTGAATGCCTGGGTAAACAGCCGGCAGCGAGTGACATCTCGCCCATACACCCATCTTCTCCCAGTCTTTTTCTAAATGTAATGCTGACCCCGAGATGTCAATGTGTAGGGGGAGGCCAAGCCGTCAAGATCATTCTTGGAGCGGTAATCGGTCCCAAATATGCTTATATGACAAATACACTGCCATTGTCCGCAAATGTCGACACTTGCAGCTTGGTTAGCTTCTTTATTTTCCTGGCAATCTTCTGCCCTATGCTACTCATTCCACCGGAGAAGCTTCAGCTTCCCCTCAAGGTATACCCGCTATCCTAGCTTCAGTAATATGATCATCATTGACGACAAACAGATCGCGTTTGCAATGATTGTCTGCAACATCTTTGGCATGCTCATCTGGTCCGTCAGAACTGCCCACGGCCCCGGACAACTCATCCACTCTCCCTCGACAGAGTCTGGGAGTGCATTGAGCTGGAACGTTGTATACGGTATTCAAGCAATTCTGGGACTATGGAGTGGTGGTATTGTAGGACAATCAGGTACATCCTTGTTTCTAATCTTCACCGACCCCTTCCCCGACTTACAAACCTTCACATAGACTGGACCCGTTACGCCAAAACACCCAACGCCTCCCTCTTCGGTCAGGGCGTCACTTGCCCCCTCACCATCATCGTCACCGCTCTCTGCGGCTTGATCATCACCTCCGCGGCGAAGCAGATCTATGGTGACTACTTCTGGAACCCTTTTGAACTGCTCCTACACATTCAGTCCGTATCCATGACGCCCGCTGCCCGCGCTGGCACATTCTTCTCCGGCCTCTGCTTCCTGGCCTCGCAGATGGCGCTGTGCATCGTGCTCAACGCCATCTCGACTGGCATGGACATGGCTGCGCTATGCCCCCGCTGGATCAACATTCGCCGGGGATGCTTTATCCTGACCATGATCGCCGTTGCCATTTGTCCCTGGAACTACGTCAATAACGTCACCACTTTCATCACCGTGCTCTCTGGCTGGTCCATCTTCCTGTCTGGCATGACTGGTATTCTCATCTTCGACTACTTCCTTGTCCGCGGAGCGCAGCTGCACAAGGCCGACATGTATAGAAGTAGCAAGAGCTCTGCGTACTGGTACACTGCGGGCTTCAATTGGCGGGCCATTGTTGCGTGGATCATGGGTGTATGGCCTCTTTTACGTGAGTGGCCTTTCCTTCCTCCTTTTTCTCATCGCCCTCCCGTATATATTTCTGTAATGTACTGACGCTTTGAACAGCTGGTTTCGTCCGCCGCGTCCAGGCCGTCAGCAACGGCAACGGCTGGGACCACGTCTATGATCTTAGCTACTTCTTCGGCTTCTTCGTCTCCGGCTTCATCCATTGGGGTCTGCACGCTCTCTTCCCGACCCCGAAACAGACTGGCTCGTCGCCTTTCGAGATGGAACTGCACCGTACGAGGGGTCATCTCGATGGCGAGGTGCCAGTACGGGAGTCTACGTCGAGTCATGACGGGGAAGTGATCCATGTTGGGAAGGAAAAGTCGAGTGTTTAGATAGATTAACGCTGGGGAGATTCATGGAAAGATATATGACCGCTCACGCTTGTCCATTTAAGTTTTTGTAGAGTTACGGTACTGATCTTGAAGTTAAATTTCGTTTCCAAGCTGCCTGCGGGCGATGACGCTGGCTGCTCTTATTATAATGAATCATGACTGATCCTATCTCTGATTACATGTTAATGTACATAGTGACTATTAACATAGAATTGCTGCGGACGTATGTCCAGCTCCGCAAGTGACGCCAATACTCCCAAGCTATACAGCGCGCTATGGACGAGGAGGCTATGCGGCACTTCAGCCTTCCAATATACCCACCAAATCCAGTGAACTCCTTGAGGGAAAACCCTTGGGTGCCCGACAAAGCGCTTCCTATCTTCCAGATCCTAAAAGCGCCAGCCCAATGCTAATTTCCGCTGCAATGCATCCGATAATTATACAATTTTATGAAAATTTGATATCTGAAGCGACATACTAGTAACCTTTTGTCGCCTAACTGATCTGCTATCTGGTTTCTCTGTGCTCCACAATCGGCAGGTCTGGGCTGCTTCCCCGTTCACTCTTACCAACGCTGAATCTACTAACGATAATACTGAATCGTTTACTTAGTTTTCGTATTGGTGTTTCAGGTCTAACACTTCTATTGTCGTCATCTTTACGTGGGTCGACCTGCCGTATGGCCTTAGGGGCAAGGTTCAGATACACTGGATAAAGTGCACCAAAGGATAGTAGTGCTATGATGATGACATAGCTGTACTGCACGCTCTTGTGGTCTAGCTTCTGCACAGCGAGCATCGCGAATGGGAAGCCTGCACCGCCGCTTGCTGCTGCAGTGAGACATGCAGCGCCAAACTTGGTGTTCCAGCCTAAGCCACGCAGTCCGATGGCGTAAACAATAGGCCAGATGGGTCCCTCAAAGAAGTAGAATAGCAGCGCTGGGCCTGCGATGCCATTGCCTGAGAGATGCAGAGACATGGTCATAATAGAGAATAGTATGCATCCTATGAAGGCGACCATGAGAAGCACGCGTGGGCGAACAAATAAACAAAGGGCAGCAAAGGAGAAGCGGCCGACGGCGAACAATGTGTGGCCGACAAGTTCGTAATTATCCAGGCTGAGTGTAAGAGCTGACTCGGATGAGAGGCTCGATAAAACGTCGTCGAAGTATACTGACATACTTTCTTGAGCTGCTACGTAGCAGAATTGAGCGAGGACCGCGAGTCCAAGAGAAACAAAAATGAGGCGCACTTTGGGAGAGAAGACGGTGGACGATGGATAGACTCCAAGATCCTCGGACTGGGCTTGGAGATCTTGATCAGTTGCTTCCGGAAGTGGCATGTAGTGGAAGAAGACGGCCAGGATGACGGTTAAGAATGCGACGGCGAGATAGGTCCACTGTACGTCGATCAGACTGGGCTTATCCGCGACCTTGTCGAACAAAACATGTTCGGCTAGCAACTGGCTCAGAACACTTCCTACAGCTTGAACGCCTTGGGCAAGCAAAAGTCTGGTCTCCGCGTATTGACTGGGTCCACACAAAGCGAGAAACGGATTCGCAGCCGTCTCAAGAACAGACAAGCCGAAACCGACGACAAAGTTCGAAATGATGAACCCGGGAAAGGACGATAGAACTGCACAGGGCCAGAACATCAATGTTCCAGTCCCATAGATACAAAGTCCGGTGATGAACGTTGTCTTGAACCCCCCACGGCGTAAAGACCATAGCCCAACCGTCATGGATCCGAAAAGGTAGGCCCCAAAATACGATGCTGTAAGACCTAGTGTCTGGCCAGCACTCTGATTTGCTATGCTCGAAATTTGGTTGTTTAGTGTATTGAGCAATCCATAGGAGAAACCCCAGAGGAAGAAGAGGATCGTCACCACAGTGCAGTATTTGAAAGATTCCATCCCCTTCATCTTAAGCATACTTCTGGGTCTTTTCATACTGACAAATCCAAAGTAGACTGTATTATCAGTAGTATGAGTGTATTCAGTGTATTGGGTGCTTCTCCTATTCATGTCAGGTTCTACACCTGGTATAGGTGGAAAAGTTGGCGAGTTTATTCTGGATTCTCCATCGGTGTCTGGCTGTGCATGATCAAAAGCTTGAACTCCCGGGATTGGCTCTGCAACCGAAGACGCTCGATGATCAGCATCGCCATCGACTTGCGAGTGAAAGGAAATGGATTTGTCGGTATGATTTTTGGAGAGATCCTTAAGTATGTCGGGCATTATGCGTTTGACCAATGGCTTCAAGGTCGGTATGCAGGCACAGATGATTCCCACATTGACCTCGACAGCCGACCACATGAAGGCGGTATTAGCACTGAACGCAAAGTCCGAAGTGGTACCTAGTCTTTCGTACTGAGAGAGCTGAGCGGCTTGATCAGAAGCTTGTTGAAGGTAATATATCCGAAGTACGTCGACAATGGTGACAAAAATACCCAGAGTGAAAGTGATCACCAATATGGTCTTCTGTCTTTGTGGTAATCGCATGCCCGTGAGAACTGGGATCGGAAGGACCAATATCGCAAGGTCTGAGATTATATTGACGGGAGCTGAGCATAGATAGAGGGTAACGACTGAGATGCATTGGTTGTCGTTTTTGGACGGATCGTACGCCGCGCTGACTGGACTACATTGAAATGCGTTCATGAACGTCAAGACAACTCCAGCAATGTTGACCACAGCTATTGTAGCGTAAGAGGAGATTCGGAGGAAGTTTTGGCTGTTCTTCGACAAGCGCAGATAGAAGATGAGGATGGACGTCTTCGTTGCCATGAGAGTCGGGTTCTTGCCAGGGTTAGTCGATGTCTCTCAAGCTTTCCCTCTGACCTACGTATAGAATCGTGAAGGCGTACTCCGACCTTCGCAATGAAGGCATCCATGCTTCTGGAATATCAACATCATGCTTGCCTAGGCCTTTCGAGGTACCGAAATCTATCGCAAAGGAAAGTCCAAAGGCAAGAAACTTGATGTAGTTAGCCTTCGGTAGCTCCCAATCGACATCATAAGTCCCAGCACTCACCCATGCCAATATTATAATCCAGTCATCGGCGGTTCGATGTTTGAGAATGCCGAATCGACTGACGAGCCTTGCAACGACGAATAGAGTGGCCAGGATGAAGGTGGTCGTGGTTACGACGAACGACGCCTTGCCGCGCCCATGAAGCTGGGTGATGGAGGACATCGGGTGCTAATCAACGATTATTGTATGTCACTGAGAGTCATGGCTGTCGTCGAATCCATAGATCCATCTGGAGCAATGGATGGATGAGTGTTGATTTTTCACGCGTGTAGGCCCGGGAGTCTCCAGTGCTGCTTTCGGATCCCACGCCTCTGCGCCTTCCCTCGCATACGGAGCTATAACATCTACGAGATGCTCAGGGCTGTCGGTAGATCGGCCATGTATATGTTGGTTTTGAGATGAGATGCTCGAGCTGAGGGGTTTTTCTTTCTGCAGGCAAATTTGTCTACAGCACAGTCAGTCACCGCACGGTGGAGTGCACATACATCTATGACCGACGTAGGGCGACGCACAACCAATCCGGATTCGCGCTCCTGGTACCAGCTGCCCCGCAGGTTGGGGAAAGGGGGCACCTGTGCCTTGTGCCTTGTGCCCTGTGCTGGCGTAGGATTCAGTTTTAGTCGGGGATGTCACATACTGTACCAGACTGTATTAGACTTTTCCAGTGTGCTCAACTCGTGTGTGGACGGGAGCGGTGGAAACACGAGGCTTAGGCTTGGGCTTGGGCTTGGGTCATGGAGGTGGCCCACTCTCCCACTCTCCCAGTCTTCCACTCTCCCAGTCTTCCACTCTCTTACCCTTCCCTTTCCCACCCTCCCGGCGATCATGGTCTGTGTCGCTCAAGCGAGCAAACCACCAGCCAGACGGACACTGCGCGATGCCCAAGAGTGGACAAGGACAAGGACAAGTGTTGGTGCTGGTGCTGGTGCTGGCCCCAAGCTGTTGGCACTGGCATTGGGCAATGGGCAATGGGCACAGGCATGACCTGGTCCTGGTCTGGTCCCCCCCCCCCTACTGTACTGTACGGTCCCAAATGACGCGGAACTGCATTGAAACCCGAGTCAAGATCTGACTTTTCTCACAGACTCCCACCAGGCAGGGCCGAGCGAGCGCCAATAGAACTCGGCCGGGACACAACTATCAGACCACCACCACCACCACCACCACCCCGAGCTTACTCGTTCAATGATCTGTCTGGGATGTTGCCGTACTACCGGCGTAGTCACGGACGGCTTGAAATTTCAAATCTTGCGAGCATTTGCCCGACACTGTTCGAGTCGTAACACTCTGCGCATCGCTTCCAAAACCTATACAACAAAGCCAGTCGATCTGCTTCGTCTCTCCAATCCGCTCCCATTTTGAATGGCAAGATCCGTCAAGCGATCTTGCCTCCATTGGAGCTCCTTCTCTCGCGTCACACCCGCGAACATTCTGTGGCGTTCCCGTACTCTCTCAACCCCATGGGGGAATCGGCCCGTTCAAGAATTTTCGCACGTGGTTGTCTTCCAGGATTCATCGAGTGAGTGTCTCAGGTTGCGCTACTCGCATTAAATCGTCTGGCGCATTGTCTACCGTCTCGCATCTCGAGACCTGGAGCGTCGAATGAGAGAGGCTTGCGACGAAAGCTGAAGACGTAACTGGTAGTACCACACCTACTTCCTGCTGCCAACATCATTCTGGACATATTTGTGCGACTATATCCCCGAATAACTGTTCTACGCCAGTGAAGTGTCACCATTTTCACTTGGAGCCTATTCAGATTGCAATCACGTAGTTTGGTAACCATCTAGTTATTTGTGCTTGCCTGATCTGTTACATTCCTCGCCTTGTTCAAGACACTACGACGCTGGATTGGACCACTCCAAGCGGATGGTCGTGCCAACTGGTTCAGTCGACCTTTACCATCAGCTTCTTTCCACTGATGCCTGCCTTCACCAGATTCATAGCAGTCTGAAGGCCTTCCAACCCACCATCTACTATCTGAGGTTCGGGACTTGGCACAATTGTCCCGTCCTGTAATGCCTTCGTGAAGAAGTCACCAAAAAGCCAGGTAGCAAAGTCTTTTCTCTCAACCCATATGCTTTCTCCCCTTATGTGCGATTCATAGATCCCATCAGGCTTCTCCAAGTCCTGTGCCCATGGAATTGTATGCGCCAGCATGAGATCTCCCTTGCCCACGGACTTCAGCACCTCCACACAAGGTGCAAGCGTTGATTTTTCAGAAATCGCGTCGAGGACATAATTGATTGGTTTTCCTGCACTATGAGCTGCCTCGACAATCTCGTCAACAACTGTTGGGGAATGGTAGTCGAAAACAGCAGCCGCGCCGAAGGACTTCAGCTTCGCATGATGAGCAGGGCTGGCCGTGGTGTATACGGTGAAACCAAAGAGCTTCGCAAGTTGGACTGCCATGACACCAACAGATGACGCGCCACTCCAAACTAAAAGTGCCGATTCTTGAGCCGGTGGCTTGCCAGTCGGTATAGGCTGTCTAAATTCAGTTGCGAAAGCGATCACCGCAGTCACCAAGCCCATAAGAACTGCGACGCCTTCCTGTGAGCTGATATTATCTGGGAGTTTTGCTGTCGCGGACTCTGGTACAATGGTGTACGTTTGGAAGGACGCATGGTCATTGTTGTGCGAAACGAAAGAGTCAGAATTCCCGACGACGCGATCTCCCGGTTTGAATTTGGTGACGGATGGACCAATTTTTTCGACGATACCAGCGGCATCTAGCATCAAATAATGTAAGGTTAATCGATCTATGTATGGAATCAGGAGGAATTGGCTTACTACTTCCTAGAATCACAGGATAGGAAGGTATGTTGTACTCCCATGCTACCCGTTTCCAGTCAATTGGATTGACTGGAATATAGTGAACGCGGATGAGTAGTTCACCTTCACCTGGAATAGGGATGGGACGTTCTTCGAGAACAATGTCCGCTCGAGGTGAAGGCACAACCGCCGCTATGTTCTTAGGTTGCCCAGCCATTGTCGACTTGAAAACCTGATCGATGGAGCAAGTAAGATATGATACTGTCAGTATGTTTTGACACACTCTCATTTTGAGTAGGGACTGTGGTCTCTCTTATACTTTTCGCGACCGTCAATATGCTTATATATCATGCTTCTCTTATATATAGAATATCATAGCGTCGGAGTTTGGCATTAGGATCGCGGCAACGACAACCATCCTTGCGCATCCATAATTCAAACCCATTGATCACAAAGTCCGCAACTCCCGGAACGCCCATCACAAAGACTATTTGCTCTACAACAGTCGCCTAAATCCGATTCTCTGTAGAGATCGGACTCAAAAATAGTTGATATGTACACTACAAAGTTGACCGAGATCTAGTGGACCGCGATCTCACCAGCACAAATTTCGCCGAATTTGTCTAGAACTAGGGGCGCTACTTTCTGATTAGGCGAACATAGTATAGCATCCGCATAGGACTCGGAGCTAGTGAATTTGGCATCATAACAGATTACAATCAAGTCCAGTGACTATAGAGGACATCTCAAGAGCTTATCGATTCCAAAACAAGATTATCGCTCGTTAAAACCACTTTTTCCAAGAGCTCAGACGTTTCCAGCACTTTTGACTTGAATTTTTGAATTGCTTGTTATCTTTTTTGTCTTCTTTGATTGGTATGACTGTACTTCTACGGCCGGTGAATTCCCTTCTGTTAAGTTAAAAGTATAGTACAATATCACAACGGCGCCGTGGCAACCGTAAGTAACATCCCCAGCCCGTCAACCCCGGCATTCCAATCATCGAGTGCATCTCTATCTTCCTCTCTCTGCATGCGTTGCACATCTATGAGATCCCCTAGGAACCGCAGCCTCCTCTTCCCCGAATCCCTTCTGCGGGTCTCATACTCCTCCTCCCACGCCTCTTCGCTCCTTGCCTCCCAGAGCGCCTTATTGCTGCACAGTGGGAAGCGGCGGAACTCGGGGATGATCCGGCCGCCCACTACCAATATGGTCAGGAAGCAGAAGTTTGCCATCCTGAATCACCAATGAGAAAGGATATTTTGTTGATTCGGATGTGGAGTAGCTGGTAGGCAACTTACCTCCGTCGACTTTCATCGAGGATCCATTCTTTCCATGTCGGTCGAGGGCCGTCTATATCATCGTACGCGCTGAAACAGTAGCCTTGACAGAACTGAGAGAACCGTTCGGAAAGTTTCTTTACGATCCCTCAGCCAATATTCGGGTTGTTGAAGTTTTACTCTATATGGAAAGAGGCAGAGAAGACATATACTTACACCCATAGTCACAATATCCAGGTTCGTGTCTTGCTCGGATTGCGTCCCATCGGTTAGACGCATGAGGACATACATTCCGTTTGCCTGCAGCGCAGCCAGTGTTTCCTCCTTGGAGAACGTATGCAACTAATGTATCATTCACTTGCTGCAACTAGGAAAGAGAGGTGGAGAGACTCGGAGATGATAATACATACCTCTTTCAAGAAGCCCTCCCTCTCCTGATCAATCGTCCACCACAGTAAACTTCTCGTCTCCTCCGTCCTTGCGGCAAACATGTGGCCTATGCTTATACAGACCTCCAGCGGCGCTGGCAACGCGCCGTCATTCCTTCTCTCATTCTCATTGTCGTGCCTGTTCTTGCTGGACCGCTCGTAGCTTACTGGATGGATGTATGGCGGCAGTGCTGACCGTCGGAGAAGCATTCTGGGATAAGTGCGCAGAACGCTGGCTATCAGCACGGTAAGATTTTGAGGAATGGGTGATGCTTTCTGGAGAGAGGCTGATAAGGTGAGTGGGTTGATAAGCTGGCCATCATTGAAATACACTTCGTCGTGTGGGTTGTTGTTTTGGACGAGGTGCGATATGACATTCAAGGTTGGTTGATAATTAGTAAAAAGTTTGGAATTCCGAGTGTCTTGGGGCACGAGAATGTCGTCTGTATGCAGTGACTCCGTGAAATTAGATTCCTCTGGTGTAGAAAAGATTTGGAGATCCATTTGTTTGCCCCACAGTTCATTCGATGTAGCGTACTCTGCCAAAAGCTCCGTAGCACTGTCAGAACGTGACATGTTGCTCTTTCCAGATATGTAACCTGTTTGGGACGGAGCCTCATAGATACATGCATGACCTTTAGAAGTACATCTTTGGCACGGATGGCTAAAGTTGCATTTGAGTTTGGCTCTATGACATGCCAAGCATGCTTTCCCCCGAGAATACTGCCTCTTGTCTCTCGTTTGGCAGTATTGTACATGCCGGTTGCGAGACTTTTCTAAATAAAATACATTAGATCTGCCTCTGGATTATGATCAATGAATCTAGATACCCTTTTCGAAAGATTTTGTACATAATGAGCAGAAGAATCGAGAAGCTGTTGAAGTGGAATCAAACGAGGCGTTGGACAGGAAGGTTGGAGATTCGGTAGCCATAATCGAGAGTCAACGTGTCGTCTCAGTGATGTGAAGAAGTAATGCTGTCAAATGATGCGCCTTTTCCTCTGCATTGAACCCAATCCGGCATGACAAGTGAACTCTGAATGCCCTGGAGCACTGTAGTCGTCTTACATTTATTTGTAATCAACGCCTTATCAGGTGACCCCTGCACAAAACTGTATATTGACGCTCAACTTATGTAAAAGAGGTCCATTAAATTGGTGACAAGGCCTTCTCCAGATTTACAATCTTCGTACTCCCAAAATCGAGTTCTTGAAAGGTATGAATTCGAAAAATTCCCTGGTGTTACTGAGGCCACCTGCAGAACTAGGAAAGCTTTAAGCCATACTCGATGGCACAAAGCACAAAAACTTTTGGTCTGTGTCACTCACTCAGCCCTATTAGCTAGTAGATGACCGTCCAACTATTCTCAGCCATGTTCTCATGCGCGTTGTAGACATAGTGAGCTGAGTTCTAGTAGAGTCCAGGCCGAGCGTGTGATTCAAGAAATTTGTTCGAGTTGAAGTAGAAGAAATCCAGCCTTCGATACCTGGTTATGACCGAGGCTGATGTCTAAGATGAAGGGACCCTCACAAAATGCTAGAGCTTACCTCTATGAAATTCTTCAGATTCCTGAACACATTTTCAAAGATGCTCGGGATCAGGTAACGAAACAAACTAATATTGATCGAACGGAGCTAAGAAGTCCACAGAATGAAATATGCACGATGATTGTACAGTGCGTCCAATTGATCAGATGACCTGAATGGCACAACTTCTTTGTCAACATAGAAGAGCAGGAAGGCAATCTAAGCATGGAACATATGAACGTACAAAAGAGAAGAAAAGAATATAGAGCGAGTAAATCTCGATCACGTGGATACTCTTGACTGAACTGATATCAGTTCAGCTAGGCAGCTGCGCTAGCTACGGCGGCCAGAAGCGGCTCCGCGCGAAATCAATCAAGTCGGTCGCGAGATTCACAGCTGCGCGCGTCCCTCTTTGTGCTGCGTTCTCCGTCTCTCCTCAACTTCTACTCTGCCATCCTATTCAAAACGCGACAACCATGGCAGATATCAAGATCGACAAGAACCTCTTCCAGGAGCGCCTGTCGCACTTTATCTCTGCATGGAAGGCAGACAAACGCAGTGGTGACGCGCTGTTCGGCGGCGCCTCCTCTATCTTGGTCTTGATGGGCAAGACAGAAGAATCTGCGCAGTTTCAGAAGAATAATGCTATACACGTATGTTCCCTCGAAAAGTCTGTCAGCTTCAAAGCATTCGCCCTGATGAAGAAGATCTAGTTCTGGCTACTTGGGTATGAATTCCCTGCGACACTGTTCCTATTCACCTTGGACGCATTATACGTTGTGACAACAGCCAAAAAAGGTACTTTTGCCAACAGCCTCATGCGCTGATGAGTCACCAGGCTATGACGCTAATATCTTTCAGCCAAACATCTCGAGCCTCTGAAGGGTGGCAGGATTCCTCTGGAGGTTCTCGTTCGTGGTAAGGATGCCGAGGCGAACGAGAAGCTCTTTTTAAAGATCAACGACGCTATCAAAGGTGCCGGTGTGAGTGCCTTCCTCATATGCTCATTTGCAGAAAGTTGAACGTCTCGGAATATATCGGACTTTTGGCAAGCTTTAAGCAACTTTTACTAAGATATGCATTTATAGAAGAAAGTTGGTGTTCTACCCAAAGACACCTCTAGCGGACCATTCATAGACGAGTGGAAGAAGACCTATGGCGATATATCTAAGGATGTGGAGGAAGTTGATATCACACCAGCTCTCTCTGCTGCGGCTTTGGCCGTCAAGGACGAAAATGAGCTTGTACGTCTCCCTGGACTTTTCATATGTATTGAGTACAATGATTAAGGAGTGGAACTAATATCCCGCTTAGCGCGCCATGCGAACTGCATCGAAGGCCTGTATCGCGCTCATGAATCCCTACTTTGTCGAAGAAATGTCGAATATCCTAGATGAGGAGAAGAAAGTCAAGCATAGTGCCCTGGCAAACAAAATCGATGCCAAACTCGACGACGTAAGATGGTGGACTACCGTCGACCTGCCCAGCAACTCAAGAATGCCCTCCGATTTTGACTCGGCACAATTAGATTGGACACATGGTCCTATCATACAAAGTGGTGGCAAATTCGATCTCAAGATGACAGCTATTGTTGATGACGAACTTCTGCATGCGGGCGTGATTCTTGCTTCGATGGGCTTACGGTACAAGTCTTATTGCTCAATCATTGCTCGTACCTATTTGGTGGACCCGAATAAATCTCAGGAGAGCAACTACAAACTACTATTGCAGGCTCATAATTTAGTCATCAAGGAGATCAGAGATGGCGCAAATGTGAAGGATGTTTACGCAAAAGCCCTGGCGCTGATCAAAAGCAAGAAGCCAGAGCTGGAGAAGCATTTCACGAAGAACGTCGGTGCCGGAATTGGTATCGAGATGAGAGATTCCACCTTACTTCTAAACGGCAAGAGCACACGAAGCTTGAAAGACGGCATGACTCTCTGCGTCACTACCGGCTTCAATGACATTGAAAATCCCAATCCACAAGACAAGAAGAGCAAGGTATATTCAATGGTTCTTTCCGATACCGTTCGGGTGACGCAGGGTGATGCTGTTATCTTCACCGGTGATGCACCATCGGATTTGGACGCTACTTCGTTCTTCTTCAAGGACGATGAAGAGCCCGAACCGACACCGAAGAAAGCGAAAAAAGACCCGTCAGTTGGTGCGGTAGCTACTAAAAACATCACCAAGACCAAGTTGCGCGCTGAAAGAACAACGCAAGTAGACGAGGGAGCTGAAGCCAGACGTCGAGAGCATCAAAAAGAGCTTTTTCAGAAGAAACAGGAAGAGGGTCTTGCTCGTTTCGCCGAAGAGACTGGGAATCAGAACGGAACCGTTGTGAAGAAGTTCAAGCGTTTTGAATCCTACAAGCGTGACAACCAATTTCCGCCTCGAGTCCGAGATTTGGCTATCGTTATGGATCAGAAGAATTCGACTGTTGTGCTTCCGATTATGGGTCGTCCAGTGCCATTTCACATTCAGACAATCAAGAATGCAAGCAAGAGTGACGAGGGTGACTACGCATATTTGCGAATCAATTTCTTGTCTCCAGGCCAGGGAGTCGGGAGAAAGGATGACCAGCCTTTTGAGGATGCTACAGCACATTTTGTCCGAAGTCTGACTTTCCGATCACATGATGGAGATCGCCTTCAGGATATTGCTACCCAAATTAGCAACATGAAGAGAGATGCCGTGAAGCGTGAGCAAGAGAAGAAGGAAATGGAGGATGTTGTAGAGCAAGACAAGTTGATCGAGATCCGAAGTAAGTTTCCGGTCCCATCGAACCTCACGATACTAATAAGTTGTAGATCGAAGACCTGCTGTGATGGATAACATCTTCATCCGACCAGCAATGGATGGAAAGCGTGTTCCTGGGAAGGTCGAGATCCACCAAAATGGTATTCGATACCAGTCACCACTCAACCCGCAGCATCGAGTCGACGTTCTCTTTAGTAACGTCAAGCACCTTTTCTTCCAGCCTTGCCAACATGAACTTATTGTCATCATTCATGTCCATCTTAAGGACCCCATTTTGATAGGAAAAAAGAAGACAAAAGACGTTCAATTCTATAGGGAGGCTACTGATATCCAATTCGACGAGACTGGAAATAGGAAGCGCAAGTATCGATATGGTGACGAGGAAGAGTTCGAGGCTGAGCAAGAGGAGCGGAGACGTCGTGCTGACCTCGACCGACAATTCAAGGCCTTCGCTGAGAAGATTGCTGAGGCGGGAAAGAACGAAAATGTTGACGTCGATGTTCCCTTCCGCGAACTTGGCTTCAACGGTGTTCCATTCCGCTCCAACGTCTTCTGTCAGCCCTCCACAGACTGCCTAGTCCAGCTCACTGAGCCCCCATTCATGGTCATCACTCTGGAGGACATCGAGATTGCTCATCTGGAGCGTGTACAATTTGGTCTCAAGAACTTCGACATGGTCTTTGTCTTCAAAGATTATCACCGCGCCCCCTACCATATCAATACTATTCCCGTCGAATCTCTCGAGAACGTCAAGGAATGGCTTGATTCCGTCAACATCACCTTTTCTGAAGGTCCGTTGAATCTCAACTGGCCTACCATCATGAAAACCGTTACTGCGGACCCCCATCAATTCTTCGTTGACGGCGGCTGGTCTTTCCTCTCCAATGAGAGTGATGATGAGAATGATGAAGAGGAGAGTGAGGAGAGCGCCTTCGAGATAAGTGATGACGATCTGGATGCTAGTGAGGAGAGCAGTGACGGAGAGAGCGATTTTGATAGCAATGCGAGCGCGGAGGCGAGCGAGGAGGGAAGTGATGATGGGGAGAGTGAAGGTGAGGATTGGGATGAGCTGGAGAAGAAGGCGAAGAGAAAGGACCGGGAGAGTGGTCTTGACGAAGAGGAAGCGCCAAAGAAGAAGAGGAAGCACTAGTCTGTTTCTAGTCTTTCATGGTTGCGTCGCATCAACTTCACTTGGAATTGTATCATTGGCCGAAAGGCAGGAGATTGTTTTCGGGCATATGGCTATCTTACTGGCGTTAGGGTGCAGCGAAAAGGGCAGAAAATTATCTTAATGCAATGCCATGTGATCATCTATTTGACGCGACGCCTGGTCTAGCCAGAGGCCTACCATTTGAGGAAGCAATCAATGATTATATATATGCCATGGCGCGCGTATTTCTATGTGTGCTTTCTGTCGGAGCTTAGATGAGGCCTAGGTAGGTCTCCCTTGTGAAAATCATAAACTTCATTCTATACTACGCAACAATCCAAACATACACCGCGTAAAGCAATTCCGTCCCAAAAACTTCGTCCTCTTCATCCTCAAAGGATACGCTATGCGCCGAAAACCTGGCAAAAAGAAGTCCTCTCCTACTATACAGCACGCCTCTGCTTTCCATTCCTTTCCTAAGACCTTTCCCCGCCCAAGACCCCGTCCCGTCCTGTAGCTGTCACTGCATGACTTGCTCCCGCATTTTCATTATTCCAGCTCAAATAAGTGTGATCACCCAACTTTCTCGGTCTTACTAGATGCGTGACCGTGAATAGAACGCCGAGCACGATGCAGATGCCACCGACGACAACGTAGGCGATTCCGAGGAATGGGTTCTTGCCGCCCATGACTGTGCGCGTGCTGATGAGAATGGACTTCGTGCCGCCATATTCGGTTACGTTAAAGTCTACAAGCGTCAGCAGGTAGATATAGGAGAAGATGCAGAGGTAAAAAAGGAATAAGCTTACTGTGCTGGACCCTCACAACGTATTGTCCGGAAATCATATCTTGGTTGTCGTTACGAAGTGCGAGTTTGCTGAATGTCGGAAGACCAGCCAAGCGCATCCAGACCTGGAAATCCTCATCGTTCTCCAAATCCGGATGGCTGTCATTGCTATACGTATCTCCATACATCCCGACCCAATTCGGTGGCACGGCGACCTGATCCCATGCATATTTTGTCTGGCCATATAGCGCTTTGTCACTACTCCAGGAAATGCCGTTCTTGCTCATGACGTAGTCCTGCGAATCCTCACTTGTGCCGTCTGTCGCAGGAACATTCTGCAATACCGGATTGAAAAAGGAATCATTGAATAGAGAGTTCGCAGCCAACCCACACGGATAATACGCCAAGCTCCCTGGCTTCGTGCCATCCGTCGTTGTAAGGGGCGTGCAATCGCTTTTGTGGATATCCTTTAGGCTCACAGCTTTGCCGGACAATTGATCGGTATCAAAGCTCTTCGCATACCTTCTGTGGTTCTGGTAGAAGTTCGTGAGCTTGTAATAGAAGAGAACGGGCGCTTTCATTGTGTTTGGAATACCGAACTTGAGGAAGCATTCGGTGGTATTCGTCTCGATGTTCGCGTGGTTTAGGAAGGTCGTGACGTTCTTGGACCAAGACGGGTCATCGTATTTGATGGTTTGGGAAGAGTTCTTGGTAAAATGCGAGACTACATTGCCGCTGGGCATGCTGGCGAAAGTTGGGTAGTCGGGCGCATCAGTGTAGCATTTTGAGTAATCGAGAATAATCTCTTGGACCTGCGCTTTACATATCAGCATGACCTATAAGCCTGAGACTGAGCTCGTTGTTACGCACTACCGCGCTCGCATAGAGTAGTCCTCCTCCTATCGGTGCGAATATTATG
The DNA here is from genome assembly GCA_003988795.1 of Proliferodiscus dingleyae. Lineage (NCBI taxonomy): Eukaryota > Fungi > Ascomycota > Leotiomycetes > Helotiales > Lachnaceae > Proliferodiscus > Proliferodiscus dingleyae. Next base: position 469,828 of record QYAK01000005.1, read on the forward strand.
CCGATGGCGAAGAATAATGGAAGGACTGTCTTGGGGGTGAGAATTGGTCTGCGGCACCGTCAGCTGAACTCTGCGTTGCTGGTCTCCATTGACGGTTCTTACTGCCATGCCTTCAGTCGTTGCTGCCGAAAAGCCGTATCTGCAGAAATGTATCAATCTATATGCTCATCCAACCTCAGTCGTAGATGCTCACTCGCGGGCCTCCGGCTCTTCTGCTTTGTCTTGTCCTCATTCTGTTGAGAGTCGTGAGAGTCGATAGAGTCTTCGTGCCCAATGGGCGGTTGTGTATCAGCCATTCTGTGTGAATATGGAGATCATGGACCGGCTCTGTCCGGGTTGTGATCTTGTCGTGGTGCTGAGTTGTGTTCTTGCTTGAAACGATTGTCGTCGTCGTGATCCTTTCTTACGCTGCCGTGGCTTCCGTCGCGGTGCACCGCCACAGCCCGGAATATCTCCTGAAGGCTGCAGGGGGGCGCCACAGTAGGAGCTGATCAACAACAAGCGCGCCCGTCACATTCGCGAGCCATGATTTTGTTGATTACATGAGCTTTGCTTGGAGTTTCAGCTCAATTAGAGACGGTAAGATATTCATTTTCGTAAAATTTCCATTGTGACTTTCAACGCCTTTCCATTTTTTCATCTCATCGCTGAATTGCCATCTATTGCGCGGTCACAGATACGTTCTAACCTAGTTAAATGTATTCCTTCCCATATTTCGTCTTCAAACAGCAAATACAAGCATACAGGGTATCAGTACCGTCCAAGCTCCAGCAATGCAAACCTATCTTATATTTTCACAAGGACAATAGCGAAGAACATATTTTTACTCATCTCGGAAGATGTAAGCACCTCCGGGCCTCATCGCCTCCTCATACCTCTCTTTTACAAGCACGCGTTCAAGCTCTTTCGATCTCTCCCGATTCTCCATTTCTTGTTGTGTAGTCGGAAAATCGACCTCCCAGAATCCAGGGGGGCTCGGCCTTCTCTGATATGCATGCCGGTGCTTGCCAGTCCTGTTAGCCAGATCGCGAGTCTTGGCTTGGAGCAGCATTTCCTGTCTCTCGGCTTCGCTCATGTTCCGAATCTTGTAGGCATTATCGCCCATATAATCTTCTAGTAGCGCATCGTCTCGTTCCTCTTGGGATAATGTAATAGGTCTGCCATTGTTCTGTATCATCTCAGCCATTGCTCTGTTCGCGTTGCCACAGCATTCCGGCCTATTACATCCGGGGAGACACTGGCGATCAGCTTGTCTGCGCACGACGTCCCTGAAGGCGTAACTGTAGCCTTGATTGTATACCGGGTTGACTTTGAAGTCGTCAACACTTAACAGGCTCACTGGCTTGGAACGCAATAGCTCGTTGTCAGAATTGACAACCATGCCAAGTCCTTGGGCGTTTGGGCTTGGGCGTGGGTTGCTTTTTGTGAGCAGTTTAGACGAATCCAAGTTTTTTTGTCGACCTTCTAATAGTACTACTTGTGATACTCTAGAGTCTGTCGAGAATGGACTGAATGCGCGGTTCGGTGTTTTGGGTGATTTCCGCTCAAGGTTGGAAGGATGCTCATCTTGGTCACCTCGAGACGATATCTTCAATAACTCTGCATATCCTCTCGAATCTAGTCTGGACGGTGGTCGCGCCGGCTCGACCGAGTTTTTGGGGGTGCTTTTCGATGAGCGACTTGTGACTTCCTGAGATATTCCGGATTGTTGAGACCGCCTTAGTAATCCTATGTTGTAGTCGTCGCCACTGGAGCTTTGCACTTCACGCACCAAGTCGGAAGCAGCTGGCGCTTTAGATCTGGCGTACTGATAAATTATTTCTGATGGGTCAGATTGTATAGTTTGAACAGGGCTGAGGACAAGCTTGGGAGGAGACGGTTTGGCAAGGAGGCCATCAAGGATCCCACCTTGAGGATTTCTGTTCGGGTCGTTTTCTTGCGTGGAGACCGTCTGACCATCTTCCATTAAAATTTCAATAGCCTGGTCACTATTAATACGGCGTTTCTTGGCGGGCTTGTGACCAGATGTTCGTGGTAAAATCTGCCTATTAGTGCTCAGAGGTTGGAGCGCAGTTCCAGTGTGACAATCCGGTCCCATTCGACGGCCGGGTTGCGGTGCCTCTGGCGCTGAACCATTCTCTGATATATCCAAAATTTTACTAGTGGATCCATGACTCCGTTGAGAGCTAGCGCTGTGAAGCCCTGGGGAGGCACGACGAGAGAGCTTAGACATGTGACGCTGCTTCTTAGGTGTATCCGCCCTATCCCCAATATCATCAAGGTCAAGGCTATCATCTTGGTCCAAATAGTGGAAGGCAGCGATGCCAATAGGGCTACTTCCAATTGACTCAACCTTAACTTGAGGAATTGGAATTTGCTTTGGTTCATCGTGCCGAGTCTTTCGTTTCTTGACACTACGAGCTGACACAATGATCGGTACATCATCTGACGATTGATCCTTAGAGACGATCAGGGCCTGAGGAGCAACGCCACCGTTCCTTGGAGCAATTGGATCCTCTTGCGTGGAGCTAGAATGAAGCAGCTCGAGCGATACCAATCCAGTGTCTTCAACGCGGCATGGTTCGTCTGGAAGAAGCTGTGGAAGCTCAAGTGGCTCAATATTCTTATCAGAATCCCCAAATTGTGCAGCACATGCCTGCACGGTAGAATCTTGACGTTCATGACCGAAAGACTGATAATAGCTATTCTTTTCAGGCCTTTGCTTGATGGGGTCGGCGGGTCCGTGAACTTCTGCCAAAGCTAAGCTTGCTTTTGGCGATTCTGAAGTGAGATTTTGGGCAATGCTTCCATGCTCAGGAACTCGTCCCTTCAAATCTGCTTTCAGCTGTCGAATCCGCTCCCTTTTTTTTGCAATCACTTTCTGATCCACCTCCCAACGTGACATATATTCTCTGTTTTTCTGCTGCGAAACTCTAAGCTTCTCCTGCAAACATAGATTAGAAGATGCGAGTTGGTCATAGCTTATGGATTTGTCGTTGTATTTCGCCCGCAGACGACGGAATTTTTGCTTGACTGTTGTGTCGGAATCACCATCGTCGATTTTTGCCACGGGGGAAGATAGTCCGCTCAGTTGTGGAGTAGATTGAACACCCGGAGTTTGAAAATTACGAGATTTGAGCTGCTGCACGGGTTGATTGTGAGCTCCAGCCAACAGCTTGTTCTCCTTCTCCTTCGCCTCAACCTGGAATCCTGCACTTTTGTATTCTTTCAACTCGGCCGCCAGGCGCTTATTTTCTTCCAGAAGGCGATCAATCTCTTTGCACTTCTGCTGTAAAGAACGGAGTTCAGCTTTTGCGATCCTTGTAGAATTCTCCTCGTCGATTTCTAGTAGGCGAAGTGTCAGTAAAGGTGGCGGAATTGAAGCCGAACATGCGCATACCTGCGGCCACATTATTCCCGATTTTGGTGCATAATTGTGTCAATGTATCAAGGATTTCTTCTCGCCCTTTCTTCCAGCTCTCCATTGTGGCCGGGCGCGTACTATGGGCAGTCCATGTTTTCGCTGAGGTTGTAAAGCGGGCGGGAATGCCGACGCGTTGAATGTAAAATCACGCTGTCACGTTGTCCAACCCAAAAGCCCCACTACCGCGCCTAGTTGCGAGATGCGTTTACGGGCAGCAGCAGCAGACCGCTTTCTTCTCCTAGTTCACCTTCAGGGAATTGTATTGTGCAAGACAATATGTACATTTCTCTGTATAGTCTATCCTCATTGGTGGCTCATCGAAATGTATATGAATCTTCTCTTTTCTAACGCTCCAAGTGGCTGCCAGCAAAGATGACTTCAAGTCAAAGCACAAAACAAAACGATATGGCTACAGTTCTCCATGTAGTGCCGCCAACCACCATTCTATCTTGGATATAAGAGTTAGTCCTGTTATTACGCAGAAAGTTTGTTTTGACTCCTTTGTATTTCGGGACCACGTCTATCTCACCATAGTCGACTTTTATAGTGGTTGCTTGCGCGTCACGCTATTGATGTAGCAGGGGATTTCGATATGTTACTGGGGCTTTTATGAGGTTCTTTTCTCATTTTCAGGCATTCTCTCCCTAGGGTCCCACATCCATCGCGCGAGATGTACCTGTTGATCAGGTCCCAAGGCGGAAATTTTTCGTCTGCAAGATTTAGCCGGGGTCTTAATATGGGATCTTCAGATCTTCCATTTAAGCTTTCAGGTCGAGTAAGCCCACACTGCTACCAATCATACGTTCCATTTATAGTCGCAGCCTCAAATTCTCGAAGTTCAACGGTTGATTTATTCACGTGTAATCAGGCTTCCCCGCAAAGTACTAGGGTCGTGTATAATATTGGGCATACCACCCAGTTGCCGCCTCGCGAAGTCATCCCTCGTCAATTTGGATCAATAGAATTTGCTGCCGGCGAACAGGCTGTACATTTCTGTTACCTCTAGCATCGAAAAAGTTTTCAGTCCAATTGTAATCTATTCCAGTGCAACAAACCACCGGGAGGGTGCCGCGACAGGATGCTTCGTTACCTAAAGGGGGAAAATTACTCCCATTCATCCATATTGTACACACGCGCTTCTACATAAGTACAATTAAATAGAACCATGCCCCAAGAAGTTTTTGAAGCGCAGGTCGGTTTTGTCTCTCTCTATTTAACTCATCTGAGAGATCTCTTCCTCGATCCATCGCCAGCTCATTGGGGTTTGCTGTCCACGGAATTCAACATGAGGTCAATTTCAGCATTTTCAGTCCTCCTTATGGAGACGGCTCTAGTTTCTAGTCTTGATATTAAGAACTACATGAAAAACACTCCCGATAACGGAATTGTCGAGCTTGCGCCTGTCAGCGCCCCAGTTCCCGCAACCCCAGACGTAGCAACGAATAGCACGGGTCGGGGAAAGCCAAAGCCTTTGGACAGTAGGTCTTATCGCCAGCTTTGAGCCATATTCAATTGTCTGACAATTTTAGGTTGCTTGTTTACGATAGATCCGTTGTCAATTGTTGCAGTTCCCGCGTAAGCTTAGAGATGTTGTCTGGCCAGACCAGAACATGCTGATATCCGGACTAGAGATCCTCGGTTTAGTTGGGACGACTACTGCTATGCAGCACTATTAGGACCGGCAAAGACTGTGACTAAGACTGTCCAAATCACGAATTACGCCACGGCGACTGTTTCCCCAACAGTCACCGTCAAACAGGCTGTAACATCAACTCTGTTCGTCACCTTTCCCTTTCTAGAATTAGATATCCCGCACACATATTGACATGACTTCAATTTTCAGCATAGGAGTTACCGCGGGCACAGTAACTCAGTTATGCCCAATCCCGACTGCCGCTGCAAACTGCGGCATTAAAGGTTGGGGTGTAGCAACCAACAACATCGATTCTGTGACAGGAGTCGATGGCCCATCCTGCCACCAACTCTGCCTGGAGACTGCGAACTGTGCTAGTTTCCAAACTGGCGTTACCGATACTTCCCCCATTTGCAATCTCTACAGCACAGACGCCTCGGCCAACAACACCATTACGGGGGACACTTCACCCTTCACATTCTATGACCGCGACTGCCAGAATTTGGCACCTGTATGTTTCCTTTCCTCCGTTATTTTCTCATATCTTCTTCTAGACCAAGACTAATAACAACACAAAGGGCTGCTCGGGCGCCAAACGTGACGTCGAAGCCAGAAGTCCCGACACAAACGACAACGCCGCTTACGGTCCCCCATACTGGTTCCTTCAACTTCCTGTTGCAGAGCAATATCAGATTTGCGAATGTATTGAGGGCTCCACATACCCTATTCCGGGCCCGACTACCACGGTAACAACGACTAAAGCCGTTGCTGCTACAGCCATCGTAAGTCACGCTCAGATGGAGGTAGATGTTGGACTTGGTTTGCTGACGAATGATTACTAGGTAACGAAACCTGTCACTGCGTATGTTACGACAACTGCGACTGTTGGAGGTGGAACTGGATTTGCTACTGTTTATACCAGCGTGCATTGAGCTAGGTTGTAATTTGGTCGAAGCATGGCTAGTTGCGGGGGGCGAACGGGACGAAAGTTTGTGAAGGGGGTCATATGTTAGAAAATTGTTTTGCGAAAATTTATAATGTATCAACATGATCACCAGTTCTGTTTCAGCAAGTGTCTATCTCTCTTTCAGCCTCATTTTGTACGTTGAGCAGCAGCCTGCCTCCCATAGAAATCAGACCCTCGGTTGTCCGTGCTGCACCATGCAAAGCCAGCTCCTACACACTTCATAGGACGCCACGCGACTGCTTAACAGATGCATCTGCCCCACAATTCAGAAACAGAATGCAGGATCTTGTCAATCGAAAGATTATAACATAATGTTTAGATCTAGCTACTTACATCACCGGCTGCTATTGTTCCCCGCTTACAACTTCACCAAGTTCTGATGTATAACCGAATACTTGATAGATTATTGAATCAAACGAATCGGAGAATTACTAAATTTAGTCTACCCACCTTCAGCTTTCATGGGTCAGTAAGATGCCCATTAACGAAGAGCATAAGCTTTGTCAACAAAAATGCTTATAGCTATATGCAGGGACCAAACACTTGCTCGGCTCTTTAGTAGATATTATTTCTTTACAAATGAGGGATAGAAGCGCTCGAATCCATCGACAAAAAAGTACTTGCTGGAAGTGATCGTAAGTTGATGAGATCATCCATAACAATACAGCTCCTCGCAAGACAGTGAACGGTAGGTATCTATCGAAGTCATTTGGAACCAGATTCGTTAGAGGAACATATAAATCGGCATCCTTATGCGATAAATCATTTCAGATCTTTTTAGCCATCATATGGGCTTTAACACGCGGTGCCGATTACTCCGTTCCTTCTTTGGTGTCACTGTCAGTCGTTATTTCAATGCCAGTCTTAAGCCTGCCGAGCGTGTACGACAAGGTAAAGGTTGACGTGGAAGCTGTGAGGATCGAAGCTCTCTAGGCGTCGTGGACGGCGTGGTTGCTATGGCTTTTTTCCAGGCAAAGCCAATTCAAACCAATAATCAATAAAGAGATGGGAAGTCTCCTTCCACTTTCGCCGATGATTTTTGGTATTTAAGGGTGAGACTCGTTCCACTTCTCAGAGAAAAGGAGAACCTTGGGCGAAGCTCCAGGAGTGTCTGCCCCTCCCCCCCCCCTTCCCCCCAGAGCTCGTCTCTAGGGTCACTGTACCGCTCTACACTTTTTGCATTAAACGAACAGATAGGAAGTTTCGTGAAAGCTAACAAATACAGGGGAAAACCCTATTCAATTCGACAACCACTTCACTCGAGTGCTGCTGTCTCCACTTTGACAGCAAATCCTGACTTGACAGTAAAACATGACACAGCAAGAATACAGGAACATGTATGGGTTGAAAAGGGCATATCTTCCCCCTTTGGAAGGTTGTTCTGGTCAGGAGACGGTTCGCTTTTCTCGGGCGTGAGGAGGAGGACATTGGTATCAATCTTTCTGCCAGCAGGGAATGTTTGAGAAAGTCCTCGGTCTTAGCCTTTTGCTCTTCTTCATTCAAAGCGGACTAAAACGTGTTTCATCTACTAGATCTGAAATGCTAGCTAATGTATGCGATATGCGGTATAGTAGGATAGGCGCGGCGCGACCCCCCTTCCCTGCTCTCCTCCCTCCTACCCTTTAGCTCTGTAGAGAGGAAGGTAGTTAGTAGTGGCCAAGAACCTCACATAGACACAAGCAGAAGTAGATTGCTCTTTCTCATAAATTTTAGAGAACATAACCATGCGTACTTAAAATAAAATACAGGGCTGGCAAGAAGAGGATGTGAAACAGTATTTGATTTCCCCAAACCCGAACCCTATATATTCTAGGTAGTAATAACTCATCTACAAACAACAAAAAGTGGGTAGCAGCAGATAGTAACCCCCCACTTTGAAAAAAAAAACACAATCAAGAAGCCAGACGCCGGATAGTGCTCCTGCTCCTGCCCGTCACTCCGGAATGCAAGTGCCCCCGCCCCCGCTCCCGCCCCGGCGGGATCGAAATCATTCACCCGCTGCTTCTGTATATCTACTCGTGCCCGTTCACACTACTGGGACTTGGGAGGAGAATAGAGGGCCCTGCAGCTTGAGCGCCTTCAATATAAGCCCCTCCCACTCGCCAACCTGACAAAGCTGTACGGCACGTTCTGGCCCACCAGCAACCTCAACGTCTCGACCGTCGTAAACGCACTCGTGTCCGCAACTCCATACGCCATCCAGCCGCTCTGTTCCGCTACGGCTAGGGGATCACTCTTGCGCGGTCCGTTCGCCAGATCGACAAAGACCTTGCCTCGTCCACCAAGTCCGTTCCCTTTGAAATGCCTGAGCAGTGGTTGGACGAGATGGGATTTCTCGGGAGGCAAGGCAGATATGATGGCAAAGGGTTGCTCGACGCGCTGCACGCTCTCGATGGATGTGAATGGCTCGACGCCTGATGCGAGGTGGCCCTGGGCTTTGAAGCCTACCGTGTAGATCTTGCCTATGTTCAAACTTCTCAGGGCGAAGATCACAGACGCGGCGTCTGCACCAGAACTACTCAAGATGATAGCCGCGCGGTCCTTGTAGGCTGATGGCGCGAAGTCTCGAGTCAACGTGGCGCGGATGCCTTTCCAGGTGGCGTTTTCACCTACGAAAGAGCCATCGGAACCCACGACGATGGTGTCAATGGCGCCAATAGTGCGCGCGGCATCCGAGAGGATGGGAATATAGGGCTGAGGGGTCAGCGGCGGGTTGATATGCGCGCCCCCAAAATTAGGCTGCAAGCAGAAATCTTCGACTGAACGCGGCGACACGCTTGCGAAATTATGCGGCAGACCCAGCTCGTTGAAGCATTTTTCGAAGAAGGTAGCTTGTGGTGTAGACCGAAAGGAACCAATGGTGTAGATGTTCTTCTTTGGGAGCTGGCCCATGGTGCTTAGTGATTCATTGATCTCGGCGGCTGACAGTTGGCCTGGAGCTGCCACGATGGGAAGTAGAGGATGAGTGATAGGTGAAAAGACTGTGTTAAGGGCACGGGACAGTTGACCCAGCTGGCCCATATTGACAGCTGATAAGGGTGGCCCATCAGGATTTCTCTCCTTGATTTGAGATCGAAAGTATTCTAACTCGTAGTTCTCCGACATTGAGTTGATGATAGTGATCATCTTCACTATGTCTCCGTATTTGCGAGACTCGGCAAAGATTTGCTGTGCCTGCAGCGAGTTCCATTTGAATGTACCCGAGAAATCGTGAAAGGCGGATATTATGCGGCTATTTCCGCGTTGTTCATACAGCCGCCGTCGAATGTCTTCTGGAAGCCAAACCTCAACATCTATGTACTCACAGCCCCATTGGATAGCTCGATAGAGGTACTCATAATACAAATCCGGATTGTCCATAGGAAAACGCCCATTCTCTCTTGTACACCTGGTGGTGAAAATTATAGGAAGCTCCGTCCGTTGCCGTAGGAGCATGACCTGCTCCCCCACATATTTTATGCTTGGAATAGCATTGAATGTTCCATCTGATAGTGGCTCTTTCAACAGATCCACACGTATTTCTACTGCATCTGAACCCACTGAAAGAATATCCAAATTTGAAAGCGCCGTCCGAACGTCTGGAAATGTCGTAGATATGAAATATGTCCTTGGTTTCGTGATCAACGCCTCATGATGACTGATTTGTCCAAGTGTAAATGCAATGAACCGCGCAAGATCTCTCCGGAAAAATGGTGTCTCTGTATACAAGAATTCATAGTCTGCAGCCGCTGAGAGGTCGAGATCAGGAGGCATTCCCAGATTGACACAATGTGCATTTATGGCAACCGTGAGCATCCTATTCCTGGTGCCAATATCGACCTTGGCGTCATGGGCAGCCACCCCTATCACCGTTCCATGGTCCTCACTTCGTACCGTGGAGAAGCTCGAGGCCATCCGATATGGCTTTCCCAATACATCTGCAAAGACAGAGACAATCTTCTCCTGACCTTGCCCATATACAATGACGACTATTCGTGTATCCCCAACACCAGCCTTGGTGCCATTGATGACCCCGTTGGAACTCTTTGGTCTGGCCGGCGTCGGTGCAGACTGCTGCTGCTTGGTGGCCATGTCCGTATAATGCACGGCAGCTAGCATCGATACGGACTCCTATATCTCTTCAAGCTCGAGACTCCGAGTAGGAGGTAGGTGGGATGCGACTCTATTAGGATGGAGCTGGTGGGGGCGGGTTATGGGATCCACAGTCCCTCTCATTGCAGTGCAGTAGCTGCTCTTCTCGGAGAATTTCTGCTCGTTGTCCGTGAGCCACACTCCCAGAACTGTATATTGTATATTTATATGCACGTGTAGAGGTATAGATGCAGCACCACCGTTACCGCGGCCGGCGAGGACCTATTGCAGCTCTTATGGCCAGGGAGGAAATTGTCTCACACTCGAGACTGCTATCATACATTGGCGGCCGTGATACCATCAGGCGGGTCTCGTGGCAGACATGCGTCTTCGGAGGCAACGGGCACGAAGCTGCTGAGGAGATACCTTGTTCTTGTTGAAGCAAGCAGAAGTTTGGGTCGCGACTTTCCTGCCGATCGTTGTCGAGGAGGCGCGGGCAGGAACCGCATTGGCATGCCGCCGGGGGGTGGCTATTTGTTTCGTTTGATACCGCCAAAAAGCTTGAGGGCACGGCAACGGCCAGGCTGCGAGTGGGCAGTGCGGGCACAGGATTGGTGCTGTATTCTTCCAGACTATCCGGCCAGCCAGGGGGGCATCTGAGCGACGATACTCCTGGAAAAATAAGGGCAATCTTGCGGTCCAGAGAGAGACGCGGACGAGCGTGGTCGACCCACGAATAGCAATGGAGATGATCTGGCGCCGGGAGCCGGGAAAGAGGCTGGTCGAGATGGGACGATGACACCGTCCATGGAGGAGTGAGGAGGAGGTACAGGAGGAGGAGGAGGAGGAGGAGGTACAGGAGGAGGCTTGCGGTGGGACGCAATAGGATGACAATGGCAGAGGAAATGCTGAAGCGATGAGTGGTCAGGCCCACACCAGCTCGGCGAGTGGCCCGAACTTGGGGTATGGAGGGCTGCAATGTGGGGGAGCTCGGGCGAGAAGGAGGCAGCAGAGGCAGCACGGCGGAGGGAAAAGGGTCCTGCGGCCACCCAGAACTTCCACCAATGGGAAGCATTCATACAGCTGAGTTTCTACCCATCTATCGACCATCTACCATACTCGTATATCTCGGGACATGGTCTCGTGCAGTGCAGTGCAGTATCGCAAGTCCAGAATTGGGAGGACGGAGCCTCAGTACGGGCCACTTCCATTCATGCCATTGATCGAGTCCCCTCCAGGTGTCTAGGCTCTCAGCCGTATGTACCGTCCTGCATGCTTCCCATATATCATATATCGTATATCATATATCCCGGGCTGCTCTGCTCTGCTCTGCTCTTGCTCGACCCGGCATCGCTTGCTTCCCTGGCAGTGTAGCATGTAGCAGACAGCCTCCTGAGGGGTGAACTGAGGCTGGCCGGGAGATTAGCCGCCTCAGCCTGAAGTCGGGAAAAATGCGAGAAAAGCCATTCACGGTACTGGGAACTGCAGGCCATCTGCTGATAATTCTCCTCCTACCAGGTAGTCCTGTATCGGCGGGGACTGCCCACATGCGTGCTGGACGGAGCATTTGACAACATCTGGGACTTTGCATCTCATCTCATGTTTCAACGTGTTTGAAACGTTTTGGCTTTGCCCTATGGCATGAATTCAGCCGGGGAAATCGTGTTTCGATCCGGAGGGGCCTTTGTTTCGAGTCTAAAAATGGAGAGAAAGTGCCGTTCGTCGAGTGACAACGGCTGGGGGTCTTGATTCAACCCCACAGAAAGCGGTAGCAGCAACGGTGGGAGCTATACGCGCGAGTACTTCTCACCTATACCTATCTCTCTGGGCGAATTTCATTTTCAGTTTTGAAAATTGCTATTACTTAGTTACTACGCTGAACGATACTTTGGGATGTTCTGCTTGCGAGTGTAGGCATACGAAACCTTGGGTAGAAAGTTTGTGAAAAGTGGTAGCTGTTGTGGTGCTCCTCAGTATTGATTGCACTTGTTTGCTTGCCTACGCACTGCTTGCGACTTTGGCTTTCACATCAATATTCACAATGGGAGGAGCGATCTGCTGTCAAGAATACTTTTACACTCCTATTTTAAGATATTGCGGAACTCTTTCGGGCAAGCCTATCCCATCACGCTGCCGATGAATTTTGTTCCTGCCAAATAGGATCATATCGTTGCACTGATGAAGCTTAGATCGCTGGGAAAAATGTCCTTTCTTAGGTGGGTTTCTCCTACTAATAGGACTCTAGACTTTCCAAATTACCACGATCACAATTCAGAAGGTGTTCTGAGACGTCGATCGGTTCTTCAAAAATACAGATACAAATGCCAACCGAGATTGGAGCCGAAGAGGAGATTGGAGAAGGACCTCCCCTCCTCATATATCAGTAGCTCAGATTGGCACCAGCTTTCGGGCGTGACTACAGCTTCTCTTCTCCAACATCCTGACAGGCAGTTTTCTATACCAGTACAGACAAGGTGGAAACGGGCTCCCCACTGCACATCGTCATCTTTTGACGGTTCGGAACGCGGATCCTATAACCAGAACCCCGGCAGCGGGATCACCTAGACACACCTAGACAGGACGTTCAGTGGTGGCTAGCACAACTGATCCTCGAGACGCGTCTCCAAAATGACTCCGAGAAACGACCGCGTGGTTTGCCTCGAGGCAGAGGTGAGGATTGGCCAGCCACTGGACGCAGCCACTCAGATGCCTGACAATCGTGGGTCAAAATCACGTGAGTTGAGGCTCGCGGCCCCTCTTCGGCTCTGCCTTGCGGCTTTGGGTGCCGGTTGGTGCCAGACGAATTAACTTTGCGGACGACGTCATGGTGTTTCTTTTTTTCTGCGTACCCAAACCACATCGGCCCACTCGCTCACTCACTTTTCTGCCGACTTTTGCTGGACACGGGTTTCCACATCCCAATGCGGAGATTCTATAGTTGTTCGCCTGCATTGATAAGATGCGATGCAATGCGATGAGACGAGATGGACCGAATACGTCCCCAATGGGGTCTCCAGATCCTCCAGACTCTCCAAATTCTCCAACCTGAGCGGTTGAGCTGAGGACTGACTGCCCCGCCGCCAGCCAAGCGACCAGGTAGGTGCTGGTGCTCTACGACTCGGCCGTTTTCAGATACCAAGGTCTCATGTCCGGGCGGAGCGGCTTTAGACGTCTTATGACATCGTTACCCGCCGTGGAGCGTGGATTGTGAACCGTGGGCTGTGCATTGTGGTATTTGTACCTATGGCCTTGGTACTCTCTAGTCTGTGGCCGAGGATGCCGACGTCAAGTATTATTTTTTCTTTCTGCTCCACTACACGTCTCCTGACTCTGACTCTTGGGTCCGGGACAAGAGGAGATATATTGCCTCCACATTCCTCTTCTACCTTCTCTGTGTTTTCTCTTGTGTCGCTGTGATCGCAGTGTAACCCTTCGTCTGTTTCTCCCTTCCCGATAGCGACGTCCCTCGACACCATGAACCGGATCAATCCTTTCAAGAAGCGCAATGCGCAGAACAGTACTGCGTCGACAGCAGTCCCCTCACCAAACCACTCTGTTCGTGGCGACGGTAGCGATAGCATAGATGGCAATGAGAAGGGTAGAGGTCGACTTGCGCCTGGCAAGATTCCGTCCGTGACTATCAGAACAATCCTCATGACCTCACTAGTGTCAATGGGAGGTTTTATTTTCGGTTCGTGATCCTGTATTTCCACACTCTCAATGCCGGGGCTCATTTCATCGTTCACAGGCTACGATACCGGTCAGATCAGTGGCTTCTTGGAAATGGGAGTGTTCCTTGAAAGATTCGGCACGCCGACTACCGTGAGCGACAAATACCCGTACGGGTACATGTTTAGCAATGTTCGATCGGGGCTGATAGTTGGCCTGGTAAGTGCACTTTGGATGTAATCTACCGACCAATGCTGAGTATGAATAGCTGTCAATTGGCACTTTGATTGGTGCTTTGATAGCTGGTCCGGCTGCGAACAAGTTCGGACGAAAGCCGTGTATACCCGTATGGTGCTTTATCTTTTGTATCGGTGTGGTTGTGCAGATGGCCGTCGGTCCTGGCAAGTGGGTTGGAATCGCTATGGGAAGATGGGCAGCTGGTCTGGGTGTTGGAGCTCTGTCTGTCTTAGTACCTTTGTACATGACAGAGACGGCGCCTGTGCCTGTGCGAGGAGCCGTCGTCTCGTAAGTCTTCCCATTCTTGCTCCCTGGAGTTCTAGTCTCTGATCAACATCACAGCTGCTACCAGCTTTTCATCACCATCGGCATCTTTACTGCGGACTGCATCAATTATGGTACCGAAGCGCGCAGCGATACGGGCTCTTATCGCATTCCCATGGGAGTCGGCTTCATCTGGGCTCTCCTGCTCGGTATCGGAATCCTTTTCCTCCCTGAGACCCCTCGACACGATTGGAATCATGGACGGTCCGACCGCGGTCTTCAAACTATGGCCAAGTTCTATGGCCAGCCCGCAAATCACCCGATGATCCAAAATGAAAGTGCCGAGATCGAAAAAGTCATGCAAGCCACCAAAGGCGACCACGCCTGGTACGAAGCCATCACAGGCCCGCGCATGTTCTATCGTATCGTCCTTGCTATAGGTCTGCAGATGTTTCAGCAGCTCACTGGTGCTAATTATTTCTTCTATTATGGAACAACCATCTTCAACGGAGTTGGTATAGATAACTCGTTTGTCACAGCCATGATTCTAGGCGGAGTGAATGTTGGCGCGACCTTCTTTGGTGTTGCAATGGCTCGCAAATTCCGTCGCCGCGAATCTCTCTATGTTGCAGCCCTCTGGCAGTTTATGTGTTTCATTGTCTTTGCCTCGGTCGGACAGTTCGTCTTCAAGGATGCACCCACAAACTCAAGCAAAGCATACAACTCCGGCGTCGTCATGATTGTCTTTGCCTGCCTGTTCATCTGCGGTTTCGCGACCACTTGGGGTCCTCTGGTCTGGGCATGTATTGGCGAGATGTTCCCTTACCGCTACAGAGCTGTCGGTATGGCGCTCGCTACATCCAGCAACTGGCTCTGGAACTTTCTCCTAGCCTTCTTTACGCCTTTCATCACAAACGATATCAACTTTGCCTATGGCTACGTCTTCGCCGGCTGCAATCTATTCGCCGCCGTCATGGTCTACATCTGGCTCATCGAGTCGTCTAGCAAGACCCTTGAGGAAGTCGACGCCATGTACCTGCTTCACGTCAGCCCGCGCAAATCGGCGAAGTTCGAATTCGACGAGGAGACGAAGCGGACGCTGGGTGAGAGTATCAACACCGATGCAATGGATCTCAGAGGCAGGGGGATGAAGGTTAAGAAGGTCAATGAGGCGGGTCAGGGAGGTGTCTTCCACGAAGAGGGCGCACCGGTACAGTACCGTACGCCGAATGTGGCGGACGTGAGTAATAGCACACATCCCGTCCACTCCACCGGCGCTGCCGCATGAAGAAATGTGGAGTATTTCTCCTTTGTCTGTATAGTTATGCATTTGACATAGTTCGGCTCTCGCGGCGGTGTCATTCTGGCGTTTTGTCCATGTGGTGGGCTGTATGGTGTATCATATTAAATCAGACCTCAGTGGCTCTGAGGTATCATTGTTTGTTGTACATAGCAGAGCGAGAGTCAATAATTAAACAATCGGTTATAGATTCCAGATACTTATTGCCCGCGTTCGGCCGTTGATGGATGTAAGCAGATTCTCACCAAGTTAAGACTCTGCAGCAGCAGGTACGTGAAATATTTCATAAAAGAACATGAATGCCAAGAATACATCATTTGCAGCTTTTAGTTTAGCTCACCGAATGTTTGTAGAAGGATTTATACGACTAGTGGAACATAAATGCCAAGGATATATTGTATGCAGTTTCCGGTATAGCTCGTCGGCTGTATTCAGCTATATCATTGGTAGCTTGTAGTAAACTCCGAAATATATTCTCAATTCGCAGGAACTGGTGCAAGACGCAGTTTCTAATCTCCTAAAGCCATTTGTATTCCCGATGTTCAGTCTCTTCTTTTGAAAGGTCGACATATTCTGAATGATGTATTCTAGGCAAATATGTGCTATGTCCGCTGCAACTATCCCAGGGAAAGCTAGAGGCTGATTGTAAAATCTTAGTTTCGTCATTGTAATGGCATACTAGTCAATGCTCTATCATAGTTTGACAGCATGGAAGGGTTTAGTGAGCTTCATCGCACCAGAGCGTCGTTTCACCACCTGGCTTAGAGGAGTCCAACAAGTGACGGCACTCAACTTTAAAGGTGCCGGTTCACGCACTTCACAAGAGCAATTGATCAGCTAAAGAGCCTGAAATCTACTCTGTCAAAGCATAAATCCTTCTCAGACTTCATCACAGTATGCCTTCTTCTTGGCTGATCACTGGGTGTTCGTCAGGATTCGGTCTCGAAATTGCCAAAGAGGCACTCGCCCGCGGGGATCAAGTCGCCGCTACATCTCGCGATGCTTCGAAACTCTCAGAACTGAAGAGCTTGGGTGCCCTGACTCTGTCTCTCGATATCGAGAGTTCGGACGAGTCTATTCAGAGTGTGGTGGCCCAGGTCAACAAGGAATTCGGTCGAATCAATATCTTGGTGAACAATGCCGCATACCTCTTGGAGGGTGGAGTGGAGGAAGTCAGGTATGTGTTTTGGTCTCATCATTCTCGTGAAAGAGGATTGAAAAACAAAAAAACAAAATTTTCTCACAAGACGGCGCCTTAGCGATGCTGAAGCCAAAGCCCATTTCAACACAAACGTCTTCGGACTCTTGGCTGTGACACGCGCTGTTCTGCCGTATATGCGTGCTCAGAAGAGCGGCACTATTGGAAACATGAGCAGTATCGCCGCTTGGGTTAGCGGTGCCAACACGGGGCTCTACTATGCTTCCAAGTGGGCGGTCACGGCTCTCTCCTTGGCCCTGCGTGAGGAAAATGCCCATCTTGGCATCCAGGTTGTGGCCATCGAGCCAGGCTTCTTCCGCACGCAGCTGTTGGAATCCCATGGCAAGGTGGCGGCGAAGAAGGTGATTGAGGACCTCAAGCCAGCTATCGATCCTGTGAGACAGTTCATTGCTGGCGTCAGTGGGAAGCAACCAGGCGATCCTATCTTGGCGGCGGAGCTCCTCGTCGAGGCGCTGACGGGGACGGAGAGGTTTGCGGGCAAAATTCTACCAGGACGGCTGTTGGTGGGCGAGGATGCTAATACGATGGCCAAAGGTGCAATGGATGAGTATAGAAAGGACATTGATGAATGGTCAGGGGTGACTACGAGCACAAACTTTCAAGAATAGGCTGGTTGAATAATATGGACGGTGGTGCAATTAGTTCTGGAGCCGTTCCTAGATGCTTAGAATAGAGAGCTAGACGCAGAAGATTGATTCTCTTCTAATGCTGGGACAACGACCAGAGCAACTCTGCACTTTGAATTACCTCTCAGCCAGGGTGTGATTGAACTCGTGAATAGTTCCGTATTTTTCAATGTCTCAACGACTTTTTCATTCATATTTGTTCGTTGAAACTCTTTGACTTGACGGGTGGGACATGCAAAATTAACATCCATACCCTTGGAAGATCTGCAAATTAGGAAGTCGTGGGTCAGGATGCTAGAGCCTCGACAAATGAAGCAAATTTGAACTAATTTGGGAGCGGATTTACCGGTCAAAGAAACCATTGACGTACCTTCACTTTCTAATCAATCCGTCAATCATTCTTCTGATTGAGATCTGCTATGCCAAGTATTGGAATTTTGAATGGTCTCGGCCAAGATCTTGGGCTGGTCTACGATTCGTACCAACGACGATCTTTGAGGCTGTGAAGCGGGAACGCTAAAGAAGGGAGTGCCGGCCCGGCACTTGAGCCCCCACGCGACTTGTCAGGGGCCCGTAGATACGGGACTCGGCGATGCTTTTAGAGAGCCACAATAGGATTGAGATACAAATTGTCAATCGTCCCTCATGAAACTATAGGAGGCCGCCCAGCCTTGCCCAGAGCCTCATCTGGAGCCGTGCACATGCGTGCTATGAGCCAAGACGACGAAGTGGATAGCTCTATTTCGGTTTGAATCGAAATGTGCCGGAAACTATGCGTCGAGCTTGTGCTTGGCGCCCAAGTATGCCTATCGCAGTTCTCCTTGACCGGTCGTGCCCACTATGGTAAGGGATCATTATCTCTGGGCAGTCCAGAGTGGGACTGTTGACCTTCTTGACTGTTTAACTATTAACTGAAAGTGTTTCTCGTCGGTCTCAAGCTGACGAATAATAAATCCATCGGAAAGGCATATGGATTTTCGAGATATATTTTCGAGCTCTCGTCTTTCCAAAATGAATGTCAAGGCTGGTCCAATTTTCAACATAGAGCTCATTTTCTAATATCAACTAAACTCGTCATACACTCATTTGATCACAGTCATTGCGGCGGACTAGGTTCTTTTTTGTTTTGAGTTGTTTCCGAGAAGAGAAGCGCATGTACGAGACAGTCACGCAAGCAGATATTCTCCGCTCTTACCATCGACGCTCCGTCTCCTTGACATGGCATATAATCAAGCGTTTTCTGTGTCTAAGTCCCTCATGGTTCCATCCGAGAGAGCCTTGACAGATATTGAACTCCAATATAAGGATGAAAGTGCAGAGGTGCTTGCAAAATCGAATGACGAGAAGAAACAGCCCTTACTGCAACACGAATCCTGGACTGCTCGACTAAGGCACTTTACCTTTGCGTGGTACGCCTGTACTATGTCCACAGGCGGCGTGGCTTTCACCATGTCGGTCATACCTAATCGATTCAACGGCCTTACAGAGCTCGGAATGGCTCTATTCGTTTTCAACATCGCTCTTTTCCTTGCTATCACCATACTTATGATTCTTCGTTTTACATTGCACCCTGGAACATTCAAGCACTCGCTAGCCAACCCACACGAAGGATTCTTCTTTGCCACATTCTGGCTCACCCTCGCTACAATGATCACTAACACGACGGTTTACGGTATCCCCAGATCAGGTCCGTGGCTTATCCAAGCTCTACGGATTGCCTTCTGGATTTATACCGTGTGCACAACACTTGTTGCCATCTTCTACTATCACGTTCTTTTCACCGTCAAGAAACTAGTTATTACGAACGTCCTGCCTGGATGGGTACTTCCCATCTTTCCCGCGATGCTGGTGGGGACGCTTGCCTCTGCCATCGCCAAACAACAACCGGCCCATCACGCGTTGCCAATAATTGTGGCGGGTCTTTCATATCAGGGTCTTGGGATGATGGTAGCTATGATGATGTACGGTCTGTACTTTGGCCGGCTTTTGACCTCGGGCCTGCCTGCCGACGCCTCGAGACCCGCCATGTTCATCGCCGTTGGACCACCAGCCTTCACAGCACTTGCTTTGATTGGCATGGCCCAAGATTTGGCTGTAACACAAATATTTCCGGGCTACATCTCCCTCGATGGCATCACCGACCAGACCTTGATCCCAAACGTTATTCAGATCCTCGCACTACTGAGTGCCATCTTGCTTTGGGTTTTTGCATTTTGGTGTTTTGGAATTGCTCTCGTCGCAACTATCGAAGCAATACCAAGGAACAATTTTCATTTGAACTGGTATGCGTATGTGTTCCCCAACGTGGGGTTCACGATTGCCACAATTCAGATCGGAGTGAAGCTGAACAGTACCGCAATCAAAACAGTGGGGTCTGCAATGGGTACTGTATTGTTCTTTCTGTGGATCCTCGTCGTCTTTCACCACGCGAAAGCCGTAGTCAGAAAAGAGATCATGTGGCCAGGGAAAGACGAAGACGCCCATCAGTAAGCAGACAACGATCGAGAAACTGTCGAGGCGGCCTTCGGGTTTGTTCTTAATTATGGTGAGGCCGAATCCTCATTCATCACTTTGCACTATCTGTAAGGCGTATAGTGCGGTGACTACCACAGTGGTGGGACATGGAAGGTCAACTCATGATTCATGAGTGTTGCAAAGCTGGAAGAGGCCTTGGGAGTTATCATATGTTGTAAGGATGCTTATGGCCTGGACTAAAGCTTATAGATAGAAGTATACTACTAGAACCCGAAAGACGTATAGATATAGACATAGACAACTATACAAGAATTGTTACATACCTGAAGGTTGCGGACTAGAGTCTAGTGGAATGCTGTGACTGAAAGTTCAATAGCCGATTTTAGCGCCGCCCTCTCCAACTATGCAGAACCGAGTCGAATGTAGAAACGGCTCATGCAGATTCGATTTGATTGAAGGGAGGTGAATCCTCAAGGAAGCTGTTGTCTGGGGCGCGAGATAAGCTCCATTGTACAATTTGTACTATAGATAGAATATTTGAGTGGCATTCCTGGCACTTGAAATGTCATATTGTTCAACCCCCCGCCATCAGCCTCATTGCCGTCAGATTGCGAAGCTGATTACGGAAGACAGTTACGCAGCTATGTAGCGAGTCTATGTCGTATTGCAGCAGAATAGCATAGCTGAAGCGGATATAGTAGAGAGACCTGACTCAACAGTGCTAAAATGTCGATTTCGATCTTTCTTTTTTGTACGACTTGCAGGAATGCAGTTTCCAATTCATTCTCTTCGAAAAAGCTACGACTCATCCCTTACGGTTGTGAGGGAAAGGAAACATTGGAAATACTTGGGGAAAATGACGACAGAGAATTGTCCCGCGCGCCATGCCAATAAATGTCATTTCGATATATTTAGCGAGACATTGGGCTAATGCACTATCACAGTTAGCATCTAGTCTTGACCAATAGGGGCGCCGAAATAAAAAGGTTCACATATCTTCACCTACTCTCGTCCCTTGCGTCGCGAAATGTCTCAGTGATTCTTTTTTTTTGACAGGTCGAATCTTCAGCAGCAAGCCACTTCGGAAGCGTCTAATCGAATCTGGAGATGTCTATATTATCGCGTAGACGTCAGATCAATTTTGTTGAAATTAGCGTTGCCCCGAAGTCATATCCTCATACACCGGGAACTTCATCACCTGCATAACCAGGGATTCTCCAGATGTTGTGTCCAACATCGCGAAGATCTCGATCTCGAAAAACCTTTCTCCAATTTGACCCATCAATTTGGTAGAATCGAAACCGACTAACGTTTCAAAAATTCTTGAAATACCACATACACTCGACATTTAGCGCATATGGCTATACGGAGTGTGACCCCTGCCAAGTCCTTCATCTTCGGCGTGGTAGCATTCATTCTGATCGGTCTCGTCTCACAATTTACTGGTAACAATAGGAAACTGATAGGCTGGGTTACCACAGCTTCGCACCGGACGAAGGACGGTTCAAACGTGTTCGGAAGCGAAGGCCCAAGTGAAAGGCTCTGGCACAAAACGGTTATACAGAGGAATGAAATGAGGCAAAGGTTTCCAGACATCGAATTGTAAGCCTCATTTAGTCCGCCTGTGCGCTGCAGATTTTCTGAATACTGTGATAGCTTTCCCGCGCATGACCAAGCATCCTATCTCACCCACCCATTCTCAGTATGGGACTTAGTCCCCGCAAGGTATGATTTTGTAAATATTTCTTTTGTAGAAATAATATTGAGCTTCCTTTGACAATTGGTAGCTATAATTGTCCATGGGAAGTTGAGCGAATTGGAGGCCTGGGCGGTGGTGGCAAATGGGTTTGTGGGATGAGCAAGTACGAGAATATGAACAAGCCTTGCATTATATATTCTTTTGGTAAGGTCACAAAGATAGTTAATCCTGTTTCTCCATAGCCCGTATACCTGTTCAGCGAGCTGACCGCTCTTTCTCTGCAGGCCTCCAGAAAGATTCTAGCTTCGGTACGGTCCTTCCTTGACGAGACCATATGTAAAGAGAGATTTATGTATCTGACGATTAATCACCAATTGACAGAACAGGAAATGCTCGAGAGGACTACATGCGAGGTTTGGGCCTATGATCTCGTGGTCGATGAGTTCAGTGGCCAGCTCGGCCCTGATTTGCTTCAACGGACACATTTCAGCAAAGCGGGAATTGCCGAGCATACGAATACTGAAAAAACACCCCCACTCTATACGATTCAAGACTTGATGCAGCAGAATGACCATGACTACATGTGTGTTTTCAGAGCTATATCTATGTGCATGATCCAGAAGTTAATGAATTGGGCAGTGATATCCTAAAAATCGACGTCGAATACTCTGAGTTTAACGCGCTAACCTCATTAAATGCATATACACAAGAGCAAAAACTTGAATTTCCCATTGGGCAGTTGTTGGTCGAATTTCACTTGTTCCAGTATCAGCCTATCACTTTGCCAATCTTCTTGGACTGGTGGGAGAGTATAGAGTATAGGGGGATGAGGCCCACTTGGTCCGAACCGAATCTGCTTGCGATAAGTATGGGAATGGAGGATCGCAACGCAAGAATAGCAGAGGTACGTCCCGAAACTAACATACTGCGGGTGAGCAAGGCTTATCTTGAATAGTATACAATGGTCAATGTAAAAGACACAAAGAGTAGATTATTCCGGTAGCAACAGTCTGTCACAGAGGGTAAAACTACTATGCCATCAGAATCGTCATCCAAACTTGATGAATTTCGGCAATGGGAACTTTGAAATAAAAGCTTTGATGCATAGACGGTCTGGTACTGACTCCCAGGTGCGGCAATTAATGATTCAATCTTGTTCTTCACGAAGATCATCAACAGACTTGAATGAAACCACAAAAGCAGTGCTTAGCGAGCAATTGAAGGACCAAAGACTACTCAGATGTGATGACGCAGAGAGATGATTTCTTTTCCTGTTGTATTGCTCGGGATGTAGCTATATCAGAAGAGTCACCTTCCACTAGCATTTTGACTAGTCGAAAGTCGAGAGTCGGTAGTTACCGTCGTACGACTCTTTGATGCAATATCTATGAAAGCTTAAACTTCCATTCGAGACCGGCTTATAAGACGAAGTCTTATACCTTGGTATCACGGTGGTATTTCGGCCCGGGACGAAAGGTACATCTTCACATGTAGTTGTGAAAGTGAGGCACATTCTCTAAGGCAAGACCCTGCAGCGGCACTTGGGCATGATCAGTCTAGTCCACTTTAACTGGAGGCTGTTGCCGCCACTTTTAAAGTTTTCTGTTTTCCAAGTGCCTTTCTCGGAAGCCACCGAATGCCGCTACTGTGGGTTCTTCCCCTCACTTACGGAGATGCTTCCTTTTGAGCTTAACGGGAAGTGTTCTTCCAGGCTTCTGGAAGGTGGATGGATATCAGCTGATGTGCTAGGCTGCTAGCACACGAGAAGCGGTCTCCAGTATCTTAAGGTCTTTCGGCAGTCTGTTCGTGATAGTTGGGTTTATTGCTATAGAACTGAAGATAGGCGCTGACCGGCCCGATAAGCTGCTGGCCCAAAGGAGGCTGATCTTGAACACGACATGCAGTTGTACAAAACGAGGAAGTCTTGCGGGCTTGCGGGGAACCGTTTCACGTGTGCGACCCAATTTAAAAATTAATATATTTGAGCTTTTAGATTCCCAGGAACCCGCCGGTCCGGATGCGCGAAGCGACGAAGAACGATTCAGGGCGATACGATTAGATTAAAGGAGGTAGAAGTGCGGTAGCGATATCTCGCCAAGGGTTATCAGATGCGACTACGATGAGCTTAGTATTTTTGGAGAAGTAAATTTGGAGAAGTAAATTTGGGTTCTTTAATTAGAGCTCGGAGACGCTGAAACCATGCAAATGACGACGGACACCGAAGTGCTTCTTCTCGCTTCCTCACGTAGATTGTTCCACCCGCTTCACGATGTTTAGGATGAAATTTGAGGGTCTTGCGAACATTGTAAGCACTGGAGTGCCGGGGAGCAGCATTTGGACTGCAGGTGGTGAGGCCTGGTAGTACAACTCTGCTCATGCGCGCCAATTACAGCGTCCGTCCTGAGCGCGCGAGCTCGCGATCACATCGAAGGTACGGTATGTGCGGCATAATGAGCCTGGCAGGCTGATCTCATGCAGTCTGCTATCACCCTCCCGTGTTAGTCAGTTCGAGAGATGGTGGAAGCAGCCACGAGAGCCACACTTCGCTCCAAACGCAGGTTCAGTAGCACGGCGTCCAGACATCTACCTCTGACCGTACCGCCGCAGTTCTCTGCCGCGTGGAATCCACAGCGCTCTTTTGAGGAGCCCTAGGAGCACGGTTGTAGGTCGGCAGAGGTCGATTGATTCGCTGGGCCCTCCTTGATCCTGGTCTCCGGTGTCCCAGTGTGATACGATCCATGGATCGGGGATTCTTGACATAAGTGGTGCCTCTCCCGCAGAAGCCACAGCTGTCGGACGACTCATGACCCTTAGCCCTGGGGCGACTCCATCTTGGCGCGCCCGTTGTTCCTGAAATCTTGTCAAATCTCGTTTCTCCAAGCGGCAAGGGAAATCAAACGCTGTGGTGCTCAGTTAGACCGCATGCTGGATTAGCTCGCTGACCCCGCAATCTCGATCAACGACCACGTTTTTCTCTTCGTCGTCTCCCTATCCAGCTAGATATAAGTTTTTGCTGTCACAAGAAGCCTTTCGTCTGCATCTGACTGCAACTTTCCCAAGTGCTGCCAATCACAGTCGGCGAGCCGCCTGCTCTCCAGCTCGCAACCCGACCCCAGAGCTCCCACTAGGAAAGCTACCGAGGGACTTAAAGACTTAGAGACCTACTGTACCCCAACTGTACCCCGGGCTCTCGTGTTCCCGATCACTGGCAAGCACTTGATTTTGCCAACTGATCAGAGGAGCCGAGAAGAAAATCTGGGGCAATTCGGTGCACTACGGTCCGGCTAGGCTCTTGCCAGGTCTGCTATTGGTGCTTCACACGAGCTGCAACCCCCGTTGCTTGCGGTGTCCTCACGTTCTCATTTGACCAGGCCAGGTCCTGCTCGAAAACATCCAAAAACATCCAGAATTGGCATTGAGACCGCGGCTGCCTCGAGCACATCTGACTTGAGGGCCTCAGTCGCAATGACATACACCTTGCCCTCCATTCGAATTTAATGATGTGACGACTTCATTTACCATTTATCTTTCTCTGCACTTTTTCGTGTTGTTTTCTCATCATGACTAGCCGGCCGCAGGTGGGCATTGAGCGTCTACCAGCACGGCGCATGAGCAACGAGCCGCGAGAATCAATGAATTGCAAATCATGTCGCAAACGGAAGGTTCGAGTATATCATGAAGAAGTTTTTCCGCGCTGCTAAAATTTTTTCCAGATAAAATGCAATCGATTGCGGCCAACTTGCGAGGCTTGTCAAGTCTTCCAATGTCCCTGCATATATGGTGCGCAATATCGATCTCTCACTTCAGTTCGAAACGCTCACAACATAGCAGATGCGGTACCAAAGAAACGAGGGCCTAAGACGGATGTACTGGAAGCCCTACTGAAAAGAGTGGATGGTTTGGAGAAAAGATTAAAGGACGAGAAGAAAGCGAATTCGCCAACTACCGAGAATGGGTCGAGCCCGGACAAAGGAAATGTAAATGGCGATGTCAAGCCTGAACGGCTCCAAATCGATACCAGCAATGGTGTAGATGATAATGCTGTATACTCACCGGCAGCCAGCAGGTGAGAAGTTACCGTGGGCAGTGAGTCAGAGAGTTCGAGCTTACAATGTTCCTAGTGCACCATCACCTGTCGTGCAAGTAGATTCACTTCTCGACACATATTTCACTCGATGCCATGGCAACCCATACTACGTACTTGATGAAACGACGACGCGACAGCAAATTCAGCTCAACCAGATCCCCTCATACCTTCTGACCGCAATATATGCGGTTAGCGCGAGGTAGGTGGTGCCCAAAATTTGCCAAGGATATCACTGATATGTTTAGATATACGCCGCACCCAAATGGGTACCATGCTGCTGTCCGACTCAGTGCAGATTATGCCAAAAGGGCCAGGGAGGGCTTGGACATCGACGATCCTTCCGTTGAGTGTTTGCAAGCACTGCTGCTGCTAGCAATGGCGTTCACGGCAGCAGGCAAGGGAAAGAAGGCGTATATGGTGCTTGGTATGTGCATTTCTTCGACGGGTTTTCACACGCTGACAATCTACTAGCAAGTGGTGTTGGAATGGCTGTCGCACTGGAGCTGCATCGGGAGCTCGATATGAAAAGTCGACTCAACCCTGTTGAAAGAGAAATGAGAAGGAGGCTGTTTTGGACCTGCTACGTTATGGATCGTTTCAGCGCCTGTGGATCGAAACGGCCATCTCTCATCGCCGACAAATCTATTCTCTTAAGACTCCCCGCTTGGTCTCCGAATCCCGTATCTCTCGCAGTCGAGGGCGAGTATTTCCAGAATGGATCGAATCTCCAGTATCATGGTGGATCCGGGAAGAAGAGTCAAGGGAGTAGCGGCATGTTAATTGACATCGTCCGAATACTTGGAATCACGAATCGATATCTTGCAGCTGGAGGGGTGAGAGGAGACAGTCACTTTCCATGGCATTCGTTGTCAAATCTTTCGAAGATTCGCCAAGCACTTGACATATGGGCATCCGGTACTCAAGACGTTTTTTCGTCCGTTGAGGCGCTTTTTGGACAACCTGACAGCACAACGCTTGTGCTAAGCAAACTCGTGTACCACATCATTCACTGCCTTATATACCGACCCTTCTTGCCAATCGACTTGGCCGAACTTGCCGGCACCGGGCAGCACCAGTCATGGCAAATCGAAGCTACTAACCTTTGCTTTCTACATGCTAATGCAATCACAGAGCTAGTCGAGCTAGGTGAGCTCATCATATATGACTATATTATCTCTTTCTAACAGTTTGGGATAGGAAAACAATCACCGTCTATGGAATGGCCTGCTTTTGTTGGCTACTGTATATGCACGGCAGGAACCGTTCACGTACACGGGACACATTATAGAGGAAGCCGCGATGGGGAAGTTTTCTCTGCGTCCGCACAATTTTTATCAAGAGAAATGCAGCAGTTGTCAGAGTTACGATATGCCTGGTCGTCTGTTCAACACCAGCGCGAGACCCTACAAACTACATATGGCTGCCATTCGGAGCTCGTCAAGTCCTTGGCTAGTAATCCGATGAGGTATAGCCCAGTCTTCCACCTTGAAGACTTCTTCGATCGCTACAGTGATCTTGGTCAGTTCTTCGATGGGGCACACATGTCATTTGCGGATACACCTGTGGACCCAACTCAGGAGCCCTATACAGGGCATGATCTCTATGCACCACGATCAAACATGGTTTCGGAGGCTCCGGCCCCAATACCAAACAATAAGCGTAAGACATCTTCAGCTCGTAGGAAACACATTGACCTGAAAATCGCACATCGAAATTCTCACCCGGAGAGTTCGTTGATATCACCAAATGACACCATACAAGGGGCTGACCGAACAAGGATATCCGATACAGATCTAGGAATGGAAGAGTCGCAACAACCTCAGACGGTGCTAGATGCACCGACTTTAACCCCATTCTCTTCCAACACTACCAGTGTACCAAACTTGCCACAAGCAGCGTTTTCACCTCCATACAACTTCAGCTCGTTAAACCCAGCGGAAAACTATGACGCGATGTTCCAAATGCCTCAAATGGGGTTCTCTTATGGCAATGAAATGGGTACGGCAGGCGCCGCAATTGGAGAAGGGATGACTCCTGGAGCGAGAAGCAATGGCGAGAGTACCGGTACGGCTGCCTCTTCTGGTGAAGAGAAAGACCCCTTTCTTAGTCTTCTTGAACAGTTGGCAGAGAATGAGCACAGTCGCGGTGGTCCCAGCGAACTGGATTTCTTTCTCAGCAATGGGAGTAGCTGAGATGTCTCGGTTTACTCGACTACGGAGATCACATCTGGAGAGTCATCGGTCATCAGGAGTAAGACTTCATTCGACAGGTCACCCTGAATGGTGAGCAATTTGGAGTTTTGTGCTACGGGCTTTGGAGAATAATTATCTTTAGGTTTTGTATATATTGTATATTGAGTTCGGGCACCATAGCTGAGGATTGATCTCTAAAGCTCACATTGTTACGATAGAGTTCTGTATGCTTAAGGATATCACGATGATGCTGGACCAAACGTCCCGCTAGAGAAAAGAACTCGTCGGCCACCTGGCTTGCAATTATCATTCTGTTGAAACATCTAAAGTTTCTGATATCTTCTTCTCAAGCCGTAGTTTCATGATTGTGCAATTCCGGACTAAGTACGGAACCTATTGGTCGCCTCATAATGAAGCATAAGGACATCTTAACTAGTGCCAACGATCGGAGATACCCAATGCGGCTTGGGCCCCTGAAGAGCTAACGGCACCTGACGGCATTGAGCATCGCACCTAGAATGGTCATCGTTTAGCTTGAGCCGATAACAGCCAGTGGTGATGTATCGTTGAAGCCCTTACATCTCCTTACATACATTAGCACTAATGCTGTGCTACACTTCGACCCTTTACCCACCCTTTAATATGCAAAGAACTCACACCAGAAAAAGCGGGGTAGTGGCGCGTTACATGGAAGTGTGCTTACGACTCGAGACGGGATCCTGCTATCGAAACAATGGCTAGTTGAGCTTACATGTATTATGGAAGACTTGCTGCTAACTCAGCGCTGGTGACCGGAAGGGCGGGAGATGGCTCCGGGGTACCTAAATAATAGTGGCGTGATTATTTTATTGGGGAATATCCAGTCAGTCGACATGCTTGCTTTTATTTAAGAGTACCATGAATGCGAGTGACATTCCACGCAAGTGACGTTAAGGCTATACGCTGGTTGCATAAGGTTCTGGGAATTTGCAGAAGGCAGCCAGAACCGAATGTGCGTTCCTTGGCGTTACTGTAACAGAATATTAAATGAATTCGCCTCCAAATACCCATCAAAGAGCCCAGTTTAAGATCAATCCTAGAACCCTGAAGTAGTCTCTCGGCTTCAAGACGGTAGCCCTTCAACCCTTGCTTTCAAATCACTTCCCTGTATCTCAAACTCCTTCTGCAGGTTGTCCTTCAAGGCTTCCACAATCACTGCCCCAGCTTCATAGTACGTCTCCCAACTCACATATTCCGTCGTCCCATTACCCAGGTCATTCAAGAGGCTCACGTGTTCGGCCTGCAGCACCACTCCTCCAATTAGTCCACTGTCTGGTCCCCATGCAGCAAATGCAGGTGTGGCATTAGGCTCCAAATACGTAATTATCTCATTGGAAGTAGTGTTGACGCCAGCAATAAGTCCAGTAGTGTGCAATGTCATCGGCATCCCAACATAGACTTCTGCGGCCGACGAGACATTAGACGGAAGATCGACAGCATAGACGAAGGTGTTCCAGACAGGATATCGGGGAAAGTCTATGAGGACGTTGTATATCTCGGATGGAGAGCTGTTTATGGTGTCTTGAGCGCAGACCGTAAATACTGCGTTTGCGGTGCCGAAGCTTGGTGTTGTCATTATACCATTATCAGAGGCACAGTTGAGCGGCAGGGTGTAGGCATGTGAGATTGCCGAAAGAACTAACGGCAAGGCGGTAGAAACACGCATGGTGTAGTTTTTAGAGCAACTTCAATTAGACAATAATTATGTTTATTACTTGTTATAATATGCACTTTGCGAAATAGGTTGCTCGTGAATTCGATTGTGACAGGACCTCGGTACGGAGCTGGTTGCTCCGCTGTCGATCATGTCTTCATGCAGCTAAGTTGAAAGCTTGATATATTGCACGACATGTTCTCGAAGATCGTTTGTGTTGAGCCGCTATATTCAATTGTATTCAATATCTCTGACTTTAATAGATTGAGTTTCAAACTACGTAAATCGTCTGAACTTGCTCAAGTCTTTCGATCAACTCGCTTAGAAGGACCGAGCCCCCTCTCCTTTCTTCCAGATCTGGACTACGCACTGTATAGGTCTTTAGACATAGGTCTTCAGGCTCAAAAATCTTCATAATCGGATTCTAGTATTCGATCTTTTAATATGACAATCTTGCCGCGCCTATGCCTGCACCTTCTACCACCCGCACGCCATTTCCTTGCGGTCCTACGTGCACTTGGAAACCGATTCACCAGTCTGATCCGGGCAAGTCCACTTTGGTCAAGACAAGATTTCCAGTCTGTCAAAACCCGAATGTGTACTCTGGAACTCAAGAGCATCAAAGTCAGACATAGGCTGTCCGAGCATATATCGCAATCGAGTTTAATTTTCAAAACGAGTGAGAATACATTTATAAAGTTTGGGAACAAGTATTATAGTCCAACAGGAATTGGAACTGAATTAAACCAACGTCACTTGCTTTTCTTGAGTGCAGGAATATGGGATTCATCTCCTCCAAGAGGCCAATTCAGTTCTACGTCAATATTACCCACGTTTCACACTTGTCCATCGCCCATGAAACGCTAATCCAGGGTGAAAAACAGTAAGCAGTATCGAAGCAAGCGCAATCAGGGTCCCATCACATACCATAAAATAAACCTCGTTACTCCAAAGCTTCCCATGAAATCCTCCTGCCAGCTCAGCTACCCGATACGAACTTCTAACCAGTACCAACACCGTAGCAATGATCAAAGCTATCCCACATCAGACTCACCCTCCCAATTGACGGAGTCGGTGAACCTACCAACGACGAATCCCTTGAAATACTTCCTTCCCCTTATGATATCGTATTTCTCATCCCAAGTCCACGGCTTCCGGTAGCCAGCAATTGCGAAGTCGGCAGCAAGGCCCAATACCACAGCTAAACTCGCAACCTGTAGCGCCAGCCCAGCCAGCATGATATGGATGCCCACGTGCTCAAAGCTTTCACTATCAGCGATCACCGTGATGGCTCCACCTCCAGCTTGTAAAACCAGAGACCAGAAATCCGAGAAGATGAAGAGGAAAATGACCTTGCGGGGTGAGAGGCGGGATAAGGCTGGGGAGAAGAGGATGAGTATGCGTGAGAAGCAGATGTAGATTGAGGCGCTGATCCAGGTTGGGCCGATGGTGAGGGAGATGAGATACCTGTTTGCATGAGCACATGGCGAGCATGAGATGGTGAGTTGGAAAAGAGAGTATACATGAAGAAGGGGCTTTGTATAAAGGGATTGTAGTGCATTTTTATACGTCCAATGTATCCACAGAGCTCTAGGATCATGCCACCCACCATACCAATGCTGTAGGCCCAAGTGCGGTAGTAGATCCCTAGAAGGAGGTGTAAGAGGAGCATAAGTGAGAAGAGCGCCGCAAAAAAGATGTTGCCGGCCAGGCTTGGATCGTACGTCACTTGCCCTTGGGTTATTGAGCATGTCTTCAGGGTGCAAAGCTCCGTTGGGATGCTGTAGTTTGGGGCGATGTCGTGGACGGAGAGATCGAGGATAGGGAGAGGTTTCATCTTGGCTATATCACTGATGGAGTCTCTTTGGAATCTCTTTCAGAAGAAGTATAAATGTGGAATTATCGCCTGATTAGTCAAGAGTGTATGAAGGTGTTGTCTGCAATGGGTCAGGAATGGCAAGAGCACCACCTTTATCCTTCGACAAGTCGAATCACAAACAGTGTTGCCTAGTGAAGGAGACATAATATTGACGTGTGAAACCAAAACGATATTGATCTAAGCCATTGCTGCTATCCAAATAGAGTCCAAGAAAAGCGTACTTATGTAATCCACGATACGAGCTTCTGCATATTCATAAATATTTCCTTGTGATTGGCTACCGCGTATTCGGCGAGACCTTATTCCGCCTTAGTTGCGGCTGACTGCAACGTCGACTAAAGCGCATTGGCACTTCTGATGGCATCACGATTAATTTTTATCTGTTGAGATAAGATGCTACGCGGCCTGCTGTCTTGGAGACTTCTAAGCAACGATACGAGATTCTGCAGTCTCATTCATACTTGATGATGGCTGTGCTTGAATCAAGCGCCTTCACGCATGGAAAGATCGTCATCTTGTAAGGATTGATCAGGCTTGAAACTTCCCGCTATCCAAAGTCTGTAAATAGAAATAATAATTCGACTAGTAAGATGAAAAATCCTGGTGCGAAAAGAAGGTCGGTTCCCAAATCGAGAGGAGGTTGTAAAACATGTAAGTCAGTACCTTTTCCTGCCGAGCTCAAAGCTTTCAACTTACGACTTCAACTATTTGGTGATTTCGATATAGATAATGACTCGATTTAGAGCCCGCCATATTAAATGCGATGAGGGGCAACCTCGCTGTCAACACTGTACAAGCACAGGTCGAATCTGTGATGAATACGGTAAAGTTTCTACTCCAAGCTCAGTCCCTAACAGACAACTTGTTCAGTCCATTTCCCGGGGTCTGAACAGCACTCCGGCGGGGCAAACTATTCAAGAAAATCGTTCGTTCAAATTCTTCCGTGACCGTGTCGCCCCAGATATCTCGGGCTTCTTCGGATCATCATCCTGGAATCTCATCCTCCAGGCCAGTTCCTCGGAACCAGCCGTGAGCCAAGCTGTTATTGCACTAGGCGCGTTATATGAACGCCTTTCAATGTGTAGCCAGTCTAGTGATATAACGACTGACTTTGCCTTTCAGACGTATGCAAAGGCGGTCTCAGCGTTAAGGAGATATTTGGGGACCCAAGAGCTGAATTTGAATACCGTACTGGCGTGCGCGCTCGTACATATCTCTATGGAAGTCATTCAGTATAACTATGCCAGTGCACAAACGCATCTTGACAACTTGCTGCAGCTACTGCAGCACCCGAATCGCTCCAATGGAAGAGCAATATCCAGAGCCGCAGATGTAGATTCTGATCTCGCGCGTGCCTTCATGCGGTTGGACTTGCAGGCATCAATCTATTTATGTAGACGCCAGCCTGCTATCGTGGGGAGAGATGCCGAAGATATGGTTCCGTCGAGGTTCTATAGTCTGGCACAAGCGAAAGAGATACTGGATAGCCTGACGGGAAGCCTGTACTTTTCGACTCGGGGCATTGTTGATAAGTATCGATACAAGCAGGATGAGGATGTTCCTACCGAGACAGTGGCACATATAGCGCTCGTGAAAGAGTCTCTTGAAAAGTGGAACGAAATATTCGAAAAATACCTCAACAATCTGACATCCAGATTATCAAGACAGAAGCAGCTGGTTACGAACATCCTGGTCATCAACCACAGAATCAGCCTGATTGACGCCGCAACTTGTACAGCTCTTGAACAAATGATTTTTGACAAGTTCGATGCCGAATTCGACGAGATCGTCACGCTAGCAGCTGTTGTGCTTCGTGGTCACAATCCCGCCAATCAACAAGCCCTGGACTTCTCGATCGATATGGGTATTATATATCCGCTTTATTGGACAGCAATCAAATGTCGCGAGCCTTGGATACGCCAACGAGCCCTCTCTTTGCTGAAGTCTATTACCTTTCAAGAAGGAGTCTGGGATGCAGCTACCCAGGCTAGGGTTGCTGAATGTGCTATAGCCAAGGAGAACAAGGGTTGCGTTGACGAGTCAAGCCGGTGTCCTGAGATTGCGAGAGTCCATAGCGTAAGTACCAATACGCTGGACCCGGTGGGACGGGTTGCGGAGGTGGATTTGATGCAGAGGCTGCATGGTATTGACGGGCCGTGGAGTGATTACCTCGAGTGGGTGGCTTGGTAACCAGAAGACTCAATGCTCGATCAAAAAGCAACATGAGTATATGCGACAGAGAATGATTGTGATTGAGATTTGTAATGCAAGAAGAGGAAGGAAAGGCGAGGTATCCGCAAGCGTCTTAAAGTATACAAGACTCCATGTGGACATCTGGGAGTATCGCCCGTTGCTATGTGCATACTTTTTACTTCAATTGGTGTGTCACATGATCCATTTAGATAAAATGCAGCATCGCCGATGGGATCTTTGGGTCGAGATAATGCTTAGCCGGTCGAATGTAAAGTTGTAACAATGATGGGTACGGCAATACTCACTCCTCGACCTCCAATGCTTGGTGGAGTCTGTAGTCTCGGGTTTGACGAGAGTATTGGATGCATACAATGAACTCAGACTGAGCCTCCTGGACCCCGCGATTTGGGAGCAGTCAGCTGCTACTAAACCCTCGGCTTAGAACCTCAGATATAGCTGTTCGTCCTGTCCTGCATCATCTTCCAGGGCGCCAGTACCAAGTGGCCACGTCTTGATCGACCGGCCCAATTCTGCAACGACGGAAGCTCGGTCGCTCTGCAAGGGACTGTGAGGGACCATCGAGGCTGCAAGATGAAGTTGTGCAGGTATCATGATCCTCGTCGACCCGAACTTTCGCAAAGTCAAAGCTGCATATCACCATCGGAGGCCATACAGCGAGCTGCTCGGCTCCCTGGATGAGGAATGGACCGTCAGGATCGCCGGGGAAGCTGCGAAGCCGTGGAAAGAAATAGGGCGATCCCTCGATGGACGATATACTGGATGAAGCCGTTGCCCGCATCGACAGGCTGGGTTGAGCGCCTCTTCCGTTGATAGCGCCCTCTATCTGAATACCAATTATATCGCAGGATGGGCGCGAGACTGCCCACGCACTCACTTTACCTGTTCCTGGTAGGATTGTGACATCGTCTGACCGCTTGTAGACGGGCGCCGGCGGCGGTAGCAGCAGCAGAGGATTGGCATGCGTGCCATACCAGGAACTGTATGGTACGGGAGCGTTCGATGTCGGATGTTAGAGGTTGGACGGTTAGAGAGATCCTTCCAACGTCCACCAGCAACCCCACCACGACTCGCTTGGGCTAGTCCTGGTCCTGCCCGCACCCGCACAGCAAGAAAAAAAAAATGACAGGGCGGCTTTTCTCTCGCTCTTCCTTTCCGAGTCAACCACTTCACAATAAATTCACAGCTTCACACTTTCAAGCAAACTGCTGGTTCTCCACGGTCCGCTCTTATACTTTGCTTCTCTTACTGTACGTTCTGTACAGACACTCTTTTGCCCCCCATTCGACCATATAGGTACGTCTATCGAGCCTCAATTGGGCCGCGAACCCCACCCTGCCCATCAACTCGGAGTCTTGTCAAGGCTCTCCACAAAGCATATCGTCGAAGCCACATTATTCGGGCAATTGAAGCTGACATCTCCATCCTACTCCGCAGACACACTCTCCTTCAACCAAAATCATGGATTCTTTTGGCGGTGGACAAGCCCGAGGAGGCTGCTACAACTGTGAGTCCTCCACTTCTCCTTCATCATTACGAACCGCATCTACACCTACAACGCGCGAGGTGCACTTTCGCATATTCCCTATGACAATGAATGGCGGTGATTGTACTATCACATGCATTTATTCTCCAAGACTCGGCGTATCTGCACACCACCGGACTCTGCATACTCCGGCTGAGTAGCGGTCTGTCTTCTATGGACCGAGAGGGAAGACACCCGAAGGCGCCTCAATGTTGAGATACAGACGCACCACAGACCTGCCACGGCGACATTTGCCTCCGTTTGTTGCGCTTGAGAAGATAACGAGCTAACTCTGCGTCCTAGGCGGTGATGCCTCTCACCAGGTACTATGACGAAATCTTAGATACAGGACACATTATGTTGACTCAACTTTAGGCCCGTGACTGCCCAACCCGTGGCCCAGCTAAATGGTAAGATTGCTCTTGCCAATTGGGGAGATACTATGCTAATCTGAATACAGCTATAACTGTGGTAGTGAGTTAACGAAATTTGTAGAGCTTTTCGGCTTTGGAGACTGATTGAACTGCTCGACTACAGACGAGGGACATATGAGTACGTTACGTTCAGACGCAGCCCAATATCAATTCTAACAAGTCATTAGGCCGTGAATGCCCAGAGGGTCCGAAAGATAAGACTTGCTACAAGGTATGGAAGCATGCATTGCTCAAGCTTGGAGCCATGCTAACATGGTGTAAAGTGCGGTCAGCCAGGCCACATCTCGCGTGATTGCACAAATCCTGCATCTGAGGGCGCAGGTGGTCGAGGCGGTTTCTCTTCCGGTGGCGGATCTCAAGAGTGCTACAAGGTCAGGATTCTTAAAGGCTTGCCTAAATCTCATTCTTACGATTTCTCTAGTGCTCCAAGGTTGGTCATATTGCCCGTAACTGCCCAGAGGCTGGTGGATATGGCGGTGGTTACAACCAGGGTGGTTATGGTGGTGGTTATGGTGGCCGTCAAGGCGGACAGACTTGCTATTCTTGCGGTGGCTACGGACACATGTCAAGAGACTGCACTCAGGGGCAGAAATGCTACAATTGTGGCGAAGTCGGACATTTGAGCCGTGAGTAACTCCTATTGCATACAGTGAATTTGTCTTAACACTCATCCAGGCGACTGCCCCTCTGAGGCTTCTGGCGAGCGTACTTGTTACAAGTGCAAGCAGCCAGGCCATGTTCAGGCCCAGTGCCCCAACTAAAGGTCTTGCAAGCATAGAGTACAACGAACGCCGTCAACATTTTTGATTTCTCCACTTCCAAGAAGACGCTTACGAACGACGAACCCCGGGCATTTGGAAAGGGTGGTGGCTTGCAGACACATAGTTGATTTGAGGATTTGTGACGACAACGGTACGATCACCTACGGCCTTCTTTGTATAAATTGTACGACTCTTTCTACACGGTTTCTCCTTTTTTATTGGGGCAAAAATCTTCAAGAATATCCTGCTCTCAAGAGTTGAATTTCTGCGTTGCCATTCTTCCTTTTCACCAACTTTGATTGGCTGTTATTTGCGTTGCTTGAGGTCTCTTTGGTGGACTCATACCGGAAAAAAAAAGGGTTTGCTATGCATATGCGAAGCATTGCACGATTGGTCATAGACAGACGAACGAACGGACGATACCTGGACGACTCGGAAGGGAGAAGTTGCGAGGATGAATGACTGACAGATGCTTATGGTTCTGGGCGTGTGGACCGATGAGTAGATCAATAGACATAGTTCGATGGACCGATGAAATAAAAAAAAGACGTCTCGTGGCCTCCCAAAAAATCCCATGCTTCGTTGAAGTCGTTCGCTTTTGCAATTTACGTTTTATGACTATTTTCTACAAACCGACAGGTACATCGAAAGGCAGATCTTCAATTTAACAAATCACCTCTCTTGAGATTTTCAGTTGATATCGATCTTTCAACTTTCGGTACGAATTCCCTCTTTTCTGGCTGATATGCAAGGCAAGATTAGAGAAGTCTTGTCTCTTCGCACTTGCAATCTTCATATCTCTGATCAGGACCGCCATTTTCCCTTCCTGATGGTCTAAACTATCATTTACACTTTCAGAAGATCCTCCTTCAACTAGAAGAATAGCCAACATCGAACTCAAGTCTGCTTCATCGATCATGCAGTGTATTTAGACCATACCAAAGCCATGGATCATTATAGAACCGTTATGAACACTTAGAATCCTTTCTCGTTCACCAAGACTCGTGGCTTTAGAGGGCGCATTA
This sequence comes from Proliferodiscus dingleyae, assembly GCA_003988795.1. Lineage (NCBI taxonomy): Eukaryota > Fungi > Ascomycota > Leotiomycetes > Helotiales > Lachnaceae > Proliferodiscus > Proliferodiscus dingleyae. Next base: position 507,219 of record QYAK01000005.1, read on the forward strand.
ATGGGTTCCACTCACTGTGCACTTGTCCAACGTGCCTTTCAATGCAAAACCCGATTCTCTGGTTCAAAAGTCTTCCAGAGTCCAGTGATAGAGTCTCTGACAAACTAGAACACCTTTCATTCAAAATGCTCGTTGACGTGATGTGCAACAGCTGCTTCGTCTCCTTCGAAGTTCCCACACACAGGGCAGGTGCTCATCACCGTCTGCCTCCCCAAGGGCTCATCTTGCACATCCTCACTTCCTTCTCCCACGCCAGACTTAGCTGACTTGCCCCTTCCTTTCTTGCCCTTGACAACAACATAGTCGGCCAGCGACAGATTGGCTACATCGCCACTGGGCGGCTCATCCGGAGCATCAACTCTATAATCTCCATACCTCCGACCAGAAAATCCGCTACCGGACCCAGACGATACGACTTGAACACGTTCTGTACTCTCACTACCCCCTATTTCCCCATTCCTGCCCAGTCCGCTCAGTCCCTTAGCTCCAGCTTCCGCCGTCTCGAGGCTCACCATTCTCTGCACTCTGCCCACGCGGCCATCTTGCAAGCGCACTTTGATGCCTCTGGGGTGGTTTCCCCGCGTCAGCAGCTCTGCTACTATTCCTTGGACCTCATTGCCTGTTGGCTGATCGATTTTTAAGACTATGGATACTGGAGCTCCCGGGATGACTTGTTGGATCGTTGGGACAGGCTTGGAATCCGGACTGCTTGGATGTCGGTCGTTGCTGGACCCCAAACGGAAATGACCGCCTCTCCCACGGCCTCGGCCTCTATTGGATGACTGGGGTCGACTCGAGCGGTTTGCGTGACGAGCTGAGTTCATCTCACAAAATCCGATAGCTGGCGTTGGTAGTTCTTGATCTTTTGTGGACGCAACCCAAGGAGACGAGTCCGAAGCTGGTCACATGATTTTCTTCGAAGAACGTGCCGCGAATTGCGCGCTGGCTAACAGAATCTCTAGTTTGAGTACCACAGACAATAATAAATGAATATATAGAGGAGGTAGCAAGTCCTCTTCTCGTGACTTTGTAGGATTTGTGGTTCAAAAATTAGAGAAACATGGCCGAGCGGCACACGTTTGTTGGCTATGTTACACAGTGAGCCTTACAGTATGCCTCCTCGTACCCACTCATCGAATCGTCGATTGGTGATTGGGTGTCAGATTGGGTGTCAACACCTCCAATTGTCAATGAAATCGAAGAATAGTCACTACTGTCGCCACTTTTCATCGGACCCGAACTCGGTCATTCATCTCATTCGTGAAGCTGCTGAGATGGCCTTGGTGGTGGTGGTGGCGGTGGCGGAGGATTGCAAGTACAAGAACCATACTGACAATCGCAATCACTGATTTGAGGACCTGTGGATGCAGTACGGCTCAAGTTCTCTGCACATCTTGGGCGAGGAGGCGGAATAACCGCTACAATATCGCAATATTCACATCTCTCATGCCCGCAATCCGGACAACTATCTCCATAGAAGTCCCCATTGACTTCGAGTTGGTCATTGCAACATTTCCACCACCACCCCATTTTGATAGTGTATATGGTCCGGATGTATGACCTCGTTAAAATGCTAGTTGATAACCGTTAGTAGCACGGGGTCATTAAGATAACGCCAACGTACCGTACAATAATAGGCACGGCTGGTTGTTCTCACCCAGATTGACTAGTCGGCCTTAACAGGAGCTTGTGCGATTTTAGAAGTTGACTTTATTGAACCCTTATTATCTTATATGTTTCTGCCCTGGCTCTGACAATGTCACTTTGCCCAAGTGAGGCTGAGGAGGCTGAGCGATGCGACTTGACTATGGTTGCATATACAATGCTGGCAAATCAGCAGCGAACACAAATCTAAGCATTTGGATAGTGTGGCTATGGGACAGGTCAGCTTCTTTAACCTCAAGCATGTTTCTATTACATAACGAGACCATAATAGTTGTTGATTTTCTATGTTTTGTGTCAACCACCCGCACGTCTTACACAGAATTATTATTAATGGCAGATGCTCTTTTTGGTGTCGCTACGGGAGGTCTTGCGATAGCATCCTTGGCTATCCAACTAGTGGAAGTCACGCGGAAGTCCTATGACTTCTGGAACTTGTTCAAGACCACAGATGCCAGAATCGAACGCATCAAAGAACACTTACTACTGATCCAGGTGGTTTCCTCAAATATAATCGACATATATAAGGAGAATCCCGCGCTCATATGCGGGGATGCTGTTATTCGAAGTCTTGACATTTGTAAGGGCAGGATTGAGGGTCTGGCCAAACACTCTCGAAAGAATATCCCAAGCCAGGATAGCAATGCTTGTCAACGTGGCTGGACAGCTTTCAAGTGCACTTTGAAAGATCGAGCGATACAGAGAGTTGAAAGTCAACTACAAGGAGATATCACGATGCTTCTTGTAGCGCTTCAGCCTTTTTTCCAGTAAGTTATAGATCGTTGACTGTAGTTTCCTTCTGACCTTTCTGCAGCCAAGCACAATGCCAAGAAATAGCTTCTCTTAGTAATAATCTGCTGGTCCTATCAGCTCCTCAATCTTCTCAACAAGACTCGAGCCGCATATCGGCGCGAGGGATGGTAGATTCTCACACAGAATTGTCCCTCAATGAAACCAATGAGCCCGTGTCACCCTTAAAGACCTCTCGTCGAAGCTGGAGATTTGAACTCTCACAAATTCAGAATCATCGTGTATCCCTCGTGATAGACTCTTGCGTCTCCATCGAAAGGGTTCTATTCGCGTTGGGCCTAGCCTTGCCAGCTTTACTGAAGAAGATTCTACAGCGATATATGTTCAGATTTATGTACACCTCTGTCACTTTTTTAAACTACAAAATGACTCTTCATGACGAAGATGCTCTTTTCCCCAATGTCAAACGGCGCTTGAAGGTTCTTCTACCGATGGTATCATTTCAGATCCAGACCTCGAGCATACCATGGTCTCTCACTTCTTATCCAATCATTCCTTGCCACTCCCAGATATTTGAGCTATGTGTGGATGGAAACCTTGATAATGTAAAGTTATGGTTCAAAAAGTCGTGGGCGTCACCCTTCGTCGTCAACCAACACGGGGAAAATTTACTACATGTAGGTGTTTCAGGAAATCTTTTATTCAAGCAACTAATTTTCGATTAGGCAGCCGCAAGATATGCTCATGCCGATATTTGTAATTTCCTTCTGGATATTGGCGTAGACGGGGCTGCCTACGATGATCGTCTTCTTACGCCCCTCGACCACTTGGCCAGAAAGGTCTGTCACACCTTCGCCTACCCATCACGCGTCGTCGATACCATCAGAGCCTTAGTGGAGCGAGGTCGATGCCAGCCAATCCTACCAGTCACCAGTAATGCCGTATCTTTCTATCGAGGACCGGAAGAAGGATTTGCGTGGCTTTTTTCATCGGAATATGCGAACTCTAATCTGAATGAATTCGATTCCGAAGGCTGGACACTTCTCCATGATGCATCATTCAACTTCGGCTGGTGGTCACAATTGTGCCTTGACGACCCGTCAGTCGCTTGGCAAAGCCTTTATCTCCTTCGGTCTGGAGCCAGCCCCCACATTGAGACCTACCCGGGCAACATGACTCCTCTTGACACCTTTCTGAGAGGTTGCACCGCTCACTCGATTGACCACGCAACCAAATGGCTTCAAGTCCTCAAGACTAGCGGGATCAATCTGCATGAGTACGCTGACAGGGAGCAACATCTCCATCCAGATGGACACTTCTTGAAAAGTACCTGGGATGCAGAGCTCTGGAAGTGGATTCCTACGAAGCAAAGGGTGGTATATGAATATGGAGCGACCACAGACGACCTTAAGATTTGGTTAGACGATTATGATGCCTTGGCCTGGTTTCACTGTGGACGGTATGACTTAGACATCTTCCAAACATGCTCAGTTGCTGAGAGCCGAACAAAATGGACGGAGCTGGATTCTCGAACCGATGTCACCGAGCCTGACCATACCGAAACTCCGGGAGAGATTAGACCGACTGGAAAAAGCGCCTCGTATAGAAGAGCTATTTATGATCTTCTGCAGGCTCGATTATTTCAATCGATTGTCATCTCACTACTTATCAACTATCTTTTTCACTTGTATCTAGTCCAATTTCACTGAAGTCCTTGACACAATTCGGGTGGATGCTGAGAGACTGATATACGTGTCGATATATCGGAGTCGTATACATTAATCTCTAACTTCCATCCCGAATGAACCTGGCCAAATCTCTAGGTATACTGACGTGTGGAAAATGCTTACAATCCAACAATTTTATTTCAATGCCAACCTCTGTCGCAAATACCACATTGTTGAGGTAGCTCCCGATAGGACTCATCGCCCCAAGCGACCATCTCACCTTTTCTCGCTTCCTACTGAATTCCGCCTTATCCCACCTCATCTTCGTCACAACAGGAGTGTAAGTCCTCGCCCACGTGACGTAATTCTTCTCCAGCCGCCGATGATAGTCGACACCCAGATCTTCCCATACCGCTTTGTTCTCATTCATGATGTTTGCAAAGATGTCTTTACAGTCTGCTACGATCTTGTGATTCTCAGACTCGGGTAATTGGGTCCAGTTTGGCAAGACGGAGAGGACTTGCATGGGGAGCTCGTGCACATACGCCCTATCCACTCTATCTTGAAAGTCTTGAAGCATCGCCAATGCTATGATGCCGCCTGAACTACTTCCAAAGACTGTGGCGGAGGGAATCGACAGCTTGCCCATAAGGGAGACGATTTGGCTGGCAATGAGGTACGGAGACAGGTTCTGGAGAGCTGAAGGAGGACCAACAGAACGAGAGAGGCACGGCATGTCGAATGTTGTGACTCTAAAAAATGGAGAGAGCAGTGGGCCAAGGTGTGTGAAGGAATGGCAGTCGCCTTCTCCAGACGGTATGAGGAGGATGTGTGGACCCGAACCGCTTTGCTCGACAAACCACGAAATTCCGTCGTCCGTTTGTACTTGGGCGTGTTGGGGATCTTTTGATGACTCCATCGCTATTTAATGAATCAATAAGCTTCCCTTCGCGAGAGGAAAAGGGTTGAGTATCGATGACTTGTAGTTCAGGTGTGTCTCTTGCCAGTCGGTACAACTATGTCTATGTCTGGAAAGTAACGTGAGAGAAGAGAAAGAGCGAAATAGAAGACTTCCTCATCAAGCAACAAAACTCAAACAGATGACACCTCAACCAATATATCAGAGCCAAATACATGAAAGGGATTCAATACTACCGTGTGACTGCCAGTTTCAGGAGGATCAAGGTTTTAGAACCGTCCGTTTATCCGAAGTCACGCGAGTACCCTGGATCCAATAATAGCCTTTCCCCTCGTCCAACTTTGTGTTCTGGGATTGAGAACCAAAGGAGGATCTGACCAATGTACTTGCTTAATTTCTGACTGCTATTTTCGTCGAGCGCCTATTTGATTGAGGTCTATGAGACTCAAGAGACCAAGCTTCCAGTGCTGTGACACTAATGTAGTAGAATTATGAGAGCAGCAAATTGCTAAATCATACACGGAGGCTTTTTGTGTATCTTCGCACGTTCGGAATATTCTTCTCATATCTCGTCGCTTTCAGTATCATTCGAACTTCAAGATCCAGCCATTATTCTCCCTCTCATTCTTGCCATTCAGTCCTCCCCACAGCATGACACTGCTCACATCCAGATCTCCTAGGCCAGAACTAGCGAACCAGCCTCTCTCACTGGGCACCAAATTGTGCACATCCTCACCCTCGGCACCCTCAGCATCAGAAACGGCTACTTCACTCCAATGGCCCTCGCCAGTCTCCCTTCCAAGAGCTTGCCATGTTGCATCCTTGAAGCTCGCTCCGGTCATGCCCTGAGGAGGACATTGAAACGTCCAAACATCTCCCCAAAACTTGCCGGCCCCTTCATGTCCTTGACTGCTAGGATCCCTCTCCCCCAACATGAGAACCAGATATTCTCTCCCCATACCCGTAAGAATAGTCTGTAGACCGGCTACACTCCGATTCTCGGGGAATTTCATATTCTCTTCCTGAAAATTCAGCGTCTGCCAAGTTCCCTTTGCCGCAACGCCAAACTCCCCAGCACCGCCTTTATCGTTGAAAGTCTCAAGGCCAAGCTCTAAGAAATCCAGCTCTCCGCCCTCCTCTCCGACTCCATTGAATCCCCCATACCTATAAATCCTCTGCTTGCTGACGGCGATGGCCGTGCCACCCCTCGGTTTTCCCGGCGCAGTCGGAAACTCCTTCCATGTCCTACTCCTGACATCAAATCCCCAGAGATCGCCCGTCCTTCCACTCGCCGGGCACCCTGCATGTACAAAGACCGTTCCATAGCCACCCATCTCCCCATCCGTCTGCGCTCTCTCTGCAATGGTGCCAATTGCAGGTTCCTCCGTTGCCTGATCGACCTTGACACTCTTCATACTCGACGGTTGAGGCTTCTCGATAGCCAAACTGCTATGATAAGATCTCGCTTCCGGAAACGGTGTTCTAGGCACAGGATCTAGGTACGACCAAACATCAAGTCTCGTATCATATACCCACACCCGTCCGTTCTCTTGCAAGGGCTTCATATCCTTCCCTCCTCTACCGCCAAAGACTAAAATACGCTCCCCGATCACGACAGCTGTATGGCCCACTCTCCTCTCTGGGACTTCGCCTCCTTGGCTCGCAGCCATGGCAGGAATTGCTCTGTAGTCTGCAGAAGAGACGGAACCTGATGGGAGGGTGATGACGTGCATGTCGTTGTCGACGGGCTCGCGGGGAGAGATCTCGCCGCCGAAGATGTAGGCGCGGCCGGAGATCACGCTGAGGGAGTGTGAGGAGCGAGGGAGGGGAGGAGCGTCGATGCGGATCCATTGGGCTTTGAGGGGTTGAGTGGCTTTCACCAGGCCGTGAATGGCCGTTGCGGCTGCGGTCGCTGTTTCCATCATTTTGGCAGTGTCTTTTCCTGTTCAAGAAGTCGATTGCTATGTGAGATGGAAGATGATGAGCCACTTTTCGATGTTGCATGTGTGTTTGGGGACCTTTATGGCGGGGTTATACTAAGTACGTCAGTGGTTACAGGGATGAGCTACCCCTGAATGTTAGCAAGCTGGGCGGGGGTCATTGGCTTGTTGATGTGAAGGGCTCGGCAGGATCATTCTGCTGAGTAACTTGTAGGGAAAGGTATCAAGGTAGATCGTAACATAATTTTTACAAGAATTAGCTCGGGGAAGAACCTTGGAATACAATTGAAGCTAGCACACCCCCCATCAAACGTCCTCCAGATTTGCCAGAATGGTCTCGACTTCACTGTCAGCATATTCCAAGATATGCTCAGCAGGATAATGAGCTTTCCACCCAATTTGATTGCCATGAACAGGCGTAAATGTACAGCTAGTTTCCAGCCAGTCAGCAGATATCCAAGCACTACCAAGGGCAGGATACTTACTGTCCACCCAATTGAAGAAGGACCAGCTCTTTAGGGCATCCAATCCCAGCTCCCATCTTCTCAAGATCAGAATTTGTGGCCTGAACAACAGTTGCATCTTTTATGACCTTGCGCTTCGCTAAAGCCTTACCAATAGAGGAATATATATCGATCCATGCCACGCTGCCTGGTGAAGCGAGAAAATAGCCATTCTTGCCGTGTCCGATGTCTTCGCCTTTTAAAATGGCATCAAGGATGCGAATGTAGAGCGTACTATTGTCACTGACGTGACATACTGGCCAGGTCTAAGTGTGCGTTAACCATGACGAAGGAGAAGAGAGCTTTGCCTAGGAGAGGCAGGGGCATACCGGACGACCAGTGTTAGGATCGTAAACTGCGCCTGCTGCTCTCGCAGATTTGAAAATTGCGACTGTTTGGATAGATATAGGGTTACCGAATCCCTCACTCTTGCCGTCTTGAAGGACATCATCAGTGTGAAGAGGTTGTACGATAGAGGGATGCGCTTACAAACTATACATGGAACGAAAATGTAGGCACGGACGCCTTTCGAATTTGCTATTTCGATGACTGTATTGTTTGTTTGAGTGGCCTAGCATTTGATTCAGTTTTAGTACTGTAAGCTTTCACATATGTCATACCACATCTAGCAAAGGAACTGTCGCCTTTTGACTTTTCTGGGTGTTATATAGATCTGGATCCGTATCCAGTAGAGCAGCATCCGTGGGCGCGCCTGCATGACTGGAAAAGATTTTGGCTCCAGAAGTCTAGATTCGTTAGCTGGTCTCAACTACTTCTCAAAAACAACTCACGTGTAGAAAGTGAACTTCTTTCCCAGTCTTTCTCTTTACTTCTGCTAGAGCGTTTATAAAATAAGGTTGGTGTTCGCAGGACAAAGCATCAATGAGGTAAAATACTATTGATATATTATGTTTAACGATCGTATTGTGCACTTCCGCTTCATCTTTCAAATTGATTTTCAATGGCTCAGCACCATATTTCTGAACAGCTTCAGCTTGTGCACCTGTCCGCACGAGAGCATAGATTCTCTCGTAAGACGATACGTTCGCAGAGGGGAGCCGAGCAATGAAATCTCCTCCAAGATAGCCAGAAGCGCCAGTAATCAAGACCCTGTGTGCCATGATGGACAATTGGAATGGGATTGCGAAAATGAAAAGTGCAGCATTCTTTAATTTTTCCTGCTTATATATATATCAGTGACGGATCCGATACTAGTCGGGATCGGCGGCCCGCCAAAATTACCTCAAAAACTAGTTTCTGACTTAATACATGCATCCCTTTCTGACAATACCTCTAGCAATGAGTAAATGTCTGTCAAAGCATTTTTTGGGCCAAATGGGGCATTTGTTGGTTCATCCATTCAAGTCATCATTATCAATATTAATTCTGCTCTTAAGCAGACTTAGTTAGGTCTGTTTGGATCTTACACTCAACTTTGAATTGGGAGGGGTGCGCGAGAGAGGCTCCCACTCTTCTTCTGCAATGTGTATTTTCTCGTTGATCCAAGTGCTATTCCAGTATCTCTCCCACAGATAAAATTGTGTTATCGGCCAAAATATCTGGGTCAAGGCTTCGATGCAACATTTCGCGATTTATAATGCTGCACATTCCCTCCCCTCCCTCATTCTCCACAAGTTCGGCTCGGTACTCGCCTATCCTGGAACTGTTATCTTGAACCTGCCCCCGCGTCTTCCCACTCTTGACTTGACTACACAATGCGGCGGATATCTGCAACGCGTCTCTCTGCTTCATGTTTTATGAAATATGAACCAAGATTGATGTTACTGAATTGGATGTGAGAGCAACGCGTTGCAAGTTCTGCTAGAACCTAATTGCTATACTCCTGTCGTCCTACTAATCTCAAATAAGAGACTCGAGACGAATTATGACTGCAGAGGCAGCCCTGACCTCCCAAGCTGCACAGTCACTCCAGCCCTCTCTCTTTCCACGGCGCACCTCGCCGACGAAGCCTCAAATCGATGCCGCCATTGAGAAATGCCTGGAGATACAGCGCCGAGCAGTCACGTTCGGCAAGAGGCCGTTTGCAGCGTTGTTGCTTGGGCCGGATAACGAGACAGTGCTATTGATGCACCAGAGTGTTGATCAGGTCAATCATGCGGAGGTATGGAAGACTAGACATATGGATTAGAATGGAACTGATGAAGCTGTAGAGTTCGTTGGCAAGATTAGCTTATTGTCATTACTCGAAAGAATACCTTTGGCAGTGCACTCTTGTTTCGACTTGGGAACCATGCGCTATGTGTTCTGGTATGTCTCGACTAGTCACTGTGTAACTTTTGCTAATGGAAGCTTGAAAGCAACGATATATTGGGCACACATCGGTCGTGTAATATACGCAGCTTCCAACGAACAATTGGCCAGCCTTACAGGGCCCGGAAATAAGGAGAATTTCACAATGAAGTGGCACACAAGGGACATATTGCTGGATCAACAAAAGGACGTGGAAATCATTGGGCCGGTAGAGGGGATGGATAAAATTGTAGTAAAGGAGAGTGATGTTTATTGGAAGACTACACGAAATTAAAAGTACTATGTTTTCGACTTCTAAACCACCCTTTTGAGTCAATATTTTCATGATTCACTTCCACATGCTCTGGCATCTTGCTGCATTCTTTATCATTTGTGCTTGCTTTCAAAATCTCAAGCATAGACGAAGGATCGACTGTTAGCTGACAATTATAATCCCTCATTTCATTAATAATATGCAATTCGTACTACTGGCTTCTAGTCCTTATGTAATCACACTGGCGGAATTTCCGACCTAAGCTAAGGCTGCAGATGTCGACTCATTCTGACTCGACGCATCTTTTCTTATTTTTGGGGTATAGTAGGAGTTCGTCCTTCAAGCTCAACAACACTCTTTGCGCGATATAGTGCCACATATATAAATAGGGAATCTTTGAAGACTCGTGAGCTAAAGCGAATTTCATGAAATGAATATCTCAGGCATTTACGCGACTCTCTTCCAGCATGACTAAAAAATCGTCTTTGGACGTGCAAGTAACGTCTTCGACCAAAATCTTACCCGAATCAAGAACAGGAGGCCCATTGAAAGTACCATTATCTATTGTCGATTGTACAGTGACATATTTTTCTCGTTGTGCAGCCATCTGGTTTTATGATCCCCCGAGCAGCTCGGAGACCGTTTTATCATCCTCGCTCCTACAAGAAGCCTTATCGAAGACATTGATTGCATACCCACAGTTTTGTGGCCGACTATCTTTTACAAAATACAAAGCCAACGCAGGCCATAATGAACGCTATCGCAGAGTCTACGTGACTTTCAACGCTCCAACCGACTCTGGAATCCCATTTATTACAGCCTCCTCATCTCAAGTGCTCTCGGACTTTCTCCCAGACAAGGTTTCACGGACTTCTGGGTCAAAAGTATGGGATGGAACTGTTTTGCCTATCCATGAGCTATATCCGCCAGCTGCTCTATCTCTGAATAACGACAGGACCCCACCTGATGCCCCAAATGTTGTTATTCAATACACCAAATTCAAATGCACCAGCGTTGCCATTTCCATTTCTATCACTCATGCATTTGCAGATGCTCAGACTCTGTCTCAATTTGCAAAAGACTACGCAGCTGTCTCGCGCGCAATGTCAAATTTGGAGCCTGTTCCCGCACTCTCTCCTATTTTCGACCCTCAGCGTCTAGATTCATTCGCTGCAGGAGACATCGACGCAGAAGAGCCTAATCGAGACTTGATTGAGAAAGCAAGAAAGTTACCATGCCACAGATACGACAACTATCTTCATGTCCCTGGCCAGCCTTGGCCAGTTCACTGTCCATCTGATTTAGACAGCGTCGCGCACTTGCCCAGGAGCCCTGCAAATCCCCTCCCTTGGTCTGAGTATGATACTACTGCTCCAGTTTCACATCGGATCTTACACTTCTCTTCATCAGAAGTCCAGCATATCTACAAAATCGCCACTTCTTCCACTGGATCAGCTAATATATCCAAACTCGATGCACTTCTAGCACATGTCTGGACACGTATAAATGCGGCACGAAGTCTGGAACCGGGTAGTACAGTCTACCTAGACATGTCATTCGGCCTCCGATCTCGTATTGTTCCACCGCTTCCTGCAAATTTTCTTGGAAGCCCAATAACAAATGCCGCTATCCCTACAATCATCCCGCCAGCTTCAACTATCCCTTCCCTATCGACAGTCGCCAGCACGATTCGCAGCACTTTAGATCAGTTTACCCCCGACATGATTACTGCATATCTTCATGATCTTGCTTTCGAATTAAGCCCACAGAGACTCTGGCGCTGCTTCCTTGGTAGAAAGCACCTTATACTTACGACCTGGCTGCATTTGGGACTGGATGAGGTAGATTTCGTGGGCGAAAATGGAGGCAAGTTGAGATATGTATGGCCTATTCTGCCCATGCTAGATGGTGGGATGTTGCTTTTGGAGACGATCAAGGAGCGAGGGGATAAGGGGGGACATTGGAGCCGGAATGGCGTTGACATTAGCATCTTTCTTGAAGAAAAAGCGATGGAGAGATTGCTGAAGGATGACAAGCTATGGAGTGGGAGTTGAAGATGCTTCGGCTGTGACGGGAGCTTCTTAGGTCACATCTTGACCTTGTGCCACTCAGAGATGGGGAAAGTTGGTATCCTCTGCTTTCGTCTAGGAGACACTCTCTGCCTTTCGCCGTATTTCGGCGGCTATCCATTGATTATTATGTCAGGTCTTCAAGGCAAGCTACAATCCTCTAAGCTTGACAACTTTAATTAGGCTGCCTCCGAATTTGAACATTGGCACATTATAGATAAGGGTTACTTTCCGCGACTGGACGCAAAATCTCATTTAATGAGACACCTAGTTGAGATAACGACGTAATGATGTTGTGAAACTTGGTCTATTTGCCTATTCCGGATACTGTGCTAACTACTTTTGGCATACCAACGGCACATACCTTGGGAACGGAGTGAAGCAGAGTCCGGACGCGAGCAAATCATTTCCCTCGTAAATTGATATAATCTAGTTCTTCTCCCTCTGACATGAAAATATCTCACTCTCTATAGAAATCTCGAACAAAGCGTGTCGAGTCAGTTATCCTTGTAGCAAAATTTGGTACTATTTTCCTCCGGTATCCGCGTTCTTTCAACATCCTAGACGATACGATGAGTTCCTTTTCAAGCTCTATATCGCAGATGTTTCCTCCGAAGCCCACTTTCACTGAGAAGTCTCTACCAAGCCTGGAAGGAAAAGTGAGCCCTCTGTCCTTAGACTACCCAGATCCTTGATGGCTATTCTGACATGATTCTCAGGTCTACATCGTGACCGGATCGAACACGGGAGTGGGAAAAGAACTAGCTAGGCTTCTATACTCCAAGCATGCGAAAGTCTATGTGGCGGCACGTTCCCAAGAGAAATCACAGCAAGCAATCGAGTTTATCAAGCAAGCTGAGCCAACATCAAAAGGCGCATTAGCCTACATACACCTGGACCTCAGTGACCTCACAACTATAAAGGCGTCAGCACAGGCATTCCTCTCCCAGGAAACTAAGCTCCACGTACTGTTCAATAATGCTGGAGTCATGACGCCTCCAAGCGGATCAAAGGCCGCACAAGGATACGAGCTTCAATTGGGAACGAATTGTATCGGTCCCTTTATGTTCACTAAACTCCTCACTCCAATTCTCGTATCGACAGCTAGAGTCGAGCCCGCAAACACTGTCCGCGTAGTCTGGGTTTCTTCATCCGCCACCGAATTGGCTGCCCCTAAGACAGGTGTCGAGATGCATAACTTGGATTACCACATTCCGAAATCCGATTTCTTTAAATACGGCGTAAGCAAGGCGGGAGATTATTACTATGCGGTGGAACTCGCGAAGAGGTTAAAAGCCGATGGGGTGCTTAGTGTGCCAGCCAATCCTGGCAATTTGGACTCGGATCTAGGTAGGCACAAGAGCAAGGTTTTCATGCTGAGTACGGCGTGGATGTATCACCCGCCGGTCAAGGGAGCATATACAGAGTTGTTTTGTGGTTTGAGTCCTGAAGTCACACTTGAGAGGACCGGATCGTGGAGTAAGAGCGGGACCTGGGGTAAGTGTCCTTTGTATGATAAACAAAACCGAAGTCTGACTTTGAGTGTATAGTTGTGCCTTGGGGACGATTCTTGCCGATTAATAAAACCTTAGTCGAAGGGACAAAGACGGAAGCAGAAGGCGGGACAGGCATCGGTCCGAAGTTTTGGGAGTGGACAGAAGAGCAGATTAGGCCATATCTTTGAAGTGCCAATATTGTACTGCACACTTTGTTAATAGCCCTTATTTGAGCAAGATGAGATGCCTCAAGACATAACCCATCATGTGACGTGCGGCTTCAGCTCAAAAGGAGGCCGCAATCAGGAAATCCTCTCATCGCTTTGCTGATTATTTTGTCCATAGGTATATCTTGCATCAGCAATCTCTCTGAACAATGCTCAGTGTGCCCCACATTGGCTACAATAGAGTCAATTCCCGAATAGCCTCTTGTCACCACGGCTCTGTGCATCTTCTGCCACATCGCCGTACAGTGGCGCAAATGGTACCCCCATGTCGTATAGAGAGCATCATACTCACCACTTTCAGCTTCCTGCTGAGAGACTGGGTCTTTGCCGTCTTGGTCCAGCCAAAACTTCCATTCGTGGTCTTGATTGAAACTCTGCTCCAGCTTGCTGTCCCGGCACGCATCTGGAACCCACGAGAAACTGAATAGCTCGAAGTGACATCCCGCTGTACGGGCTTCTTTAGGTGACCTTCCACATGGACTTCTCATGGAATAGTTATGAGAAGGGTCTAAATAGAGGATCAGAGGTTCTCCTCCAGGACTAGAAGGATCTTTGAGATTTGCCGTAGCATCTGCGTGAGACGTTTTCGAGGCACGTGAAGCTCGTGCTGAGTACGACAAGCTGGTCGTTATGATTGCCAGTACGATAGCTAAAACTATCAAGAGAATTTTTGCATAAACTAGAGTCGTGAACACTGTCCATGTAGATGTTTGATACAATCTGGAGTCTTTCTCTTCGGCCTCATTGTTCAATAGATCACGAGATTCTGAAGCTGAAAAGCTCTCGGTGTTATCGTCGCATTCCCTGGAAAGAGATCGATATCGCTGCTGTTGGCTATTTATATACCGCTTCCATGTGCTCGAGGCATACTTGAGTAAAGTCATTGCAGGAGAATGGAGTCGAATAATCGATCGTTCTGGTGACTCCAAGCTTTGTGGTGATGTCTGAAGTGAGCGTGACAGCTTGGCCAGACAAATGCTGAACAATTGATTCCTCAATCACCTATACTTTACCAAGAATTTTTACGTACTGTAAAATTACCATTCCCAGCATTAGGTCATAATCTAAATTGCGTCCCACTTACAGAATTCTCCTCTCAGGAGATTGATCCTAAAATTAGTCCCAATTGGTCATCTTCCCGTCAGCTGGTCTAAAGCCAGATGAAATTGATCAACCCATGTATTTTCAGAAGGGGCTGAGCTAGAGTGGGCTGCTTAGACGTGCTCCTCAATTGATACAAGTTTAAACTCGGTTCTATGCTTGTAGAGGCGTTCTTTCTCATTGGGGACCTGAAGGCCGGTCCCTGCGACACTGTACATATGCGAGGTGCACTGTACTAACAGGGGTTTTTAGTAGCGTGAGACCCGCCGTTTCCATTCCTTCGTCCTCAGGGATAAGATTTACAGTACAATTCGTTATGTCGTATATCTAGCTTTGGCACAAGGTGGATATTTGAGCGGGAAGTGCTTTTTTGGGAACTGCACTGATAGCTGGTGGCTGTATCGATCTTGGGTCTCAAATAGGTCTGCTGAGCGCCTCTAGTTACTAGTTACAGTAAAATTGTCTATGCGCATCACTTTCGGATCAGCAGACTCACAAGTGCAAGATCTTCAGACTACGATTGCCTTCCATTTGAATTTTCCAGGGATAGTTTGGGCGAGTCATACAGTAATCTTTAGTCAGGGAGGAGGCAAGGAAAGCGTCCTATTATGGCTCGGTACATCAATCCTACTACCATGGTCCCTGCATTACCCTGAAGTTTCGAAATTCGAATACCCACAGACCAGAGACCTACCATACACTAGCACGGCCGAATGGGCTGTGTACTGTAAAAGGAATAAGTCAGTCAGATCTGAATCTATTTTGTCATCGATCGAACGCGGGAAAAGTCCCTTGTCACTGTACCATTCGCTTCCTTCTTCACTTACAATAGGATTCTCCGGTAAGACTCCTGTCTGTAATTGTTTTTATCAATCTACTCTCTCCATCCTACTTCTACTTGCCCTCTATACTCCTACATCAACATCGAAGATACGACATCAACGGGTACCTTTGTCATACCAAAATCAATTCATCATGAAGATCTTTCAAATCGCTGCTACATTCGCCACATTGATAGCTTTCGTCGCAGCTGCGCCCGTTGCTGAGGCAGATGCAGCTGACCTTTCGAAGCGCCCAGTTGTATATGCAGGATACAGAAAAGCCGAGACTGAGGACGCAACTGATGAGAAGAGAGATCTTTCCAAGCGCCCTGTTGTATATGCTGGATACAGGAAGGCAGAGACTGAGGATGCCACTGACGAGAAGAGAGATCTTTCCAAGCGTCCTGTGGTCTATGCCGGCTATAAGAAAGTCGCTACCGAGGACGCCACTGAGGACTAGATATGAGATATAAATTGAAGGCATGACTTGTGTATGATGTTCGTGGCTTTGATTCCGTTGGTCCTTTCTAACATCATTAAAGTGTAGTTACCGGATGGAAGCTATGGCATTACTGGAGGTATGGCTGAGGTCTTTGTTGAGGTCATCGAAAGGAAGCATGTGTCATAGATGTAGTTAGGCATCAATTCGATCTTTCTCTCTCAATTCAAAATTTTAAACATGATCTAGTAATTTATGCGGTGGATTCTGCCCATGCTTTGTCGTAGGAAATGTGACAATTGGTTTGATCAGCATTGAAAAATTCATTGTCTGTGAATCATGAATTATAGATCTTTAATTTTTATATAGAGTATCGAGGAATGCAGTTGTGCAAATAAGACCATCCCAAAGCGTGTTTGCGCGCTGCCTAAGGGTTTGTAGATGAGCTGTGCTAAGATGGTGAGGATGGAGCAAGGCCGGCCAAGCCCTGTCACGCTAATTTCGATCGACCTACACTACCTTGAGTCGCAAATCCCTACTCAAAAACCTTGTCATCTTTTCGATAACGGCACATCTGGTCTTTCTTCTGTTATCCTCCGCGTCCTTAGCCATTTTGATGATATTGAGCGTTGCAATATACATTGATTCTATATTCGGAGGTTATGTTTGGCCATTCGTCGAGGTATACCTCAGTGGCCACCGACGAAGAGACACGGGACAATGATCTACCTTCAATCAACGAAAAGAAGCACGCATACAATACTTTTTGGAAGGTTTATGTAGTTGTTCTTCATTTCATGATCGTACTTCTGCTTGGACTAGCCATACAGTGGTCGACCCGCCAGAAGCAAACATGTTTACGTCTCACAACGTCCGAACTTCGTATGCCTCTCCGACAAGTCCTGATGGTTTGTTTTATATTAATCAAATGTAATAGCATTCGCTGTCAGCAAGATTGAGTATATCGAGACAAAATTTCAGCCGGGAGGTTTCACAGACTCCCCAGAAATCCCTAGTGCGTATTTTGGCTCGCCGACCCCAGAGAAGGACCAGCTATGGACAGAACTTTACGATGGTATATTTGGAACTCCAAAGAATTTGTGCATTATTGACGTTCATAGTTGGAATGACTGTACTCACAAAAGAAGAGTATCGTCAACTCAACGTTGAAACTACACAACTAGTTGGAGATTCGGACCATTACTTGGTCACTATCGAAATGTTCCATCAACTTCATTGCTTGGACTATGTACGTCATGTAAGCTATGCGTACAGTTCTGGTCAGATACATCATCCAGACGAAGAGGAATCAGTGAAAACGAAGCACGTGGATCACTGCATTGACTACCTTCGACAAGTCATCCAGTGCCATGGCGTAAGTCATGCACAGTCTACTCACCTAACGAATACTAAACCATCTAGGATCTCACCCCCATCACATTAGAGACTATTCCAGGAGTTCCAGTCCTTCCACCGCCAAATCCGGCGCCTTATAAGCCGGACTTTAGCATTCGCCATACTTGCAGGAATTTTGATCAAGTATATGACTTCGCATTGCAGAGAAACACATCCGGATACAAGGTGGCTTAAAGAATGCCACAGCGGCACTTATGAGAATCATATTTAAGTAGCATATCATAAACACCTGTGAATATCTAAACCATTCATTTAGCATGTGACCGTGACTGTCGAGCTGATGAGCTTGTCGGCATTCTACACAAGGAATTGACTCCTCTATTATTGGCTCAACATGTGATAAATGCATTCAGGCACATTCGGGTTCATGTCAATGAATATGGTATTTAATGGTACTTATTACTAGCAACTTCCAATCCAATCACCCTTCGATGTGAATCTCAGCGGAGTTTTCCACTGCCCACTCATAAATTGCGTCAAAGTTACGGCATTGATGGACAACAGCATGATCGAAACTATAACCGGCACTGCCAACGCCAACCGGCGTATGCTCGTACCAAAATGAGAGCGGAGTCAGATCTAAGATACACGTTAGCCAAGCAGAATATGAAGACATAAGATTACTGCCTTACCTCCATGACACATGACAACCTGCCGTAGATAATCGATACAATGCGACTTATGTTTCCATCTCATCTCATCAGTCTCATTGGGATCATCACCAGGCTTTAAATCTAGCTGGATCCGGAGGTAATTCAGACAGTGTAGCTGATGGAACATGCCTACAGCTACCGGATATACGCCAGGCTCTCTGAAAGACTCTACACTTGGAACAGCAAGTTGATCATTCTGTTCTTTTGTGAGGCCAATCACACCGACTACTGAGTATTAGATATGCTTCAATGATAAGGCTGGCAAGACATACCGGAAGTGAGGTTGAGCCAAGCTAAATCTCGATCTTTGGATGGTTCACCAAAACCTTCAAACACGGTATTCGGGGCATCGTCCCGCTCGTGAAAGCCACTCGCCACAAAAGTTTTTTCTTCATACGACACAACTTTCTCAGCCCAGGGTATCTCGTGCTCTCGTAGTGCAGAGCACAGCTCAGTGGAAGCTCCGGTTCTCATGTGTTTGAGTAGATATATGCTTAGACTCGCATTGATCAGAAACATGATCAGGTGCAAGCCCCATTTCGACCATTGGCGGCGTGGTTGTGGTCGTTCGAAATCATCACACTCTTTCTCAAGAAGATGTTCCTCTATGTCGCTGAGAGAAGATCTTGATCTCTCTCGGTCGGTTTTCATCATCGCAATAGACACTGCACTTTTTGGAGTACCCTGTGAAGCTGAACACAAGGCACGCGTCCTGGTATTCCAACAATCGAGAAGGCTCCGTAGCCACGGCTCCTAGAACAAAAAGCCCGGGTACAGGTTATACGATCATCCCAGTTAGATGGCGTCGTGGGGATGATCCCTGAGGATGACGATCTTAGGATTCTGGTGGGATCCGAAAGTGGCTGTCGTATTGCCAGGAAGGATTATTACATCAACAGGGCGAATTTCCATAATTCAAGTAGGTCCAAAGATGATCTTTCAACGCTACGAAACTATTCCTGGCATTTTGCATGGCGATAGGACTACTTCAGCGGTGAGCATCTAGCCGGGGTATGATAAGCTTCTTACCAGGGGACTTCCAGGGGTGGCCGCAGGGTACAGCATGCTAAGACTACTAGTCTGTGACGGCGGCTCTCTTCTATTTATGCATGCTTGAGATGAGCTGAGGCGTCGGGCAACTGGCCTGCGAATGCAACACACAGTGACAGAGGACCAATCGACAAGCAAGTGTTGCAAAAGGCAGTCACCTCTATGCATTACTACACCGTATGAAACCTCCTATGTCGTGCTATGGGATAGGAAACTACCAAAAGGCTGACGCCACTACCGTCACTGAGGAAAATAAGCGGTGTTACAATTGTGCTTAATTTTGTGTAGAGTTATATCTAGTATATTTTAATGCGCAGGCGATATCTGCATACACGTCCTCTGCATGCTCTTTCTCGAAGTAGGCCCTGCGCAATTTCTGGCGAAGGTTTCCAGACCTGGATCGTTGGTCGCAAGTAACACCAAGACATTCTGAGGGGATTAGCTCATGTGACTCTTGACTGTCAAAATTGCCCGTCGTAATACTCACTGATACTCAATACAATTTCTGTTCTGTCCCTCCCATGTACACGCCGTCAAACCGTTCCCAAGGCTCTGGCTCTAGGATCTCTGAAACAAGTTTTTTCTTCTCTCCTGAAGAAATCTTGGAACCGTAGGGTTTGAAGGTCTCAGAACTTAGGTGCTTGGTCTTTGTGGAGGCATCATTCCAAGTCGGAGATGGAATTGGCATTGCTGATATAAAGGGCAGTGGGAAAGCGACTGCCAGTACCAATAGACAGCGCATGGCCGTTGTGTAGACTAAGTCGAACCCAATTGAAAATGTGGAATCTAATTTCACAGACGGAAGAGTGAGTTCAGCGTATGCTGCAAACGTTGGACATAGCGAGGGCTTTTGGAAAAGAAAAAGGTCCCCGCTCCCCCCGAAGACAGTACTGCGGGGAGAGAAACAATCCTGTGGATCTCCCCACTGTCAGAATTTGGTGTTTGGGATGCCAGAGACTCCAAAGCAAGTGAGAACAATAAAACTTTGTTGTTTATGGAGGCAGAGGTTCTTCTCAATTTGGGAATCGTATGGTACGTCTAAGGTCATCTGCCGGTTGTCCTCTTAGAGTCGGTGGTCGGATTCTCGCTTGCCGATTCGTGGACCAGTGATATGTGAAGCCCTCGGAATAACTCAGAAACTCGAGCGCCAGGGTCTATTCTATCCTCAAGGGTAAGATTAAAAGAGACGAGAGATTTGACGGCGGCACAGGGCTGTGAGTGCTAATTACCATGTTAGTGCTAGCTCAGATCAGGGGGATCAATACTTGCTTGCTTGCGCCGCAATCTCAGAAATAGAATAACCTATTGCGATCGCCTGGACCATGCAGAATCCGTCGCCAAAACGCTCCCCACGAATTTAGTCAGGCCCACCCAGTCAGCTTGAGCTTGGTGTGGAGACGCGAGATATTTCCAACCTTTGTACGTAACTGTGGCTTCAGAGATCTTAACTTTACGTCGTGTTTTAAATGAAATACGTTTCATCCGTCAGCATACGCCTCATATTCAGAGTTACTTCAACGACTCTTCCGAGTCACTTGCAAAGTGATTACTGCTTTGCAGATATGCTGCCGCGATAGTCTTTCAAAATCTCCTCATGCCAGTACACCTCGATTTTCTCTAATCCATGAATGAACGGTCGACATCATGTACAATCAATTCTTTAGTCTATACCCACTACTCGCTTTGTTCCTAGCAGTCGCACCCGTTTGCTCATCACCCCAATTTTGCGAGGTTAATCCAGTTGAATCACATGATTTTTGTGTTGGGTTGAACACATTCCATAATGAAAGTAGTGGAGCTGAAGACTTCTATATCACGATGTCGGCAAAATTCCCGCAAGGCGCCGGCTGGTTAGCTGTCGGATCTGGATACATCATGCACCGTTCGTTGATGTTTGTCATGTATCCGGGTACGCAGCATAGTACGTTTTCAATCGGTCTTGAATAAGGGTTTTTAGAGGCTGATTTCTCTTACAGGTGTCGTGGTTGGATCGAGGACGACCTCGTATGTGTGATACTCGATTAAGAAGCTTTTCAGCTAACGAGACAGATATCACGATGCTCCAAAATTTGACGAGGACATGCCTGACTTTCGGGTGATGAAGACAGAATTTGATTCAGGTTATAGTAGTGCTAGTTTTGTTTGCTACGCCTGTAACAAATGGGACGGGAATCGACTGGATACTGATGCTGCGACGCAGCCATGGATTTGGGCAACTAACGACTTCCAAGATCCTGATTCTGATGATCCAAACAAGAAATTAAAGCGACACAACTACTATGGTGAGTTTTTTGTGTGTGCTAAAACTGATAATGAACTTGAAGCTGACCTCAGGTAGATGACTTCTATATGGACATGAAGGCTGCACAGATTGCTTCCTCCGACGAACCGCTCTTCCCAGCATTTAGTGAGCGCAAATCCATTTCAGCAGGCTATTTCAAAAATGATGTTCAGGAGCCGGCTAAGTCAACCTCGTATCTTGTCCATGGTGTTCTTCTGGGTTTGTCCTTTGGGATTTTCTATCCGATTGGCGTTCTCGCTATCATATTAGATCGCTGGTCATCAGTCCGAAGTCACTGGATGATCCAGGTGGGCACAACTTCATGTGCGCTTGTAGGAATAGTGTTTGGCTTGTCCGCCTCTTTGAATAAGCATGGGGTAAGCGATGCAACCCTAATGCTATCTTATCAATACATTAACATTTGGTAGCTTAGGGCAATATTTGGATTGCACCAACTGCTCGGGTGCTTGGTCGGTCTCATACTCCTCGCGCAGCTTGCTTTGGGAATTTGGCAACATATTCGTTACCTTGAGGCTCAGAAGGGTTCTGCAAGACCAAAATCGTCGACTTGGATCAAAATTTGCCATATCTGGCTGGGGCGTAGTCTTTATATTGTGGGGTCCTTTAACGTTATCATGTACGCCTCCTTCTCCTACTCGTAGCATGATGAACGATGACTAATAAATTTAGCGGACTCAAATTAGCACAGAAAACAAACAAATTAGCGTCGGGATGGCTTCTACTAGTAGGAGTAGAATTTATATCTTACGGTATACTGCTTCGCCGAAGGGGAGTAAGCGACAGTTCAGGGGAATCGATGGAAGAACACGAGTATAAGCAAGTAGATTTTTCGGAGGAGGACTTATAGCAATCTCTTATGTTGAAATGTTAAAAATAAAATATAAAATAAAAGATACTTCCAATGCTCTACAAGTCCGCGTACATCATGGTTAAATTGCTTGAATGGTTCGTGATTTGAGTTTCGAAGCTGAGTGAGAAAGCTGCTGTTAGTCACTCACCAGTATGAGTATGACATGAATTTTCCAATCTACAATTTTATCAAATCGGGCCAATCAACTCGGCTCTAGAAGTCATTCATTGTATGTGACCAATGACATTGAGGTTCATTGGGCGTCAACTTCTTTTCCTAATCCCACTCAGCACATTTGGCAACCAAAACTGGGTGAAAGCGATAGAATTTATCTAATATCATCTATCTACAGCCCTTAAGGATCCCACATGCACACTTTTGTCCTCCAAGACATACCAACCATTTCCGAATCATCTCTCGGTCCTGGTGGCAACATCACACTCTCCAGCATAGAAAAGCAATGGCGCAAATGCAGGTAATCTATGTCCCACGGGCAGACATGCCGCCCAGTCTCCTTTGCCTGCCAGTACCGACGAATTGCACGTATACAATGGCCCGTATGAAACTCCATATCTGACGGTAACATGAAGTTGTTAGGATCACTCATAAAGTCAGGATCACGCCAAGCGCCCGAGTCCCGGAACTCTGCTTTCTCTGGATATCTCTTCGAGAGATATTCTTGGTACCGCCATTCTTGCTCATCCATCAATTCGATCGGAATGAGAGCTTGGTCATCGATTCGAATGTACCAGTCTTGTGGATTATAGTGTCTCTGGGCCCATTCTGTGATGTTTTCAGGTGTGAGTAGAGAAGTATATTTTGGCCCACTGCTATCTCCCACGTCATACTGAATTAGAGAGTCGTCAACTCGAGGCGATCCGTATGCCAAAAGCGTGATACTGAAGAGAACAAATGCCAGGACCATGCAAAGAATGAATCTTCGGTTTCGTCCCTTGCTCTCGCTCATCCGTTTGACAGTATTCAGCGTAAGGAATCCACGATCAGGTGACGAGACATCATCTGAGAGTTTCTCCAGGGGCCTCGAGGATTCAATTTTCCGTCTTCCTCTACCATCCTCAGATGAAAGTCCAGAACCTGGATGGCCACGCGGGAGAGAAGCCAGAACGACAAGGAATGACCTTGGCTGACTGTCTATTTTCGAAGTGTGCTCAAATGTGAGATCCACACATGATTCTATCTCTCGGTTCAGAGAGTCTCGAAGGCATTCCACCGCCTGGGGGAATGTGTACTTCGCTCCAGATAAGACAGGAGATATCACTAGGACACAATGGCCCCGAGGTTCTCTGCTGATGACTGTACAGGAGGAACCTTGTTTCATAACATCGAGTAGTAAGCTAGGAAGCGCAGCTTGTCCAGGCCATATTGATTCTGCAGTCGAGGAGATAATATCTAATGGAAAGTCCTCTGTTGGATTCTGTCCAAGATCCATCGTTCAACGAGGTTCGTTTGGGCAATATGCAGTAGAATGTTGGTCAGGAACCCGTGTAGATCCAGAATTTCAACCGATATAGTTGATTGTAGCCGTAAGAGACCGATTTACTCCTGCGGTCCTGCGGAAGAGTTAACCAGTGATGTGATTGGTTGTGAGGACAACCTCTGCATTTGGGACAGATTCAAGACGTAGAAGTGGCCCAGGTTGAAAGTTCCAGAGTCTAGCAGCGTACAAAGCCTGGCTTCTGGCGCTAAGACTATTCGCCGTTCAAGACTTTAGGATATTTTGACAAGGTCGTATCAGCACGGTCTGAATACGACGCAAATGCGGAGATCCAGGATAGCCTCTTTCAACATTCTAAAGCTGTGGAAGATTATGCCATGCCAAGCAATTAACACGACCTAGTTGTCGGTCTAAGCAAAATAAATCTAGCAAAAAGGGGGATCGGCAGATCCTTATTTCGCACAGGATCATCCATGTATGAATGGCGTTGCAACTGAGGAACAGGCAGAAGCGGGAATGGAGTTTTGAAAGCCCCTAACATTTGGTGTTCTAATTTTAACAAAGTATTCTTACCTTATCATAGCTGGTCGACGCTAAACGATACCCTGGCTGCCTCCGAACATTAGCTCCAAAGTAGTGCGCCACATGTGGATCGCTGACCCTAGTGGCCTGCCCCTCTTAAGTAGAACTAATGCTATTATATTCCTTGTTACATTTATCAGAATTCGATAGAATCAGCTATCTGGTCCCTTAGAAAGTGACTAATTTTATCGGGTATCATTTGGGAAAGTGAGACCCACTTTATACAACCCTTTTGGTCGCAGGGTCTTCCTAGGCCGCGTTCTACGTCAGATTTCTCACCGTCACATACAATTTTAATATGGAAAATCAGTGATTATTGAGACTTTGGCATGGTTCGATTGATTAAGTTGAGACGTCCCATTGTGCTTTTCTAGTTGTATGGCCCGGACATATCGTGATCTGAGGAAAGAATGCGCTGCATTTGACATTCACAAGATGAAACAGTGAGTGGTTGACAATGAACTCGTCGGACCAATATAGGGCGATGTACTGCGGAGAGCTAAATTCTGAGCAGAGAAAAAGACGACGAAACATCTACGCCAAGCTCATTCCCACTACTTGAAGAAGCTCGGCTGGACGAAGCTTATCAACATCGTGCCTTGTCCAAATCACGCTCACGAGCAATTATCGCATTCAAGATAGCCCTAGCGCTAATTACTCTTCTGATTATCGACCTGTCTCTTCGCCTCGTGTACCATGCTTTGATACAGCCTCACGACACTTCCCAATCACTTGAAAAGAATGAATTCATCGTGAGAACCAGTGACTGCGATTGTGGAGAATCCGTTGCCGAAGCCCGCTCTCGAGGTTGCATTTACGATGGACTCAGTATTACCTGGCTTCCACCGGAATGCTTAGATGAGGAGTTGACCAACGAGTTCAACCAGGCCGGACCAGGGCCAAACGGAGCGTGGCCCTATTCCAGGGACAAAGAAGGCACAATGCCCTTGACATTGGAAGAGACTTCACTGATGGCTGATTCGGGTGACGGGTTTTGGACTAGTCGTGGGTGGCACTTGACGCACTGCAATTATTCATGGCGTAAGATGTACAGAGCGCAGAAGACCGGCAAGATGATTCATCGAGAGAAGAATGATGTGCATCATATTATGCACTGCGGGATGTTGAACGAATTTCAGAATGTGTCTCTTGACGCACTGGATACGAATTTGCGAAATTCATTTGTTGTTCACTAGAATTTTGGGCTCACAAATCAAACACTGATGTTGCACTATTCAGAATGGTAAATGAAGTATGAATGTTTAAGATTTTAAATTTATGCTAGAACTGCCTTAACTTTATGATGTATCATCTATAGTAGTGTCAGTGGTAACTACATCTGATTGAGATATAAAACTGGTTGACTTACGTATTGTTGGAATGCTCTGTACACCGTCAGGATAAGCTGGCACACCGAGAGTAGGATGTATCAAAAAGCCCTGATCATGAATCGGGACTTTTCTCTCACGCATCCATTGCCGTAAAGCGTCCCAATTCACACACGTATGCTCCGCGGGCTTCCAATAAGGTTTTGGCTGATCCGGGTGCCAATGATAAGTCATATATCCGACATCACCATGACACATTGCGGCTTGTAGTAAATAGTCCAAGCAATGGTCTAGCGTGAAGAATTATGTCAATAGATCTGATGGCTTATATGAGGGTAGGAAATGACTTACCATAATGATGACGGTTTGCTTCCCGCTGTTCTTCGGTTGCATTAGGCCAGTAATATTCCGGATGTGAGTAGTGGTACAACGACATCACACAATGAACTTCATGGTGAGCGTTGATAAGCCCAATACCTGAGCCGTCCTCGAGATACACGGCATGTTCTTCCCGATCAACCTTTTTCAGATCTTCGGGAGATAATCGTATAAAGTTTCCTGTATCACGTCAATACCCTTGGGACGATCTGGAGATAGGTGCCCTAACCTAACGTTAGTTCCTTCCATCGTTCATCGTTCTCGGGACTGGGTTTACGAATATATGATGATGGGTTTTCGGTAGCGTTATAGACGTGGCTGCTGGTCCGCAAGATGCTTGTTGCGGGAGCTTGAAATAAGTAGTGCACTCTATTAGGGAATAGGGTGCTCACAATGATTGAGGACCGAGACGCGGTTTGTTGGAAGCCTTGAATACCATACTGCTACCACCGCTATCAGGGAATAGAGAGAAAGAAAGTAACTATGAAGACGAATTGCTTTGCTGCGGTAGGCAGGCCATGATGTGCTAGGAGTATCTGAGGGGAGAAGGTCCTGATTTTCTGCGCAAGTCCCATGCTCATTTCTCAGAGTATTTTCGTCATCTTCATTATGAGACACCTTTTCATACTCCAGCATTCGTCTCGACATGTACTTTTTTGTTGACTGAAGAAACTCCATAGTCTTGTCCAGCAATTGGAGCTCGAGTCGAGTGAGATCAGCGGTCGAAGGGTGCAGCAGAGCACGAGAGCATCACGGAAGACAGCAGCTATCCTTTTGCGTTCGTGAGACCTCTACCACTTGTGGCTCTGCCAGTATCAGCGGACAGATTACAGTACTGCCCACGTACAAAGCTCAAAAGGGTAAACTAAAGGACATCGGTCGCTGGGTTCCGTCAATACTCGTGTAGTGATTCCTAATATGTTATGGTCATTCCTGGTGCTAATGTGAAGTGAGATAGAACAGTTTCCTAAACTAAGATGAGCTAGGCTACAATGCATACTCATCTCATGCTGTCAAGTAGTAAGAACTTGTAGTTACGGAGTGCATCACAAGGTCATTATTGGGCTGAGCTGCAGGGTTAGGGATCGACAGGGGCTGAGTTGAACTCGGTCGCTGAGGACCTAGTGCTTGACAATGCGGGAAACAACTAGTAGACTTTGCGGCGCTAAGAGGAATCCCTGACTTCATACCTTAAATGAGGATGAGCTCATCTGCATGTTTATTCTTCAATGATAGCTTAACGCGACGAATCGGCAGTCACATCTCAGCCTCTATCCAGTAATTATACGACGTAATTATCACTCAGAAACATCTGTGAACTCGGATAGACATCAAATTATTTAATTTCTGGCTACACGATATACTTCATTGTATTGCACAGACACCATGCCGTCGCCCCTAATGTCTTACCAATTCATCTTTCAACGGATCTTTGAGATGGATCTTGAGATCGAATGGCTCTGCCTTATGCTCCCTAGCCCAGTCCACTACCATGTCAAAATTCCGGCAGGAGTGGAATGTAGACCCTGCAGCTGTGTTGACTTGAGCCGGCTCGTCCCAGAAGAGCCAATTTGTGCTCAAGTCCGATGCACACATCAAACTTTGACGGATCTGATCAATACAGTGGTCAAGATGGATATCGCTCAACAGTGACATGCCCTTGCCACCCATATAGTCTTCTGGGTTGTACCTTTGCGGCCAAAGTCCTTTGCGGACATTGTCCTATGGTCGTGTCAGTCACGTGGAATCGTATATTAGAGGTTGGAGGGCGCTTACCAGGCAGTGGAGTTGATGGAAGACATCTAGACCGACCAAATACTGGTCCTCCTCTCCTGGGATATTGATGGTGCGGTTCACCAGTTGAGCTGCTTCGTCTCTAGGAATCTTGCTCCACATCCACTCTGTATCGACAATTAGGGACGCTCAAAGTCTCAAGGAGAGTACTTGCCTTTATACAGATCAGTCCAGACTTTGTCCGTAGCATCTGTAGGTTCTGGTCCATCCAGTTGGTAGATAGACTTCTCTCCTGGAAGATAACCGGCATTGAACTTGATGACTTCAAAGTCAATAGCATCAGCTGCAGGTGCTGGAAGACGGTCAGCCATTTCATTTATCGGCAGGTGAAATATACTCTACTGACTGTAAAGTACTTGTCGACATTGTGGCTTTGAACTCGGCCTGAAGACAAGAAAGGCGATGACAGAGATCAATAAAACCTCTACAATTCCGTGTCCTAGTAGAAGATATCTATTGGAATGCCTTCGCTTGCATGAAGCTGCCGAAGGCCACTGGCCGTCATCATTGTTTTGAAGAAGTTGCTCTTTCGAATCGACAGTCTCGGCAGAATCGCTGCTACCGCGATGGCCGAACATGTTTGTGAACAGGCACCTTCATGAAATCTTCCGAAGCACCTGTGGTAGTAGAAAGCATATGACTTCTCTACCAGCAAGCCTATCGTTATGGTAGCTCGATGAAAGGAGAGAGCACGAATTGCCACTGGCAGGAACGTGGCAAAGCTTGACCAGGTCACAATGGATGTGTTTCAGCGGGCACTTAGTGGATGAGTTCTTGAGCTGGGATACTCGGTTCCTTCAGATATTCACGTCAAATAGTCTATAATAGATCAGTAGTCGTCGCAATAAGGCTCGCCAACGGGCAGTACTTAGACGATGCTTGCATCCCCTAAACCCTGCTGCCATGCTCGGTCCTCGGTTTCTGCACTAGTAGCACTCTAATGCACGCGCGATCCATCTTGCTTATCTACTTTGCGGCGTAGACGACGTAGGTGGAGAGCATCATGAGAATATGAAATAGAGATTCGCGTTGCGCATCCTGACTATGCCTTAGTTTGGCGGTCCGTCGCGCCGCTTCTATTAGTAGCTTACCGTTGCACCGAGCCCGCCACTGACTTAACAACAAGCTATTTCCATCCCTGCCTTGCTCTGATTACCCAAGCATGTGAAGTTGCACTTTCTTACATGAATCCCTTACGCACATGTTTCCTCGTTAAGTTAGCCACTCAGTCCCAGGTCTAAGACAAAGGATGCTATTTTGCAATCCATGGGACCACACGGGAGTGACGACGACTTTGCATCAGATTATACCAAGATCGGCCCCACCATCGTGCAGTGTCCTTTGATCCAAAGGCCCGGAGCCTGGAGTGTCTGGTGATGCTGGTTTGGACTCAAGTCTGGTACTTTGCACAGCGTTATGTCGGGCTTTCGAAGCCAGACGACAAAGTACACAGCCATACCCGACGATGATATCCAAGATGAGCCCAGCCAACCATCAGGCGTTTCCAGACGGCGAGCATCAAGAATTAGACGTAGATTATTGTTTGCTTGCGGCGGGGTAATACTTCTTATACTGCTATCTCTGATAGTCCTTCAGCGAGGGACGTTGTCCCAATCACGCGGAGGTCATTGTTCAGATCCAAAGGCTCGAAGGGAATGGAGAACGTTAGACCCCGCAGAGAAACGAGAATACATCTCAGCTGTAAAATGCCTTCACGAGATTCCGTCACGACAGAAAGATGAGGGGAAATTATCAGATGACTTCCCATATGTCCATATAAGAGTCAGTGGAGGCAGTGAGTATACGTTGTGTCTAGACCAAACAAAAACCAGTTATAGCTGACAGATGTCGTAGCTCATTACACCTCCTCGTTTCTACTTTGGCACCGTTACTTTATCAGGATATATGAGTCAATGCTTCAGAAAGAATGTGCCTATACGGACGTTCTTCCGTACGTTTCAGTTCTACTTTTAAGGCTACAAAGCTAATCTCGACTACAGATATTGGGACTGGACACTTGACTGGGAAGATCCCACCAAGTCTCCCATCTGGAGCAGCGCTGATGGTTTCGGTGGCGACGGCACAGACGATCATCCTTTGCCCGAGGTCAATAACGGCTCTTGCATCCGCGACGGGCCGTTTGAAGATTACGAAGTTCGATACACGAACCAGAAGACGTTCCCTCATTGTCTTTCTCGGGGGTTTGGCCGCGATAAGTCTCCGGCGCGGTTCTCGGGCGATGCTTTCAAGCCAGATATCATTGAAGCCCTGTATTCGCAAAATTTACTGGCTAATTTCTCCATGGATCTCGAAGAGACATCACATGATGCCATTCCGAATGGTATCGGAGGTGATTTTTCACTCTTCACAGCTCCTAGTGATCCTGTGTGGTTCCTTCACCACGCTCAGATCGATCGCCTCTTTTGGCGTTGGCAGAACGACAATGCTGGTGGCAGGAAAAGTATAGAAGGCTTAACCGAGACCAGCGAGGGTGCTCGAAGTAGTCTAGAAGCTCTTATGGAAATGCATGATCTGGCACCTGACCTGCCTGCTGGGGAGGTCTTAGATACCGAGTCGGGGCTGCTGTGCTATACATATGTATAATTATTAAGATTGAGTATTTGGTCATCTTGAATGGTCCAGCAAAAGCCGAAGAGTAGAGAACGCTTCATAATCTCGCAGTGATTCAATGTATATGCCTCGACATAGCATTTGATATTTGGCTTTTGGATGCCCTTTGAGATAAACTCGTAGCGGGTTGTGCACCGAAATTTGAAATAGTTTTACCGCTATTCTCAGTGTCTGTGCCGCTAAAATGGAGCTGACGGTAGCCCTGACGAGGGCTGGTGGGGTGCCTCTTCCAGGGTACTGATTAGGGCTAGGAACGGTGCAGTAACCTTATTTAAGTATTCGCAGGCCCCCCGCAGCCCTCAACGCGTGCAATCCTGACGTCGTGTCGTTATTTCACACCCATATTTCGACTTTTCCTTTCCTTTTCAAGGGCCAATCCTTTTTAAACGAAACTACAGTATTGCTTTGCGGATTAAAATTATTCATCATAAAAGTTTGACTGGAAATCGCTTTTCTGTATAGCCATTCTCACCTTGCCTGCCTCTAAGGATTATATATAGCCAACTGGCAATTCTAGCAGCGATGTCTTACTCCCGACTCGAAAGTAGTGATTCAGAGCACGAAGCAGAAACCTTCAAGACAATAGGCCTCGACGACCGAAATGTCGTCCGCCGCGTCCAGCGCCGGCTCCCTCGGAACTGCCTGCCCATATATTCCATACTGATCACAATCCTCCTATTCATATCTCTGATCTCCAACCACGCGGCATCATCATCATCATCATGGCGGAAACTACCTTCAGACTCAGCACGGATCGAGACGAAACTGGGCCGGAATGAATCTTATATGATGCTAGAGCACGAATATGATGGATTGTGGGACGAGGATGTGGCTGGTGGGGAGAAGGTGTTTGACATTCCGAATGAGGATGGGAGTGAGTGGAGTGAGGAGGGGTCGCCGGCGATGATTGCTATGTAAGAAAAGGCTGAGAACCCTCTTTTTTCTCTCCTTTTTCTTTCTTTTTTCTTGATCTTTTGGTCAACCGAAAAACCATCGAAAGAAGTAGATGAAGCTGACACGGCTCAGGCTGCACCAATTGCATTGTGTAGCTGGAATACGCAAGGCGCTGCAGGACCAGCAGGAGGGGAAAGACATCGGTAATTACCTGACAAACGACCACTGGCCGCACTGTTTTGACTATCTCCGGCGAGTGAGTATTGTCCCCTTCTCTCCTCCCTTTTAACCTCCTATGTCTCTTAAGCAAGAACTATGAAATAAAAAATCTTTTGAATGTTGGCTGACGTTGGGGGTAAGACGATACTCTGCTGGGCAGAC
Organism: Proliferodiscus dingleyae; assembly: GCA_003988795.1. NCBI lineage: Eukaryota > Fungi > Ascomycota > Leotiomycetes > Helotiales > Lachnaceae > Proliferodiscus > Proliferodiscus dingleyae. The sequence continues at coordinate 539,052 of QYAK01000005.1, forward strand.
GACACATTTGAGCGGCCGCAGAAGCTGCGCAACGGGTCTTTCACGCCTTTCATTGACGGTACTAGTGGCAAACGCACTTGCCGGGACAAAGATGTTCTGTATGAGCTGATGAGGACCTCGGAGTTGTATAATGATGCTGAGGAAGAGGGGCATCATGGACATGGCTCTTGAAGAATGGACTTTAAAAGAAATCACTGACTCCTGCAGCTTTACAGGACACATAATCATGTGTGACGTGGATCCGTGAGTGTTCAAAAGGAGACCAGCAGTGCGCGCTATGAGATGAAAGAAAGCTCGCGGTCTCGTAGAGGAATAGATTGATGGAAGTGAAGACTCTCGTGTGCAGACAAATGCATGCGGATGGTAGGGACATGATCATGATATATGGAAAACAACCTCTATGTACAAAATCCCATTGTATATATATCGTACAAGGAAATTGGAGGTATACATTAAAATAAATAAAAAACAATGCAGGCACACACGCACGCACGATTATAGTCTACTCTTCGCCTTCTCCCTCGATCTATTCTCATCCGCCATCCTCAATAACGCATAAAGACTCTGCAGCCTCGGCATCTCCAGCCCATGCTCCCTCGCAATCCGAATCGGATTGCCCAATATGACCTCGAGCTCCATCCTACTCCCCTTCTCCCAGTCCAGCAGCATGCTCGGCTTGCTCCCGCTCGTGTTCTTCTGCGTGCTCTTGAGTATAGCTTCCGGCGTCGCGAACTCCTTCGGCAGCGGCGTGCCCAGCACTCTGGGCGCGGTGCTCAGGACCTCCTCCATGACGCCTCGCAGGTGGATGGAGAGCTCTGGATCGAGCGACATGGCGTTGTTGGTCGTGCCGCCCGAGAGCACGGCCGAGGGGTTCATGCTTGCGTTGATGGCGATCTTGTGCCAGCGCACCATCTGCAGCTTCGAGTGCGAGTACTCCTCTGCGTCTGCTATGCCTCCTGCTTTCAGGATCCCCACGAAATCTTTATTGCGGTTGATGGCCTTCTGCTCTGCGATGTCTCGGCCGGATGTGCCAGTGTGGCCGGGCAGGTAGGGCCCGATGCTTATGCGCGTCCATCGATTGTGCTCGATGACTCCCGGGGAGGTTTGCGCTGCGCTACAGATTGTGACCGCGCTGAGGATTATGGCGGATGGAAAGCGCTTTGCGTAGGGTTCTTCGACGCCGAGTCCGTTTTGTACCAGTATTACTGCTGTGTGTCCTTCCTTGAGCAGCCCATTGAGGATCTGCGAGTCGTCGCTGACGTCTGGCAGGGCCTTCGTGCTCACTAGTATATAGTCCCAAACAATATTTGCAGCGACTGCTTCTTGAGGATTTGCGAATGTGCGGTGGGGTGTAAAGTTATAGGAGCCGTATTTGGGGGAGGTGACTGAGAAACCGTTGCTTGCAACAGCTTTGTAATTTGACCGGCAAATTACAGAGACCTGTACATTGGGTACATGAGCAAGCCGAGACGCATAAAATGCGCCGATGGCACCTGCGCCAACAATGAGGATGTTGACAGGCATTGGTATAGGATGTATCAGGAATATCGAGAGTCTTAGGTACGACGGATTGAAGGTCAGCTAGCTAACCTCGGCGCGGGGTAGAAATGGGGCTACAGTAGCTAACTAAAGTGGGGAGTGGGTTTAGAAGTTTCCAAATCCCCTTCACTTTTTTAAGGAACGGAAAGGCATGTCTAATAAGGAAACACTTCAAGTGAGATACAATTGCGTGTGATGTTTTTGTGATGGTAATAATGCATTCATGAATCATTGTCGTTATGCTATAATACATATCATCCCAACGGATGCACAAGCCGAGGAAGAACAATCTTCATTCCTTTACAAACCCTCCGGGTATCCGACATGCAAAGAAGCTAACATAGCAAAGGGTCCTTCTGTTAGGGCATTCAAAGTACAACGCTTCCCTTTAGTAAGTACTGAAGACGTCGTTGACATGCAACTCTAGGATAGTAGCTTAGGCGTGAGTTTTATTTCCGCCAAAGGTCTTTGAGCCATCACGGTCAGAGTCAACACGCTAGCAGTCGTTAGTAGGAGCTTAATATGTCTGACGAGCACGAATGAACCTACCGGGTCGAGCTTATTTGCTAGATCACTGTTGTGTGGGCCAGCAGTGTTCTGAGCAGTTCCAGAGCCTGCGGTTGCGTGGGAACCACTTGCTCCAAAAACACCTCCTGTGGAAGCACCGTGTCTATTTCCTCGACCGCTGCATATACAATTAGTCATGCGCTTCTAAGTCATCTTTACTTCAAGGACAAAACTCACTCAAGATCGGAGTCGACACGTGGGTCCGCCTTGTTGGCGAGGTTGGAATTGTGAGGTCTAAGGAGCACGAGTCAGCCTGTGTTTTGGGGAAATGGGGAAGTTGTGGGAATAGAGTCATGTTGCGTTTCAGCAATCCAAGACAACAAGAGATACTCAGCTCGGAATAGAGAATAGCTTACCCAGCGTTGGTCGACGTGGAGATTCCGCCAGTGTCACCGGTGTGAGACGAGAGACCTGTCCTACCCGTGGTACCTGTGGTACCTGTGGTGCCATATGTTCCAGTGGAAGATGCTCCTAGATTTCTTGAACCATCCAGATCACTGTCTACTCTGGGACTATTTGATCAAACGTCAGTACCTGTGATATAAAGATTACGGCTGGGATTACTGCTCGAAGAGAGCCAAGTCCAAGTGGGAAACTTACTCGAGCTTGTTGGCGACGTTGGAGTTGTGTGGTCCAGCATTTGTGCTGCCGGTGTAACCAGTACCGCCCGTGACTCCGGTGCCAGTGCCTGTGGTTCCAGTATAACCAGTGCCTCCTGTGAGACCACTCCCAGCGGTAGTGTGGTGTGTGGTGTGGTGTGTGGTATGGGCTGCACCCGCGTTTCTGGAGCCATCGAGATCTAGCGAGGCAAGACAGTTAGCATCATGTTGCCAAGCATAAGCACGAGGGAAAAGGCATAGAGAAATCGTGGAGAACTCTTCATTCAACGATTGGGAAGCCGGTGCGAGGACGAGATGAGCACCTGGAATTATAAACATACCTGAGTCAATGCGAGGGTCAGCAGCGTTGGCTACGCGGCTGCCGTGAGGTCCAGCCAGGCCCTCCGTGGTGCCGGTGTGGGTGGTGCCAGTGTGGGTGGTTCCCGTGGTCGAACCGGTGGTGGTGGTGGTGTGGTCCTTGTTGAGGTGGAGGGCGTTCTTGACTTTGTCGACGGTAGACATTTTGAGAGTGTCGTTGAATGAGGGAGAAGAGGTTTTGATAGTTTAAAATGTGTTGGTAAAGTGGGTTCTCAGGTTTCAGTGCAGTGCAAAATCGTGCGTTTGTTGATGAGAAGGAGACTGCTGTGGCTGCAGCCGGAAGTTCTTTTATACCTCGCCCAAAGTATTCATTCACACCATACCTCTTGCCATTCACATCATTCCTCCTTCCCTCCGGGAAACCTGTTTTGCTCAGACCCAATATGGAAGAAGCGAATTGCGTCTGGCGTTACTTCCTTCGACACAGATGCAGATGTATCCAGAGCTTTCCCAAACCAGACGGACCACGCGGGGAAGCATCGTCATGACCCCTGCCCCGTACAACGTCCAACCTGCAGCGTCAAGGCCAAATCCAAAACTTCTTCCATCGAGCAGCCAGGTTTGCCCCATCAGCCAAGCTTACTTAATATGCAGCTCGACACTTGATTGGCTCATGCTGGCTCATGCTGGCTGTCTGGCACACATCCCATCTCGATCCATATGCGTGAAGCCGCCCCTTCAAACGAGGAAAGGCTCGTCCGTCGTCATAAGGTACCAGGTTGGCGCGTTATGACACGTTCCCGAGTTCTTGGTCCTGTCCGGTAGCCCCAAGGGCAGGACGTCTCCGCCAATCGGAAGAGGCAGATCGACGCGGGGTGGGGCTTTTTTTCCTTGTAGTCTGTGGCGCACCGTTCCAGCCACAGTGTGGCGGTGCAGCTGACTGCGACCACCAAGGGACAAACAGCCGCAAAAGGCACGGCACCGGGCACCGGTCGGAGAGTATCAGGTAACACATCCACATCCACATCCCACCTCCTCATGATCCCTGCTGTGCTTCTCACAATCCTTCAAAAGAAGACGAAGAATGATGTCAGATGATGTCACCAAGGTTCTAGATCAGTCTCGCATGGAGTGATATTCTCTGTTGATCTGCACATTCTCTTGTCTTGGCCAAATCCCAGCCTGCTCGACTCAACCTGCTGTTTCTGAGCGCGGAGACTAGCTCCGGCCGCTCCAATTCTCTTTGTTGCTGTATTGAAATCTTTTTTTTCCCTCACATGTCCCAGAAATGCCTTGCTTCGCGGATTATATCATATTAATACACGGATACAGTACATGAAGTTTGTTGCGTTAATCTCGGCTGATGATGATGGTGTGCTTTGAGTTGTGTGTGTCGTCACATCTCACCATTGTGTGCCTTGCCACAACCATGCACCCATCGGATTGATGGGGCACAGCAGGAGGGCCGATGGCGGTGGATTGACGAGTGCAAGTGCGCGAAGGCAGTGATTTCTCGTGACTTTTATTACTGTGCAACAGGTTGCCTCAAACTTCCGGGCATGTTCACTAGTAGCCGTTTAGATGTCTCTAATAGTAGAGCATTCTTGAAGAAAAACACTGCATGATACTTTTTATCTAGTAGTGCTGCGAAAATCTATTTTGATGGCACCATCTATGGAAATCAATACGCCTTTTTTATTCTTTTTTTTTGCAACAGTTCCTGTTCAAGTTGGAATCATGATGGATGATGCCTACCAAAAACAAGTTGCGTTTGTGGAATCATCTCTCAACATGTTAGAGCGGGGTCGTTCAATCTGCAATGCATTTACTACACCAGCTACGCCGGTATGGCAACAGTAAGCTTGTAGACTGTACCCGGCTTAATCCCCGTCACGCGTCCACCCGGCAGTATTTCTCCATTGTGTTTGACCGTCACTTCCTTGACATCTGCGCGATTGATGGCCACCTCGAATGTAGCCCCGCGGAAGGAGCGTGTAACTGCAATGCCGCTCCAAGAAGACGGTAGTTGTGGCTTGATGACCAGCCCATCCGCATCACCGCGCAATCCGCACAATCCTTCAATGAAGCAGCGGTATACCCACGGCGAAGTCCCCGTGTTGAACAGGTGGCTAGAACGACCTGCCGTCCGTGGATACTCATGCCATGCTCCACGATAGTAGTTCGGGACATAGATGGGGAGCTGGCCACGTTGTCGATAGTCATCCTCGCTCGGCCCCGGTAGCATCTGCCGCAGGAGCTTGTAGGCACGATCGCTCTCGCCAATCGTGTACAGACTATACACGTAGAAGATGGCAGCGTGGTTGTACACGGAGCCATTCTCGGCCGAGCCGGGATACTTCTGCGTGACTCGACCGACATCTTCCCTCATCTTGCTGAAGGCAGGTGCGAACATGACCACCCCGTATGGCGTGCTCAGCTGCTCCTCAACCTGCGATATCATCTTGCTTCGCTGCTGGGCGCTCGCCGCACCTCCAAGGATGGCCCACGCCTGAGGATTCAGCCAGATCCGACCTTCACCATCTTTCTTCCTGCCAAACGTCACATTCTCGTCTGTGATACCTCGCGCGTACCAATCGCCGTCCCAGAAATACTTGTTCGCTGCTTCGTTGACTTCTTGGGCACCTGCTCGATACCGCTCTGCTAAGTCTGTCTTTCCTCGTTGCTCGCACACGCCAGCCCATAGCATCAGGGCAAAGGCAGTAGCTACGGTAAGCCACCCTGAGACGCCCTTACCTTTGTATCCCACCATGTTCATCGGGTCACACCAATCTCCCTGAGCGATGTAGCTCAGCCCCCGCTCATCGCGTGCTCCGAGAAGCCAGTCCATGGCACGGCTGAATCCTTCGAATACGGTGTAGCCACTGGGCAGCATCTCCTGCAGCAAGTCGTAGTCTCCCGTTTCGGCCAGATATGCATCGAGTGTTACTGGAAGCCATACACAGTGGTCTGTGTGCGGTACCTGGTTGATGTACTTTAGCTCTGCGCCCTCGGCAAGGAGAACTCCGTCCGGCATGGCACCGCTCGCTTCTTGCTGTCCGAGGGCGATGAGGAATGCTTTCCGTGCTACCTCTGGTTTGATGAAGCTCATGCCCATGTTGTCTTGGAGATAGTTGCGCGTCTGTGGACTAGAGCACTCTGCGATTAGCAAATTCGTTTACAAAGAGCCAGCATCTTACTCAGTAGTCAAGCGATTGACGTCTCCGTGGTAGTACACTTGACGTGGCAACCAGTTATTGACAAAGTTATCCAGGTCCTTATCAGGCGTTTCGAGCTGTAGACAGCCACGTCCTAGCTCAATATACCGCGCGTAGTCTTGTGCGGATTTCTCGAAACCTTGCCTACTTAGATACTTTTGGCACATAGTGCTAACTTCCGCCTCGTCATATGCGGGACCGAAGAGAAAGCGGTATTCACGCCCCTCGTCAGCACCCAGCGCTAGGCGATACTGCACAGCAGCCACTGGGGTCTCATATCGAGCATCGTTTTTTCCCAGAGTTGGCTCTAGAAGTGCAGATGGCGCGTGTAATCCCCCTTCTCCTTCGAAAGCCTGTTGCCTCGTCTCCCACGAGTCCGGCGGCGTCTCGCACATGAAGTACGTCTTGTCCTTTAGATACTTATTCTTGAAGTAATCTTCAGCCTTCTGGTACGGCGTGACGCTGCTCGCGACCACGCCGCCCAATTTCTCATCGTACTCTGCAGACTGGTTCATCCACGACATGTTGCCGATGGGAAAATAGGGATAGACACTGATTTTCCGCGGCCGACCAGAGACATTCGTCACCCTGACTGTCCAGAGCTCCGCAACATCGTGCGTGGGAAGTCCCAGCGTCATCTCTACCCGGATACCAGCATGTTCCACGGTCCATTGGATATCACTCTTGCCCACCGAAAACACAAACCTATCCACCGGTTTACGCACCGGCTCATACGGCGCCGAGAACAGTTCTCCGCTCTCCTCGTCCTTGATGTAGACGAAGCGGCCCGGGTGGTGTGCATAATAGCTCTGCTCAGGCTGCATGAACGTCTTGCCCTCAAGGTTCGGCGCATGTGCGTACTTCGCCGGTTCGGGCTGCATAAACTGCGCCGTGGCATACCCGCGGCACGTCACTTGGATCATCATCTTCTGGTTCCAGAGGAAGCCATCTGCCACGGGCATGGCAGTCGGGCTGGTGAGCTCGTAGCGCGCGCCATTGTGGGTTGGCTGTAGCATTGGCATTGTTTCGACCAACAGAATGTGTTCTTCTCGTTTCTCATATAATGTAGTACTCTCCAGCTAGTTTCTCCCGTTGCAGTTTCGTTGTTCGAGGCCAGCTCAAGAGAAAAGAAAGGGAGCTGTAGAGCTTTCAAACTCTCGATGTGGGGTCGAAGTGAGCTTTTTCTGAGAAGAACCGCACCTGTGTCCCACACACACAGAGATCCGCAGTCAGCAGAAATTCGAGGTACATGAGAGGATTCTGTGACAGTGGCTGCATTCTGCATTTCGGTACCGTGGCATGTAGTCCCTGCTGTCCAATCAGCCTGTATACTTTTAGCCGAATTGCTCACCCCGGACTTTCAGGAGAGGGGGTCGGGGGCCAGCGTGGGGGTTACAGTAATACCACTTGCGCCACAACCTTAGCTCGAGCCAGCTCGACATACATGTAACAGTTAAAATCCGAAATCGCCTTCAGTCCCCTCCTCTGAATGATTTTGATTTTTCATCCCTTATTTTACGAAGCACTAAGCCTTGATACCTAGTTTGTTTCCTTGATTGGCAAATATGTAAACTCAGATCGCTAGGTATCTTTCATGTAAAAGCAAAACTCAAGTGTAATTCTACCATTCTGAAATAGCGAAGACGGCGAAGAGTTAAGCTTCTTTAGACATATTCTTTGAATTGCCAATATGAAGAGATGCAAAGCATAAAGAAGAAGCCAATATACAGGAGGAGTCATGAACACAATATTCACGTGAACATATAAAACTCCTTGCCTGGCAAAAATTTAAATAGAATAATAGATATTTCGACAGACTTCATAATCTCAGCTTGGAATTTATTGAATCATAGGCCAGATAAAACTTTAAACAGCCGCGCCCAATTTATGTTCAATTTTTGTTCAATGGTCGTGCAAGAAGAAAAAAATCCAAAATATTTCGCCTTCACATCACACAGCCTTAGTCCTTCTACTACTTGCTTGCTTGCTTGTTTGCTTGCAATATAATCCCTGCCATCACGATGCCCCACTGCATTTTCACTCCTCGCTGTCCGAGCCTCGGGTGCAATACCTTTGCATCTGATCTCGAGACTAATACCATATCATATCATATCATCGAGGATCAAGATAGGCCTGGATCATATCACACATATATCTACAAATCATTGGAAGATATATTCAGAGCCTTGCGTAATGACCGAAGACCAGAGCTCGAAATTGGATGTGTCGAGACCTGTATCTGGCGAAGGAGCCGGGGCACCGGACATGCTTTCTGTGAATGATGGAGAGGATGCAAAGTTGAAGCCTGACGACGGGAACGTATGTTGTGTCTGTTTTGTAAGGGATGGAGTAAGCGGATCTGTCCTTCGATTTCTGGACTCTAATGGATTTGCGCCGTTGAAGAGTTGGGGATGATCTGGTATTGCGGCCGTGGGTTCCTGTACCGCTGGTGTATCGAGAGCCTTTCGCATAGACTTTAGCAAGCTTAAGACTGTGAGCTCTTGCACTTGACTGGAATCAATAGGATGAGGTGGAAGTTCGCTGTTTTGGCTTGCGAGGCTAGCCGTTGGGTTCCCCGTCTCGAAAATCTCGAGAGCCTCGTCGACAAGGAAGCGGGCTATTGGCGCATCTTGGCAGGAGGGGTCGTGCTGGAGATATGCTAGAATGATGAGAATCGCTTGGAATGGAGGGAAATTTGTAGGGAGTATCCAAAAATACGATGCAAATGCCGGGACCTGGGTGATGCGAAGTTGGTGGCGGATAAAGGTGATACTAAGCTGGAATGTGCTGTGAGATAATTAGATGGAACATGCTAGCATCGGAAACTTGAACTGCACAAGCACTTTACCACATGAACGAAGCATATATGGGATACTTGCCTTGTCCAAAGCTTTTCGTTTTGTTCGGACGTCAATTTGGGATGACCTAAGAAGATCTTCTGCATCGCCAGCAAACTGCCCGTCAAGAACATATTGAGTGCGATCCTCGCGAAAGCCGAGAACACGCTAGTCTGGGTCGATTCATTTGTATAGAGCGCGTCGTGTATTGATATAGTGGCATTGGCAATTCGAAAGGGGACAAAGCCACTCTCGGGTACACCTTGCGCTGGTAGCCTGTTAATCAAGGCATTGATTTTGACGTGGAGGTCTTTGAAAGCATCAAAGTAAGCGTTAAGGTCTGATTGATTAAGGTGCTGGCAGCTATTTACTCGATCCAGCAATCCGTGTAGAAATCGAGCAGTCTCCGAACGGCCTATGGCAAAACTCATATGCGTCGAGATTGTGGTGTGGCCAAGCGCTGGCGTCGAAGAAGGGGTTCGAGTCTGAGAATTGGAAATGGTTTCATCAGGCGCTTCGCCCATCATCTGTACGTCCCATTGGAGACCCTCGATTCCGCAGCATGTCTGTGAGCCATAAAAGGAAGCATATTGCGTATCTAGACATACTATGTGCCACCATATGCGCCGGTGCAACTCTTGAGTTGCAGGATCGAGTCCTGCAGGTGCGTGTTCCCTATGCATGCCCATACTTTGGGCGATGCGAACGACCATGTTGAGCCATGACTGATTTTCGAAAGCTTCGTCATTCTGTTTTGAACACCCATGACCTAGAAGAGATGCTACCAAGGTATTCAATGTGGGACGTCTCGTATGCTGACAGTCGTTGAGACCCTTGAGATAACTACTACGTAGCTGACTCACAAGACTTCCCATGTGTAGCCCCCTTAATGGCTCAGCACTTGATGAGAAGCTCGCCGGGGCAGCAACAGCTCCGCAGTAAAGCACGGCAAAAAGAAGGGGTATAAAGGTCGGATCGTCGACAAGTTGCTGATTGGGACTCATGGTATCGACGTGCTTACACCAGTGCCAGAAAATATCATAATCTGTGCGAAATGTTGGCAGGTGAATGAGAGGATGGATGGGCTGAACCCCCACGATGAAGGAATATAGAAGAACATCGCAGACAGCCTTGTTGGGAATTTCTTTCAGAAGATTTGCCAAGCCAACGGGGTCAACATTCCAAAGAGCCTGCGTTTTGGGAGAACCATATATTGTGTCCAGAAATCTGTTCGCTAGCGCTTCCTGAGACGCGCGAGTTATGTTCTGTTCTCTTTTTTGAGGTTGACTTGTTACCTGCCCATGTAAAAGTGCCCAGAAGCTGGATTCTACATAACGTGGCCTAGAAATACTTCCAGGGCTCATGTAGCCGGTAGGTAAAAAGTCGTTTTCTGCCTCACCTTTTGATACAGAATGATATAGAGAGTTCTGCATATAATTTGGGAATCGGGCTTGGCTGAGAACATCACTCTCTGGCTTATCTGGCTCAATGAAGTCTAATTGTTGAGACTTAACATCCGACAACGCATTTTGCTGCTTCGGTGTTTGCCCCGAGTGTCTTGATTCCTCTTTTGAATTTCTAGAGGCTTTGTGACTCCATTCAGCTTGTTGCGTTCCTTGTAATAGGATTGATGACCAAGGTTGAATACCAGCAGTTGAACCATTGCGCTTTCTGCGGCCTTGACTCTGTGATAAGGTACCTGGTGTCATTAGCTCGCTGCTGTTATTCCTGATGAAAGGGCATTCTTTGAAATGCGACTTACTGAAGAACGGAGATGGTTCAACTGAAGAAGCATTGGGTTCCAGGCCTTCCGATGCCTCCTGATAATTGGAAGTGGAGAAGGCTTCCGTCCAATGCTGATGATGCTGATAGCACTCCTGCGGGATATCTGGAGTTGGGGCTGGCTGCTGCTTGGCTTTGACCGCATTTTCTTTATGCGCAGTGTAACTGAATTCACAGATTTCTCCAGTCCTCTGACATGACTGGCATTTAGGTTGCTCTCGTCCGCAGCGAACCTTGCGTCTCCGGCAAGCTTCACAGCTTAGAGAGGGTCGCGGTCTTGAGGCGTGACTAGAACTAGACATGGTCGACGTAGAAGTATTTGCTAATAAGTAGATTAGCCTAGGTCTTGTATATCGGTCCTTCTAGCTTGAATTATGATACAGATACTCCTCGAATAATGTTGGGATCCTACTTAGACTGCTCATCGGATACCCATGGGTCTTTATGGGTCAAGAGAAGAGATAGGAATGAAACCATAGGTTGGAGAGGTTGGAGACCCGTCGACTAGCCAGACGTAGGTACGCAGTCTATTTCTACCGCCGTAAATACAGTTGTAGCTGCAACCAACAACCTGGCTTCGCCGCGCGCCAAACGACTGGGGACTAGGCCAATGTCTTTGTCCTTGGTAGAAGGAGTTGGATCGCCCTAGGATATAAGGTGGGATAAGCAAAAGGGTCTTTCGCAGCGATTAAGCGTCTGGAATTCCTGAAATACCCTGTAGCTAGATTGTATATGAGATATTAGGGGATTGGGCAACGAACCGAACCGTACTCAGATGTCGTGCCTCACGTTTACATACTGAGCAATCCGACAGCTAGCATGGCATTTATCAGTCTACTATGAATATGAGGCTGATTGATCCAATAGAAGTTAAGAGCCTGCTTGGATTGAGAAGCTTTGCGTTCTTATAGATCGCCGTGGGAAGGACGGGCACATTATTAGTCAGCACTACGGTTTGAACGACATGCGGGATGCGGCCAGAAAAGCCTTTGTAACAATAACATAAGGTTGCACACAATGAGTTCTTATTAGGGTATTTTTTTTTTAGAAAAATTAGAATTACAAAATCCAAAAAATAACATTTCCATCTACACTCTAGACTCTGAGTTCGCACTACGGCTACGATCATTGCCAGCAAGATTCTTATCCTTTGTACTCTTCCACTCAAAACCCAGGGAAAACAGCCAACCCAGAGCACAGAGAACGACTCCGACGATGAATACTCGATCCAAGGAGTATTGATAAGCATCAACGAGGGCATTCAGCATCGATGGAGGTATTAACCCCTTGACATCGGTTGCACCGGCATTGAGAACCCTCTCAATTGTTGTTCTATCAAAGCCGGTATTCTCTAAAGAAGAGGAGAGTTTATTGCGGAGAATCGAATTTCCTACCGATACGAAGATGGCTCCTGATAAGGATTGGGCAAATACAATGGCATTGGAGACATTAGACATAAGCTCTGGCGCGACCATGGCCTGAGCTGCCACGATGCCTTGTTGATATCCGATTCCGACACCGCCTCCAGTCAATATTTGGTATCCAACCCATTTAGCGGTTGGAGTATCTGTCTTCAAAGTTGTCAGAAGACCAGCCCCGATGATCGTAATCATGGGACCAATAATGGCAGGAGGCGTGAAGTAGCCAGTGCTGTTGACAGCCGCACCCGCGATGAAAGACAAGACGAAAAGACTCAGTACGTATGGTAAAAAGTCCACACCAGACTGTACTGGAGACTGGAAGCGTATAGCTTGAAACCAGTAGGGCATGTAGTAAGAGTGGATCAGGATCATAGCCGAAAGCATGAAAGAATTCCCGAAGCTTGAAGCCACTGTACGCTGCCTCAACATAGCCAGAGGGATCAAAGCATCTTCATCTTTATATGCCTGCCAGCCCCAGAAGATGATGAACTCAATGATACCGCCGACGAGAAGACCAATGATTCTTGCTGAGCTCCAAGGATCTGTGGTTCCCCCCCATTGAAGAGCCAAGAGAATCATCACAATGCTTGTGATGATAAGGAAGTTTCCGATGAGGTCTAGCTTGAGGAGGCGCTCAAAGAAGGGACCTTCCATCTCAAGGCGCCGAGCAGGCTTGAAGAAGAAGATAAAGGTGATGAAAGTTATGGCACCGATGGGTACTGAGACTATGTTAGAGCCACTCTATCCTGAACATCTTCTAGTACTCACAATTGATGTAGAAACACCAGCGCCACGTTGAATCGCTAGTAAAAGCACCTCCAATCAAGGGACCGGCCACAGTACCAACTCCGAAAATGGCTCCTGTTATTGCAATGAACATAGGCCGCTTCTGCAAAGGTAAACTGCTGCTGATAACGATGAGTGACCCAGAAAATACACCGGCACAGCCGCATCCAGCAATCGCACGTCCAACTATAAACATTTCACTACTCGTAGCAACACCGCATATCAGACTACCCAATTCGAACAAAACCAAAACGAGAAGGAAACTCCATCGGAGGCTGAAGTGTGCAAAGACGCGACCGAAGAGAGGCTGAAAGGCACATGCTGTCTGAACACCTGTTAGTAACAATATTTTATGAGCAAGTAGTAGATCTTGGAAGTGAACTTACTAGAAGGTAGGCAGAGCCATACCATCCAATGTCTTCAGGAGAGTGGAAGTGGTCACTAATCCGCGGAATAGCGGTAGCGACAATGGTACGGTCTAGAGCGACAATGAAGCAAGCAGCGCAAATTCCAACCATGAGCAATGCGAAGGCCAGAGGGCTAGGATAGACAACATCATCTTGATTTTCGACCGCAGCAGGATTGTTACTAGCAGTATCGTTGCCCGTCCCATGGGCCTTCTCCTTCTCAGAAAGACTAACATTTTCTGCCATGACTGCAGCAGTGACTTTGCTGTCAAAGAATGATGTGCGGTCGAGATAGTCGTAACTGTGTGCTATGTTCAACACTATCAGCGCTCACCATATATATAAGTACGCTCGTTAGCGCGAACTGGTGAAAAAAGTATATGTGATTTACAAGCCCACATAGCTTGATAATAGGAGGGTAAATCTTACTTGGATATTTTCACTGTAGGTAGGATGCTAGATCCACAGTAATCAAAGAAAGAAACGTAGAATTTGATAGAGAAATAAGTTCAGCAGCCAGCGAGTACTTACCTACAGCATTTTATGATCATTACTATCATCCTAGTAACGATAATAGCGCCAACCAGCCGAGAGGATTATCAAGCCCAGCCAGGGGCTTATTTCTCAGCGCTTCCCAAAGGGGTTTAGATTCGGCCGAGCGCTTTAAAGCTAGAATAATTAAGCTCTCATCCGTCAGCACAACAGGTGTTTTGCAGGCTAATGCACTCAAGGACCGATAATTGCTTAGCAGGATGGAGGAGATAAAACAGCTGAGTGTGTTTTATCAGCAAACCATTCCTCAAGGTTTCTAAAATCGGGCACTCATGAGGCAGCCAGTCGTTGTAGATGTTTCTCTGATACTAGATTACTACCTCTTTCAATTAAATGGACATCGATTTGGAGGCACTGCGACATTTTCTGGGGTTTGAAGCCTTCGGAGGGCTGGAATACCCCTTTGCCATTCTCGCGGGACTATATTTGAAGACAAAGAGGGCATCTAAAATTGAATTGAGCTTCAGCGCACTCATCCAAGGCAGAGTTACATACATCGTGAGGCCAAAATCAATTAACGTATCTGTTGAGAATGGATTGCTCGACGACTCGTGAGAGTACAAGTACATTGGAGCAGATATCATTCATAAGCCCCGTCATACATCTGGGTATCATCCTCCCCGCCGTCCGCATCGTCCTCGTGTAAGGTAGCCTCGTTCCCGTAATTCGCCTCCATCTGTGGAGTGTGCGCAACATATCCAGGTGACATCCCTTCTCCCAAAGCCAGGCTCCCTAATACACTATCACTCTCCTTCGTTCCCTTCCTTCGCTGCTTCAATCCCGCCCCGCCGACAAACTCCTTCTTTTTCCTTCCCGCCCTACCTCTTCCCCTTCCCCTGCTCTCGGCCTGCATCTCCTCAAATCTCTCATCCTCCCTATCCATCTCCCACAGCCTTTCCCGCGCAATCTCCACGCTTGTCTCCCAGCTCTTCCCCTCCCTCACAAGCTTTTTCAATCGCACCCTCTCCTTGTTGCGTCTCTTCTTCAGCTCGGCCCTCCATTCCTGCGGCGTCTGCCGCCTCTGCGCTGTTACCGTCACTCTGTCCGTCTCGCCCTTATCTAGCTTTATCTTTATAAGGGAGTCAAGAAAAACACCCTGTTCTTTTCTAGTAGGCGTTGCTCTCTGACCGACCCTCTTAGCCAGTCCTTTGTCTAATTTTCGTATGTCAACCTCAGGCCGATTTTGTTCTGCCTCGGGACCGGCATCTTTCCGTTCAACATTCAGTCTTGTGCCAACGAGCCGTGCGGAGCTGGCTGCTAGAAGATCGGCGTCGCCTGGTAGGGATCTTAGGGTTGGAAGCGCGGATTCTGGGACGTGGGGTGTGAAGAGGAGGTCAGTGCCGATATTAGTAGCCCATTTGCAGGAGTAGAGACGATTTTTATAGGAGATAAAAGGATCGGAAGTAGGAAGATCGAGTATTCTAATTTCGGGCAGGGACTCAGTGCTGTTGGTGTCTGGTTGTCCAGAAACATTACCAGCGTCGTCGTCCTCGGCATTGGGTGACTCTGGGTTGGCGACGGGACTGTCTGCCTCTCCCTCTTCCTCCCCTCTGGGCTCTTGGGAAATATCAAGATGACGCCTATGCCGTCCTAGGGTTGGATTGAACCAGTATGTAGCTTTCTTCTTGTCTGTCACTTCTTGACGGCGTGGGGGATCGTCTGGAGAGGTGAGATCGAGTGTCACATAGTATGTCTATAGAACCAGGTTACTAGAGACTCATAACAGTGCAATGTCTTTACGGACCTCTGTCTCGGTAGTCGAGTATTCATATTCCCATTCATCAGAATCCCCGCCAGCATCTTCTTCTTGCGCTGCTAATAATGGCACTGAAAAGAAGTTTTGAGGTGGGGCAGCTTCGTGTACGTCAAGGTCACCAGGCAAGGGGTATTCCGCCATCAGGGCCTGCGATATGAATGTAAATATCTACGAAGCAATTGCGCAAGAGGCATTGATATAGTGGATTGAAGCTCTGCCACGTGAATGTGGTGGAGCAGTCAATTAAGGCGGGTTGGGTTGAGAGCCGGTAAGTCTGGTGGGCGTAAATATTTTGGTTCTGGCTGATGGCGAAGCATGACTCAGCCAAGGATTCCCTCTCAACCTCACCTGTTCTCAGGTCTCTCCAAATCAACCATCTACCATCAATGACGCAGACAGAATCTTATTGATAGGAATCGCGTATATTTCAATCTAGTAAATGCTTCTAATTCACATATTCCATAACATTTATCCACCTCGTGGTCCCCCCATGGGGCCCTAGATCTGATTGAGAATTCCCTCTCCCACTCATTTTACCAAGATGCCCTTGACATGTGGAAGGACCGCATAATATGGCTCATCTCCAGGTTGCATAATGTCAACCTTGTTCCAAGGTCCTACTCTCTTCAACATAGTCTCCGTATCTCTCGTGAGCTGGCATCCGCCTAAGACATGCGGCCAGATGAAACTAATCGCCCCTATTCCCATTAACAACTTGTCTTCTATGAAAGAGTGCATGAGCCTTACATTGATACCATCCCACCCAGTAGTCTCTCTTAACCACGACATGTTCATATACTACCCATTTCCCACCCGGGGCAAGAAGATTATAGAGACAAGAAATCATGAGAGTGGGTGTTGGAACACTGCACAAACACAGCACCGTCACTATCCCATCCACACTTCCCTCCTCAATCCATCCCCCATCCTGTAAATGTTCAATCCCGGCGGGCACAATTTCGTAAATACCTTCAAGCCCATTCTCCTGGATTTTCTTTCGCAAAGCGGGGTGGTGGTCTTTGTTTGGCTCGACGCCATAAATTTTAGAAATGCCAGACTTCGGGTATAGTGAGAGCCATTCGCCAGCTCCAGGCCCAATGTCTAGCACGACGCCCTGGAGCTGGG
The DNA here is from genome assembly GCA_003988795.1 of Proliferodiscus dingleyae. NCBI lineage: Eukaryota > Fungi > Ascomycota > Leotiomycetes > Helotiales > Lachnaceae > Proliferodiscus > Proliferodiscus dingleyae. The sequence continues at coordinate 555,956 of QYAK01000005.1, forward strand.
AGATCAATGGCTGAACTAGAGGGGTGCGTCCCTCACGGATGGCTGGGCCATAGACGCCCCAGAAACGCGCAAACCATGCGTCCTTCTACTTTTTGCATCAGCGGCATAATTGAGATAGGGTAGGACACTGACGAAAGCAGAGAGTGAGAGGAACGTGGTAAATTGAGAGTTGGCGACGAGGTCGCGAATCGTGCCGGGGATATATGTCGAGCCTATCAACATGAATTGGATGGGGAAGATGAGATGAGACAAAACTTCGCGCGAGAAACCGAACATGGTTGCAAAGAATGGTGTGGTGAGACGGGAGAAGGATGGGAGGGAGAAAAAAATTGAAAATCAAGAACGAAGAAAACGATAAAAAACTTAGGAGGTATTTATACGCCTGGGTATGAGTTAGCGTCGGAGGAAGAACAGGCCGTGTCTCTGAGATATCAAGGATGGATATCTTGACGCGGAGTTCTGGGGCGTTGGGGGTTGGTGGATGTGATTGGGTGGATGTGGTGGGATTGGAAGAGTGCATATAAAATGGGAAGTTGGAGGGGGGCCCAAGAGTCTTCATTAGTGCCAGGGCTTACGGCAACTGGCAACGCAAATCCACGCTAGACGCATAATATCCCATGCATGGGATTCTGCGACATTCGACACAGTCCCGAACACTGGCAAGTTCAGCTTGAACTGTCGACTGGATTGGGCATCTGTTTTCGGAGCCAGCTTCTGAAGCCTAGCAGATAGTGTAAAGTATATAATTAGTCCAGGCCAAACAGTATTTATAGCAGACTGAGGATAGTGCACTTGCAAGCCAAATAGAGATGCTAACACAGGTGCAGAAGAGAGAAAGGTGCGAAACATGGAAAAAGAAAAAAAAGACAAGAAACCAGCACACCAAGGTGATAAGAGTGCTGACACGCAGCAAAGGTAGCTCTAAACAACAGTACAAATTATATACATATCTTTTGCTCCCGACCGTCTACCTGAACTCCTCCTTGAAAATTTCTGTTCCCGGAGGTTCCGACGTCAAGCTCGTCAGACCCTTCAGATTCTCGCACGTCTTCCTCCCGCTCATCGGTCCTGGACTCGGGACCGGAATACCATCCTTCGTGTTAATCCTCCCCGAACCAACACCCACCTCGGCGCCACTCTTAACGTTCTTGTCATTGCCAGTCAGAGCACCAGTGCCACTCGACGTATCAACATCCTTGGCGCTGGCTTGCAGCGCCTTCAATAGAGTGACTGTGCTCTCCGGCGTCAGATCCTCGTAGTAATCATCGTTGATCTGGACCATAGGAGCGTTTACGCATGCACCAAGGCATTCGACTTCGGTAAAGGTGAAGAGGCCGTCGGAGGTTGTTTGGCCAGGCTTGATGCCGAGATGGCCTTCGATGGCTTTCATGATCGCATCGCTACCGCAGCCGCCGAGCTGGCATGGCGTCTTGATATATACCATTAGCACCCTTCTGAGTTATCGAAAACTGGATTTCTTACAGTTGTGCAGGCCTGCAAATGCCATTTCCCGACCGGCGTCCGATTGTACATAGTGTAGAACGTAGCAACCTCGTAGACACGCATTGGCGGCATTTCTAGTAGCCGCGCGACCTCGTTCATAACGCTCAAGCTCGTGAATCCGTGTTGGCGCTGCCCGAGGTCTAGAATGGGCATCACAGCAGCTTTTTTGTATTGTGGTGGGTATCGTTTGAGGATTTCTTCGATGAGTTTGTTGTTCTGCTCGCTGAACTTGAATGGAAGATTTGCATTGTTTTCCGGCGTGTCCCGATGCTGTAAGAGGTGCTGTTAGAAGGTGCGCAGCTTGGTTCTGGAAGCTCTTTGGAGACTTACGACTTGGAGGGCATCACTTGCGACTCTAGGGGAAGCTGTGAAGGCCCTACATTGAGCTCTTGAAGCTACGCGTACTGGGCGGAAAGCGCATCTGAAGGCGATGGGCATGAGTTTGGAAGCCATTGTGGCAGCGGAGGGTTGTCAATGGCTGAGCTGAGGTCGAGAATTGTATTGTCGTTGACGATGTGGATTTGACTCGATTGGAAATGTCCTGACGTGATTGGCTAACAGGGTTCGCGGTTAATTTCATCCCGGGTGCGCATTATGAAGCACGTCGGACGCCTTTCTCACTCCACGAACTTTTTCTTCTATGCGCATATCTGTTCGAATAAGCTTTTGTTCGTGCAATCACAATGTCCATTCTATGCACGAGATTTTTACAATGTCTGGATTTTCCATTTCACATAGTCCAAGGACCAAAGATTGGGTCTACCATGCAACTTCCATCGCAACCGGCAAACGAAGGTGGTTTGGCTTATTCAGCGCTATGCAGAAATACACTATGTCAAAAACGTAGAAGCACCTTATGATTTCTTCTTTCAATTCCTTGAAGCTCTTCCCTTGGTTTCAACGACTTGTAGAACTGTGGTGGAGTCTAATCCGTTGTTCCAAAACGTGCTCATTGTATTTTGTTTTTGAAGCTTTCTTCACCCGCCAATATGGAGAAACGGCTAGTGCCAGCGTCGACGGCTCAGTTCCCTGGCTCTTTCGCTCCTGATTTGCGGCACGATAGTAGAAAGTACTGCGAAGATAGAACCTTCAAAAGTATTGCATATACGTATTTTACAGATGGTTGGGATGACATCAGCTTGTGGAAGTCAGCTGTGAGTTTTGCATACCACTGTGTTGACGTAGCGGCTCTTCCACCAGTTCACTACAGCAATTGATCCTGATTGATAATTTCAGTTCGCTGAGTTCGTAGCATCTACTGCACTATGTTATATATCTGCTATGATTGCCGGCACCATCAAAAGTTTTAACACCACGCAGGCCGCTGCCTATGTCGCTATCAGCAACATTTTCTTGCTGACCCTCTTCATCTATGCCTTTGCTCCTTCATCTGGCGGTCACATGAATCCTGTTATTACATTTGCAACAATGGTCACAGGCTTGACGGGGTTCTCACGAGGCATATTGTACATGACAGGGCAGACGGTGGGAGGGGCGCTTGCTGGCGGGCTCATCAGGGGCAGTCTTGGAATAAGCTTGACGCATAAGTGAGCTACTTCACCCTGGATCACCAAATTTGGAATATTGAACGGGCATAGAAACGGAGGAGGAGGCTGTCTCTTCGATACCTCTGTCATTACCGTTGCGGAAGCCTACCTTGTTGAATCCGTCTTCAACTTTATCAACGTGTAGGCTGATCAGAATAATACGCCATATCTCCACTAATTTTGTACAGTCTCCTCGCATTCGGAGTAGGCCTTGACCCTCGACAGAAGGAAGTTTTTGGACCTAAGCTTGGTCCGTTTCTGGTGGGAAGCTCATTAGGTCTTGTCAGCTTCTCCAGTGTAGGCTTGGCGACCGGATATCCTGGAGCAGGTTTGAATCCAGCAAGATGCTTCTCATTCGCTGTGGCAAGAGGCTCATTCCAACGTATGTTGCACATCTCTCGTACTGTTTTCATTTTGCGGCAGCTGAGAAGGTGCTCATAGATCAGTGGATATGGTGGTTTGGACCAGCAACTGGGGCAATAGTGCATGCTCTTGTATATCATATTGCACCTCCATACCATCGAGAGATCTTAATGGAGCATTCGATATCTTGACAATTTGTATAGGTCAGTAGAGGCCCTCTTAGTTGAAGAAATGGGTGGCCAGTATTAGGCTCTCCCACAGCTTGCCTAGAATTTGACCGATTCTTATATCGACACAAAACTTTGAAACTAAAATAATTTCTAAAGTGTGCAAATGTTTCTGCCCATATCTAAATTGTTTTCCCTCAACCGTGCAGCTTTTCATTTTATCTTAAATACGAGGTTTTAGATATCAGCTACGTACTAAGATCAGCTACTAATTTCTCTGCCGAGGAAGAGGCTTTAATGAATTAAAGTCTAAATAACAATGTTTGACAAACATGCTTCAAACCTAAAGCTCGGCTATCAAATCACATAAAAGAACTTACCAGCCAGAGCTCATTCACTCTCTGTGATTTTGCATTCACACATGGACATTTTGACGAAGCTCAAATGACACACTCGCTACGGCACCCAGTGATGTTCTATTATTGTACTACCTATTTTTGTCAAACAAAGAATCACACCACGGCGATAGGTATATTTCGACATGCTTCGAATCACATCCTTTGTTGCGTTGCTGAGAATCACACATCATTCATTGTGAGGACAAAGGACTATGGAAATAGTATTTGATGCATTCGTCTATGACTACCACAATACTAAAAGCAAACTTATAGATCGATAAAAGATCTCTCCCTCAACATCTAATCGATATGTTACAGAAATTCCAGAAAAACTAGTCTTTCATATCGATAATCCACCTTCGAAGCCCCGCTGCGCACCGATCAGAAGTTTCCATCGATCTCTGACATTCAAAAATCCATGACAATGGCCCGCTTTCGTGCTGCTTTGCTTCCCTCACTGATCCTCCGCATCGGCGAGCTCGCCTTCTCAGCTACTGTCGCAGGAGTAACAGGCTCCTATCTAGCCTCGACTTCCGGGTCCACATGGTCCAACAGACGCTTTTTCTTCATCGAAGTAGTCGCCAGTGTCGGGATGCTCTGCTCTATCATCTGTCTCTTGCCCTTCGTTGTGCCGCTTGTGTCGGTGTTCATTGATGTATGGCTCTCAGTACTGTTCATAATTGTCTTTGGACTGCTGGTATCTGTAAGTCTTCATATTCCCATAGTCCCATAGTCTCTTGTTTTCATTTGCTCTCTACAGGGCCTTTTGCCCTTCTGATCAATTTGGTAATGGTTTGGCTAACGCACTGTAGTATATTAAGCCGCTTAACTGCGGCAGTGTCTGGGATTGGCACAACATCATCGGTCAGAGCGCCTGCTCGCGATTCAAAGCTGACCTTGCGTTCTCCTTCTTGGCGAGCATGCTGTTCTTGTTGAGTGCGATGTTGGTAAGTTTCTTTCTCTTGGACAGGCTCAAAGTAGACAGAGTCAAAGAAGGTTTAGATAACTACTAATACGTAAGTGGCAGGGAGTCTTTGCCCATACTCGGCGGAAGAAAGCTACGAACTAAAGCGCTGAGTAGAGGCTTAAAGATATCATATCTATTTATTTTCTCTGCTATTTATTCGAGGAATCTCTTGGAGTTAGTGGCATAGAGAAATGTGCAGATAGACTTAGCGTAGAAATGCCCTACATTCCATAGAGGATCAGCTGCATTTAGACCTGTAATCTACATCAGTTCACTTTATCTAGTATACCATCCTCCTCAATGAATTAACATCCTTAATCCACCCAGCTCATCTACGTAGGTTCAGCTTTATAGGTGACTCCAATCTTCCTGAGTTATTCTAGGTGGTCTGAGCAGCCGGGTAAGGGATGGGAGAGGAGGATACTGGGGCTGTATTTTCAATATCTTCCTCTCGGCAGTTTGAGACTTCTACGACTTCCATCAAGCTCTGACTGCGGTATGCCCTGGAAGACAGGATCCACTCTACTATTTCAACGCCTCGAGCTAGTATGCATTCGCTCTCCCACCCTTCGTGTATGCGCCCGACGATGAGGGCGCAGCCTATTGCATATAGTGACAGGGTGTCTGTTACTGCTATTTCGCTCAACTGGATCCTTTTAACTACCTTTGTGGATATTCTAGCTGTAGACATCCTGAGTTTGTGATTTGCTGCACTTCGCAGTCGTCGGTGGCTGAGATGGTTCCTCTAACAGATTGAACTATTACGTCGATCTATGCAGTCAGCGCCTTTGGACGAACGCCACGTTATGTGCATGATTCATGCCGGAAAGCCACCGGCAGCGATGGTGAAGAACTTGAAATAGAATTACCTCAAGGTTTTTGTTGGAGAATAATCCCGAACCCACTGCTTGCCCTATTCGGCGAGCCATGTTGCAAGTCGCATTACAGTTCGGGCCATCTTCTAGCGAGAAAGGATCCCTTCCACGACGAAATGTTGGAACATGTCAATAATCTAGTATGTCTCAAAATACTCTTCTACGTATTCATACATCGGCCAGATCACAGCTCATCTTTGGCTTTTGGTATCTCAACCGGCCCCTCAGGTCTACCACTATCTTTCGATAAATCAACCCCTTTCTTCTTCCGCCATTTCTCCCACAACGCCCAGAATTCCTTCTCCATGCCTCCCTCCATCTGATCCGGCAAAATCACTGTGTACTCTACCAACAGATCGCCAAACTCCGTCTTGTGATAGACACTGTCGCCGTCTTCGTGCCACTTGGGCATTCCTTCCCCTGTCACGCGTTCAATCAGACCAGGCTGGATGATGCCACCGCGGGGTCGAGAAAGGGCGACAATGTGCCCGTCAAGATGCGTGAGATTGCGGCTCCAGCCGCCCATCCAAGCCTCCCGAAGAGAGAGAACCTCCTTCCAATAGAGATCATCGCCCTTACGCCTGAAAAACGTTCCGTCAACCCGTCCTTCATTATCTTCCTCTAAACTTGGATCTTTCTCCATGAGCGTCACATGTAGATCGCCTGCCACATAATCTGGGCTTTCATCTGCATCATTCTCATACCTGATGTGCATCCCCTTTGGTGCACCCTTCTGGACATCCAGTTGGAAGGTACTGACCTTCCTCACCACTCTGTTGCCATCGCAGACTGGACATTTGTGCTTGATCGTCTTGCCTTGACCGCCGCACTGGTCACAAGTCACTTGCACCTGCTGGAAAATACCAGGAGCGAGCATGTGTTTCTGAATTTTGACTCCGTGGCCGCCGCATGAGTGACACTGGTCTACCTGCCCATCCGCACTTCCGCTGCCCTCGCACTCCTCACATATCTGCTGCTTCTCGAGCTGGAATTCCGTCTGGTGGCCATTATAGAAATCTCGTAATGGGATACCGACTCGTACTTCCATGTCTGGGCCGCGCCGCTGGCCTGCTTGATGCCCAAAATGGCCACCACCGCCGAAGAAGCGCGAGAACAGGTCGAATGGATCATGATGTTGTTGCCCGCCGCCCTGTTGGCGCTGCTTTAAGCCTTCATGGCCGTACTGATCGTAGATCTTGCGAGACTCGGGATCAGAAAGGGCTTCGTAGGCTTCAGCTACTTCGACGAATTTTTGCTTAGCAGTCTCATTATTCCTGGTAAAAGTATTAGAGACGACTTGCAATATTTGAAAGAGATAGAGGGGCATTACGGATTCTTATCGGGATGGTATTTCTTGCTTAGAGTACGGTACGCCCGCTTGATATCTTTCTCGGAGGCCTGCCTGTCTACTCCAAGGAGCTATAAAAAATTAGAATAGAATCCAGGGAAATATGTCTTGATAAAGTCAGGCTCACTTTGTAAAAGTCCTCAGCACAAAATGCTATGTGCAGCATACATAGCAGCACGAACCAGGTCAAGGGTAGCCACATGTTTGCGCGGAGATGCGCCTGCAAAGGAGAAGCCCAGTGCCTGAAGAAGTGGGAAGATCAAATGACGACGCTCATGAGCATGAAAAGAGTGACTGAGAAACTTAGGAAATGAAGGGATGTGGGATGGAAAAAGCCAATTGAGAGGCGGATTGACTGGGCCAAATTTATTATGTATCCAGCTCGCAAAGATACCAGCGTGTCACTTCTATCGATGCCGACAGGGAGCATGCGGGGCGGGCGGCCGAAAAGCTGGGTGTGAACTTAGAAGACTTTAAGCTACTGTTGCTGCATGACTCCACTCACAACCGCAGCCTTTTTCGTAGCCTTATCCATTCTTTTTTGGAACTCGCATCTTTCTCGCATTTACGACAACAAGATGGGGGCGGCCAAAAAATATAGTCTCGTCTCTATGGAGGACGAGGACTTGGGCCCAGCCAAAGTCGTCGAGAAGAAAAAAGAGAGGAGGCGACACGGCGAAGGCTCCTCACGTCGCGAAAAACATCGAGAGCAATCACCCCACCGAGAACACCGTCCGAAAGCAATTCGCAAGCACAATGATACGGATTACGAGGAGAGGTGGGGAGATGAAGACTACATCTCTGAGGAGGAGCCGGAATTCCAGGAGTCTGCTCCCAAAAGAGTCAAGACAAGCCATTCGGATGACGACCTTTCGGAGGGGGAGAGGGAACGGAGAAGGGATAAAAAAGAGAGAGATGAGTTTGCGGAACGTCTCCACAAGCGAGACGCCGACAAATCGAAGAAGATCGTCGAGGACTCAACTACAAAGGACTCTGTTATGGCGCAACGGAGAAGACTCGCAGATGATGCTGCTGCCAGAGCTGCTGCTATGCCCGACTTACGAGAGAAATCGCGCCAGGATTATTTGAAAAAACGGGAGACTGAAAGAATAGCTCTTCTTCGCAAACAAGTGAACGACGAATTAGCTGAAGAACGATCCGGTGTCCGGCTCTCGGATAGGGAGAGAGCAGAGTTTGCGAAGAACAGAGAGGTCCTCAGACTTGCAGAAGAGCGTCTCAGGATAGATGATCATCGGGAAGGTTATGCCCTCCCGTCTGATTATTTCTCTACAAATAAAACTGATTTGTTGAATGAACGTCATGTCGAGAGGGACGAATACGGCCAAGAAAAGCTTGTTACTGAGCATGAACTCTGGGAAAAGCAACAAGCTAAATTAGCAAATAGTCAGATCCAGAGCACGGAACGTGTGGACGAGGGCGAATATGACTACGTACTAGATGAAGAACAGGGCATCAAGTTCATCCTTGATTCAAAATTGAAGGGTGAGGGATTGGAAAAAGACCAACGATTTCTGGAAGCGGTGCGACAGTCTGAGCAGAAGGCTTTGACCATGGAGCAGACCCGAAAAAGTCTTCCCATCTACACCTATAGAGAAGAGTTTCTTTCCGCAATACAGGATAATCAGGTCCTAGTGCTCGTTGGAGAGACAGGTTCTGGGAAGACGACACAACTCCCCCAGTATTTGCTGGAAGCGTCACTCAATGAAGGACTGAAGATAGGTGTGACACAACCAAGACGTGTCGCGGCAATGAGTGTGGCCCAGCGTGTCAGTGAAGAGATGGGTGTGAAGTTGGGTAATGAAGTAGGATATGCTATTCGTTTCGAGGATAACACGAGCGACAAGACCCTGATCAAGTACATGACGGATGGCCATCTTCTGAAAGAAATGACCTTGAGTCCAGATCTTTCTGAGTATTCCGTCATTATGATAGATGAGGTATGTCTTCACTTACCCATCCCTTCTGACATCCCTTGGTCGCTTCAGTAAGACTAGGACATCAAATTGACTCAATTTTCAGGCTCATGAGCGCACAGTCGGCAGTGATGTCCTCTTAGCACTGCTCAAAGATCTTGCTAAGGCTAGACCGGATTTGAAAATCCTTGTCGCTTCGGCAACTCTCAATTCGCAAGCCTTCAGTGAGTATTTTGGTGACTGTCCCATCTTCAACGTACCAGGTCGGCGATTTCCCGTCGATATCCATTATACACCTCAACCGGAGGCCAATTACCTGGCTGCTGCCATCACTACCGTCTTGTAAGGCTCTCCACAAAACAAATTATCCTCAATAAGCTAATAGTCTCGTAGTCAAATTCACACATCTCAACCATTGGGTGGTATGACAGGAGGTGACGATATACTAATCTTCCTTACTGGGCAAGAAGAGATCGAAAGTGCAGCAGAGACAATTGCCGACATCTCGAGCAAATTGGGTACACGTATACCTGAGCTTATAATCTGTCCTATTTTTGCTTCCATGCCACAGGAGGCACAGAATAAAATCTTTGAGCCAACAGCCAAGGGCGCTCGGAAAGTCGTACTCGCAACGAACATCGCGGAGACTAGTCTAACTATTGACGGCATCGGATATGTCATCGACTCAGGATTTGTGAAAGAAAATGTGTATAACCCTACTACCTCGATGTCAAGTCTAGTGACAGTTCCTTGTTCACGAGCTGCAGCCAACCAAAGAAGTGGTCGCGCGGGACGTGTGGGTCCTGGCAAGTGTTTCCGTCTATATACCAAATGGGCTTATATGAACGAGATGGAGGACAGCACTACGCCCGAAATTCAAAGGACGAATCTAGATGGCGTAGTATTGCAGCTCAAAGCTCTGGGCATCAACGACCTACTTCATTTCGACTTCATGGATCCGCCCCCAACAGAAACACTTATCTCTGCACTCAACAAACTTTACGCGCTTTCTGCACTCAACGATAAGGGAGAATTGACAAAGCTTGGGAGACAAATGGCGGAGCTTCCTATCGAGGTACAGATTGCCAAATCTATCCTCGCTTCTGATAAGCTTGGCTGTTCGGAAGAAATCCTCACTGTGGCAGCGATGCTAAGTGAGGCTGCATCCTTGTTTATGCCCCGCCCAAAAGATGAGAGCAAGAGGATTCAAGCGGATAGTGCAAGGGCTCGATTTAAGGTTCCCGATGGCGGCGACCACCTGATGCTGCTTCAAATCTGGAACTCATTCCTTGACAGTGACTACTCTCCTATTTGGTGTAAGGAAAATTGGCTTCAATATAGAACGCTCAACCGAGTTCGAGATGTTCGAGATCAACTTGCTAAACTCTGCGAGCGAGTGGAAGTGACGATGTCCAGCTGCGGATCAATAAACAGCGATCCCATTATCAAAGCGATAGTCGCTGGATTCTTCGCCAATGCTGCAAAATTAGAGAGAGGAGGGGACAGCTATCGAACTCTCAAAGGTCATTCAACCGTTTACATCCATCCCTCATCCATTCTGATGGATCCGTCAAATGGCGGTGCCCCTGGCCCGAAGATTGTCTTGTACTTTGAGCTTATGCAGACTTCGAAGGAATATATGCGGAGCGTGCTGCCGATCCCAAAGATAGAGATGCTATATGACGCTGCTCCTCATTACTACAAGAAGAAGGATCTAGAAGCAATGGAGGACAGGAAAGTGCCAAAGAAACGAGACTAGATAATATACCCAGTTACAACTCGATTCTGTGTAGTGACTTCGTGAGGTTTATCATCCCAATCATCTTCCATACCCTGTAACGAAGCATTGTAGACTGTTTAGATCTGGACTTCAGCGTCCCATCAATCGAGAAGTATATCCACAGAGGCTTGAGCCACGCCTTATAATAAACCTGCCATCTTCAGCGATCTGCCCCTCCAATATCTTACCGGGCCTATTCCACATTCCCTTTAGTTTCAAACCTCCTGCACCTCATTCGCCGGTATGATCCACAGTAACAACCTCAAGCCAAGCCACCACATTCTGCTCCGAGACCTCAGAGGTCGCCGTACCTAACCTCACTCATCAACTTTACTACTCTTCACTTTCTATAAGGATACAGAACAATTAGACATCAGAAATACTAAACTCACCATTCCACCAGCCCAACTCCCATTTCTCCCCCTCACTACTAGGCTGCACGATCCATTCCCCATGTCCCAATCCATGATCTAGATATCCAGCCCCCGCGATATCGAAACTCCATTCCACAGATATGTAAGCAGAAGGCCACGGCGTCCCCGGCCACCCACTCTTAGCTACTTCCTTCGGCAAAGCAAAGAGCTGCATCCATGCCGGCTCCGGATCCCACATATGTATCTTCTCGCCTAGGAGAATTAGTTGGTGTGTATCATTAGTGAGTTCGAAGGTAGAGCTTGGATCAGGATCGGAGGTGAGATTGAATTGCCATGGTGAGGCCAGGGAAGAAGAGTATTGTTTTTGAGGTAAGATGTAGAAACCGGTACTGTCGCCGAGGTCTGGAAGGGCCGGTGTGTTGTTGAGATTGGGCTCGGAGGTGTAAATGAGAAGGTTGTAGGAAGGAGATGTAATGGGTTCAGCTTGGTTCTGGGCGCATAAAAGAGTTAGAAGGGCAAGCCCTATGGCATGGATAAGATTGGAAATTTTCATTTCAAAAAGTGGTCTTGATTATTCATACCAAAGAGAGAGGGGAAAGATTTTCAGGATGTATAATCCGAGAAGGGACGGGACGAACCGAGTACGACAGTGACTTCAGCCTATTCAATTGTCACTTCTCCTGGAAGAACTTTGCCATGTCCGTAAGATCTTTTCCTGTCTACTCCTAAATCCAGGAGTCTAGTAGCCTTGGAGTCTTTAGTCGTTGAGTTATTAGAGTAGGTACCTATAGACTTCGCGTAGGGAACACCAATCTCCTCCGAATTGTTGAAGACACCCGTTAAGTTTCAACTTTCATATGGTATATGCCTGTATGCAAGATAGCAGTCTCTACTATTCTGGTTATATCATTCCTCTGTAGCCAACCCACGAGTCGTGTCAATGGGACTTCCTGTGAGTATTTCCCTCGCTGCATCGCTTGCCGAGTCTGAGTCCAGCTTAGTATGCTCAGACTTGGTACTGTAATGTCTGAGACTGGCCCTGGGCCTCACCACTCCGCAGCATCTTCTCCAAGATCTCTAGATCCGCCAAAGCCTCCTCTGGTGACTGTAAGGAATTGACTTTGCCATCCACAATGCCCTTAGACCATGCAGCAACCTCTTGCTCGGTTCCATTGCCTTCACCTGTGTCTTTGAAATCCTTTTCGGACACATTGCCTTCTTTTTCTTCCCCTTGTCTAACGATAACCTTCTGTCCGAAGATCGACACGCTACCCTTCTCGCATGCGATTGTATACTCACTTCCCCCAAGGGTAGTTCCGAAAGACACCGAAAATGTGCCAGAGATTCCAGACTTAGTCATCCATATAGCATTGAGCGAGTCGACAGGAGGCAGATAGTCATGACGCAGATTTGTATACGCAGTCAAGGAAACCGGTTTGGCTTCCTCTCCCAATAGTAGACGCGTACCAGCAACAAAGTGTACGCCTCCATCAAGTAGGAAACCCCCCTGATGTGAAGGCTTCTTCCGCCACGGCGTCTCTATCCCATTATCAGCTTCATGAATCGCTATCACGACTTGTGAACTTTACCCAAATACTTACCCAGATATTTCCCACCGTGAGTCAGATTTGTGAACATTTTCACTCTAAAATTGAGCACCTTTCCTAGCTTCCTGACTTCCTCCGCCGCATAGTCGAAGCTCTCAAGATACCTGAAGTTCTCCGCTACACCCCATGTAGCTCCTCCCTTAGTTTTATCACTCTTGTAATACTGGATCAATTGCTTCGCTCGGCCAGTATTTTCCGCGATCGGCTTCTCGCTCAAGACATGTTTGCCTGCTGCTAGAGCCGCTTCAATATACTCAGGTTGCGCCATGATTGGCAGTGCAAGGAGCACGGCCTGAACATCGTCGCGAAGGAGCAAGTCGTGGTATGTGTTACCTGATCCGGAATCGTCTGAGTAAAGAGAAACATTTGCGCCTAAAGATTCTGCAGATTTGCGTGATCGCGAATAGATTGCTTTAAGGGTGAGGTGTTGAGCTTTTTGGACTGCTGGCTAAGGTGGGGTCAGCATGAAGAGGTAATGGGAAGTAGGGGAAGGAGAATTACCAGGTGGTAATCTTTTACAAAGATACCGCTGCCGATGATCGCTACGCCAACGGACATTTTGATTATGTTATTTGAATTTGAAGGAATAAAATGCGCTGGGAGTTTGGATGGAGGGGTAGAATATTTAAAGAGGATGGTGGTGGTGGGGTAACTTTTCGGTCGACAGTTATCCGAAACCATATCGTCATACAATACTGCGACTAACCGCGTTTCTTTTTCGTCTGGTTGCACTTCTCCCATCCTTGACAAAGACTGATCTGATGGCAGGATTTACAGTTACATCACGGATATTATATATAATCACTGAGAGTCGTGATTTCTCTGCATATATAGTCTTATCAATTTAAGTACCCCGATGGCATCAATGGCGCTGCGGCAACTTAGTCTCATGTCTTTCACATCACCAGCCAAACGACTATGAGCAAGGCTGTGGTATAGATTCGCTTCAAGAGGAGTATGACCTATGTGACGTTGATGTAATTCCTCAATCTTTCCATTCATCTAGTAATTTCCTCATCTCACTACTCATTCCTGTGTACATGCCACCGAGACCAGCAACTAATTTGTCTCGTTCTTCGCCCTTAGCTACTCCCCCTCCGCTTCTAAGACATAGTCGGGCACCTTCAAAATAATCTGCCACAATAGCATAACCCAAACCCTCGGACGGATCTGCCCCTGCATCCAGAAGGATTTTCATAATCGGTGGATTCCGGGTGCTGACAGCTATCCCAAATGCATCTCCGACAGTCGCACCAAACTTTAGCAATGTCTCAACAGCTTGCATATTTGAGGCTTTGACCGCGTAGTTCAAAGGAGAACCCGGCGTGCTCTCCCACTGGACCAGCTCATTGAGCCCTCCACAGTCATCGCCAGCATTGACGTCCAAATGATACTGGTTTATCAAGTGCGTAATCATAGGAACGGCGTCCTTGCAGCGAGATGCATTATGAAGAGCGTTACTTGATTCAGGTTTGGCGCCCCGCCGTACAAGGTATTCAAAAAGACCTGGGTCTCCACGAGCTGCAGCCTTATTGAGAACCTCGACAGTATTGTCGCGGTACAGCTTGTCGGCTCCTTTGAGAATTCTGTTACCGCCGGCGTTGATATTCAGACTTTGATCCAGTAGAAAGTCGAGGATTTCGCGGCGGGAGAGAACATATCTGGAGATGTCAGTGGATCCGGTGACCGCTGAGGGACGATCATACACGAGAATGTTCTCTTCAGAACCTCTGAAATCCATTCCGAACTTGGCAAGAAGTTTGAATATAGCTACAGAAGTGCAATTCTTGACAAGCAGGATCAGAGATATCATCTTCACATCGGCTCCTTGCTCGAGAAGACATCGTGTGCCATCTATCCAGCTCTTGATAATTGTACGGTGCAGGAGGGTTTTTACGTTAGCTTCACTCAGATACTCGAAACATTTCTGTATCTCATTGCTGAACTGGTAAGCATCTTCATTGTCGAGGGCTGTCCAGCACTTCTGGAACGCAGCTTCTTGTATCTCATCTTCTGTTTGCATTGAGAGGGCGTTGATGAACAGGTCTTGAAGATTAGGCGAATTTAGGGAAGAGGATGATGTAGATTGTCCGCCAGATCTGAAGTCTGTGAGAAGCGTATGACTACATTGACAATTTAGTAAATGTTTCAAAAAGGAATACTAAATAAAGCAAGTCGCACGTTTTGGGCAGGCGCTGACTTGTCCTTCGACTGCGACGGCCTAGAAGCAAGCAATTGTCCAAGCTAACCAAAGCAAGTCTGATTGTGCATTTTCACCAGATCTGGGCGACTGTGAACAGCCGAACTGGACATTTCATCCAGACTAGTCTTGTTAGATACTCTGCACCAATCACATCGCATCTAAGTATGATGCTTAAATAAGAAGGGAAAAACCCACTTAGGAGACAGACGAAGGAATTCGATTACTAAATATGTGGCACGGAAACGTGAAAATTTAAAGTTGCAGACATTGCCCCTGAATACGTGCATGTGGCACAGCCGCAAAGCCGCACATATACGACAGACGAGCACACATCGCCATCATCACTAAGTTCGACCTCACATCAGCATCGGCCCCGCAAGCGCGGGGCTAAAGCTCGTGAGGCTTCACCAAACATAGAATTCATGGCACTTCTTCGCCTGCTGCGCGGCTTGACCCAGCACTAGATAGCACTCACCAGCCGCTCACTCAAAGAATACAGCATCCAGAAATAATAACTACTCCACCGCGAATAGCTAGTCGAAACAATGTGGAGACAGCGAAGACGCCACGGTTATTCATAGTCGAACAACCACGCTCAAATCACTGTACCTGAAATTCGGCTCCACTTACAGAAGCTTTTCAGGAACGCCCGCGATGGGAGCATCCGGGCAGTGCAGGCAAGTGAGCCTCCAAGCTTGGTTTGTTTCAAGCTTTGCCAAGTGCTCGTCTCCAGCCATCTAACAGTGTATAGTCCAAAGACTATCGTAAAGAATCCTGCATTTACCTCAAACAAGGACACACATCAAGGTCGAAAACTGTCCGATGGCTTCGGAATTGCCCTGTATCGCAACTTAGATATGCATTGTGCCTACCCAGGTACTGCATCGGCCCAGATGCAGCTGACCTCCTGTGCCATTTCTGGACTGGATCGTGGGACAAACCAAGCGTGTGCTCTTTTCGGAAAAATTCAAAAGAGCAGGAAAGAACTGCTCCATTTGGCCCGAGGGATTGATCCCAACAGTCTCGCCTGCGCGGTTCCCTGCTCTGCCGCCCAGGCGCGATCTGGACAGCACAGGCAAGAGTCATCCCTTTTTAGCATGCCATCATGGAGAGGACGCCACCCCGCATATGTCTTATTCTATTCTAGTTGAAAACTAATGGATATTTATAAGGTCTAACGAGACCTGGAAAAAGGTGCCAAGGTAGCTCTGGCCAATAAGGACTGCTCACGGAATGTTGAAATTGTGGAGGAATTGCCCAGCAAGCACAAGCTTCAACGATCAATGCTTATAAGCCTAGAGTCTGTAAATTAAGCTCAGAGGCTGGAGAAGGATCTTTTGAGGCCCTTGGCACTGTGATCCTCCTCATCCGCCTCAATCTCTCAGTACACAGGTAGGCTGAAGGATGCATTTTGGTGAGGATTTTACATGAAGATTTCAGATCAAAGCAGAATTAACGAGTATATAATGATTGCCTGTTCATTACTTCAGTGTCTCATTATCATTCATTCAGTTTCTCATCGTCTTTCTCTAGTTTTCCCTAAAAGCACTTTCATTCATACTCATCCATCCACTTCATTCATTCTCGATATTCCAATATCATGATTTTAAAGAACACATTATGGAGCCTCTGTCTCCTCAGCAGTACAGCGCTGGCATCGTCACCATGGCTTGTTGCTAGAGCAAATGGAACAACCACGGCGACCGCTGCAGAGTCTACTGCTAATGCTACAGTACCCAACGATGTGGCGAACCTTTGCGCTCTAGGACCTCCTGGCGCTGACAGTAAGTGCAGCATCCAGTCAATAACATCATGACTTACATATTGTAATAGGCATCACGGAGTCTGGCGCAGTGAAAGCAACATGCTCGGACTGCGTGACAACTTCAGGCGTCGTGGTTGGCACAGCTGAGCCCACCGATCTGATCCCCACGAATCAGACGGCCAGTTATACGGCTACTGATGATAACACCAACAACAAGAGAGCACCTCTGACAACCATCCCAGTGGCAACGCTTATGCCTCGGGCTCCGAAAGCCGTGCCCTTGGCTGAACCAGACGCAAATGGTCAAGAAGCCTTCATGGAAGAAATCAGAGGCAGTATCGATATTAATGATGGTGGTATTGTCATTGTGCCATCTAACAATCAACTCGCCAAATGGACTATCCCTCTGAAGTCCCCGATAGATGGGAAGACAGTCAATACGCCTATTGGCGTGACAGGTGTCTGGTACCCATGGCCCAAGAAGGCCAAGAACTACAAGATGGTGGGCATGCATGGCTGTACTGGTGTTTTGATTGTGGTAAGTTACCTCTTCTTCTGTAGATATTTTTAGGCTAAGGTTCAGGGTAATTCTGGTTTCTGGGCTGGGCATTGGTGGGAGTCTGCTCGAGAGAAGAACGTGAATGGAGGTAGCACCTTCAACTACCGGTACGGCACAGGTCCCAATGATGTCGTCACAAGATCTCTGGAAGACTTCAAGACGATTGCGACAAACATTCTTGGTCAACCTTCGCCGGCTGGTGCAGACACCTTTATCAGTTTGGCGGATCTGCAAACTCAGAAAGGGGATCCGTTCGGAAGAGACAACGGCGGTGGGGACATTTACATTATAACAAAAGCTGCTGGGTAGGCCACTCCCAACTGTCTTTGTGCTTTGACTGACTTCTCTCCAGGACATCAGCAGCTCAGCAGAAGAAAAATATGTATGACCCGCAAATTCAAGCACTTAAAACAGCTCTCCAAAAATATGTTCGGCCAAACTCTGTCTCTGTCGTTCCTTATATTGGCGCCGATGACGCTTTTACCCCAACAAACGGCGATCCGGATGATCTTCGTTCACCAGCAGGCGTTCCAAACACTCTCAACGGCGTATCTATTCTTCAATACAGCCCTTATGCCGGGACTGATAAGAAAGGCTGTCCGCAGGCACGTGCTAGGGTCTGGGCAGAGATCAACACCTCACCACCTGTTGACAGAAAATGGGGTTCCACAGTTGCCGGTCTTAGCAAGAGAGATGGATCATGTAAGTTGACACATATGCCCTTCCGATGGCAAGATAAGCTCACGAGTACGTAGGTGCTTACAATCCCAGCTCGACCTCGAGTGTCACAAAAACAACAGAAGCCCCTCGCCCTTGCTACGTCTACGCAGACCCAGACAATGATGTCAAAGCAGTGTGCATGTGTAGCAATGGACACACAATCCCTCTCGTTACGACGACCAATTCTGCAGGATCACTTGATAACTGTCCCTGGACGACTATCCCACCTGAAGCTTTGACCACAGCGAAACCTACCACGACCGACAATAGGCAGTTCAAGTTCACCCACACTGACACGGACAAGAGGGTTATCGCGTGTGAGACTTATAGTGTACAAGATTACGCAGGCTATCCTGTCTCCTTCTGTCAGTACTCAATTTCTTCCAGTATTATTATCATCTAGTCTCGATTGTCGCAAAGTTCAGCAAATTAAAAACCTACCTGCTAACGTGACACTCAGGTGCTGGCACCACCGCCCTCCTCTACCAACCCCCAGTCGCCAGCATGGAACTCGGCTCCTCCAAAGTCAACGTCGGCAGCACCATGACCGGCGAAGTCCTGTACACCAGTGTCTCCAAAGCCGTCATGTCCCTCTGCCCAACGCCCTCCACCGCCGGCGCTTGGACATCCTGCCAGACCGGCACCGTGGAAGTCGGCAGCGCATCTTACACCAACGGCGGCGAGCCCATCGACGGCGAACTCACAGTCCACGTCACAGATGCACAGTACAACTCGACCAACTACCTCGACATGTTCATCAACATGCTCGCCGGGGCAGCGAACGCCAGCGCCGCAGGCAGCAACTGCAAGTCCATTGGGTGGCAGTACGAGATGTACAAGAAGAGCAAGCGGGACCCGCTCGGCGGCGGCCTGGTGCCGCATCTCGAGAGGGGCAACGACATCTTCTGCAACATCAACAGCTTCTTCGACACGCAGTTCTACAACGACGTGCAGGAGACGGCCGAGATGTGGTTCGAGGCCGAGTTCGGCTTCAAGCTGGGCGAGCTGGGCGAGTTCGACTGCTCGTCGACGCTGGCTGTCGTGGGCGAGGTGCTGGGGGCCATCTTCCTGGCGCTGTTCGATCCGGCGCTCGAGTGGATCCTCGCGGCGGGTATCGAGCTGGGCGAGCTGGCTTGCTCGGCGGGTGAGATGCTGAATGGGAAGATGATTAAGGGGAAGAGGGGGCTAGGGCTTGATGAGCGGGATGCGAAGATGGCGAGGGCGTGGGAGAAGGAGATGAAGAAGGATAGGAAGGTGCCGATGAATGATTATAAGAAGAGGCAGTTGGGGTTGATTGAATAAGGTGGGGAGTTGATACAGTAGAGTAGGGGGAGGATCTGTTCTGGGAGAGGCATATACCCAACATCTCTTTTGCTTCGTGTCTCATACGATATCCATGCATAGCATTGGCGTTGAAAAATTGAAAACACCTTTCACCATCCAAATTATTCCTGCTTTATATCTTGTTCTTTCTGCGTGACATCCACCATTTAGTTACTGATTCGTAGCCAGCATACACTAGCCGGATATGAGTCGGACCACCACTTCCAACGTCCTGATGTGATTTGAAAGCCAACCTTTTGATATTCTTATCTTTCCATGTCAAATGAGATAGTTGAATGAATCCTTCATTTAAGCTTATGATCATGCCGATCTTTGAAAGACTCCATTCTCTCTGGATGTTCTCTTGATCCTCACGTGATACTTAAACCTCGTATAGGGATTTTCACGGCTGGTTGGCCGTCCCCCTTGGAAAAAAGAGCATACATACGCGCGTTCGCGTTCGAAGTCCAAGATTCTCGAAAAGCAAAAAAGCCTCTTGAATGTCTTTAGAAACCTACTTAGCGAATCGCTTACTTGTATGCAAGACCTGGCTCGAAGTGTCCGGGATACTTACGAAGACTCCTCCTACCTAATATAATACTTCCTCCTTGAGCGTCTTTCACATGCTCATAGCCGTTTTGAGGGATTTTTTTTGTTAACCACATGGCTTTACCTTGTCCGTCAGAAGCTTAAATATATTATCCGAGACTTTGGGAACCCCCATGTGGAAACCTGCTTTTTTTGACAAAGTTTCAACACTTTTCATCGGGCAGAAGCTCGGCGGTAAGCGTCAGCCATATTTGCACACTTGCATCTTGCACCTCAACGAATACATGTGATACTCGTTTTTTGAGGTATGGGAGATAAGAGTTCGTGGAGTCAATGATTGGCAAAAAAAAAGCTTGATAAAGTGTTGAGATGCATGGCTTTGCTGGTGGTGGAGTCGGGAATAGATGAAAGTATGGCGAGTGTTGGGCCGTAATTTTGGATGTGCAGCTTTGGAAGTAAAAGGAGATCGACAAGGAGGAACAAAGGGTGTTGATGACAGGGTGATGGTTATTTCAATCAAACAAGAATGATTGCTTTGTAGAGATCGTATACCTTGACTAGGGACTTTCTTGTATGTGTATGTTTATGTTTCATGTATCAGCACTTCAGCAGTGGCACCAGATGGGTGATTTCCGCATCAAGTCGTTTTTGGGACTACCGAGCCCAGATTTGATGACCTGCATCAGATGATGATGATGATGATGATTCCGATCATGGCGCCATGCTTTTCTGAAGCAGGCTACTGACATCCCAAACCTCCGGTCCGCGTCCAGAGGGAGAGTAAAACGACCGACTGTTACGATGGCAGATCGCAATATGGCCGGCCATGTCATCGGCGAGATTATGGATCTGGCTTACCTCACTCAGTCGGGGTTCCCCAGTCCAGGCTGGCTGGCTGGCTGTCTGGCCATGGCCCATGGAGAGATCAGCCTTACCTAATGAGGCTAGCGGCTGGAGGGGATGACAATCACGTGGACTAGATGCGAGTAGTTCAACTTAGCTCTTTTGTTTAGCCCGACGTAGCTTGTCGTAGCTCATAGTCGGCCCGTCAGATGGCGCTCCTGCCGTGGACCCGGCAGTCACCGGCTTTCAATCAGATTCGCAGCGCTCACCCCCCAAACAACTCTCGCTCAAAATATCGCATGATTGTTGGCCAAGTCGACGTGCAAACGTTCATCATCTCCCACACTCAACCCCGAGAGCAGAGGCACATCCATGCAGCATCCATGAGCCCACCGACGGAATAGGGCCGACCAGCTTGCTCCAGGCAGGCCGGGTTCCCAGGGTTCCCAGGGTCACCAGGTCAGGATACAGGCTTCCCTCGCGGATCCCCCGGCGATGTGCTACCCCAGAAGCCTCAGCCGCGGTGGGTGGCATGGTTTCTCGGCGCGGGAGAAGAGGCACAGAGGGAGAGGGAGAGAGACAGGTGGAGGAGAGAGCGCGAGAGAGCAAGGAAAAGCTGGCTGGGATGTGCTGATCGCATGTAACGTGAGTGGCTGCATACGTACAAAGAAACACGAACAGGTGCTACGTCGATGGCTTGGAGCCGGCCTCCCCAGCTCCTATTTTCCTATTTGGATGGATCACCAATCCTGACGCGCTCTTCCCCCTGGGAACCCCAGTTCGCGCGATGTTTTCCTCAGCGTGCGGCGTCGTTCAGGGCCTGCGATTGGCGCCCGCGAGTCCTGGATTACTGGTCTTCTCCGCACCCCGCCTGCCAATGTGACATGCTATTTTAGCTCGTCCACCGAGATCCATGACTCCATGTTGTCAAGCATCGACATGGGGATGGGCCGCGTTCGAAGTTGCAGCAGTGAGTTTATAAGCTCATATCCCCCCCCGTCTTCGCATTCGCCTTTTCTCTCGCTCATGCGGAAAAACAAGAAGCATTGCTCCCTAGAATAGAAGTTGGACGTCGAAATACCACACAAGATGGCCATTGCCTTGACCAAGCCTGCGGGCGTGCCTGGCAAATCATGGCCCGCGGTAAGAACGACCTCTCGAAAAATCGTGTGATCGCTTGAAACTGATTTAGTACTAGATTGTTATTGGATTGTTTGTTGCGTTTGGAGGTGTTCTCTTTGGGTATGAACAGGTGCTCAAATTCTCGGTATTCCCTGCTAATAGACACAAGCTATGACACTGGGACAATCAACGGCATTATTGCCATGGAGTAAGCAGCGCTTGCTCGTTCTGTCGGTTAAGGCTCTAATTGCGCATCAGTTACTGGGAGAATCAGTTCTCCACGGGATTCAGAGACGACAAGGGCCATCTGAATATTACCTCCTCCCAGCAGTCATTGATTGTCTCGATTCTATCTGTCGGAACGTTTTTCGGTGCCCTTGGCGCAGGTCCGATCGCTGATTTTACTGGTCGGCGACTATCGCTGATTATATCCTCATGCGTTTTCTCCTTTGGAGTTATCTTACAAACAGCCGCGACTGCGATACCTTTGTTCGTAGCGGGTCGGTGCTTCGCTGGTGCTGGAGTTGGTCTGGTTTCAGCATTAAGTAAGGTTTCTTTCCCTCTTTAATTTCATACAATACTGATCTTGAATTGTTATCAGTTCCGCTTTATCAATCCGAAACTGCTCCAAAATGGATCAGAGGTGTAATCGTCGGTTCTTACCAATTCGCTATTACAATCGGCATACTGCTTGCGGCTGTAGTGAACAATGCTACCCACAAACGGGAGGATACTGGTTCATACCGTATTCCAGTCGCAGTCCAATTCGCCTGGGCCATAGTTCTTGTTAGTGGAATGCTTATGTTGCCTGAGACACCTCGATACTTGATCAAGAGGGGAAAAGTTGACAAGGCTGCACGATCTCTTTCCAGAATTCGCCGGCTGCCAGCGACACATGAAGCCATTGTAGAGGAGCTGAGCGAAATTCAAGCCAATCATGAATACGAGCTTGGTCTAGGCCAGTCCTCGTATCTCGATTGCTTTAGAGGCGGGCTTGCGAAGAGACTTGCCACTGGCTGTCTCCTCCAGGGCCTCCAACAACTGACCGGCATCAATTTCATCTTCTACTATGGCACACAATACTTTAAAAATTCTGGCATCACCAACAGCTTCGTCATCAGTATGATTACGAGCGCTGTCAATGTCGCTTCGACGCTTCCTGGTCTATATGCCATTGACAAATTTGGACGACGACCTCTGCTTTTGTGGGGAGGTGAGTAGTCCAAGTATCTCGAAAAGAACCAAGTCTAATGAATTTTTAGCCGTTGGAATGACCGTCAGTCAACTCCTTGTCGCCGTGCTAGGAACGACCACGACCGGCCAAGATCCTGTAACTGGGGCCGTCTTCAGCAAGAATCTTGGCGCCCAACGTGCTAGCATCGCCTTCGTCTGCATCTATATCTTCTTCTTCGCCGCCACCTGGGGACCTATCGCCTGGGTCGTCACGGGAGAGATCTTCCCTCTCAAGGTCCGTGCGAAGTGTCTCTCCATGACCACGGCCACAAACTGGCTCCTCAACTGGGCCATCGCCTACTCCACCCCGTACCTCGTCAACTGGGGCCCCGGCAACGCCAACTTGCAGAGCAAGATCTTCTTCATCTGGTTTGCATGCTGCTTCCTGTGTATCACTTTTGTGTACTTCTTGATCTACGAGACCAAGGGTCTTACGTTGGAGCAGATCGATGAGTTGTATGATGAGGTTAAGGTTGCGAGCAAGAGCAGACACTGGAAACCAACAATTACCTTCGCTGCGCAGAGAGAGAGTGTTGCGGGCCAGGGTGGTGTTCATCCAGGTGTGGCGGGAGAGAAGACGGTTGATGGAGCGGAGTACCGGGAGGAGGCTAAGCCATAATTTGGGCGGGGCGGAGCTGTGGAACGGTAGACCTTGTAATCAACGTCTTTATATATATTCAAAATGCTCCCATTCTAATCATCAATTCCATCATCTATCTATATAATGTCCTTCTCCTTCACCCCCCAACGCCTTACGCCGCCCTACCGAGATAACCCTATATCCCAACATTAATCTCTTCAAACGCCTGCCCTTTATCTTCCCTTCTTTCTTTTCTCTCCCCGGTTCCCTGTCATAACTTCGTGACTTCATTCAAGCATCAACCATAACAACACACAAATGCACCCACCCATCCGCGTACGCCGCCTCCCGCATCACCTCCTCGACCGGCGCCCGCATCGGCACCACCGCCCCGTGCAGCACCGGCTCAGCCAGTATCACGTCCCTGCGACTCGGAAACAGACTCGGCAGAACCGCATTCAACGCCCCGCCCAGCGTCTGCGCCTCTCTCCTATCATTGCTGGAGCCGTCTTCTCGAGACGGCGAAACGAGCGTCTGGACGATTTTGAACTCTCCCAGCGGTGCTGCAGCAGCTGCTGACTTGTCATCGGGAGAGGATGGAGAGGGACTGGTAGTCGTAGGAGGTAGAGAAGAAGGGATGTAGATGCGCAGCGGGATGTGCTTTAGTGGGGTGGCGGGGTTGAGCAGGCGCGCGTGGATGGAGATGTAGGCGCTGTAGTCGTTGTCGCAGATGGAGGACCAGAGGGTGGTGCTGTCGGGTTTGGAGAGGGACATGATGCCTTTTGCTGTGCCGTTGCGTATGAAATCTGCCTGTTTTTTCCAGCGAAAGAGAGAATTAGAGTTGGGACTATGATTGGCTTTGTGTTTGCTTTTGTCTGGAGATGGGAAGGGGAGTAAGGAGAGGAGAGGAGAGGAGAGGATGTACTTCTTTCACACTGTTCATGAATGTGTCGTGGATGTCGAAGAGTGGTCCATCACCGAGTGTAAGACGCCATGGTAACGGTGGTTGGTATAAATCGTAGAGAAGGCCGACGGGGAGGTTCTTGAGCTGGATGCCCTCGTATGAGAAGCTGGAGCACGAGGCGGGGCTGTAGAATGTGGTTAGGCGGGGGAGGAGGAGCGGTAGATAGGAGACGCGGGGCACTTGGATAAGGTAGGGTATTGAAGACGAAGATAGTGTTATGTGTAGGGGGATCGTGGAAGCCCATATTTGGGACTGCATTGCTGTTGTTCTAACCTCATCTCATGAAGAAAGGAAGAAAGGAGGAGCCTCGTGGGGAAGGCTGGGGATATGATCACGTGGGAATACGAGGTTGCGAAGATAGAGGTCGCTTTTCCTTCTCAATCTTTCTTTCTATGTCTTGAGAAGTTCACGACAATCAGCCTCCGATGTTGAACAGCGTAATATTTTCTTCGTTCAACATTAGATGATGCTATCTCCGTGCCAAATCTTGCTAGCAGCACATATGATCCAATGGGAATTATGCCGCTCGCTCATGGCCTGCATATCAGCCACAAGTTTTGTGCAACCATCTCAGGGCTCTCTGCAAGGCAGAATGAGGCAGTGCTTCTGACTTCTTCAGCAGCCTTCTCTTCACTCTTTCCTATTCTCTGTCTTTTTTTCTGAGTCTCTTTTCCTATATCACGACTTCATTAGAAGGTTCATGAAAAGCAGCGATGGCGGAGCCGTTAGGCGTCGTCGCCAGCGGCATCGCGGTCGCTCAGCTTGCCGGCCAAGTGACGAGCAGCGTCATAAAGTTGAGAAATTTTTGGAAGCAAGTCCAAGACGTTCCGACAGACATATGTGATCTCCTCGACGAGATAGACTTCTTGAACACCACCTTGTCTCACATACAGCAGGATCTGGAACGCTCATCAAATACATATTCGACTGGCGGTAAGATCCAGCTAGCACAAAGTTTGAAATCGTGTCAAAAAGGCTCCGACGCCCTAAAGACCCTGGTTGATGAGCTAGCTCCGAAGATTGAGAAGAAAAGCGGCTTCAAAAAAACCCTGGGGTCTGCGAAGGTCGCACTGAAAAAAGACGATATCAAAAAATTGAAGGGGAAGATGAAGAGCGCAATTCGGCTGCTCTCCTTGTCACATCAATGCTACTTGAGGTGAGTCTGAAGGATTCAACCACTGGGAATTTTAGGTCTAACAACTATTAGTGCCATGATACAAGCACAACCTGAGATCATAGTTGCTCGAATTTCAGAAAGTATACTTGCTGTTGGCACAACACACCAGGAATCCAATAGTGCCATATCAAATTCACAGCAGTTGGCAGTCGTTCAACCACCAGTCAGATATTGGGAAAGCTTTTATGAGCCTTGGACCAGTGCATGGGGCCGATACTGGCTTGGAAGTCTGGAATACCGCAAACAATGTCGTAAATACAAAGGGAGGAAACGGACCGAATTTTTCGCGAGATACAAATTCCCCGGCTGGCTTTCTGCTACTGGCTGGGACTTCTGCTCGTCGGATCCATATTCCGGTTGGCAGATTGATTTAAAGCCATTTCGATTTCTGGACAGGAACTCACCGTTTTTCGAAGCTGTCATATACGGAGAGTTAGACCGTGTCCGAGAAATGCTACTCAATCGCGAAGGTTTTGTGACAGATAGGATAGGATATCCAGACAATATATATCATGATTGGGGATCAGGCATGACACCATTGCATGTGAGTGAAATACTGAATAGTCCTAATAACTCTAATTCCGTCTATACTGACTTACACAAGTTTGCCGCTCGAAGTGGGAATTTTAAGATGTGCCAGCTTCTCCTCTCGGAAGGCGCAGATCCCTTCAGTCGGGATGATGATAACAGGTAGGACAATATTTTATAAGTAATTTGATACCCTATATGCAGAGTTCAATTACAAATAAAATCACACCTATTGGAAGTGGAAATGATCAGCCGTCCTTCTCCGTCCATCTGATATGTGTTTCATGACCTATTTGTGATAGGCTATTGTTCTTTCGAAGTTGTTATTACCAGTATCTTGTCATTTGTCTCACGGCTTAGAGCATCAAATACGATCATTCTAACGACCTTACAGAACACCGCTGCACCATTTGTTACGCAGAGGATCCTATCTAGCATTCTGGAAAAACGTGGATCCGTTAGTAACATGTAGGCTATTGCTGAAAAATGGCGCCAGCGATCTTCTGATAGAAGACACAGTTATGCTAGAAGTTACTAGAGGTCCCATATCGCTGTATCGCTGTATACAACAGGAAATGTATCCAAGTTTCTTTGAACTCGAATTACAAGATCGCTTAGATGTTTTGGTCCCTCACGCTAGCCATTTCGATCCTAATACGCCATCCCTCATTCGATCATTATTTTTTGGTAATTCCGAAATCGATACTCATGTATTACATTGGGTCAATGGCAGGGGGCAGTCTCTACTTCACATGTGCGCATACGAATATGGGTGGGAGATATTGAATACATCTCTCATGAATTTTTCCGTCGATGAAGATCTTCCCAAGGAGGTGGTGGAGCGATTACGTACTTCTCAGGATTCGAGTTTCCTGTGGCGAGATATGATCCACGATCTTGTTCGAGCAGGCGCTCCTTTGTGTGAAGCTGAAGATAATGGTCGTACCCCATTTATGTTAATGCTCTGGAGATACGCGTATGAAAGTCGAAAACAGTCAATGACAGATAAGAGAGGCAAGGTTGTCCAAGAGTGGCTATCTATATTGGTCGAATGTGGCGTCGACCTGCAGGCTTACGGTGAGGAAGAAAGTCGTGCTTTGGCTACTGCGAAGGAATCAGATGATATAGACTATATGCTTGTCAATATCCTCTTCACCTACGGACCCTGTGTCGAAGACTGGTTTGTCTGGGTCCTAGAACAGACAGACGCATTTGCTGGCGATGTCTGCAGGACAGTCGAAACGGAGCAGAAACAAGATGAGCACGATCTTATCTCTAATATTCCTGGATCATGGCAGGAAGACGATACTGTATAGACAGTCAATTCTGTGAGAGGTAGATGTTCTTGCTTGGTAGCAATGTGGAGGCTTAAGCAGATTGTGCAACTGGTCGATTTCTCTCTAAATGCTGTCTTCAGAGCTTGTTCGGTTAAACAAGAAAGACAGTTTTACAGGAACAGTTGATATGTCAATTAAAATGTTAAAAAGAATATTTAAGATACAGTTCTATGAATCAAGGCCAAATCAGCTGCGTGAAGTTGTATTTATGTTGCAGCGACTTTCTCATTCGAACCTGATCCAGATCCCTCAGCCTCCCTCTCACGCATAATCTTATCTTCAAGCTGGGCTGCAACCTCCGGATTATCATCCACAATATCATCAATCGTCCTCACAGGACCTGTGAAGAAAGTCTTGCCACCAAAGCCCGGCATCCAATAATACACCACACAGAATACGAGCACGAATCCCAGGACCACTACCGCATAGTTCATCTCCTGCGCCGTAGGATCAGGATACGATGGGAAGAGCAACAGGATGAAGATAAACGTCATCCATGCGACGGAATAGACGGCTGAGATATAGGATAATGTATTGCCCATGTACCACACGCCGGGCGTGAAGTTGCGGAACGCTAGACGGGCGACGAGGGGCATGCAGTAGGCGAAGTAGAGACCCATGATAGCGAGATTGAAGATGGAGTTGATGGCGATGGTGTTGACGAGCATCAAGAGACCTTCAGCGAGGGAGCAGATAGCTACGAAACCGACAGCGCGGGCTGGGGTCTTGTTTGCGGACAATACTCGGAGGAAGCCTGAGCCTGGGAGGCCGTGATCTAGGTTTCTCAACGTCAGTCTTAGATCTACTTATCTTGAAGACAAGCAGCCGAGGATGCTCAAGGGCAAATCATACCTCTGGAGAACGCGAACGTCTCTCGCGATGCAGCGACCATCAGAATAGAGCAGTTACAGATTGATGAGAACCATAGAAATACCAGTATCGCAATACTGCCCTTCTTTCCTAGACTGTTAAATGCGATCTGAGCCAGCGGCTGCCCAAGAGGCGACGTAACGAGATCAACGATATCTGGACCCATACAGAACGCAATCGTAATGATCACAGCCCAACCTGTGACCAGAGCTGTGACTAGCGACGAAACCATGGCAAACGGCACCGCTTTCGCAGCATTACTCGCCTCCTCTGCAATCGTCGCTGATGATTCAAAACCGCTCACAACCCACACCGGTGTCAGGAAACTCAGCATGAACGCCCAGCCGTTGTCTGGCCAGAACCCGGTATTCTGGAAATCCGAAAAGACAAAAGAAGCGCTGTTCTTGAGTTCGCTAGGTGTGGCGGCTGCTAGGGCGATGATGAGGGCGAGCAACATGGCGAATTGGATGATAATGTAGCTGAAGTTGAGCTTATTGAGGAGCTTGGACGAGACGCAAGTCATCCCGAAGGTGAGAAAAACGGTTGCGACGAAGATGCCGTAGTTCTGGTACTTGGTTGCAGTGAAGGCACCATCGCTACCGATAGAGCATGTAGCGCCTAGGATGAGCGTTGCTGCATAGATTGTTGAGGCGTAGATTGAGATGTAGCCCAGGACATTCATGTAACCACTAGTTTTGTGTGTTAGTTGGGTACACTGAGTTGGGCTCAGGAGTACATACGCAAGCCAGCACATGAAAGCTCTTTGTCGAGGAGGTGTTAGACGTGCTACCCACTGTATTGATTAGTACAATCCAACAGCAACGTGAACGTATATAGTCGTGAGTCTTACAAAATATAGTCCTCCAGCTGTCGGCATACTGCTGCCCAACTCGCCCAAGCTCAATGCCACCGGGATCAATAACAGACATCCAACGAAGTACGTCCATACCATTCCAACACTTCCTCCGCTCCCGAGTGAGAAGATAATTGATTCCGCAATAGCAGGCGCAATCCCCATAGCTCCAAAACTCTGTCCGAAGACCGTGAGATACGAGAATTCGCGCTTCAATTCCGCACGGTATCCCAACGTCGCTAGTAATTCATCGTCGGAGTCGACGACGCTGGTTGTTCCCTCTTCCATACCCAGCGCCGACTTTGCTTTACTGATCTTCTCCTCGCGGGTGGCCATGGCGACGGCTTATTCCCACTGTGGGATCGAACTTCGGGGGTCAATTGCGTAGGGCTCCCGGGCTTGCTGCAGAGGCAATGATCTGGTTCTCTCGACGACAGGACTCGGAGGCGATATTCATCCTATGAAGCAAAGGGGAGGCTTTACTTTATTTACTAGATCTAGATCCCAAAACAAGGGAAGTCTGTCAGAGACCAGCCGGCGGACAAGATAAGCACAGCGGTGCTGCAGGGGTCAGCAGTTATGACATCTGCATTCTGCATGATCCAGAGCCTCTGTATGGCCTGCCAGGAAGAAACAGAGCTTTAATTGGAAGGGTAAGAGGGTAAGCTGGGGAACCAACAGGACGTTTCAAATGCAGAGAGATAAGCTCTGGGCGTTGGCTTGTCTCGTTTGTCACGCCTGTGCGAAATTCTTTGTAGCGAGATAAGCTGCAGGTGGACGCGGGCGATAAGGCTGCTAGTTCTGCTCCGAGGCTGGTTTCCGATCTAGAGACCTGGATGATAGCTCCCGCTATCTGGGAAACTATCGCATAAAAGTACTTGTAATAGTTGTGCATTAATGAACTTTTCATATAACCCGATTTTTGCTTCTCGCGGTGCTTGCACGATCTGAGAGGGTGGTACTAACCCATGAAGCGAGAAAAGAAAGGGGAAGCTATGACGAGAAACTATCGTGTAAGCAGTGAGATATGCTAGACGGGGACGAGTAATTAAGCACTGCATCGGAAACCAACAAAAATCGTATGCACCATAGCTTGTGACTACAAACCAGTTAGATAGATGGATAAACAATTGAATAGATAGATTGATGGATGAATAATTAAACAAGCATATTTATGAACAGTCTAGGAAGAAAAAAGCTAATGCGGCACCCTCGTAGCTGAGCTTAATTGGCCGACGTCATAGCCTGATTTCTCGCTGTTTGATGCAAACCATCGACTGCAGCAACTATCTTACGTGCCATTCATATGTATATCATGTCCAAGTAGCAATTCGCTATTCATGTTCTACCTATTTATCTGACATACTCTTCCCACTGGATAGGGCTATTGCACACCTCATTTTGGCTCAAATCTTCGCATCACATCACAACCATTGTTGTGTCTCATTAGAAGCTTTCCTGTCTCTTCCCACCTTGACCGCTTGCAGACTTTCTCTAAGATCAACTACGAAAGATTCTAGTCTTCTAGCCCCCTCTTCGTTAGGTCTGTCTTTGATTCATAAAAGCCTTGTGCCATACAGCTCGCTGTACTCCGCAGATAGCAACATACCATCAGTGCCTTGCCAATATACTGAGATTCAATGCCGGTCCTGCCTAGACCGAGATACTTGCTTCTCGTTGGTGCTCACAAGTGTAGAGCTTGATGTATGAATAGAAGCCTATTAATCAGGACTTTGGGTTTTAATTTATTTTCTCGTCGCCTGAAAGAGAAATGTGGCGGCTTACGTGTGGCGCAGCAAATATCATTTCAGCTATGACACTCCTCATTGGGATGGGCATTGTATGATATTTTCAGTCAACGAAACTCGTGACATGAACTTCCTTACCCTGGATCTATGGGTTCTCAAGGCAACAACACGTTGTACACGGACCTAGACTCCTCAAAAAGAGAAATCCGACTGCTCACAATCGATCGACCCAAGCAGTTCCGGATTCCTTTTATCGACGCCATTCGCAGATTTCTGGTTTCCTCCTTCAATTTAGATCGAGACCAGCCCATCAAATGTCGTCTCGAGACCATTATCTTAGACCAAGCCCCCCCATATATAGCCCTCTCGTACGTCTGGGGGGATCCAGACGTGACCGATGCCATCATCGTAAATGGGCAGACGATGATGGTAACCACGAATCTCGTAGCAGCGCTTCGACGCATTCGACGGCGTTACGATGGAACTGGTGAACTATGGATCGACGCAATCTGCATCGACCAACAAAATAATGATGAAAAAGGTGGTCAGGTTTCTATGATGGGCGAGATCTATCACAAAGCCGAAGGTATATATATGTGGCTTGGCGAAGACGAGCGTGATTTCAATTATGCGGTGAAGCAAATAGCTTTCACAACAGCTATTGCTCACATTTTTGAGAAACAATCGGAAGTGACGAAGCGAACCATCGATGCGCGAGGAGGCTTAAATCTTGTAATCGAAAAATGGTTTGAACCATTGTATCGCCCTTTCCTTGGTCGTTCAGAGCGCCGCTGGGAGGCTGTTCGAGACTTATTCCAGAGGCCATATTGGAGGCGAGTCTGGATTCTCCAAGAAGTGGTGCTTGCCAATTACGGTATGATTCTCTGCGGTGGCCGAGCTGTTTCACTAGATGCTCTCATGGAGGCTTCGGCGAACTGGAAAAGAAGGTTGCATGCCGAGCAGGGCCTTTTGAGGACGCTGGCTGCAATAGACATTGGCAACCTGGTGGATAATGCGTTTTGGCTAGCTGTGCAGCTGAAGCTTGATCGTGAAGTCTCGCGCACCTATACAGGTGATACCAATCAATACCTTGCTGATTCCCCGGATCCTCCAGAGAGAGACGATAGGAATCCTATTCTCGAGAGTTATTACAACGAGAGGCGGCAAAGAAACGGACTCCTAGAGCTGATGTGTTCCACTCAGACTATGGAGGCCTCCAATCCCCTCGACAAAGCATATGCGTTCCTAGGGCTCCTGGAGCCCGGGCAAGCCTTTTTGGAGCCAGATTATAACCGAACCTTAGCCCAGCTCTATATTGATTTGGTGACCAGAGGAGTAGAGCACACAGGGAGTCTAGAGTACATGAGCATTGGGGGTGTTGGCCATCGAAACGGCAATCAGGATGACTTAGTGAGGATGATAGCTCGACTCCCATCTTGGGCACCGGACTTCACAAAGCGAGTGCGGCCACTTTACCTGAACCAGCCGTCTACACCACATGCATCACAGTTCGATGCTTCCAAGAGCAAGGCCGCTGAATACCGCTTTGTTTCAAACAAGACCGTAATAGAAGTCCAAGGATTTGTGTGTGATCGAATCATTCGGGCCGGCCAACCAATGATTCAGCCGCTAAAATTGGAGAGAGTCACCAATGATACAATAGTTCAGGATGTGAGGAGAGTTGCGACCGGGACACTAAAAAATTGTATTGCCATAATTGGACCAGACAGACATTCTCTTCCGCTTCTCGGCTCCTTATGGATGCAGGCTCTTTTCAGAAGCCTCTTACCTAACATGAGCTATCTGTCTGTCGGTAATGATGATAAAGCCCATTGTAAAGACTGCGCAGAGGCTTACAGAGACTTGTCTATTGGTTTCATGCTCATGATGGTGGAGCTTGGCTATGTGAAAGGTGTAGGCGACACTCAATGCTCTGAAAATGATGCTACTATGGGGGTACAACTACTTTCACCCGAGGAGGCGAATGAGGGTCTTCCTATGCGATATGTGCATAACCTTATCGACCAGCTCTTCAACCCACCAGAAAAGGGCGTTCCCGAATCACGCCCAGACGACGTTGGTCAGAGGCTCGATGTTGAAAGAGTGGAAACGGTCAAGAATGGATTTGCTCTGGTGGCCACGGGACACGTTGTTAATGGTACGGAATTCTTTGTGACAAAAAGAAGATTTTATGGAATATCAGATGCCAAAGTCCAAGCTGGCGACGAGATCTATATCGTCTACGGGTGTCCGGTACCACTCGTGGTACGACGCCTTGGATCCGACTTTGTTCTGGTTGGCGCATGCCATGCTTATGGCATGATGTATGGAGAAATGGTTGAAGCAATGGAGAGCGAAAGTCTCAAGGCCGAAACTATGCGATTTAGGTGATGTATGTGAAGGTTTAGGGGGGCAAGCCGTCTTAAGCTTTTCCATCAAGGTATCGGAAATGGGTCTGGAAAAAAGCGTTAGTTAGAGTGAACGCTGTCAGTACCCAGAGATATTGAGAGGATACACTCACATGGCGAAGGAAACCAGCTGCCGGGTACCTGCCTGTTCGGTAACTTTCATCGACGAAGTGTAGATCGCATTAAAATGATACTGGGATAGCGTAGATATCTTTCATATCTGGTGTTAGCAATCTCAAGGGACTGCATCTGCCTAACGCAATGGCAGAAAGGTTTTAATTGGTATTGACGCTACCGTGTCCAGAGCGGCTCAGTGGTATGACGAAATGATGTTTGTCGAGCGGAAGGATTAAGATCAATGAGGGTATGGGTACGTTGGAGGGTAAAAGACACTGGTCGATTGTCCTTTGAAGCACTTTCATATTTTCTAATGTCACCTTGGAGTTTTGAGAGATCCAAGGAACTAATGGGTATCATACAGTCTATTCCTCCACATCATAATCCGTATATAATATACAACAAATCAGCCATCCTGCGGCATATGTATAAATAATAGACACCCCTCGAGATTCAAGCCTTCCACTCGCGTTCAATTTTATAAAATCGATAGCCCTCCTCATTCTCCGTTTGCCCCTGCTTTTCTAGCTCCGCCCACACATCTGGAAAAGCTCCTTTGGCCCATTCTGCAACCATATCCTTACGATTCTGGCCATCAGTCGCATTATAGAATACTCCAAGTCTATTGTCATAGTCAGTACTGCCAAGCCAATATTCTTGCAAGGTACACTTACGTCATAAGATCTGGCTTCAAGCCAAAGTCAGTCTCGCCGTTCTCGACAGTCTTGTGAGCTTCTTCAAATTTGCCTCGTCCAGCCAGAGCCCCGATGTATGCATCCCAAACGCCCTTGGTAACCTCGATCTCCATCCGCCTCATCTTTGCCCAGATCTCCCGCGCCTGCAGATCTCCAAACGGCTTGACCTCGCATGCTCTAAACACAATCTCCAGACTCCTGTACGTCGGTCCCTCGTTAGAATTCGTGATATCATCCCAGAAATCGAGGGCTCTGTCCCCGTCCCCAGCACTAAGATATGCTAGCATCAAAGAGTTATAGAGGAGCGTGCTAGGTTCGAGAGAAGAATCCATCTTGAACATATTGTGAACCATGTCCAGGCTCTCGCGGTCCGCTAGGCGGGCTATGCCGACAAAGGCCGCAATATAAGTCTGCAGAACCGGACGTCGAGAGGGCAGTGTGTGTTGGCGCATGTGGCCGAAGACGTAACATGCCATGTCGCTCCTTCCTCTGTCGAAGAATTCATTCATCAATTTGGTTCGAAGCTCAGTATCTGTCTCGTCGAAGATCTGGCGTAGAACTTGGTACGCTTCCCAGGCGTCAGCGTTAGAGTTAGAGCGGTCTAAAACGTACTCGACGAATGCGTCTCGAATGCGGGCGCGTTCAGGAATGGTATAGTGATAGGCGTGTGTCTGGAGGATATCGTAGACATCCTGGAGCTCGGAACGCCGCATATAGAGCATTGCGACGGCGGAGACAGTATCTGCTTCTAATCTTGCGTGGCGTGATTCTAGGTCTTGCAGGATAGACATGATGCGTTCATATCTGTTAATTTTAGAGGTGCATAGGGCTCGAAGATAGTGATTGATGACAGGCAAGTCTTCATTTTCCAGGATCTCCTCTGCTTGAAGTGATTCGTAGGCGGATTGGGCGCCCGCCAAGTCAGCAGCATCAAGGCGGTAACTCATTTGCAAGACGAAGGTTTTCGCATTTGGACGGATCTGAAATTTCTGGCCCAAAGCAATGTAGCGCTCCGCAAGGTAGGGGTCTTTCTGGGAGATTGCGAGCTCGACCAGACCGTTGAGGGTTTCGACATCCGGCCGTATTTCTGAACTGCGCCTGATCATAACCTCCATCATTCGTTCCACGTCTTCGACTCCTTTTCCAACTGCACCCGCTGCCCATTGAAAAATTACATCCCACTGTTCTTTAGATGGATTACTTTCTATAACATCCCGAAAGCACTGCTTGCACCATTCCAACTCATTATTCCGTACGCCGAACTTCAATATCGCGGTAAGTGTCTCTTTCTTCGGGCCTGCCAGGCCTTTCTGACCATCAGGATGTTTCGCATACCACCTCTTAGTTGCCTCAACATTGTCCTTAGCCGCATAGAAGGATGTCATCCACATTTGCATTTGGCGACTGTATCGAATATCGAGCTTTTCCCGAAGTTTCATGACCTGGAGAAGTTCCGCTTCTTTATTTTCCATCACGTATCCCTGCACAATATAGTTCCAGGCACCTTTTTGTCTTTCTCGTGCGTTGACTGGCACCCCTATTTCGGAAAAGTGTTCTTGTACGAGCTTTTGTGCAGCTGCTGTGTTGCCTGTCAGCGTCAAGGCTTGGACAAGATAGAGTAAATCGTTAGGCTGGATTGCATCTCGCTCAGCCAATTCGGTGTAGATAGCTTTCGCAAGGTCGGCATGGAGTTCTAAATTGTCTTTCGGTATCAACAATAAGACCTTCCTCAATTCTCGCAAAAGCTCCGGAGAGAACCCAGTGGGCATGCCATCCTCGACACTCGAATTCTTGAGATGCATGAATACTCTTTGGACATGCAACGCCTCGTAGTATTTGACCGGTTCATTGTTGGATCTTTTTTCCTTTATGAATTTCGAAAGCGAGCGAAGTAAATCCTTAGCCGGGGGTGGCCTCGCACCAAGCCTTTGCAAGTTCGAAAACTCCAGCAAAACGTCTAGACCAGGAGCAAGTTCCGGTTCTTTCGGTTTTCGTTCTTCTCCCATCGAAAGTCCGAATAAATGCCTCCTCTGGACACCTCTGCTCATTCCAAGCGCATGTCCTTGACTGAATACCCTCCGTGCTTTCCATTTCGGAGAAGCTCGACAGTGGAAAACAAGTCCTTCGCTCGAAAGGAGGCCACGGAAGACGCTCCGTGTTAGGTGGGACCGCATTATAATCTGTACGGGTGTCACGAGCTAGAACCCATCGACAATTGCTTTCAAGTAACAAAGTAAAGGATTGGTATGTACGGGGTCATGGCAGGTGAACCATTGCAAAGGTAGAGAGCTTTGACTAGGTGACATTTTTTTTGATTCGAGGTCCCAGGGAAGCTTCAAATAGTGGAGAATGAGCTAGACCGTTTCGGGTGAGCTCCATATCACGTGTAGCAGTATCTAGTGAGGCAGCTTGAATGAGCAACAGGCGAATCAGAAGTACATCAGCATCATTGTTTATATTGATCAAGACAGTTACATCGTAGATAGCGAGGGCTGTACGCCAATCCTCCTTGTTACATCCAATTCACTATGCCTCGCAAACGCCGATATCCGGTTCGTAGAGCATATGATCGTCAAATTACGAGATATTCAATCAAATCAGCTCTCCCTCTCCTTCATCTTGTCCGATCTCAGGTTCACTATCCCAATCTAGATCGTTGGCAGCAGCTTCAGCTGCACGTTGCACCTCGGCCAACCCACTGAACTCGGTCACGTAAGCTGGCTCAGTTAACGCACGCTTCACAAATTCCCATCCACTGCGCTTATACTCGTTGACGATCTTGGGTGAACAGGCGGAACAACAATCATAGGATTTGCCGCTTATTATTTTATTTTGGAATGTTGATAGGAACCCTCTGATCTGATGGGGTACGATACCAAGTGGATGCTCGGGAGGATCTCTGTCATATTCGATGGAACTTGTTGATTGATCGACAGAGGCAATTGGAGCTGGAGCTTGTGCTCCAAGAGGGTGTTGAAGAAGTGATACTAAGACTTCCACGAGAAGGTTTGAGGCCATAGCCGCAACTCCGGGTCTAGTGACAGTACATTGCTGATCGAGAGTCTGATCTTTGACGGACTACACAGGTTTAAGATGGAGTGATTGACATATAGGTGCGGTACTCACATTTCCAGGTGACACAACATCATTGCAGAAATAGCATCCTAAGACAGCTTCCCCTCCGTCCTTTGCTGCAACCCCATGTCTCATGACCACATAAGTGTCGAACCCTAGAGCTGCATTCATAACTATCTTCCCTGCTGCTTTGCCCATTACAGTTGGAAGCCATCTGCTCTCTCTTGTATCCATCAGTAGAAATATAGCATCATGGCTCTCGATCAGTTTCTGTAGGGTTTCAAAATCCAATTTGATGTTCGCCTCGTCCTCGATCGGATGCCCAAGCATAGGCACGGACATAGCGTGACCTGTACTGTCCACATTTGGATAGATCTCCTGAAGTGCTTCCGCCGCTCGGTATGCCTTCTTTACTCCACCTTCGAGACAGTCTTTATGATCGAAAAGTGGCTGCCGGACTGGATTCGAAAATGACACATTGGCATTGTCAATAAATGTAATTTTGCGCACTCCCCAGGCCATGAGAGCTCGAGATACGTAACTTCCCAGAGTTCCAGCTCCAAGAAGAAGACACTTTGTGTCTTTGGTCTTTTCAAGATTCAAGTCCGGAGCTATCCGCCATTTCATGAGCTTCAGATTCAGGTCTACTGCTTGGTCCGCTAGCTGAGTAGGGTCCATGTACTGAGAAAGGCTTGTGACCTTTGCACTCAGCTTCCCTATGCTATTTCGTTCCCACCCCGTCACCTTAGGTAGTTCATTTGATAGTGTCTCTACAGCTTGAGTCTCAAGCAAGAACACTCGACTTCTAGCTTCATGGCGTTTCGAATGTACGTCTCGATAACTCAGAATTTGCACCTTGTTGAGCTTGAAGCGCCGCCTGATCAATACCAATAGATTTCTCAACATCCACCCGGGGTTGTCAGGATACGTTGATGGATCAACAAAAGCGACGAACCTATCCTCCGGTCCTGTTCGGTCAAAGAAACCGCTTTCAAAGCTTCGAAGTGACCCAATGACCCACTTGTAGCTCAGTGAGCTCTCTGGCGATTTTGGACTTGTTGGACGGTCGGCTCCCCTTGTCTTTCGGACTCGCTTTGCTAGAAAGAAACCGTGCTCCCTGTTGTCAGTACCGTATTTCCAGGTGCCAACTTCGTCAACCAGCTCGGTGGTGTCCTTCCCTTGCAACTGAGCAGGTTGCTCTTGGGACAACTTCCAGACAGGCTCAGAATGGAGTGCTGGGAACGCAAACCAGTATGTGAAGGTGTATTTCTTCAAATTCGCAAATGACAGTATCGAGAATGAAGAAAGTAGTGATGGAATGGAGTATATTGTGCCATCGTTGATGGCATCCCAGATCTTGAAATGTCAGCAGGATGGTTGAAACAAATCTCATTCCTCATACCTGCTTAGCCGCCGTTTGCAAGATGGCTGTCTTATCAATATTTTTGAAATCCTCGATAGTGTTCACATTCTTTATCTTGCCCTCCGCACGTATATGATTAGGAGGAACACTTTGGAGTTAGCTCCTCATTTCATGCAAATTCAGTCAGATTTCTTACTCGTCACTAGTCAGAGCGTTCCCAAGTACTCTCATCCGGCAGCTATCCTCTGGGGCGGTTGCACGCGGCTCATATAATCCCAGTACCGTGCGCGCCGAATCATCAAGCTTGTCATGATCTATCTTAGATTGTGAGAGAGCCGTATAGAAAGGCAACTCTATCTCAGAGCTGAACGGTGCGAATTTCAAGGCCATCGTAGCTTCGAACACAGATCGAAAGTCAACAGCGGGGGCGGGGGAAGTTTATGTTCTTGCAAATATCCACTGTCGCTCGAAGAGAAGTCTCACGCCGCCAGTAATCGCTAAGAGCTAGCAGACTCGTATCTCAGATACGATACCATGTAGAATCATCTCGTGGACAAAGTGAGTTAATGTTTCCAGTCATGTGTTGTTAGAGAGTAGCAGGCAACCCCTCACGTGCCCCTCTTCGGGATTATATCACTTCGCCAAAACTTCGGCGTGCGGCCGCCGCGACGCGACTGATGACTTCAAGACGCGTCTGTTTGTGGTCTTGGAACTGTCCTCGACCAGATGAACTTAATAGGACACCGGATTATATTCATTGATCATGTTGATTGGACTCTGTGGAGGTATTTGCGCCGGCAAGCGTACCGTTGCACAATATCTAGCAGAGCATCACGGTTTCACTCATCTTTACCTCCGTCAAACCACAAATGGCGAATCAAATGGAATGTCAAATGGCACACCAAATATCAAGCATGAAGATGAAGAGCTGCCACTCAAACGCATAGTCCCAACATCCAACTATCAAGCTAAACGAATACATGAACCTTCGAGCGCGCACGTCTTCAACACTACAGAGGACCTCCTAGATTTTGTAACAAAACGTTGGCGCGAACGCTGGGTCACGACAGATATTCACACCGAATCGATCCTTGACAAACTCCTTCGACGGCCCTTCTTCATACTCATCAGCGTAGATGCACCAGTCAGCGTGCGATGGTGGCGTTTCCAAGAAAGGCTACATAATACCGATCCTTCAGAGGAAAGCTTGAGCCTGGAGGATTTCCTCATCAAGTCAGACGAACACCTCTATAACCCCAATACCGGCCTCCTACCGTTGATATCCCGCGCAACAATACGGTTGCTGAATACGTCGAGCAATCTAGCACATCTTTATGCCACTCTTGGAAAGCTCGACTTAACAAATGAGGACCGGCTGCGGCCGAGCTGGGATCAATACTTCATGGAACTTGCGTCTCTAGCTGCCCAGAGGAGCAACTGTATGAAACGGCGTGTAGGCTGTGTACTTGTGCGAGAAAAGAGGGTGATCAGCACGGGATACAATGGCACTCCGCGAGGACTGAAGAATTGTGGCGAGGGAGGATGCCCCAGATGTAACGAGGGTTTGGGATCTGGATTTGGTTTAGGGACGTGTCTATGCCTTCATGCAGAAGAGAATGCGCTACTAGAGGCGGGGAGGGAAAGGATTCGAGATGGCGCTATCCTCTATTGCGATACTTGTCCCTGTTTGACTTGTAGTATCAAGGTTGTACAGGTCGGAATAAGTGAAGTCGTTTATAGCCAGGGCTATAGTATGGACGGGGAGACGGCGGATGTCTTCAAGCAAGCGGGTGTCCGTCTGCGACAATTCATTCCAGTGGGTCAAACATACCTTAATTTGATGATATTAGCTAACCTCCGCAGCCCGCTAATGGTCTTATCCATTTAGAAAAGCCTGCTTTTTCTTAGATGCTATTTCAAGAAAGATACCCATAGCGTTCAAGATCATGTCCAAATATACGGTAAGATCAAGTTAGCACCCGTGAGATAAAAATGAGCACCACAGACATTAGTGACTGTGTTATCACTTGGAGGCAAGCTGCCTTGAGAGTGATTTGAATATCCTCATTCATCATTATAAGTCGCTCTCATATTGTCTAACCATTAGCCCCTTCTCGCCTAAGAAGTCCTTCACTTGTTTGACGGTATATTCGCCTCTGTGGAACATGCCCGCTCCGAGAGCTGCATCAGTCTTCGTCTTCGCAAAGACTTCTTCGAAGTGGCCTGGATTTCCTGCTCCGCTTGAAGCTATCACCGGTATGCTTATTGCACTCTTCACTTGATCTATGAGCTCGAGATCAAAGCCACTATTCGTCCCGTCCTTGTCTATACAATTCAGCAAGATCTCACCTGCACCCATGGCTTCGACAGCAGTGACCAGCTCAAACACGTCCATATCTCTCGTTTCTCTTCCGCCTTTGATGGTGCACGCATACCAGCATGATTGCTCTCCATTTGGTCCCGGATATTTTGTTTGTGTAGTATGAT
Organism: Proliferodiscus dingleyae; assembly: GCA_003988795.1. Classification (NCBI taxonomy): domain Eukaryota; kingdom Fungi; phylum Ascomycota; class Leotiomycetes; order Helotiales; family Lachnaceae; genus Proliferodiscus; species Proliferodiscus dingleyae. The sequence continues at coordinate 597,338 of QYAK01000005.1, forward strand.
GTTTTGTTCCCGTCGACTCAGAAACGTATACCCTTTTCGGGTCTACACTGACGACCACGGCTTGATTCCCGTATGCTCCTGATATCTGCTCAATCGCCGTCTTCCCTGATAGCTGTTTTCCCGCGCGATAGAAGTCTTCCGCGGCTGTGACTGCGTCTGACCCAATCGATACCTTATCTGCTCCACTCTTGAAATACATGGTTGCGATCTCCAGCGCTGAGACCTTGGTGCCATCTGTATCTGTGGTATCACGAATACCTCCGCCAATTGTTAGAGGTACGAACACAGTTTCTGATGTCCGCCGTAGAATTTCTAGCATCGGTAGATCTGCCAACGGACAGTCTCGAAAGCTTGTGATATTGAGAAATGTGACTTCGTCTGCTCCTTGCTCATAATACTTCTTCGCCATCTCGACTGGTTTTCCAAGGTTTCTAACATTACCTCCAGCTGACTTTTCTCGTACATCGTATTGATCACCTTTTGTCACCACAAGATCGCCTTGATCATTCGTCCGAACGTCTAGACATGCAATGACTCTCCTCGTCAGACCCTCTCTCACAGCATCTAGACCATCCGTACCGCTCTCCTTATCACCATCTAAGAAGGCCTTGAGGACTCTCAGTCCTGCAACACCACTCTTTTCAGGGTGAAATTGTGTCGCTAATATGTTCCCTTTGGCAACTGCACCCACAAATTCCTCATCCCCGTATCGCGCGGTGGCCACTGTCCATCCTTGGCTTTCAAGGTCTCCTTCTCGATATGGCACTTTATATGAATGAACGTAATAGTACTTTGAGCTCGGTCGTAGGCCATAGACCTGCTTGTTCCTCGTGTTTGCGCTATTCCAGCCAATATGGGGGACTGATTTTGAGCTGTCGTCAAAACGAGTGAGACGGCCTTTAATGATGCCAAGGCCTGGGACAGACGAGCTTTCTGAAGAACCTTCAAATAGTGCTTGTAGACCAACACAGATAGCCATGAATGGTTTGCCGGACTCGATATGTTTTCGTATTGCGGGGAGGTAGCCAGCTGCAGAGAATTGGGTCATGCAATGACCAAAGTGGCCAACCCCAGGTAAAATTAGTTTCTAAAGGAGCGTCAATGACTTCCCATGGCTAACACATAACAAAACTGTAAAAAAATCCGGGGTTATCAAGCCAATTGCTACTCACATCCGCTTTCTCGACATCTGCAGGCGTTTTGATCCACTCGACTGTATACCCGACCTTTTCAATGGCATTGACAAGGCTGCGTACATTGCCTGCAACATAGTCCAGCAGGTATACCTTCGTCATTGTGATTTGAGCGAGAGTATACACACTATAGACCACGTAGCAACCAGAGAGCGTTGAGCAATTGTTGGTATGCTCGGCGAAATGAGTCAACAAATTGTTAAGACACAGGAAAATTACCCCGCGCTAAAACCAAACACCGGAGAATTGCCGCCCCAAGCAACAGGGGGTAGCTATTATTAACTAAGGTGCATGCCAGAAAGCTCTTTCTTACCGAAGTTCTTTCTTAAAGTTTTAAGACGTGTGTAAAAGCCAGGGTGCTGAGATATACCATGGAGATAGCTAACTTGATTAACTGTTTAGTTCTTGGTAACAAAGTCGGGTCATGTTTGTGCTACCTTGTGTGACACGCCAAGTACGCACATTCCAACCAGGCACAGTCTTATTCGTAAGCCCGTAATCTTACATCCGTGAATACATCTCCGTTCACCCCGCTCTACTCTACTATGTGAATATATAAAGTCAGGAATCGATCTGAACCGTTCGACAACTTTTTCCAAACTCGGATACCTGCCCCAACTAAAACCATCAAAATGCATTTGATCCTCACTGGTGCGACAGGCCTGGTTGGCTCGGGTGTACTGCATTATATGCTTACAACACCTGCTGTGACAAAAGTTTCCATCCTCTCTCGCAGACCGGTACCACTTGCAGAGGGCTATCCAAAGGCCAATGTGATCATCCACAAGGACTATGAAAACTACCCTAGTGAGCTCATGCAGCAGTTGAAGGACGCCCATGGAGTTGTCTGGGCGCAAGGAATCTCCCAGACGAAAGTTGGCAAAGAGTATGTCCATATCTTCCTCAAACTACAGCTTAAACTCCACAAAGGCGACTTAGAGACTAACACAAGACCAGAGAATATGTCAAGATTACATACGACTACCCACTGGCCTTTGCGCGAGCCCTCGCTCAAACCACCTCGCCGGAGCCAGTGAACTTTATCTACGTCTCCGGCGAAGGCGCAACCACGTCTCCAGGCCGCTTCACGCCCATCTTCGGCGTCACCAAAGGCCGCATGGAGAGCGACCTCCTCGCTCTATCCAAAGACCCAGCTTTCCAGAACTTCAGGCCCATAAGCTTGAGGCCTGGAGGAGTGGATGGTAGCCAGCACGAGGAGATTCGCGACTACGTGCCGAAGAAGACGGCATTTGAGAAGCTGGTGTCTGTGACTCTGTTGCCGGTGGTGAGGGTTGGTATGCCAAGTATGCATAGCCCGACGAGGGAGCTGGGAAAGGTGCTGACGGACTTGGCGATGGGGGATGGGGCACCTTTGAGCGGGGCTGGCGTTGAAGGAGAGGGGAGGACAGTCACGAATGCCGGAGCGAGGAGGCTTGCTGGGCAGTGAGAATATACAATATATCGTCTTGA